>CM051837.1:30076537-30701537 GCA_028451465.1 Erethizon dorsatum
ATTTCACATGCGTGTATGGGCAAAGGCAGTTTTCCATGGATTCCTAGGCTGACCTGTGGCGCACATAGAAGCTTCAGTTTGCCTGCGCGTTTCCCTAAGAAGACCTCTAAGTGAGAAGCACAAAGCACCTTCCAGGATCGTTCTGCTGTATGGAGAGTAGTGTGGAAACAAAGATATTCTTTCCTTCCCAGGCCCCATTGGAATCAATGGGAAAGCAAGCATACCGTTGTCCTCGGTGCGAGAAAGGAGCTAGAGGTTGGGCAGCTTTGGCATAAGTCAAGTTCCAAGAGCTAAGCAATCCACCACTTTCAGGAGTGCGAGGCTTTTGAAATCACTGAGTTCTGCATTGAGATTTTCAGATGCGTGTATGGGCAAAGGCAGTTTTCCATGGATTCCTAGGCTGACCTGTGGCGCACATAGAATCTTCAGTTTGCCTGCGCGTTTCCCTAAGAAGAACTCTAAGTGAGAAGCACAAAGCACCTTCCAGGATGGTTCTGCTGTATGGAGAGTAGTGTGGAAACAAAGATATTCTTTCCTTCCCAGGCCCCATTGGAATCAATGGGAAAGCAAGCATACCGTTGTCCTCGGTGCGAGAAAGGAGCTAGAGGTTGGGCAGCTTTGGCATAAGTCAAGTTCCAAGAGCTAAGCAATCCACCACTTTCAGGAGTGCGAGGCTTTTGAAATCACTGAGTTCTGCATTGAGATTTTCAGATGCGTGTATGGGCAAAGGCAGTTTTCCATGGATTCCTAGGCTGACCTGTGGCGCACATAGAAGCTTCAGTTTGCCTGCGCGTTTCCCTAAGAAGAACTCTAAGTGAGAAGCACAAAGCACCTTCCAGGATGGTTCTGCTGTATGGAGAGTAGTGTGGAAACAAAGATATTCTTTCCTTCCCAGGCCCCATTGGAATCAATGGGAAAGCAAGCATACCGTTGTCCTCGGTGCGAGAAAGGAGCTAGAGGTTGGGCAGCTTTGGCATAAGTCAAGTTCCAAGAGCTAAGCAATCCACCACTTTCAGGAGTGCGAGGCTTTTGAAATCACTGAGTTCTGCATTGAGATTTTCAGATGCGTGTATGGGCAAAGGCAGTTTTCCATGGATTCCTAGGCTGACCTGTGGCGCACATAGAAGCTTCAGTTTGCCTGCGCTTTTCCCTAAGAAGAACTCTAAGTGAGAAGCACAAAGCACCTTCCAGGATGGTTCTGCTGTATGGAGAGTAGTGTGGAAACAAAGATATTCTTTCCTTCCCAGGCCCCATTGGAATCAATGGGAAAGCAAGCATACCGTTGTCCTCGGTGCGAGAAAGGAGCTAGAGGTTGGGCAGCTTTGGCATAAGTCAAGTTCCAAGAGCTAAGCAATCCACCACTTTCAGGAGTGCGAGGCTTTTGAAATCACTGAGTTCTGCATTGAGATTTTCAGATGCGTGTATGGGCAAAGGCAGTTTTCCATGGATTCCTAGGCTGACCTGTGGCGCACATAGAAGCTTCAGTTTGCCTGCGCGTTTCCCTAAGAAGAACTCTAAGTGAGAAGCACAAAGCACCTTCCAGGATGGTTCTGCTGTATGGAGAGTAGTGTGGAAACAAAGATATTCTTTCCTTCCCAGGCCCCATTGGAATCAATGGGAAAGCAAGCATACCGTTGTCCTCGGTGCGAGAAAGGAGCTAGAGGTTGGGCAGCTTTGGCATAAGTCAAGTTCCAAGAGCTAAGCAATCCACCACTTTCAGGAGTGCGAGGCTTTTGAAATCACTGAGTTCTGCATTGAGATTTTCAGATGCGTGTATGGGCAAAGGCAGTTTTCCATGGATTCCTAGGCTGACCTGTGGCGCACATAGAAGCTTCAGTTTGCCTGCGCGTTTCCCTAAGAAGAACTCTAAGTGAGAAGCACAAAGCACCTTCCAGGATGGTTCTGCTGTATGGAGAGTAGTGTGGAAACAAAGATATTCTTTCCTTCCCAGGCCCCATTGGAATCAATGGGAAAGCAAGCATACCGTTGTCCTCGGTGCGAGAAAGGAGCTAGAGGTTGGGCAGCTTTGGCATAAGTCAAGTTCCAAGAGCTAAGCAATCCACCACTTTCAGGAGTGCGAGGCTTTTGAAATCACTGAGTTCTGCATTGAGATTTTCAGATGCGTGTATGGGCAAAGGCAGTTTTCCATGGATTCCTAGGCTGACCTGTGGCGCACATAGAAGCTTCAGTTTGCCTGCGCGTTTCCCTAAGAAGAACTCTAAGTGAGAAGCACAAAGCACCTTCCAGGATGGTTCTGCTGTATGGAGAGTAGTGTGGAAACAAAGATATTCTTTCCTTCCCAGGCCCCATTGGAATCAATGGGAAAGCAAGCATACCGTTGTCCTCGGTGCGAGAAAGGAGCTAGAGGTTGGGCAGCTTTGGCATAAGTCAAGTTCCAAGAGCTAAGCAATCCACCACTTTCAGGAGTGCGAGGCTTTTGAAATCACTGAGTTCTGCATTGAGATTTTCAGATGCGTGTATGGGCAAAGGCAGTTTTCCATGGATTCCTAGGCTGACCTGTGGCGCACATAGAAGCTTCAGTTTGCCTGCTCTTTTCCCTAAGAAGAACTCTAAGTGAGAAGCATAAAGCACCTTCCAGGATGGTTCTGCTGTATGGAGAGTAGTGTGGAAACAAAGATATTCTTTCCTTCCCAGGCCCCATTGGAATCAATGGGAAAGCAAGCATACCCTTGTCCTCGGTGCGAGAAAGGAGCTAGAGGTTGGGCAGCTTTCGCATAAGTCAAGTTCAAAGAGCTAAGCAATCCACCACTTTCAGGAGTGCGAGGCTTTTGAAATCACTGAGTTCTGCATTGAGATTTTCAGATGCGTGTATGGGCAAAGGCAGTTTTCCATGGATTCCTAGGCTGACCTGTGACGCACATAGAAGCTTCAGTTTGCCTGCGCTTTTCCCTAAGAAGAACTCTAAGTGAGAAGCATAAAGCACCTTCCAGGATGGTTCTGCTGTATGGAGAGTAGTGTGGAAACAAAGATATTCTTTCCTTCCCAGGCCCCATTGGAATCAATGGGAAAGCAAGCATACCGTTGTCCTCGGTGCGAGAAAGGAGCTAGAGGTTGGGCAGCTTTGGCATAAGTCAAGTTCCAAGAGCTAAGCAATCCACCACTTTCAGGAGTGCGAGGCTTTTGAAATCACTGAGTTCTGCATTGAGATTTTCAGATGCGTGTATGGGCAAAGGCAGTTTTCCATGGATTCCTAGGCTGACCTGTGGCGCACATAGAAGCTTCAGTTTGCCTGCGCGTTTCCCTAAGAAGAACTCTAAGTGAGAAGCACAAAGCACCTTCCAGGATGGTTCTGCTGTATGGAGAGTAGTGTGGAAACAAAGATATTCTTTCCTTCCCAGGCCCCATTGGAATCAATGGGAAAGCAAGCATACCGTTGTCCTCGGTGCGAGAAAGGAGCTAGAGGTTGGGCAGCTTTGGCATAAGTCAAGTTCCAAGAGCTAAGCAATCCACCACTTTCAGGAGTGCGAGGCTTTTGAAATCACTGAGTTCTGCATTGAGATTTTCAGATGCGTGTATGGGCAAAGGCAGTTTTCCATGGATTCCTAGGCTGACCTGTGGCGCACATAGAAGCTTCAGTTTGCCTGCGCGTTTCCCTAAGAAGAACTCTAAGTGAGAAGCACAAAGCACCTTCCAGGATGGTTCTGCTGTATGGAGAGTAGTGTGGAAACAAAGATATTCTTTCCTTCCCAGGCCCCATTGGAATCAATGGGAAAGCAAGCATACCGTTGTCCTCGGTGCGAGAAAGGAGCTAGAGGTTGGGCAGCTTTGGCATAAGTCAAGTTCCAAGAGCTAAGCAATCCACCACTTTCAGGAGTGCGAGGCTTTTGAAATCACTGAGTTCTGCATTGAGATTTTCAGATGCGTGTATGGGCAAAGGCAGTTTTCCATGGATTCCTAGGCTGACCTGTGGCGCACATAGAAGCTTCAGTTTGCCTGCGCGTTTCCCTAAGAAGAACTCTAAGTGAGAAGCACAAAGCACCTTCCAGGATGGTTCTGCTGTATGGAGAGTAGTGTGGAAACAAAGATATTCTTTCCTTCCCAGGCCCCATTGGAATCAATGGGAAAGCAAGCATACCGTTGTCCTCGGTGCGAGAAAGGAGCTAGAGGTTGGGCAGCTTTGGCATAAGTAAAGTTCCAAGAAATAAGCAATCCACAACTTTCAGGAGTGCAAGGCTTTTGAAATCACTGAGTTCTGCATTGAAATTTTCACATGCGTGTATGGGCAAAGGCAGTTTTCCATGGATTCCTAGGCTGACCTGTGGCGCACCTTGAAGCTTCAGTTTGCCTGCGTGTTTGCCTAAGAAGAACTCTAAGGGAGAAACATAAAGCACCTTCCAGGATGGTTCTGATGTATGGAGAGTAGTGTGGAAACAAAGATATTCTTTCCTTCCCAGGCCCCATTGGAATCAAAGTGAAAGCAAGCATACCATTGTCCTCGGTGCGAGAAAGGAGCTAGAGGTTGGGCAGCTTTGGCATAAGTCAATTTCCAAGAACTAAGCAATCCACAACTTTCAGGAGTTCGAGGCTTTCGAAATCACTGAGTTCTGCATTGAGATTTTCAGATGTGTGTATGGGCAAAGGCAATTTTCCATGGATTCGTAGGCTGACCTGTGGCGCACATAGAAGCTTCAGGTTGCCTGCGCGTTTCCCTAAGAAGAACTCTAAGTGAGAAGCATAAAGCACCTTCCAGGATGGTTCTGCTGTATGGAGAGTAGTGTGGAAACAAAGATATTCTTTCCTTCCCAGGCCCCATTGGAATCAATGGGAAAGCAAGCATACCGTTGTCCTCGGTGCGAGAAAGGAGCTAGAGGTTGGGCAGCTTTGGCATAAGTAAAGTTCCAAGAGCTAAGCAATCCACCACTTTCAGGAGTGCGAGGCTTTTGAAATCACTGAGCTCTGCATTGAAATTTTCAGATGTGTGTATGAGCAAAGGCAGTTTTCCATGGATTCCTTGGCTGACCTGTGGCACACATAGAAGCTTCAGTTTGCCTGCGTGTTTCCCTAAGAAGAACTCTAAGTGAGAAGCACAAAGCACCTTCCAGGATGGTTCTGCTGTATGGAGAGTAGTGTGGAAACAAAGATATTCTTTCCTTCCCAGGCCCCATTGGAATCAATGGGAAAGCAAGCATAACGTTGTCCTCGGTGTGAGAAAGGAGCTAGAGGTTGGGCAGCTTTGGCATAAGTCAAGTTCCAAGAACTAAGCAATCCACCACTTTCAGGAGTGCGAGGCTTTTGAAATCACTGAGTTCTGCATTGAGATTTTCAGATGTGTGTATGGGCAAAGGCAGTTTTCCATGGATTCCTAGGCTGACCTGTGGCGCACATAGAAGCTTCAGTTTGCCTGCGCGTTTCCCTAAGAAGAACTCTAAGTGAGAAGCATAAAGCACCTTCCAGGATGGTTCTGCTGTATGGAGAGTAGTGTGGAAACAAAGATATTCTTTCCTTCCCAGGCCCCATTGGAATCAATGGGAAAGCAAGCATACCGTTGTCCTCGGTGCGAGAAAGGAGCTAGAGATTGGGCAGCTTTGGCATAAGTAAAGTTCCAAGAACTAAGCAATCCACCACTTTCAGGAGTGCGAGGCTTTTGAAATCACTGAGTTCTGCATTGAGATTTTCAGATGCGTGTATGGGCAAAGGCAGTTTTCCATGGATTCCTAGGCTGACCTGTGGCGCACATAGAAGCTTCAGTTTGCCTGCGTGTTTCCCTAAGAAGAACTCTAAGTGAGAAGCACAAAGCACCTTCCAGGATGGTTCTGCTGTATGGAGAGTAGTGTGGAAACAAAGATATTCTTTCCTTCCCAGGCCCCATTGGAATCAATGGGAAAGCAAGCATACCGTTGTCCTCGGTGCGAGAAAGGAGCTAGAGGTTGGGCAGCTTTGGCATAAGTCAAGTTCCAAGAGCTAAGCAATCCACCACTTTCAGGAGTGCGAGGCTTTTGAAATCACTGAGTTCTGCATTGAGATTTTCAGATGCGTGTATGGGCAAAGGCAGTTTTCCATGGATTCCTAGGCTGACCTGTGGCGCACATAGAAGCTTCAGTTTGCCTGCTCGTTTCCCTAAGAAGAACTCTAAGTGAGAAGCACAAAGCACCTTCCAGGATGGTTCTGCTGTATGGAGAGTAGTGTGGAAACAAAGATATTCTTTCCTTCCCAGGCCCCATTGGAATCAATGGGAAAGGAAGCATACCATTGTCCTCGGTGCGAGAAAGGAGCTAGAGGTTGGGCAGCTTTGGCATAAGTCAAAGTTCCAAGAACTAAGCAATCCACAACTTTCAGGAGTGCGAGGCTTTTGAAATCACTGAGTTCTGCATTGAGATTTTCAGATGTGTGTATGGGCAAAGGCAAATTTCCATGGATTCCTCTGCTGACCTGTGGCGCACATAGAAGCTTCAGTTTGCCTGCGCGTTTCCCTAAGAAGAACTCTACGTTAAAAGCATGAAGCACCTTCCAGGATGATTCTGAGGTAAGGAGCGTAGTGCAGAGTCAAAATTAATCTACCTCGCTCAGGCCCCTTAGTAAAGAGTGGAAAGCGAGCATATTGATGCTCTGGGTGAGAGGAAGGAGCTAGAGCTGGAGGAACTGCTGTGCGGGTAAAATTTCCAGAACTAGGAGGATGTGAATTTTCAGGAGTGTGAGGCTGTTGAAATCACTGAGTTCCACAATGAAATTTTCAGATGTCTGCATGGGCAAAAGCAATTCTGCATGTATTCATAGGCTGCCCTGTGGCACACATTGAAGCTGCAGTTGCCTGTGCGTTTCCCTAAGGAAAATTCTAGGTTAGAAGTATGAAATAAATTCCAGGAGGTTTCTGCTGTATGGAGAGCAGTGTGGAAACAAAGATAATCATTCTTGCCCAGGCCCCATTGTAATCAAAGGAAAGAAAGCATACTGTTTCCCTGGGTGCGAAGAAGGAGTTAGAGCTGCGGGAACTGGTTATTAAGGAAATATCCAAGAACTAAGCAACACTGAAATTTCAGGAGTGTGAGGATGTTGAAATCACTGAGTTCTGCAATGAAATTTTCAGATGTCTTTTTTGGCCAAGGAAATTTTTCATGTATTCTTAGGGTGTCCTGTGGCGTACATTGAAGCTGCAGTTGCCTGTTCATATCCCTAAGAACTCTAGGTTAGAAGCATGAAGCACCTTCCAGTATCGTTCTGCGGTATGGAGAGTAGTGAGAAAACAAAGATATTCTTTCTTCCCCAGACTCCTTTGGAATCAATGGGAAAGCAAGCATCCTGTTACCCTGGGTGCGAGGAAGGAGCTAGAGCTGGGGGAACTGGTGCATATGTAAATATCCAAGAACTAAGAAGCCCTGAACTTTCAGGAGTGTGAGGCATTTGATATCAGTGCGTGCTACAGTGAAATTTTCAGATGTCTGTATGGCAAAAACAATTTTCCATGTATTCATAGGCTGCTCTGTTTCGCATATTAAACATCCACTTGCCTGTGCATTTCCCAAAGAAGAACTCTATGTTAGAAACTTGAAGCACTTTCCAGGATGGTTTTGCTGAATGGAGAGCAGTGTGGAAACTAAGATAATCTTTCTTGTCCAGGCCCCATTGTAATCAAAGGAAAGAAAGCATACTGTTGCCGGGGAGTGAGGAAGGAGGTAGACCTGGGCGAAATGGTGCATAAGTAAAGTTGCAAGAACTAAGCAACCCTGAACTTTCATTTGTGTGAGGCTGTTGAAATCACTGTGTTCTACCGTGCAATTTTCAGATATATGTACGGGCATTGGAAATTTTCCATTTATTCCTAGGCTGCCCTGTGGTGCACATTGAAGGTGCAGTTGCCTGTGCGTTTCCCTAAGAAGAACTCTAGGTTTGAAGCATGAAGCATCTTCCAGTCTGGTTCTGCTGTATGGAGAGCAGTGTGGAAACTAAGATAATCTTTCTTGCTCAGGCCCCACTGAAATCAAAGGGAAAGCAAGTATAAACTTGCCCTGGGTGCAAGGAAGGAGCTAGAGCTGGGGGAACTGGTTTTTAAGGAAATATCCAAGAAGTTAGCCACCCTGAACTTTCAAGACTGTGAGGATGTTGAAATCACTGTGCTCTACAATGTAATTTTCAGGTGTCTGTACAGGCAATGGAAATTTTCCATGTATTCCTAGGTTGCCCTGTGGCACACATTGAAGCTGCAGTTGCCTGTGCATTTCCCTAAGGACAACTTTAGGTTAGAAGCATGAAGCAACTTCCAGGAGGGTTCTGCAGTATGGAGAGTAGTGTGGAAACAAAGATAATCTTTCTTGCTCAGGCCCCATTGGAATCATGCGAAAGCAAGCATACTGTTGCCCGGTGTGAAGAAGGAGCTAGAGTTGGGGAAACTGGTTCTTAAGGAAATATCCAAGAACTAAGCAACCCTGAACTTTCAGGAGTGTGAGGATGTTGAAATCACTGTGTTCTACCGTGTAATTTTCAGATGTCTGTACGGGCACTGGAAATTTTCCATGTATTCCTAGGTTGCCTTCTGGTGCACATTGAAGCTGCAGTTGCCTGTGCATTTCCCTAAGAAGAACTCTAGGTTTGAAGCATGAAACACTTTCCCATCTGGTTCTGCTGAATGGAGAGCAGTGTAGAAACTAAGAATCTTTCTTGCCCATGGCCCATAGCAATCAATGGAAAACAAGCATACTGTTGCCCTGGGAGAGTGGAAGGAGCTATAGCTGGGGTAACTGGTGGATAAGTAAATTTCCAAGAAGTAAGCAACCCTGAACTTTCAAGACTGTGAGAGTGTTGAAATCACTGTGTTCTACAATGTAATTTTCAGATGTCTGTACAGGCTTTGGAAATTTTCCATGTATTCCTAGGTTGCCCTGTGGCGCACATTGAAGGTGCAGTTGCCTGTGCATTTCCCTAAGAACTCTAGGTTTGAAGCATGAAGCACCTTCCAGGATGGTTGTGCTGCATGGAGAGCAGTGTGTAAACTAAGATAATCTTTCTTGTTCAGGCCCCACTGAAATCAATGGGAAGGCAAGCATACTCTTGACCTGGGTGCGAGGAAGGAGCTAGAGCTGGGGAAATGGTGCATAAGTCAATATCCAAGAAGTACGCAACCTTGAACTTTCAGTACTGTGGGACATTTGATATAACTGAGTTCTACAAGGAAATTTTCAGACGTCTGTATGGGGAAAACCAATTTTCCATTTATTCCTAGGCTGCCCTGTGGGAAATATTGAAGCTGCAGTTGTCTGTGCATCTCCCTAAGAAGAACTCTAGGTGAGAAGCAAAAATCACCTTCCTAGATGTTTCTGCTGTATGGAGAGTAGTGAGGAAACAAAGATAATCTTTCTTGCCCAGGCCCCATAGCAATCAATGGAAAGGAAGCATACTGTTGCCCTGGGTGTGAGGAAGGATCTAGAGCTGGGGTAACTGGTGCTTACGTAAATATCTAAGAACTAAGCAACCCTGAACTTTCAGGAGTGTGAGGCATTTGATAGCACTGAGTTCTACAATGAAATTTTCAAATTTTTGTAGGGGCAAAATCAATTTTCCATGTGTTCCTAGGCTGCCCTGTGGCACACATTGAAGATCCACTTGCCTGTGCTTTTCCCTATGTAGAACTCTATGTTAGAAACTTGAAGCACCTTCCAGGATGGTTCTGCTGCATGGAGAGCAGTGTGGAAACTAAGATAATCTTTCTTGCCCAGGCCCCATTGGAATCAAAGGAAAGAAAGCATACTGTTGCCCTGGGGTGAGGAAGGAACTAGAGCTGGGCGAAATTCTGCATAAGTAAAGTTCCAAGAACAAAGCAACCCTGAACTTTCAGAAGTGTGAGGCTGTTGAAATCACTGTGTTCTACCATGTAATTTTCAGATGTCTGTAGGGGCACAGGAAATTTTCCATGTATTCCTAGGTTGCCCTGTGGTGAACATTGAAGCTGCAGTTGCCTCTGCATTTCCCTAAGAAGAACTCTACGTTACAAATTTGAAGCACCTTCCAGGATGGTTCTGCTGCATGGAGAGCCGTGTGGAAACTAAGATAATCTTTCTTGCTCAGGCCCCACTGAAATCAAATGGAAAGCAAGCATACTCTTTCCCTGGGTGTGAGGAAGGAGCTAGAGGTTGGGGAACTGGTGCATAAGTCAATATCCAAGAACTAAGCAACCCTGAACTTTTAGGAGTGTGGGGCATTTGAAATCACTGAGTTCTACAATGAAATTTTCATATGTCTGTACGGCATTGGAAATTTTCCATGTATTCCTAGGTTGCTCTGTGGCAAACATTGAAGCTGCAGTTGCCTGCGCTTCTCCCCAAGAAGAACTCTAGGTGAGAAGCATAAAGCACCTTCCAGGATGGTTCTGCTGTATGTAGAGTAGTATGGAAACAAAGATAATCCTTCTTGCCCAGGCCCCATAGCAATCAATGGAAAGCAAGCATACTGTTGGCCTGGGTGCGAGGAAGGAACTAGAGCTGGAGGAACTGGTGCATAAGTATATATCCAAGAAGTAATCAACCCTGAACATTCAAGAGTGTGAGGATATTGAAATCACTGATTTCTGCAATGAAATTTTCACATGTCTTTTTCAGCCAAGGAAATTTTTCATGTATTCCTAGGTTACCCCATGGCATACATTTAAGGTGCAGCTGCCTGTGCATTTCCCTAACAAGAACTCTAGGTTAGAAACATGAAGCACCTTCCAGGATGGTTCTGTGATGTGGAGAGTAGTGAGGAAACAAAGATAATCTTTCTTGCCCAGACCCCTTTGGAATCATTGGGAAAGCAAGCATACAGTTGCGCTGGGTGCAAGGAAGGCACTAGAGCTGGGGGAACAGGTGCATAAGTAAATATCCAAGAACTAAGCAAACCTGAACTTTCAGGAGTGTGAGACATTTGATATCACTGAGTTCTACAATGAAATTTTCAGATGTCTGTATGTGCAAAAGCAATTTTACATGTATTCATAGGCTGCCTTGTGGTGCACATTGAAGATCCACTTTCTGTGCGTTTCCCTAAAGAACCCTATGTTAGAAAGTTGAAGCACCTTCCAGGATGGTTCTGCTGTATGGAGAGTACTGTGGAAACAAAGATAATCTTTCTTGCCCAGGCCGCATTGTAATCAAAGGAAAGAAAGCATACTGTTGTCCTGGGGTGAAGAAGGAGCTCGAACTGGGCGAAATGGTGCAAAAGTAAAGTTGCAAGAACTAAGCAACCCTGACCTTTCAGTAGTGTGAGGCCATTGAAATCACTGTGTTCTTCAGTGTAATTTTCAGATGTCTGTAAGTGCATTGGAAATTTTCCATGTATTCCTAGCTTGCCCTGTGGTGCACATTGAAGCTGCAGTTGCCTGTGCTTTTCCCTAAGAAGAAATGTAGGTTAGAAACATGAACCACCTTCCAGGATGGTTCTGCTGCATGGAGAGCAGTGTGGAAATTAAGATAATCTTTCTTTCTCAGGCCCCACTGAAATCAAAGGGAAAACAATCATACCCTTGCCCTGGGTGCGAGGAAGGAGCTAGAGCTGGGGGAACTGGTGCATAAGTCAATATCCAGGAAGTAAGTAACCCCGAACTTTCAGGAGTGTGGGGCATTTGAAATCACTGAGTTCTACAATGAAATTTTCAGAAGTCTGTATGGGCAAAACCAATTTTCCATGTATTTGTAGACAGCCCTGTGGCAAACATTGAAGCTGCAGTTGCCTGCGCATCTCCCTAAGAGGAACTCTAAGTGAGAATCTTAAAGTACCTTCCAGGATGGTTCTACTGTTTGGAGAGTAGTGTGGAAACAAAGATAATCTTTCTTGCCCAGGCCCCATAGTAATAAATGGAAAGCAAGCATACTGTTGCCCCTGGGTGCGAGGAAAGAGCTAGAGCTGGGGGAACAGGTGCATAAGTAAATATCTAAGAACTAAGCAACCCTGAACTTTCAGGAGTGTGAGGCATTTGATATCACTGAGTTCTACAATGAAATTTTCAGATGTCTCTATGCGCAAAATCAATTTTCCATGTATTCATAGGCTCCCCTGTGGTGCACATTGAAGATCCATTTGCCTGTGCATTTCCCTAAAGAACTCTATGTTAGAAAGTTGAAGCACCTTCCAAGACGATTCTGCCGTATGGAGTGTATTGTGCAAACAATGATTATTTTTCCTGCCCAGAAAAGACTCCTTTGTAATCAATGGGAAAGGAAGCATGCTCTTGCCATGTGTGGAAGGAAGGAGCTAGAACTGTGGAAATGCTGCATAAGTAAAGTTCCAAAAACTAAGCAAACCCGAACTTTCAGGTGTGTCACGCTGTTGAAATCACTGTGATCGACAATGAAATTTTCCGATATCTGTATGGGCAATGGCAAATTTCAATGTATTTCTAGGCTACTCTTTTGCACACTTAGAAGCTGCAGATGCTTGCGCGTTTCCCTAAGAAAAACGCTAGGTGAGAAGCATAAAGCACCTTCCACCATTGTTCTGCTGTATGGAGAGTTGTGTGGAAACAAAGATAATATTTCTTGCCCAGGCCTCATTTTAATCAAAGGGAAAGCAAGCATAGTGTGGCCCTGGGTGCGAGGAAGGAGCTCAAGCTGGGGGAATTGGTGCATAAGTACAGTTCCAAGAACTAAGCAACCCTTAACTTTCAGGAGTGTGAGGCTCTTGAAATCACTGAGTTTTACAATGAAATTTTCAGATGTCTGTATGGGCAAAGGCAATTTTCCATGTATTCTTACGCTGTGCTGTGGCGCACATAGAAGCTGCATTTGCCTGCGCATTTCCCTAAGAAGAACACTAGGTGAGAAGCATGAAGCAACTTCCAGGATGATTCTGCCATATAGAGACTAGTGTATAAGCAAAGATTATTTTTCTTGCCCAGACCCCTTTGTAATCAGTGGGAAAGCAAGCATACTGTCATCATCTGTGCGAGGAAGGAGCTAGAGCAGGGGGAACTGTTGCATAAGTTAATTTCCAAAAACTAAGCAACCCTGAACTTTCAGGAGTGTGAGGCTGTTGAAAACATTCAGTTCTAGAATGAAATTTTCAGATGTCTGTATCAGCAAATGGAATTTTCCATATATTCCTTGGCTGCCCTGTGGCACACATAGAAGCTGCATTTGCCCGTGTGTTTCCCTAAGAAGAACACTAGGTGAGAAGCATAAAGCACATCCAGCATGGTTCTGCTGTATGGAGAGTTGTGTGGAAACAAAGATAATCTTTCTTGCCGAAGCCTCATTTTAATCAAAGGGAAAGCAATCATACTGTTTCCCTGGGTGCGAGGAAGGAGCTCGAGCTGGAGGAATTGGTGCATAAGTGCCAAGAACTAAGCAACCCTTAACTTTCAGGAGTGTGAGGCTGTTGATACCACTGAGGTTTACAATGAAATTATCAAATGTCTGTATGGTCAAAGACTATTTTCCATGTATTCCTAGGGTGCCCTGTGGCACACATAGAAGCTGCATTTGCCTGTGTGTTTCCCTAAGAACAACACTAGGTGAGAAGCATGAAGCACCTTCCAGGATGGTTCTGGTGTATGGAGAGTAGTGTGGAAACAGATAATATTTCTTGCCCAGCCCCTCTGGAATCAATGGGAAAGCAAGCATACTGTTGCCCTGGGTGCGATGAAGGAGCTAGATCTGTGGGAACTGCTGCATAAGCATAGTTCCAAGAAGTAAGGAACCCTGAACTTTCAGGAGTGTTAGGCTGTTGAAATCACTGAGTTTTACAATGAAATTTTCAGCTGTCTCTATGGGCAAAGGCAATTTTCCATGTATTCCTAGGCTGCCCTGTGGCGCACATTGAAATTGCAGTTAACTGCGCATTTACCTCAGAGAAACTCTAACTTAGAGGCATGAAGCATCTTCCAGGACGATTCTGCCGTATGGAGACAAGTGTGGAAACAAACATTATTTTTCTTGCAATATCCCTCTGGAATCAATGTGAAAGCAAGCATACTCTTGCACGGGGTTCAAGGAAGGAGCTAGAGCTGGGGGAACTGGGCATAAGTAAAGTTCCAAGGACTAAGCAAACCTTAACTTTCAGGAGTGTAAGGCTGTTGAAATCAGTGAGTTCTACAATGAAATTTTCAGATCTCTGTATGGGCAATGGAAATTTTCCATGTATTCCTAGGCTGCCCTGTGGCACACATTGAAGCTGCAGTTACCTGCGTGTTTCCCTAAGAAGAACTCTAGGTGAGAAGCATAAAGCACATCCAGCATGGTTCTGCTGTATGGAGAGTTGTGTGGCAACAAAGATATTCTTTCTTGCCCAAGCCTCATTTTAATCAATGGCAAAGCAAGCATACTGTGGCCCCGGGTGTGAAGAAGGAGCTCGAGCTGGGGGAATTGTTGCATAAGTAAAGTTCCAAGAACTAAGCAACCCTTAACTTTCAGGAGTGTGATGCTGTTGAAATCACTGAGTTTTACAATGAAATTTTCAGACGTCTGTATGGGCAAAGGCAATTTTCCATATATTCCTAGGCTGCCCCGTGGCACACATCGAAGCTGCGTTTGCCTGCACGTTTCCCTAAGAAGAACACTAGGTGAGAAACATGAAGCACCTTCCAGGATGGTTCTGGTGTATGGAAAGTAGTGTGGAACCAAAGGTAATATTTCTTGCCAGGCCCCTCTGGAATCATTGGGAAAGCAAGCATACTGTTGCCCTGGGTGCGAGGAAGGAGCTAGAGCTGGGGGAATGGCTGTATAAGTAAAGTTCCAAGAACTAAGCAATCGTGAACTTTCAGGAGTGTTAGGCTGTTGAAATCACTGAGGTCTACAATGAAATTTTCAGCTGTCTCTATGGGCAAATGCAATTTTCCATGTATTTCTAGGCTGCCCTGGGGTGCACATAGAAGCTGCAGTTGCATGCACTTTTCCCTCAGAGAAACTCTAGGTTAGAAACATGAAGCACATTTCAGGATGATTCTGCCTTAGGGAGAGTAGTGTGGAAACAAAGATTACTTTTCTTTCCCAGCCCCTCTGGAATCAATGGGAAAGCAAGCATACTGTTCCAGGGGTGCGAGGAAGGAGGTAGAGCTGGGAGAACTGGTGCATAAGTAAATATCCAAGAAGAAAGCAATCCTCAACTTTCAGGAGTGTGGGGCATTTGAAATCACTAGTTCTACAATGAAATTTTTTGAAGTCTGTATGGGTAAAAACAATTTTCCATGTATTCCTAGGCGGCCCTGTGGAAAACACTGAAGCTGCAGTTGCCTGCGTGTCTCCCTAAGAACTATAGGTGAGAAGCATAAAGCACCTTCCAGGATGATTCTGCCATATGGAGAGTAGTTTGGAAACAAAGATTATTTTTCCTGACCAGACACCTTTGTCATCAGTAGGAAAGCAAGCATACATTCGCCCTCTCTGTGAGGAAGGAGATAGAGCTCAGGGAACTGTTGCGTAAGTTAATTTCCAAGAACTAGGCAACCCTGAACTTTCAGTACTATGAGGCTGTTGAAATCACTTGAGTTCTAGAATGAAATTTTCAGATGTTTCTCTGAGCAAATGCAATTTTCCTTATATTCTTGGCTGCCTGTGATGCATAGAAGCTGCATTTGTCTTCGCGTTTCCATAAGAAGAAAACTAGGTGAGAAGCATAAAGCACCTCCGGAATGGTTCTGCTGTATAGAGAGTAGTGTCGAAACAAAGACAATCTTTCTTGCCAAGGCCCTTTTGTAATCAAAGGGAAAGCAAGCATAGTGTTGCCCTGGGTGCATGAAGGAGCTAGAGCTGGGGAAACTTGTGCATAAGTAAAGTTCCAAGAAGTAGGCAACCCTGAACTTTCAGGAGTATGAGGATGTTGAAATCACTGAGTTCTACAATGAAATTTTCAGATGTCTGTATGGGCAAAGGCAATTCTCCATGTATTCCTAGGCTGCCCTGTGGCACACACAGAAGCTGTGGTTGCCTGCGTGTTTCTCTCAGAGAAAATCTGGATTGGAAGCATGAAGCACCTTCCAGGATTATTCTGCCGTACGGAGAGTAGTGTGGAAACAAAGATTATTTTTCTTGCCCATTTCCTCTGGAATCAATGGGAAAGCAAGCATACTGTTGCCCAGGGTGCGAGGAAGGAGCTAGAGCTGGCGGAAATGCTGCATAAGTAAAGTTCCAAAAACTAAGCAAACCCGAACTTTCAGGATTCTGAGGCTGTTGAAATCACTGAGTTCTACAATGAAATTTTCAGAAGTATGTACGGGCAATGGAAATTTTCAATGCATTCCTAGGCTGCCCTGGGGCGCACATAGAAGCTGCAGTT
The DNA here is from genome assembly GCA_028451465.1 of Erethizon dorsatum. Lineage (NCBI taxonomy): Eukaryota > Metazoa > Chordata > Mammalia > Rodentia > Erethizontidae > Erethizon > Erethizon dorsatum. The sequence continues at coordinate 30,092,732 of CM051837.1, forward strand.
GCCTGTGCATTTCCGTATGAAGAAGACTAGTTGAGAAGCATAAAGCACCTCCAGCATGGTTCTCCTGTATGGAGAGTTGTGTGGAAACAAAGATAATCTTTCTTACCCAGGCCTCATTTTAATCAATGGGAAAGCAAGCATACTGTGGCCCTGGGCGCGAGGAAGGAGCTCGAGCTGGGGGAATTGGTGCATTAGTAAAGTTCCAAGAACTAAGCAACCCTAAACTTTCTCGAGTGTGAATCTGTTGAAATCACTGAGTTTTACAATGAAATTTTCAGATGTCTGTATGGGCAAAGGCAATTGTCCATGTATTCCTAGGCTGCCCTGTGACGCACATAGAAGCTGCAGTTGCCTGCGTGTTTCCCTAAGAAGAACACTAGGTGAGAAAAATGAAGCACCTTCCAGGATGGTTCTGGTGTATGGAGAGTAGTGTTGAAACAAAGATAATATTTCTTGCCCAGGCCCTCTGGAATCAATGGGAAAGAAAGCATACTGTGGCACAGGGTGCGAGGAAGGAGATAGAGCTTGGGGAACTGGTGCATAACTAAAGTTCCAAGAACTAAGCAACCCTCCACTTTCAGGATTGTGAGGCTCTTGAAATCACTGAGTCCTACAATGAAATTTTCAGATGTCTGTATGGGCAAAGGCAATTGTCCATGTATTCCTAGGCTGCCCTGTGACGCACATAGAAGCTGCAGTTGCCTGCATGTTTCCCTAAGAAGAACACTAGGTGAGAAGCATGAAGCAGCTTCCAGGATGGTTCTGCTGTATGGAGAGTTGTGTGGAAACAAAGATAATCTTTTTTGCTCAGCCCATCTCGAATCAATGGAAAAGAAAGCATACTGTTGCCCGGGGTGGGAGGAAGGAGCTAGAGCTTGGGGAATTGGGGCATAAGTAAAGTTCCAAGAACTAAGGAACCCTGAACTTTCTTGAGTGTTAGGGTGTTGAAATCACTGAGTTCTGCAATGAAATTTTCAGCTGTCTGTATGGGCAAAGGCAACTTTCCATGTATTCCTAGGCTGCCCTGTGGCACACATAGATGCTTCAGTTGCGTGTGCATTTACCTCAGAGAAAATCTAGGTTAGAAGCATGAAGCACCTTCCAGGATGAATCTGCTCTAGGGAGACTAGTGTGTGAACAAAGATTATTTTTCTTGCCTGCACCCTTTTGTATTCAGTGGGAAAGCAAGCAGTCTCCCTCTGTGTGAGGAAGGAGCTAGACCTGGGGGAACTGTTGCATAAGTTAATTTCCCAGAACTAAGCAACCCTGAACTTTAAGGTGTGTGAGGCTGTTGAAATCACTGAGTTAAAGAATGAAATTTTCAGGTGTCTGTATGGGCAAATGGGAATATCCATATATTCCTAGGCTGCCCTGTGGAGCACATAGAAGATGCAGTTGCCTGCGTGTTTCCCTAAGAACACTAGGTGAGAAGCACAAAGCACCTCCAGAACGGTTCTGCTGTATAGAGAGTAGTGCGGAAACAAAGATAAACTTTCTTCCCAAGACCCCTTTGTAATCAAAGGGAAAGCAAGCATACTGTTGTCCTGGGTGAGATGAAGGAGCTAGAGCTGGAGAAACTGGTGCATAAGTAAAGTTCCAAAAGGAGGCAACCCTGAACATTCAGGAGTGTGAGGCTCTTGAAAACACTGAGTTCTACAGTGAACTTTTCAGCTGTCTCTATGGGCAAAGGCACTTGTCCATGTATTCCTAGGCCTCCCTGTGGCGCACATTGAAGCTGAAGTTGCCTGCGTGTTTCCCTAAGAAGAACACCAGGTGAGAATAAAAAAGTACCTCCAGGATGGTTCTGCTGTATAGAGAGTAGTGTGGAAACAAAGCTAAACTTTATTGCCAAGGCCCGTCTGGAATCAATGGGAAAGCAAGCATACTGTTTCCCTGGGTGTGATGAAGGAGCTAGAGCTGGAGAAACTGGTGCATAAGTTAAGTTCCAAGAAGTAGGCAACCCTCAACATTACAGGAGAGTGAGGCTGTTGAAAACACTGAGTTCTACAATGAAATTTTCAGATGTCCCTATGGGCAAAGGCACTTGCCCATGTATTCCTAGGCTGCCCTGTGACGCACATTGATTCTGCAGTTACCTCCACATTTCCCCAAGAAGAACTCTAGGTGAGAAGCAGAAAGCACCTCCAGAATGGTTCTGGTGTATTGAGAGTAGTGTGGAAAGAAAGATAAACTTTCTTTCATAGGCGCCTTTGTAATCAAAGGGAAAGCAAGCATACTGTTGCCCTGGGTGCGATGAGGGAGCTAGAGCTGGGGGAACTGCTGCATAAGTAAAGTTCCAAGAACTAAGGAACCCTGAACTTTCAGGAATGTTTGGCTGTTGAAATCACTGAGTTCTACAATGAAATTTTCAGCTGTCTCTACGGGCAAAGGCAATTTTCGATGTATTCCTAGGCTGCCCTGTGGCACACATAGAAGCTGCAGTTGCCTGCCCTTTTCCCTAAGAAGAACTCTAGGTGAGAAGAATGAAACACCTTCTAGGATGGTTCTGCTGTGTGGAGAGTAGTGTGGAAACAAAGATAATTTTTCTTGCCCAGGCCCCTTTGTAATCAATGGGAAAGCAAGCATGCTGTTGCCCTGAGTGCGAGGAAGGAGCTAGAGCTGGGGGAAATGGTGCATAAGTAAAGTTCCAAAAACTAAGCAAACCCAAACTTTCAGGAGTGTCACGCTGTTGAAATCACTGTGTTCTACAATGAAATTTTCAGATGTGTGTATGCGCAATGGCAAATTTCAATGTATTCCTAGGCTGCTCTCTTGTTCACTTAGAAGTTGCCGTTGCCTGCACGTTTCCTTAAGAAGAACACTAGGTGAGAAGCATGAGGCACCTTCCAGGACGATTCTGCCTTATGGAGAGTAGTGTGGAAACAAAGATTATTTTTCTTGCTCAGCCCCTCTGGAATCAATGGAAAGCAAGCATACTGTTGCCCAGGGTGCAAGGAAGGAGTTAGAGCTGGGGGAACTGGTGCATTAGTAAAGTTCTAAGAACTAAGGAACCCTTAACTTTATGCAGTGTGAGGCTGTTGAAATCACTGAGTTCTACAATGAAATTTTCAGATGTCTGTATGGGCAATGGAAATTTTCCATGTATTGCTAGGCTGCCCCGTCTCGCACATCGAAGCTGTAGTTACCTGCATGTTTCCCTAAGAAGAACTCTAGGTGAGAAGCGTAAAGCACCTCCAGAATGGTTCTGCTGTATAGAGAGTAGTGTGGAAAGAAAGATACTTTTTCTTGCCCAAGACCCTTAGTAATCAATGGGAAAGCAAGCATACTGTTGCCCGAGGTGCGAGGAAGGAGCTAGAGCTGGGGGAATTGGTGCATAAGTTCCAAGAACTAAGCAACCCTCAACTTTCAGGAGTGTTAGGCTGTTGAAATCACTGAGTTCTACAAAGAAATTTTCAGATATCTGTATTGGCAAAGCATGAAGCACCTTCTAGGATGGTTGTGCTGTGTGGAGAGTTGTGTGGAAACAAAGATAATCTCTCTTGCCCAGGCCTCATTTTAATCAATGGAAAGCAAGCACACTGTGGTCCTGCGTGTGAGGAAGGAGCTCCAGCTCAGGGAACTCGTGCATAATAAAGTTCCAAGAAAGGAATTAACCCTGAACTTTCAGGACTGTGAGGCTGTTGAAATCACTGAGTTCTACAATGAAATTTTCAGATGTCTGTATGGGCAATGGAAATTTTCCAATTATTCCTATGCTGCCCTGTGGTGCACATTGAAGCTGCAGTTACCTGCGTGTTTCCCTAAGAAGAACTCTAGGTTAGAAGCATGAAGCACCTTCCAGGATGGTTCTGCTGTATGGAGAGTAGTGTGGAAAGAAAGAAAATCTTTCTTGCCCAGGCCCCTTCCGAATCAATGTGAAAGCAAACATACCATTGCCCTGGGTGTGTGGAAGGAGCTAGAGCTGGGCGAACTGGTGAATAAGTAAAGTTCCAAGAACTAAGCCACCCTGAACTTTCAGGAGTGTGAGGCTGTTGAAATCACTGTGTTCTACAATGAAATTTTCAATTGTCTTTACGGGCAAGGGCAATTTTCCATTTATTTCTAGGCTGCCCTGTGGCGCACATAGAAGCTGCAGTTGCCTGCGCATTTCCATAAGAAATTCTCTAGGTGAGAATCATAAAGCTCCTTCCAGGATGATTCTGCTGTATGGAGAGTAGAGTGAAATCAAAGATATTCTTTCTTGTCCAGCCCCCTTTGCAATCAATGGGAAAGCAATCATACTGTTGCCCTGTGTGCGAGAAAGGAGGTAGAGCTGGCGGAACTTGTGCATAAGAAAAGTTCCAAGAACTAAGAAAGCTTGAACTTTCAGGAGTGTGAGCCTGCTGAAATCACTGAGTTCTACAATGAAATATTCAGAGCTTTGTATGGGCAATGGCAATTTTACATTTATTCCTAGACTGCCCTGTGGCGCACATAGAAGCTGCAGTTGCCTGCGCATTTCCCTAGGAAGGACTCTAGTTGAGCAGCATAAAGCACATTCCAGGATGGTTCTGCTGTATGGAGAGTAGAGTGGAAAAAAAGATATTTTTTCTTCTCCAGGCCCCATTGCAATCAATGGGAAAGCAAGCAAACTGTTGCCCTGGGTGTGAGGACGGAGCTATAGCTGGGGGAATTGGTGCATAAGTAAATTTCCAAGACCTAAACAACCCGAAACTTTCACGAGTGTGAGGCTGTTGAAATCACTGAGATCTGCAGTGAAATTTTCAGATATTTGTATGGTCAATGGTAATTTTCCATGTATTCCTACATGGCCCTGGGGCGCACATAGAGGCTGCAGTTGCCTGCGTGTTTCCCTAAGAAGAACTCTAGGTGAGAAGCATGAAGCACCTTCCAGGATGTTTCTGCTGTAAGGAGAGTAGAGTGGAAAAAAAGATATTCTTTCTCATCCAGGCCACATTAGAATCAAGGGGAAAGCATGCGTACTATTTCCTGGAGTGCGAGGAAGAAGCTAGAGCTGGGTGAACTAGTGCACAAGTAAAGTTCCAAGAACGAAGCAACCCTGAACTTTCATGAGTGTGAGGCTGCTGAAATCACTGAGTTCTACAATGAAATTTTCAGATATCTATATGGTCAATGGAAATTTTCCATGTATTCCTAGGCTGCCCTGTTGCACACTTATTAGATGCAGTTGCCTGCAAATTTACCGAAGAAGAACTCTAGGTGAGAAGCATAAAGCACCTTCCATGATGGTTCTGCTGTATGGAGAGTAGGGTGGAAACAAAGATATACTTTCTTGTCCAGGACCCTTTGGAATAAAAGGGAAAGCAAGAATACTGTTGCCCTGTGTGTGAGGAAGGAGCTAGAGCTGGGGGAACTGGGGCATAAGTAAAGTTCCAAGAACTAACCAACCTAGAACTTTCAGTAGTATGACAATCTTGAAATCACTGAGTTCTACATTGAAATTTTCAGAGGTCTGTATGGGCAATGGCAATTTTCCATATATTCCTAAAATGCCCTGTGGTGCACATAGAAGCTGCAGTGGCCTGTGCATTTCCCTAAGAACTCTAGGTGAGAATCATAAAGCACCTTCAAGGATGGTTCTGCTGTATGGAGAGTCATGTGGAAACAAAGATATTCTTTCTTTCCCAGGACCCATTGGAATCAACAGGAAACAAACCATACTCTTGCCCTGGGTGAGAGGAAGGAGTTAGAGCTGGGGGAGATGGTTCACAACTAACGTTCCCAGAACTAAGCAACTCTGAACTTTCAGGACTGTGAGGCTGTTGAAATCACTCTGTTCCACTATGAAATTTTCAGATGTCTCTATGGGCAATGGCAATTTTCCATGTATTCCTAGGCTGCCCTGTGGCACACAAAGAAGCTGCAGTTGCCTGTGCATTTCCCTAAGATGAACTCTAGGTGAGAAGCATAAAACACCTTCCAGGAGGGTTCTGCAGTTTGGAGAGTATTGTGGAAACAAAAATATTCTTTCTGAGGCCCCATTGGAATCAATGGGAAAGAAAGCATACTGTTGCCCTGAGTGAGAGGAAGGAGCAAGTGCTGGGGGAGCTGGTGCATAAGTAAACTTCCAAGAACTAAGCAACCCTGAACTTTCAGGAATGTGAGGCTGTTGAAATGACTGACTTCCACAATGAAATTTTCAGATGACTCTGGCCAATGGCAATTTTCCATCTATTCCTAGTCTGCCTGTGGTGCACATAGCAGCTGCAGTTGCCCCTGTGTTTCCTTAAGAAGAACTCCAGGTCAGAAGTATAAAGCACCTTCCAGTATGGTTCTGCTCTATAGAGAGTAGTGTGGAAACAAAGATATTCTGTCTTTCCCAGGCCCCATTGGAATTAATGGGAAAGACAGCATACTCTTGCCCTGGGTGAGAAGAAGGTAGAGCTGGGGGAGCTGGTGCATACATAAAGTTCCAAGAGCTAAGCAACCCTGCACTTTCAGGAGTGTGAGGCTCTTGAAATCTCTGAGTTCTACAATGAAATTTTCAGATGTCTCTATGGGCAATGGCAATTTTCCATTTATTCCTAGGCTGCCCTGTGGCACACATAGAAGCTTCATTTGTCTGCATATTTCCCTAAGAAGAACACTAGTTGAGAAGCATAAAGCACCTTAAATGTTGTTGTGCGTTATGGAGAGTAGTGTGGAAACAAAGATATTCTTTCTTTCCAGGCCCCATTGGAATCAATGGGAAAGCATAGTGTTGCCCTGGGTGAGAAGAAGGAGCTAGAGCAGAGGAGCTGGTGCATGAGTAAACTTCCAAGAACTAAGCAACCCGGAACTTTCAGGAGTGTGAGGCTGTTGAAATCACTGAGTTCTATAATGAAATTTTCAGATGTCTCTATGTGCAATGCCAATTTTCCATGTATTCCTAGGCTGCCCTGTGGCACATGTAGAAGCTGTAGTTCCCTGCGCATTTCCCTAAGAAGAACTCTAGGTGAGAAGCATAAAGCACCTTCCTGGATGGTTCTGCTATATGGAGAGTAGTGTGAAAACAAAAATACTCTATTTCTCAGGCCCCTTTGGAATCAATTGGAAAGCAAGCATACTGTTGCCCTGATTGAGAGGAAGGAGCTAGAGCTGGTGGAGCTGGTGAGTAAGTAAAATTTGAAGAACTGAGCAACCTTGAACTTTGAGGAGTGCGAGGCTGTTGAAATCACTGAGTTCCACAATGAAATTTTCAGATGTCTCTATGGGGAATGGCAATTGCCCATGTATTACTAGGCTGCCTTTTGGCCCACATAGAAGCTGGCATTGCCTGTTTTTCCCTAGGAAGAACTGTATGTAAAAAGCAGGAAGCATTTGCAGGGGGGTTGTGCTGTATTTATAGGAATGTGGAAACTAAGGTGTTCTTTGATGGCTGGTGCCCCATAGTGATGAATGGTTGGAAACCTATAGTTCTGTAGTCTCTGCTTTCAAGCATGTGGACGGTTACCAGCTTCGTGATATGTTCAGCCCAAGGAAATAAGCAACCTTGAACTTTCAGGAGTGTGGGGCTGTGGAAATAACTGAGTTCTACAGTGAAATTTTCAGAGTCCTCCATATGCAATGGCAGTTGCCCATGTATTACCAGGGTACCCTGTGGCCCACACAGAACCTGGGTTTGCCTGTTTCCCTCATAAGAACTCTACGTGAGAAACATAAAGCCTTTGCAGGAAGGCTGTTCTGTATTTACAGCAGTGTGGAAAGCAAGGTGTTCTTTGCTGGCTGCCCCATGTGGATGAATGGGGTGATAAGTGTAGTGCTGTAGTCTCTGCTTGCAAGCAGGTAGAGCATGACCAGCTTTGGGATAAGTTCAGTCCAAGGAAATAAGCAAGCCTGAACTTTCAGGAGTGTCTGGCTCTGGAAATAATGGAGTTCTACAGTTCAAGTCTGTGGAGGCCTCTATGGGAATGACTCTTGCCCATGTATTTCTAGGCTGCCTGTGGCCCACACAGAACCCCACATTGCCTGAGTGTTTCCCTAATAAGAACTCCGTGGGCTAAATAAACCTTTCCTTCCTTAATTTTGGGTGTCAGGTATTTTGTCTCTGCAATGAGTGAAATGTAACCAAGACACTGGGACTGGGGAGCTGCCTCTGGCCTGAAGTGCACTTCACCACTGGGTGAAGGGCAGTGGTTACCCCATCCCATGCCATAGCAGTGGGCAGCCCTGGGCCTTCCTGCACCCCTGTCTGCTCACCTGACTGCTGCCTGCACCCCCTCCCTTTTCAATCCACCCACTCTTACATCATCTACTTGGGACAGCACCAGTGGCCCGTTGTGGAATTGTGTAGCAGTAATAATCTGCTCTGTAGTCATGACAACTCAGGAGACAAACACAGACTTCTCATTCATCAGCAGCAGAAATTATCTTCATCTGACTTTTAAAAAAATAGATAAAAATTATGATTAGTCCCCTGGGATGGGTGCTGAGGTACCGGGTTCATGTGGAGCCAGCAGGCAGGGCACAGCCCTGGCCAAAGCTGGAGAAAGCCTCTCAATCATGTTTTAATCTTCTTAATTTTTTATTTCAACTGTGAAAAAGAATGCAGCCAATGAAGTCTATAATGATTGAAATCAGTCATACACCTCTACATAATATTGCCATTAGTTTCTGAGTGGTATAAATCATTATAATTTTTTAGACACATCATTGCTGTGTTAAGTCTTACAGAGAGAGATCCCACAAGTTCCCGAATCTTAAAAGAAAAAGAAGGTCTCAGTAAGTTAAAAACATGTAAAGAGGGACTGGGCCAGAAGCTAAATAAAGGTAAGGTCACAAAATTGCCAAAATTCTTAAGACAAAATAAAATACAGGAAAATATATGGATTATAAGTAAAAGGTATTTATTCCTTCTAATTCTTATTATAAGAGATCTCTGTTAATTTACTTTGAAAGTTCTGACTAGCCTATTTGTAATTAAACACTTAAAAATTGTAAAAGTTATTATAATTCAGTTGGGCTAAAAACATCTGTGTGGACTCTGATTTTATAATCAAATCATCTTATGTCTGTCTGTCCACTCTGTAAACAGCTGTTTTGTTTGAGCTTACTTTTTTTCTTTCTGCCTTTTTGGACTTTTGATACATTTGTTACGCTTCCACCCAGGTTTCCAGCTGATCAAAATGAATGGTTTCATAAATATAATACATATTGTTGCCTGTATACAATAATTTGAAAGTCTTTCATTCACCAAAGTAATGTTAATTATTGTGATCTGGTTCCCTTGGTTATCAAAAATTTGTCAAGATGATCAGAGACCCTTTAGGCTTGGAGAAGCGGTTAGACAGGACTCCCCTTGATGAATAAGGATGAAGCTATCTGGAAATATTTCTCCAGTCTTTGTTCACTAAGGGGACACTGCCAATTTCCATAGCCTTATGGGAGACACACCCCAATATTGTGATATATTTACATTGGTCATCGTCAAAAGGTTAAGTTTTCTATAAATAAAACAAAGTTTTCTCATTAAAAGATGTTCTTGGTACAAAACTGAATTAAGAAACAAAGGTTTCCATATAGTTATAACATTCATTATTGCTAATCTCATGGTGTATTAAATGTATTTGTGCCTTCCAGGTGTACAAACCTTCCAAGATACAAAATTGATATTGTTTACGGTGGTAACTTTTCTTTTATACTGAAGTATCTGCCTTTCTCTTGTACTCCAGATACTTGTGATAAGAGGTATATGTCAAACCAACACGAGGACACCTGTCAAAAATATTTTTTAAAAGATTTTTGTAATGTACATGTTATATATGTGTCACTACATTTAAGGATGCTTAGACACTGAACAGTCCAGACAATGCCACAAATGAGGTCAATGAGGACCCAGGACATGAGGTAACTTTCTGCAAGATACTACAACCTTGGTGAGTCACCCAACCTCCTGAGTAGGGATATTGTTGGAGATTATTGGACCAGAGAGGATGGGAATCAACAGTGTATAGTGTGCCTAAGGAGGGTCACTAGAGGAAAAAAGTCTCTCAAACTTTCACAGGAAGCAACATGGTCAAGCAAGGTTGTGAACTATCCTGATGGCTGACACTGGCAGTGGAGCTGAGAGACTCTGTACATGGTTCTAAAGTAATGCTTGAGGAGACTTAACTGAACTTGATAGACAGCAGGTTAATTTTAATTAACACAGGTCTCACATTAACTTGGTCTTGAACATCCAGCAGAAAAGTATAACCAAAAGATGTATAAAAACAATGTCATAGTAACCAGCTAGAAATAAAAGGAGTCTAAGAGCCAGTGTGTTACAATCACTTTTCTGGTCTGATAAGAACATTTTCTAGACTTGGCTCTTTCCCCAACCCGCCTTTCCATTCTAGTGCTCATGCTTTGATTATGCATGCTCTAATTTCTCAAGAAAATTATTTATTCTTGCCTAGAGGCTGCCAAACTCCAAGTGGTCATGCAAATGAAATCAATGATAAATGATTTCTTCTAGATTTCTTCTAGGAAGGTCAACCTGATCAACTTCATAAAGAGAGTTCATAACTGCTAAACTATAAGACTTCTGAGGCCCATTAAATTAGCACTCTGGAGAAGGCCCCTGACTATGATCTCCCCTACATAGATCCTTCTCGGCTTGAAGGAGTTAGATGGAAACTACGCCCATTCGCCCCTAACTGCAGTTAGGGATAGCTCTTCAGAGGGGGAAATATTGTAAACAGCTAACTTGGTCACAAATATTATAGGCAGTTAAACAGGGCTGGGTGCTCAGCACAAAAGACAATTATGGCCGAAGACACATTCACTAAAGGCCAGGCTTTAAGGAAAAAAAAAATCTATCTCTTAAAACTCAAATAAACAAAAATGGGGAGTACATTTGCTCCCCACAAATGTAATTAAACCTTGGTACTTTTACTTTAAATTTTTCTTTAAATCCACTTGCAAAAAAATACACCCCATCAGAACTTCATTGGCAAAAAAGAAAAATAAACGAACACACCAAAGCTCAAATCCTGTAAAAGGACATCCAAACAGGAAAACAGGATGGCCCAGTGCAGTTAATACCATGGGAATGAAGGTGTGCTTGTATATTAATAGGTCATGAAACACCACTGTGGGTGGCATCCTGGAATGTGTGGGTGTAGAGAGAGATCTCCAAAACTGTGGTGCAGTCTGCTGCCACCAGACCCATCTTGGATTCTACACTGAATTGATTATATTAACATACTTGCATCTTTTATTTCTGTTCCTAGTCTGCTACAGGGGCACCAAACCCGACAATGCCTAGACTCATCCAACCTCCAGTCACAATGCTTCAACTGCTACAATTACAAAAACAAAAAGAAGCAATTTTGGGGGATGGGGCTGAGTAAGGGTTAAGTTGCTGACCACAGTGATCTCTAGATTCACAGCCTCTGAATGCAAGACAAGACTGCACCTGAGGACATTTGGCTTACTTCCTATTTCAGAGCAATGAACTGCCAACCTTAGAGATTAGACAGCTCTCCTAATTGGCAAAATTCACTTCCTAAGAATGTCTTTGTTGTGATTTCTCAGAGTCCTACTCATTTTCCTGCCTTTACCTGAGATTTTCCTTTCACTTTCTCTCTCACCCCCCAAACTTGTTTGAAATCCAATAAATACAGGCAATCCAGAGAAGTCTTTGTCTTAGCTCCGAGAGAGTTCAGCCTTTCCTGGACTCCCCAAAACCATAGTACTTGTCTCTTTTATTTAGGCCTTTGCTGTACACTCATTTTAGGAGATCAGGGGCTCAGGCCAAGCTCCCAGTACACCCCCCTTCCTCTGATGGGTTCACTGCACCCTCTGGTTCTGTCAGCCCAGAAGCTGACAAATCCAGAGTTACCCACACAGCATGACTAAATGCCCACTCACATCACAGTACCTTTTGCTTAGCTATCAAACCACATTCAAATCTGCTGCTCCTGTGCCAAAATGATATATTTTAATGCTTATACTCATAAATCATTCATTTTAAACTTCTCGTCTCTCATGAATAAGTTCATTTTCATTCACATTTTGTCACAAAAATTAGGAGTTTAGCTTGTTGAAAATTATATTTTCCATTTGTCTTTCATGTGTGGCAAGATAGCAAAGTAGTAGATTAGCCTTTCTTCTATTATAGAGGAGGGCAAGCTAGAATGTAACAGAATCAAACAGCCTAGGAAAATAACTCCTTTAGGAATTACCAATATGCATGTGGCTTCATAAGAAACAAAAATGATCACATGTTAAAGGCACAGAGAGGAGAGAGACCACCCGAGCAGGCTTTGTGTGGGCAACCATGGCTGTTTCTTCATTCCAGTGGGAGCAGGCTGAGTTTCAAGAAAAGGAATCCACAAGAAATGAAGGACATATGAGTGGCACAGACACCTTAATTGGGAGAAAGTTCTTGGGGAATGGGATGGTACAGGGGGTGGTGTGACATTAGGACCAAGACTTGGGGAGAGACTGGAGTGGCTGTATAGGTGGCTGAATGTATGGTGATATACAGGCAGCAATTTTTGGCTAAGGATTGGACTGGTTTAGCAGAGAGTGAGTTAACTGCAGGATCCTGTAGAGATAATCAGAGGCCAACAGGAGAAGAGGTGAGGGTGCAACCAAGGGGTGTGGTGAAAGTAACAGGAGGGCCAGTCAAAGGGCAGGAAGAAAGGAAAACTGGACCTCATCCAGGGGACAGCCACACAGAGACAGAGTATGGACCCAGCTAGGGAGAACATGAGCGTGAGAAATGACTCAATCCCAGCAGCAAAAGGCAACTGAATTGGAGCCGTAACAGTATCATGAGGAAAATGCATAGGGAAATACATAGTAGAAACACCAGGTATTTAAGGTCCTATCCAGGGTGATATCAAGAAAGATCAAGGCAGACTGAATGAATCAAGTGGCTAAAGTGGCAGGATATGCAGGGCCAAGGTATTTAGGTGTCTTCTGAAATTCAGGACAGCCTGGGGGATGTAGGAGAGTTTACTTGTGATTTCCATGAGGGGTCAAATGAGCTATGAGCAGGACACAGCTTTACCAAAGAGCGATGTACCCACTGGGGAGGGTCTCATAGATGGCCATTGGGGTTCTGTAGATGACCAGGAAGGGTCCTATCCACTTGGGATGTAGGGATGGGGAGTTTAAATCTTTAAGACCAATTTGCTAGCCAGGCTATACCCATAAGGCTGGGTGCCAGGAGGAGGAAGGTTAGTTGCATAACTGGGAGAGTATCTGATGGGGCCGTCTCTGAGGTGATGTTTGGTCCCAGCAGAAAGGTGCATCCATATAGAAGCTCTTATGGCCTGTATTTCATGGGAGTGCAAGTTCCAGTCCAGTTTGCCAGGAGACAGAGGTAAGCATTCTTGTCACAGAGCCAGAATAACCCAGGGGAGGACAGGCAGATGCAGCTCTCTACCCCATAGGTGTAACTGAATTTTCCTTTCTGTTGTTCTTTCCAGGAGGTGATAGTAAAGGCTAGGGCTGCTCCAGTGAGAGGTGGGGCTTGTCCAGTGTGTTTTGGCTGGGTGGCCCCTCTAGTCTTGTTTTCCCAGTGCAGGAGAAAACTGTTAGTATCAATTAGTAGCCACTCATTTGAAGCACGTGTTGGGGAAGAGGAGACAGGTAGAAGGGGTGGGGGCCATCATGGTCCCCCAGAAGGAATCTCCTATGAAAGGGTTCTCAACCCCAACAGTAATAGGATTGTACATTGAGCAGCTTGGAGGTATCTACTCTAGGGAGGCTGATAATAAGCTTTAGTTGTTTATCTGAGACTAATATTTTTAGGTGTTCTCTGGGAAGATGTAAAGTCAGGGTATAGTTACAGCCAGAAGGGGGCAGGTGTCCCGCAGTGGGATTTGGATTGAGCTGAGTAAAAGGGGATTTGGGCCAGTGGATGCAGAGGTGAACTTGGAAATTAACTTTAATATCAGTGGCAACAGGCCCAAGTATAGGTTTTGGGGTGGCAGCTCTAGTTCCTTTATAAGACGCATTTATGAAGTCAGTAACCAGCTTAGTTGAGGCAGGGTCTTTGAGGTCCACAGAGAGTGACAGCTAGAGCTGGAGAGTGCCCAGGTCTGGAGTGGTACTGGAGTAGCCTCAGTGGAGGCCAGGTAGGTTAATGTACAGAGCCAACAGTCTTTGGCCAGCTTGGGATGCACCTGATTCAACAGGGAATGGATTTGTCCCAAGATAGGTAGGAGAGAAGGGGAGCTGCATTTGTTAGTTTTAAGACCATTATTAAAAGGACTAGTAACTGCATCAGGTTATTGGAGGAAGCCATCTGTATGACCTGCGTAGCAACTTATTAAGTTATCTTACAAGAAACAATTTAGATAAATAAAACACATTATAATAGCAACAAAAGCAAAAGCTGATAGAACTCTATGGGAAAGGGTCCACTCTGGGGGCTTCCACGGCTAGGCCTATAGCAAAGATTGGAGTAAGCAGTCCAAAGAAGCCTCAAATACAGGGTGTAGATGGCAATGTTTTTGGCTATGGAGCAGTCCCATGAATGATGTCCTCAAGCTTCAGCCATGCATAGACTGGTCAGTGTCCAGAGTGACCAGAGCAGGGTGGTTGTCCTGGGAATTGGACCTCTGATGATCCTGTCAGAGATGAGTCTTGAGTGGGCTCTGGAGGTCTGGACAGGCGATCCAAGCTGGTGAGTCCTCGGGGTAGAGGCCTTCTTGACTCTGGTGTGATGGATCCACAGGGTGATGCCTGCAACTTTAACAGCAGTGGGGGTGGTGAGCACAATATAAGGCCCCAGCCAAATAGGCTGGAGGGGTTCTTTCTCCCATCCTTAACCCAGACTGAATCTCCGGGCTGCAAGGGATGGGTAGAACTGCCCATGGGAACAGGAGTCCTCTCCAGTATGGTTTTATTTGTGAGAAGACCTTCCCTAGGGTCTGTAATTCCAGAATTACATAATTATATCCTGACTATATGACATCTCCCCTGAAATGTCTGATAATTGGGGGGGTCTACCATATATTATTTCATAATGTGAATAGCCTGAGGGTCCCAGGGTGCACCTAATTCAGAGCAGGGCCAGGGGCAACACATCTAACCACACTGACCCTGTTTCCTGGCAGAATTTAGCGAGAACTGACTTCAAGGTTCAATTCATGCGTTCTACTTTCCCTGAGCTCTGTAGCCGGTAAGCCGTGTGAATATTCCATTTAATTTTAGTGTATCATAAATTCCCTGGATGGCTTCAGCCACAAATGCAGACCTGTTGTTGCTTCCAGTGGTCAATGGGAGCCCATATCAGGGAATTATTTCCCTGAGAAGTTGAACAATCTCTTGGGCCTTTTCAGTTTTGGTTGGTTTGGCTTCTACCCACCTAGAGTAAGTACAGACTATGACCAATAAGTCCTGTCCTACTAATCACTCTCCATCCTGTAGGCTTCTGCCATCAGTGAACAGAGCACATCCGGTTGAGGTAGTGATTTCTCAGTGGGATCTGGTCTACTGGAGAACACTTTGTCAGTGATGTCCTCACAGTCATTATCTGGAGGGCCCTCTTCTGCAGGTAGGAAGGTAGCTGGGTTTAAAGTTCTGACAGTCTCTAAGGTGACTCAGGGGTTCTCATAGAGTAGCCCCTGGTATTGAGCTATTCTGGCATTTTGCATAAATTTATGGCCTTGGTTATTCATCAGAGTGACACCAGAATGGGGTGCTTTTACCTGCAGGTTTTGTCCTAGTGTCAGTTCACCTGCCTCCTTGATGAAGGTCACAGCTGCCACCAAAGCACAGAGGCAGGGTGGCCATCCTGATGCCACAGTGTCTAATTGGAGAGGTAGCCACCAGTCACTGCCAGGGTCCCACAATTTGTTTAGAACTCCCAGGGCCATGTGATCTTTCTCATGAAAAAGTAGGTTAAATTCTTGGCTCATGTCATACAGCCCTAGGGAGGGGGTGCTGCTGAACAGCCACTTGATTTCCTTAAAAGCAAGTTTTTGTTTATCACCCCATTCCAAGGGAGTGTTTTCTGGTCTGGCGAGGACAGCATACAGTGGCCTTTTCAGTGAAACCTGGGATCCAAATCCTACAGAATCCAGGAATTCAAGTTTTTTCCTGGAGCTTCATTTGGGGATTGAACAAATGACTTGTTTTCTTTCTGGTCTGAGAGATCAATGCCCCTCAGTGATGACAAATTCTAGATACAGGATGGAGTCCAAAATATATAGGCTTTCTCCAAGGATACCTTGTAGCCTGTGTCCATTAGCAGCTGCAGGCAGGCCTGTGTTCCCCTCCAACAGTCTTGTTTGGTCTCACCAGCAAGAGATCGTCTACATACTGGAGCAGTGTGCAGTTTAGTTTATCTCCTTGGAAAGCAGTCAGATTGGTAGCTAGGGCCTTCCTAAACAGGGTGGGGGAGTTTCTGAACACTTGTAGTAGGCTGGTCCAGGTTAGTTGTATTTTTTGTCCAGTGTCAGGGTCCTCCCATTTGAAGGCAAAGAGTGGCTGGTTTTGGGGGGCTAACCTCAGGCAGAAGAAGGCATCTTTGAGATCCAGGCAGGTGAACCAGGTTGCTTTTGGTGGAAGCAGCCTCAGCAGACTGTAGGGATTTGGTACCATAGGATGCAGTGACTGGCACTGTTGACAGCTCAGAGGTCCTGAACTGGTCAGAATCCACTTCCTCCTGGCTTAACAGGTAACAGGTGTGTTCCAGGGGTACTGGCACTCTCTGAGAATCCCTGCATCCCATAGCCAACTGATGTGTTCTTGGATCCCAATTTGTGCCTCCCTGTGGATGGCATACTGTTTTCTTCTGACAGATGTTGCCCCTGGCCTGAGGCCTGCTATGATTGGGGCCCAGTTTTTGGCCAGTACTGGTGGGGATTTTCCAGCCCAGACTCAAGGAAATAGTTCAAGCAGGCCAGGGGGTTGGTCTCTTTTTGATGCGGGACATGTAGTCTCCATTCTTCTTCCCAAGGTACAGTTATTGACAAGGTTAGGTGCTTAGGACCATTGAAAGTGAGGCTGGCATGCCCCCTAGGTGTGAATGTGATCTGGGCTCTGAGTTTGTTGAGCAGGTCTCTCCCCAGGAGGGGCACAGGGCAGTCGGGCAGGTAGAGGAACTCACGGATCACTTCGTGGCCTCCCAGGGAGCACAAGCATGCCTGGCAGAAAGGATGGGCTGAGATCCGGTGGCTCCCATAATGTTGACCTTTCTGTTCATGAAGGGGGCCACTGGAGGGGTTACTACTGAATGGTCAGTCCCATGTCAGCCATGAAAGTCACAGGCTTGGCCCCCTACTGTCATGCAGACCATAGGCTCCCAGAGGCCAAGACTGAGGAAGCCTGGTTTGTCCTAGTCTGAGTCCATTTCTATGAGCCTGATCAGGTTGGGCATGGCAGGTTCAGGTTGGCATTGTAAGCCAGCTTGGATGTCAGACTGAGGCCTCTGAGCCAGGGGACATTCATTTTTCCAATGCCTGATCTTTTTACAACAGGCGAATTGGTCAGGATGTACGTCCATCCAGTGTGGGTGTCTCCCTTGGCGTGGGCCAGGGAGGGG
This sequence comes from Erethizon dorsatum, assembly GCA_028451465.1. Classification (NCBI taxonomy): domain Eukaryota; kingdom Metazoa; phylum Chordata; class Mammalia; order Rodentia; family Erethizontidae; genus Erethizon; species Erethizon dorsatum. The sequence goes on from CM051837.1 coordinate 30,110,181, forward strand.
TTACTCCGTGCCCCGTGTGGGTTTATCTACTGTCTCAGTGCTCTGGGTTTCTGTGTCATTGGGTCTGGTCTTCTGAGTGCTGCCAGGAGGGAGACTTGGTTCATTTTCTTTGCTGCCTCTCATTGAGCTTCACAGTCATGGTTGTTGAAGACCCTGGTGGCTATCTCGAGCAGTTCAGTCACATTTTTTTCCAGTGAACCCTTTCAATTTTTTGAGTTTGTGTTGGATGTTGAGAGTGGATTGGGTCACGAAGGCTGCATTGATCATATGCTGGTTCTCGGCAGCCTTAGGATCGATGGGTGTGTAAATTCGGAATGCCTCACATAGTCTCTCACAGAAGTCACCAAGCAATTCATCAGGTTTCTGGAGCAATGATGCAGACCTTGACATGTTGATGGATGTGGTAGATTGACAACTGGTGGTCAACTTGTAACGCCCAGCTGAACTGAAACAGCATGGTGCTGGGTGTGGAGGGCCCAGCTGAGGATTGTTGCAAACAACATAAAAAGGAGAACTAGAAAGGAAGAGGTGGTGCTGTCGGTTCTCCTGGAGGAGCTTGTCATGCTGGCTTTTCTGATAGGAACTTGGTTGTTATCATCAGAGGAGCTCAGGACCTCACTGTCACTGAGGATGGCTGTGGTACTTTTCAGGGGAGCTCTCGTCCTTACTTTGAGCATCACTTCCTGGCTTCAGTGCAGATCACTCAGGCTGCTGGCACAGATCCGTCATCCCTCTGGCACAGACTTCCTAGCTTCCACCACTGACCTTTAGGCCTTCCCAGAGCAGATCCATGAAACAGACTTGCATGAGACATCATCGTGGGCTCTGGGCCTCCAGCTGGACTCGTGGGGGGCATCATCATGGGCTCTAAGTCTTCAGCTGTACTCATGCAGGACACTGCTGTGGAATCCAGGCCCTCAGCTGGATTCTTTGGGTCTTTAGTGTGTGGACAGGTTTCCTGTACTCCTTTTGTATTTGATTCTTTGTGTGTCTTTTACAAAATAATCTATAAATTATGTGTCCTGTATTAGATTGTTTTCCTTGCAAACCCTGACTACAACAGTGGGTTTCTTGGTGTCTGCCAAAATCCCACGGAGGAGCGCCGCCCAATAGTTAGTGAGGGCTCTTGTCCATTGAGGGTTTGGAAGTCCTGGTCTGGTTTGGTCCCTGGAAATGCTGTGTGCTCCCAAGCCTCTGGGTCTGCATGGTCTTGGGGAACCAGGATCTGAGTGGATTTCCTGGTCTCCGCAATGTTTCTCCCTCTCTCTTTGGTGTTGAGCAGGGTGTACAGAAGTTGGCAGCAGTCCTCCCGGGTAAGCTGATGGGTCTGGATAACAGAGTCTGTGAGGGCAATGAGGGCTCAAGGCTTTTCTGAGTAGGAAGGTGTGTGATGGGTCTGGATGACAGAGCCTGTGAGGGCAATGAGGGCTCGAGGCTTTTCTGAGTAGGAAGGTGTGTGATGGGTCTGGATGACAGAGCCTGTGAGGGCAATGAGGGCTCGAGGCTTTTCTGAGTAGGAAGGTGTGTGATGGGTCTGGATGACAGAGCCTGTGAGGGCAATGAGGGCTCAAGGCTTTTCTGAGTAGGAAGGTGTGTGATGGGTCTGGATGACAGAGTCTGTGAGGGCAGTGAGGGCCTGAGGCTTTTCTGAGTAGGAAGGTGTGTGATGGGTCTGGACGACAGAGTCTGTGAGGGCAGTGAGGGCCTGAGGATTTTCTGAGTAGGAAGGTCTGTGATTTTCCCAGTTAAGGAGGTCAGTCATGGTGAAGGGCTGGTAGTGCCAGGTGGCTGGTCCAGGCAGGATGGTACCATTTGCCAAAGTGGTGGGTGGAGCTTGGGTCTCGCAGATGGGGAGCTGGACAGCTGCAGGCTGGGTGGCCCAGGGACATCCGGCCAGGGCACCTCAGGGGTGGCTTGCCAGTCACATTCCAGACAGCTCGCACTGTGGGGACATCCAGGGTCTCCTCTGGTGGCCAGCCAGTGTTACAGGCAGAGCAGTCAACCTCACAGAAGCGCCTGAATTTTGCAGGCTTCATTTTGGCACCGTAATCTCCATAATAGACTTTCTTGGAAATTCTCAACGTACAATCAAGGACAGTGGCTTACTCTGTTTATTTTCCATAATTTGTGCTGTGTACGTGGTGCCCTTGAATGCCACCACAACAGACAAGGGGTGGGTACCCCCTGAAGGAGATCACTCAGATGCCTGCCTGGCCACATCCCTCTCAGGAACTTAGGAGTGTCTTAGCTAAGGTGGCGTGGACAGACCATCAGTTCCCACCTTTATGCCTTATGACATCTGCACAGAACCACCGGTTAGGGCCCAATTAGATTCCATGGTCTGGGATTTCCTCACCTTGGAGTCACACAGACTGGCTACTGAGGACAACGATCACTTCCACTCACTTGTGCATTCATTCATTCAGAGGTTAAAAGACTCCTCTCCCCTTTGGGAAGTTCCCTGTCTGTAGTCTTGGGACTCTGAGAGGTGATCAGGTTCTCCTGTCCAGTGGAACAGGCCTGAGTTCCAGTTGGGCCCTGGGGCCTTACCTTGTCCTGCAGTCCCAGTGAAACTGTCTGCCTCTGCTCCGGAGTCCGGTTGGGAAGCGCAGGAACAGCCCTGTTTTTTGTCGGGGGGTGCACCGCCCTGTGAAATTCAGAGCAGCAGTGTTTAGTCCAGTGTTTTCCTATTTCACACCTTGGACAAAGTCCGGGCACAGGACCTGAGTCCTTTATACTAGAGGCACTATTTCCTTGAGCCACTGCAGCCATAGCATTGGCCCTTTCAGAGGCAGAAGGATCAAAATTTGGAGTCCTGCCTGAGTAACTTAGTCAATTAGTGAGACCCCATCTCAAAATAAAATGGGCTGGGGATGTAGCTCAATGCAAATGCTCAGTGTTCAATGCTCAGTATCACATAAAAATGGACAGACATTAATATATTTTCTAAAGAGACAGAAAAGACCCCAAAGCGTCCTCACGAGAGAAGGGCCTCGCATTCTTGGAAGCTACCACGTAGCAGCACTGTTCTGTCTGAATACAACCATTTCCACTCCCCAAGGGGTAGGCCAGGAATTGTGGCTCTGGCCAGATGCTGTAGATTCTGAGATGGCCCCAGAGCGACAGCTTGGCCTCTGTCCACCTTCTCACATACAGATCTGCTCTCTGGCTAGTAGCTAGCTAGTTCAGTCTCCCCTAGCTGGTGACCCCATGCTCGAGGCTTTAATCCTTATCCCCTCCCCTGCCATTGGCCTTCCCAGCCTTGCCCCTATTCCTGGCTGTCCCTCTCCCTACCACAGGTCTCTCTGCTCATGATCCTCTCTCTCTCTCTCTCTACCTTGCTGTCCCCTTCTCTGCCACTGATCTTCTACCTGGCCCAGGCCTTCACACTCTGTCTAATACTTGCTTTCTATCTGGCACTGGCCCTGAGTCTGGCCCTCACTCTCCCTCTACCACTGGTCTATCTCCCTGGCTCCAACCCTCAAATTCCCTCTCACTAACATTGCCATTCTCCATGGCACTGACACTAACCCTCACTGTTCATTTCCTTCCTGCTGGACTCCCCAGCCCTGAACCTAGCTCTCCCTGTGCCTCTCCCTGCCACTGCCCACTCTGTCTGGGGCAGGACAGAAGAAATCTTATGCTTCTGTCTGGTTTCCAACTTACTCAGTCTAAACTCACCTGTGATAACCACACGACTGGTGTGCCTGTGTGACAGCTTGTGTGGCGACCATAAAATGTCATAACCATATGGCCTGCGTGCCAAATCTATCTTGTGAAACCATCCCTTTTGAGAAACATAAAAATGCTTATAAACATGTTTTCATTTTTAATCATATTTTATTGGTACATTTTAGACATACACAATGATCACATTCATCATAGAGAATTTGGACCTGTACATGATACACCTTGATTCTCTTTCCTATTCCCCACCCTCCCTTCAAAGCCTTTCCCTCCCCATTTACAAAAGCTTTGTTTCCATTTTTTCATTCTTTTCTCACTTTTTTTACTTTTCCCTTCTTTCCTTTCCCTCCTTTGTTCCCCTCTCCATTTGAACATTTTCTTCTTACTTCAAAATACGTAATATATATTTTGTTCCTTATTTACACTTTCAGTTTCTCACACAGAGAAACAATGCAGTATTTATGTGGTTGTCCAATTTATTTCACTTAAGAGTATGGTCTCAAGGTGCATCCATTTACCTAGGAATGTCTCAAGCTTTTCCTCCTTTATGGTGAACATGTTTTCCAAAAATATATATATTTTTGCCATAAAGAAAAACATATTTTCAGCACCAAAAGATTAGCACGTGTTGTTTGTACACTCCCCACGGAATACACGTCGAAACCCCTAGCTACTCTTTGGCTCGGTCTTCTGGCTCTGTGCTTGAGGACTTTGCCCCAGGTGTTCCTCTCAGCAGAGGTCCTGCCAGAGCTGTGCAACTGCCTGTGACCATCACTCTGCCTGTCCAGAATGACCTGTCTGGCTCCCTGGCTGTACCAGTCTCTGCATCACTGTGAGTCCCAGTGCTGCCCATTGGGGTCCCTGTGTTCTTGTAGCGTGTTGCACTGTCGGTGCCACTTCCAGCTTTCAGTTTATGCCATCAGTAAGCATCCTTTCTATGAATGTGCTAAATGCCCAGTAAACTGCTGCATTAGGGAAACTGCTTGACTCTTGGGATCTTTGTAGGCAGAAGTATCTACTCCTCCCTTTGGCTCCTCCGAGCCCCAGGGTGGCCTAATCCAGAGGGTCTTTTAGCCTCAAGAGTGGCCTTTGTGTCCACTTGTGACACTGTCTCTAGACATGACCCTGGCCCTCACTGGTCCTTTCCCAACCTTGGGCCACCACATGCTGCCATTTTCAGAACAATTAAGTAATACATGCTCCAAAGAACATGTAAAGTGCCAATCATGGTGGTACATGTTTATAACACCACCACTAGGGAAGGCTGAGGAAGGACAATCACAAATTTAGGCCCAGATTGGGCAACTTAGCAAGATCATTTCTCAAAATGAAATAAAAAGTGGATGGAAGCATAACCATGTGTGAAGGCCTTATATTGAATACCCAGTACTGAGAAAAGAAAAGTGGCTCCATGTTTATAAAACTATAGTCAAAAAAAGGAGTTACCTATTTGTAAACTTACGTATCTATAGCAACAGTTTGAAACTTTTCAAGGAAAGAAACTTTTTATAAAGCAATCAGGATATCATATCTACTGTAAGGAAAGGGGGTCTATAGACAAGGAATGAACAAAATAAGGGCCTCATTAGGTTTTCCACCTAATTCTGACTAGGAGTTAAAAATTTCCTGGAGCCAAATAATTAATAAGACAAGATAAGAGAGGAAAAAACAGATAAAGAAAGGCACCAAATAGCATTGGGAGTTATATCGAAAACAGAGGGAGAGCTGACATGCAGAGCACAGGGGAAGCCAGGTGCACAAAACTAATATAGTAGCCCTTCTTCCTCTCCAGTAAAGTACAAAGGAGACAAAAGAGGGACAGTGCTTACCTAAAAAAACTCTTTTGTAACATATAAAAGTATATACTCACACCTTATATATACATGGTACAGTGTGAGGTACAGTGGTACCTCAGTTCACAAACTTAATTCATTCCAGGATTCTGGAAAAGAAGGCTATATTTGTGTGGGTTGCGTTCATCATCCAATGCAGAGTTTGCAAAATTTTGCCAAACACTTCTGTTTGGGAACCAAACTGTTCACAAACAAAAGCATTCATGAACCGAGGAACCACTGTAGATGTATTCTCACTCTAAGGTCTTTGCATTACTGCACAAAATACACACATCCCCTTACTTAAACCACTAACTCTAAGCTGACTTTCTATGAGGTTCCTCCTAATCAACCTGTAAATCCCAGAGATAAGGTCCTGACAAAGACCAACGGGCTGGAAGAAGTCAAACGAAGCTCACAAAAGGAATGTACAAGTAGGCAGTCATGCCCAGGTTAGGGTCTTGAGGCCTGGTATCCATCCAGTGACAGCCCAGAGAGCCAATGAGGCTGTGGTAAGTTCCAGGAAGGGTCCCCCAATACCTAATAAAAGAAGCCAGAGACAAAGGTATCCATCCAGAGACCCCTGCCCCCTCTTTGGGGCAGCTTTCTATCCTTTGCTTTTTCCTCCTTACAAATAAATTCTCTTCCTTTTTTAAAACACCAGCCCTTTAACTCATTACTGGTGCTGAGTTTATAATCCCCACCAGCTACTCATCCCAGTGGAGCAGCATTGATGCAACACTACTGTGCTATACCCGACAACCCTGTAGTTCAGCTCCTCTCCGACCTCATAAAGGCTGATGAAGAAAAGTTTCAGTCCATAGATCAAGTTGTGGTATGTGAACTACTCCAAATTGCATCTTGTTATTGGAAATTGCTGAGCTTGGGAAGTTACATCATCGAGTGACAAAGGAATAAGGATCAAGAAATACTGTGAGTGTAGCAAAGACAGTGCATTAAAGTGGCTGGGAAAATGGTTAACTAAACAGCAGCAGCATTAAAAATCATTAATGGAAATATAAGTGTTTGGATACAGACACCTGCATTTTTCTCTGGTGGCCAGGTTTCCAGTGGAAAGGAAAAATATTATATTTGTTATGCTGTCTTCCTTTTCTCGTTTCTGAGACAAAATACCCAATACCCAAACTTAAAGGAAGAAAGGTTTAGTTAACTCAACAGTTTGTAGAGGTTTCAGTCCATAATCGGCTGGCTCCAAGGCAGGGTACCTTGGCAGAGGGACATCACAGAGAACAGTTCACTGCACCCACAAGATAGCAAAAGCAACAAGGGAGAGAGGGACAAGCCTCTTTCTGTCCCTTATATTGTATGTAGGCTGCCCGCCCTAGGGTAGATGCAGCACTCACACCCTTAATCCTAGCCAGAACTATGCCAATCAGTGGACTGATTATACTAATCACACACTCTCAATCCTAGCACCACATACTCTAGATACAGCCACCTCTGAAAAGCCTGACCCCATGACTGCATGAGGCTTTGGAGGGACATCTATACACAAACCATAAATACGCCCATGGCATGATTTAAAATTATTTTTCTGTACTAGTTACTGAACCGAGGGTGTTTGCACTGAACAATATCCCCAGACCTTTTTTACTTTCCCTTTTGAGACAGTGTCTTGCTGAATTGCTAAGTTGCACAGATGAAGCTTCAACTTGTGATTCTCATGCCTCAGCCTCCCAAGTGCTGGGAGTATAATTGGGTACCACCACATCTAAGCTGAAAAAATTTAAAACTTAGAAGTAAAACAACTTCTTCTGCTCAGTTCACGTTTGATTTTTATAAAATGATGTGTTGCTTGATTCTAGAATCACAAAACCAATAAAAATTTCTTTACTATACTGTTATAATTTTGTCATTTGATAAGAGCAATGACCCATGTTTCACAAATGGCCATTCCAGAGATCCCTCTTTATTGGATTCCACAGGTATTCAGATACTGTACCAAGAACAAAAGGAAGAGGCCGAATATGGAAAACTCTACTGAATTATCTCTCGGGGCCTCCATTATAATGTGAACTTGGCACTAAAAAGTCAAATTTACCTAATCAAAGAACTCATTGTTTCCCTCTAGCATCTCTACGCAGTAGGAGAATCAAAATGCCACCATAAATAACACTGATTCCAAAATTAAGTTACTAATATCATTATTTTGTTCTGAATTAGTAATAAAAAGCACTATTGAAAACAAGATCATCAGCCCTCACTATTCATTCTACCTCCAGGGAATCAACCCAAATAACAGCAACAATTGGAAAAAAGACTACCTGCACTAAACAGACATTCTATTTTTTTGTCATCATTCTCTAAAAATCACAGTATGACAAATATTTATACCACATTTATATGATAGTAGATATGGCAAGCAATCTAGAGATGATTTAAAGAATGCAGAAAGATGTGCAGTGACTTTATGTAAATACTACACTTACATAAGGAACTTGCTCATCAGCAGATTTTGGTATTCAACCAAAATCCTTTGTGTACTGAGGGTCAAATTTACTTGTGAAACTCTGGAAATCAATAATAATCTCTTAAAAATAATCTTAAATTAAGCCATGTGTGTTTGCACCTGCAATCCCAGGCCTCAGAAGGCTGAAGCAGGAAGATCAGGAGATTGAGGTCTCTGACTCCAAAAACAAAACAAATCTGTAAACTGAGCACAGAGTGATAAACAAAGGCGTGCATTTGCCCTTTTGCCTGAATTGCATCATAACCATTTTAACAGTAACTATTTCATAGTCAAAATATTAAAAGTTCTATTTTACTTCTTATGAGAAAATAATACCTACCACCTATAACCCTGATATAATCATACTGTGAAACCTTATTGTATAATTACCAAATCTGATAATGAATATTCTGTATATTACTAGCTAGTACAAGTTTTGGGTGCTTTCTCTTTTACTGAACCTGAAGGGGGAGAATGGGAGGTTGGAAGAAGTCTCATTTCACTCGACCTCTTCAAATTTTCATGACTTGTAATACAGGCTCTTAACAAAGAGGCTAGTATGGTGTGGTATAAATCCCCGAGTTTAGGTTTCATTGTCACTCTGTAAGGAAAGTTACATAGAAAGCAACTACTGTACTCCCCATCAGTTCTTTCAGACTGCAGAGTTCCTTCCAGAAAACGCAGAGAAGGAAGTTACTGACCTACTCACATTTGTGTATGGAGAGCATCTCTGGCACAAATCACATTATTCTGTGAAATTCTGTAAAGCACTTACATGTACCCTATCTTGCTTTTGGATACCAAACCAATATTTTGGTCAGAAGTAGAAAACATTTTAAACTGCATGGAAAATTCTCTCCAATATCTGGAATTCAGCCCACAAGTTATAAAAAGCAAATCAATGAGACGATTGTACAGATAAATTTAAAGATCCACATGGAACCACGTTGCTGCTCAAAAGGAGCTCCCCACCAGGCTGCCAATAAATCACTCCTGCAGGATGTATCAAGGAATGTTACTTGATGTGCTGTGCAGTCCCTACACCTCACAGCCATCCAAGCATACACCCACATGCACACCCAAGGTCATGTACAATAAGGTAGTGTGCCCCCAGCCCCCACAGGGGACAGATGCATACCGAGTGCCCACAATCACCCTCCCACCCTATGGGGTGGATGTGGCAGAGATGCCCCCTTTGTAGGCACAAGCCTAGGTATCCTACATATCAGGGGTGACCTGGCCACTGAGCTCTCAACACCAAGCCAGAAGTATGTAATGCACTACAACCCAGCTTTTGTAGATTGGGCCTGCCCAGTCCTGAGTAAAAACAAAACAAAACAAAACACAGGAAATGGTCAACGGTGGTCTTTGCCCTGGCAGAAGTGGCCAAATAGGTGGGAGTGAAGAGAAAAGAAGCCTATGTACAACCAAGGCCAGACCCAGTGCACTGTGTGTAACCAATTAAGACTAAGGAATTTTACGTGTAAGAGAATCAGGCTGGGCACACCTGAGTCCCCAGACCCCAGCCACTACTTGGCCATGGCCCTTACATTTCACACAAAACTCATCTAGCAGTCACTGAAGTTGCTGGCCCCAAGCTCATGTGGTCCACTTGCAAACCCTCTGCCACCAAGCCCACCACCAAGCCCCATGCACACGCACTGCCATCCAGCAACTCAATACACAACCGTCCACACTCTCTTTTGCATGGTAGAATGGAGCAGAGCTTCTATCACACACACAATCTCATGGTATAATGGAGCAGAGCTTCTATCATACACACAATCTCTCCCCAAGGTGCCACAGTGCGAGGCCAACAACCATTGAGAGGTCCCAGGGTGACGTGGACCTCAGCTGGGGTGAGCTGAATATCTGCTTCTTTTTCTCACCACGCCCCTCCCCAGCAGGCAGAGTTTACACAGTGCTCACCGGCCTGTGCTGCTAAGGAGGCTGCTCTAACAAAGGAGCACACGTCTGGCCAATGGAGTCTGAAAATGCAGAACACAAAACAGAGTAAGTTCAGTCAAATAATGAGTATTCTTGGAAAAGTGACAGAAAAGAAAAGAATCTTTAAATCAGTATGTTGTTATCCAAGAAAAAGATATTACAAAATTACAGAAAGGCTGATAACGACAAGAGGGTCGGAAAAATATGCCAGCAGTATTTGCTTTAGTAGAGGAAAAGCAAGTTTTTCACCATTCAGCTTCCTCTCTTTCCAATGACAGTCAAACTGGAATCCTTAATGCCTCAGGAAATTAACCATACCTTTGGCTCTATTCTTCCAACTCTAATAGCACGTGCCTTACATCTAAGTATTAAGCAGTAAGTTACAATTTGGACAAGAAAATTCACACACATACACACATACACACACAGACACACACACACACAAAGGACTTGCGTAGTCTTATACACGCAGCATAACTGCAACAGTTTAAAGAAACACAGATGTTAAAAATGTCTTTGTAATAATTCCTGTTAACACAATTATAAGAGGTCATGTAGTAATAAAACAAAAGCAAAAACAAATGTTTAACTTACTTCTTCTAGGTCTTTGTCCAGAGCAACAATTCTTAGAGGAGCGGCTACATTCAGATGTTAGAAATGGTTTACCCCAAGGGGGCAGATTCCAGGATCTAACTCTCACCTAACTCACAAGGACTTGCATAGTGGTGGTTTTCTTTGTGAAACTGGATGAGCAAGCTTACTAGGCTGGAAAAATCCCTACTGCTTTTTATAATGTTATTTTTTCTAAAATTCCCTTTATTTGAAATATCTCACTATTAATTTTTTTTACCTACATCACTCTACTTTGACATTGTGAATTTACTACAAAGCCAGTTGAAATGGAAAATAGCTTTAAGAAAAGCTGAATCAACATCAGATAAAAGCTAAAATACTACGATGTAATGTTTTATTTCTCATGTAGGACATAAGACAAAGAAAAAATAAAAATGCATTGCATTGTATCAGATTTCAAGTCTATTATATATTAAAGCAGTATCTGTAAATGCAATAAGAAAAAGTGAAAATTAAAAAGGTATAACTTACAGATCGTAAAAATAAAAGTTTCCTTTTAAAAATGCAAGCAGTGGGGGCCGGTGAGATGGCTCAGCGGCATAAGTGCCTGCCTGGCAACCGCGAGGTCCTGAGGTCGACCCCTGGTACCCATAATAAAAAAATAAAAATAAAAATGCAAGCAGTCATTAATTTTTGAAACTAATCCATGGACAATGTTCACCATGGCAATCTAAAGCCATACTTAGGTGACTACAAAAACAAATGATTTAATTGCATTTAATATATTCTCTGAAAAGCAGTGTTTCTAAACAGAAGATGATATCTGAAAATATAGCCTTATATTCTTTCTCACTATAATAAATACTCTAAATGCAAGGCCTTTGCTATCATTAAAATTTTCTCCAAGTTTGTCAAGTGAAAAGCCCAGTCTAGACAGCATAACTGCGACAATTTAAAGAAACACAGATGTTAAAAATGTCTTTGTAATAATTCCTGTTAACACAATCATAAGAGATTATGTAGTAATAAAACAAAAGCAAAAATACATGTTTCACTTACATCTTTTAGGTCTCTGTCCAGAGCAACAATTCTTAGAGGAGCAGCTACATTCAGATGTTAGAAATGGTTTACCCCATAGGGGCAGATTCCAGGATCTAACTCTCAAGGCGGGGCTTTGTGAAACATGGGGACTGCTTGTTTTCCCCAGTATTTCAATATGTAAATTGGCATAAGCAGGAAGGTGACCACTGTCCTCTTCGGCCTAAAAACAAAAATTTAAAAACTTTGTTACAGTATACTTTTACAACAACAGTTTTCATGTTCTGTGCATGGAGTCTGTTTTTAACTAATATTATAGAAGAAATGCTTTGAGGAGCCATTAGGAAACTGGAAGAGGACAGAAGTCCAGAGCGGCTTACTTACTTGATCTGTCTTCAGGTCCATCATATATTTTTTTAAAACCACATGAATAAGCTATTGAAATTATTACTGCATAAGGGCCGGTGAGACGGCTCAGCGGCTTAAGCGCCTGCCTTGCAAGCGCGACGGCCCGAGTTCGACTCCCGGAACCCACATACGAAAAAGGGGCCGGTGATATCGCTCAGCGGCACGGGTGCCTGTTGGCGCGTGAGGTCCTGAGGTCGTCCCCCCGGTACCCACAAAAAAAAAAAAAAAAAAAAATTATTACTGCATAGAAACAATGTGTTTACACATAGCTGGACAAAGATAAATGAAAACATTTGAATAGCTGGTAAAATTCTTAAAAAAGAAAACCCCGATAAAATAGTGGCCTTTTTTCTTCCCCGTTTTCTTATCCAACACTAATGATTAAGGAACTGCTACAGTCTGAATGTGTATCCCCAAAAATTCATCTGCTGCAACCCTAACCCCCCCCCAATTAACAGCTTTAAGAGATGAGCGTCTGGGGAGATGATAAGTTAATAAGGGAGAAGTCTTAATAAACAGAGTGAGAATACCTTTAAAAGCCCCAGAGTTCCTCTATCCCTCCCACCTCCACGTGGACACCAGCGACAACATCCCTCGGCTGGGCAGACTGGAGCCCACGGGCCACGCCGCGTCCTCCCAGGCCTCCCCTCCCCACGCGGACTCCGCAGGAACTCGGGCAGGACGCACCGAGCCCTCGCCAGTCCCCGCAAGTGACCCCACGCGACTTCTCAGCGCAGCTCACAGGGAGCCCTCGCCCTGCCCCCACCGCCCCCCACCAGTCCCCGCAGATGACCCCGCGCGACTTCTCAGCGCGGCTCACAGGGAGCCCTCGCCCTGCCCCCACCGCCCCCCACCAGTCCCCGCAGGTGACCCCACGCGACTGCTCAGCACGGCTCACAGGGAGCCCTCGCCCTGCCCCCACCGCCCCCCACCAGTCCCCGCAGATGACCCCACGCGACTGCTCAGCGCGGCTCACAGGGAGCCCTCGCCCTGCCCCCACCGCCCCCCACCAGTCCCCGCAGATGAACCCACGCGACTTCTCAGCGCGGCTCACAGGGAGCCCTCGCCCTGCCCCCACCGCCCCTCACCAGTCCCCGCAGATGACCCCACGGGACTTCTCAGTGCGGCTCACAGGGAGCCCCCACCCCGACCCTTCCCCGCCCCACCTCGCCCAGGCCGGAACTCCAGGCGCCGAGACCCCCACTCGCCTCACCCACACCCCGCTCCCCGGTCTCCGCGGGGCCTCCCCGCCTCCCTCCGGGCCGCCCCCGCCCTCACGGCGCTCGCCGGACCCCATACGGCGTCCACACGCAGCCTCCCACGCCGGCGCTGACTTCACGGCGGGACCACGCACCCGCCCCGCCGCTTGGGTTCGCAGCGCGCGCTTCCTGCCACACGCGCCCCGCCACGCATTCCCGCAACGCACCTCGCCGGCGGGGCTGACCAAGACCGCACCGGACTTCGTCCTGCTGGCGCCAGAGCCCTCCCAGCCCCCGCACCCCCAACACCTCAGCCAGAGCCTCACCCAGCCCCGCCGGACCGCCGCGCGACCTCCGCGCGACCCCACGCGCACCCACACCGCCCGCGGACCCGGAGCCCCGCCCCGCCTTCCAGGCCCCCAGCGGCGCCCCGCGCGCCCCCGCCCCGGCCTCCCCGCTCCGCAGGTCTTCCCGCCCCCCCAGCCCTCACCCGCCCCAAGGGGCGCACGCGAGACCCCGCCCGGCCTCCACTCCAACTCACCCGGAGATTCACTGCACTCTCAGGCCACACCGCCCCGTCCACGCGCCCGCGACCACGCAGCGACGCCACGCGCACAGCCACGCGCTCGGAGCTTAGCCGAGCGACAAGGCAGGACCTCGCTCACGGAGGAGTGCTGCGGGCAGGGCGAGTTCAGCGAGGTCTCACGAGGACGGGGCCGGGGCGGCCAGGGAGGGCGTCTCCCGCCACTCTCGCGTGCCTCGGCCTCCCCCGTGGCTCCCGCGCCTCTCTGCCCCGCGCCCGCCCGCGCACAGCAGCGCGAGCCCTTCCCCGACGGTTCCTGCGCAGACTCCAGGGCTCCGTGGCGGCTGCTGCGCGCTCACAGCAGCGTCTGGGCGCCGGGCGCTGGGCCTGAGAAGCTGAGATCTTGATTGCCGAGAAGGAAGGGAACACAAAAGATGGCCTGAGGGCATCGCAAGCAGCAGCAGGACGCCGCTCTTTGTTTTTTCTGTTATATGTTTGTTGTTTTTCTCTCCTATGCCAAAAACAGAAAGCTCTCTCTGAGGTCCAAGATGATGGCACACCTATTTCAGGTAGAAGTGTACACAGCAAATTCTGGTCACTCTTCCAAAAGCCTTACCATCTCTTGAAATGAAACATGGGAAGTAGCCTGCAAAAAGTTTGTATGCAGTGTGGATGCAGACAGCAGGGAAACAGTATGTTTTATTTTTGACGTTTTATATTTCTTTAACTTTGTTTACTTGATTTTGGCTTGTGGTAGAGCCTGTTGCTACTGTTGATCGATGGTTAACTTGTTACTTAGTGATTACTATCTTCTAGATGGTAAAGTTTTCACCCAAAGTTTATTAACTATCTGCAAGGGATTGAAAAGAATCATTTTATGTAACAGCCACTGCATACTAATTTTATTAAATTTTAAAGAACAAGTGGATTGGAAGAGAAAAGACTTGGGTGAACTGATAAATTAACTGTACGTGTTAAACCTTGCTTTAGCTGCAAGTCTTTGTGGGACCCATAGAGTACAGGAGAGAGAGGCAATTTACAGATTTAGCAATTTTTTTTTTGTATGTGGATGTCATTCAAACCAGCTGGAGGCCTGTATTTTTATATTATCTGTTATAGAAGATGACAGACATTTTTCTTCCTAAGAAGGTTAGAAGTTTTCTAGACTGGTCGCAATACAGTTTCATTCAACCACCTTTCTCTTTCAACACAATAGTGTTTGGTTCTGTGCTTAAGCATGAACTCACCTTGTGTCAGTTACCCTCCTATTAAGACTTTAGGCACATATTAAAGGGCTCAGTTTGTTAAAAGTAAAATGAGAGCATTGAGTTACATTATTCGGTAAAATTCTTCTGATTATGTAATTATGATTGTTTAAATTCAGTAAAGTATTAGAATTAGTGAGTAGCTTTATGACCAAACCAAGGGAGGAATTTAATAAGGTAACACAATAGTTTGACTCTCTTGTCCTTCTTTACATAGCCAATATATGAGAATTTCCTTGCTTACTGGTTTCTTCGTGAAACCCTTGCTAGGGAAAAAAGATTTCTTTTAACAAAATGATTCTGAGTTACTGTTAGAAAATAATTTTATGCATCAAAACACCATAAGATGTGGAGGTCCTTGCGACACCCAATGGGTCAATGTCTGCTGCAGTTGACTGGAGGGGTGGGGTGTGTATGGAAAACTGCTAACTCTGAGGAGCCGGAACATTTTGAAGACAGGACATTTTACCATTTTGAGCAGAGATGGACCGTAGTGGCAAAACCAGGAAGCTCCCAAGGGGACAAACAGATAAAAGTTAATTATTCAGCTTCTCACATCAGAGAGACAATGGGATGTTGCCACATGTGTGTCTGATTTATTTCACTTGAGTATGGTCTCAAGGTCTATCCATTTAGTTATAAATGTCTCGTTTATCCTTCCTTATGGCTGAGTAGTATCCCATTGTATAAAAAAAACCACATCTTTTTTATCCATCCATCAGCTAATGGGCATTTGGGTTGCTTCCAAGATTTAGCTCTTAACAAACTGCTGCAATAAATATGGGTGTGCACATATCACTGTGGTATGATGCTTTTAATTCTTTTGGGAAGATACCAAGAAGGGGAATAGCCAAGTCAAACGGGACCTTTAATCCTAGTTTTTTGAGGAATCTCCTCACTGATTTCCACAGTGGTTGCATCAGTCTATATAAGAATCAAAATGTCTAATACATATTTTGAAATAGGAAGCAATTGTTCATAAGGGAAGGAGAATGGGAGGGAGGGAAAAGAAAAAATGAGGAAAAAAAGGATAAAATGGAAAAAATCTTTGTAAATAAGCAGAGGAAGAGGGGTTGAAGGGAGGGGAGGGTAATGGAGAAAAAAGAGGAACAAAATATATCATGTACAGGTAGAAGTTCCCTATGATGAATGTGATCATCGTGTATATCTGAATTGCATCAATAAACAATAAATTATTCATCTAAACTATCACCTTCACACAAAGTTTTGCAAACAGTATATATACAATAAATTAGTTTAAAGAGGAAGATAGAGGTAAGTGAACATCAACTTTATATTGTCATCTAAAACAGAAGTGGACACATTTTTGTGCAAGATCTACAAGGTAGCAGAATGTCATATGAAAACATTGAATTTTTGGAGGGAAAGTCTTGCTTGCCTGCCTTCCTACCTAAAACAAACATCTAGGATTGGCAAACTCTATTGCCTTTGTTGTTCCTCAGTAAATCTGGAGGTTTGAGTCCATTCAGGGCTTCACTCTGAACCGATGTCCCCTGGGCCTCCAACAAAGGTATTCTGTGTCTCTCATGTCTTCATTCATCTCTCTAACAGGGTTTGCCGGACTGAACCTGGCAATAAGAACTCATGTGTGTGGTCTGGAATACATACATTGGAATTCTTGTGGTATTTTCTCCTTGTTTATTTAGAGATGAATTCAGGGCATACAGAATTTCCCTCCAAAAATTCATTGTTTTCATATGACGTGCAGTCACCTTGTAGATCTCGCACAAAAATATGTCCACTTCTGTTTTAGATGACAATATAAAGTTTATGTTCACTTATCTCTATCTCCATCTTTAAACTAATTTTTTGTACATATACTGTGTGCAAAACTCTGTGTGAAGTATTTTAAATCTCTGCTTACAGCTGCTGAGAGGAAAGGAAAGGCAACACCAGAGAAGCATGGGGCTGTGACTGCATTCAGATACTGCTTTCCATCCTTATTATCTGTGTGATGCTGGGTAGCATAAGTAACTTGATTTCTCAGTCTCATTGTTTTCCTCTCTAATATAACGATTATAACACTTGCATTGTAGAATATGAAATGTGAAATGTTTATGTGAATGTAATGTGTGAAATGAAATATGAAATGTTTATAGATTAACTTAGTTTCTACTTGTTGCCTTCCTCCTGTCCCTTAAATATATTTCATTTTCAAGCTTCAAAGTCCCCATTCATCTGGTAATACCAAATTTGTTAATAAAAACTGTGCATGTTAGCATCACAACCTTGTATAACTAGAACTGAATCATTGATTCTGGCTCATTATATAAGAGAAATTGGGTAAAAGACTTTCCCTAGGTCACACAGTTGATTAGTGTCAGAGATGAAAGTAAAAAACCAGATTACTGGCTTTAATGGAATATCCTTTGCATTATATAAACGAGAGAGTGTGCTGCAGTGTCTACATGGACTCTGGAACCAGTTCGCCAGGTCTGGATTCCAGTGTGTACCTCACTAGCTGTGTGATCTGGGCTAAACTTTTTAAAGCAGAGTAATAACAGTATGAGCTCATAGGATTTTAAGGAGGGCCAGATGTGTCTTACATATGTAGAATTCTTAAAGTAGTCTCTGGTACATAATTAGTTCTACACGTGTGCATATATGCATGTGTATATGTACATATATGTGTGTGTATGTAGGCAACTTATTGCTAGTGTTAGCAATAAAAGCAGAAATAAAAGTACATATAGCTTCGAGTACTGCTGAGCACTCCAGCTGTTGGGAAATAAAAAGATGAAAGATGTAAAATCTGGAAACAAGTTAGAGTGTAGTATTAAATACATGTTTACTAATAACTCTAGGTCTGGGCTGAAGCAAGTTCTTTCCTTATGCGTGCTGCTTTGTGGAACGCTAGCTGTGTTCTCCACAAATCTGTAACTTTTGCCTCAAGCTAGGCTCAATGTGGCTTCCTCTTCCCTGTGGTGTGGAGCGGACTCTGTGGGACTCACTTGTCCATCCCTTTGCTCTCCACTGTTTGAAAGCCTTGTTTTCTATAGTTTTCTTTTTTGTAGTGTAAGTTATTGTAGCATAGTTTGGAGCAGAAGTCGCTGTTTTAATCACTTGTACTCACTTTTGCTGACTTTATTTTTTCCACTTAATTTGAATTTTATTTCATCTTTTCAAGGGTTCTTAAAATGCAAACTTATATAATTGACTTTAGACCTTTCATCTTTTTTTAAGGTAAAACTTTTTGCTAAGCACTTGTTAACTGCATGCAACAAATTTGGATATGTTGGGGTATGTTGGATATGTTCTTTCACTTCAAAATGTTTTCTGATTTCTCTTTCATTTCTTCTTAACACTTATGGATTATTGTTTTGTGTTGGTTAATTTCCATATATTTGATCACCTTAAAATGTCTTTCTATTTTAATGCTTTGTTTTATAAATAAAAAAACATATTCTATAGGATTTCTGTAAATTACTAGGATTTTGATTTGGATTGCCCTGAATCTGTAAGTCACTTTGGTAGAATTTATATCATTATGATATTACGTATCCCAAAGCATGCACAAAATATGGTTCATTATTTAGATGGTCTGTAGTATTTGTCAGCAGTGTTGTGTAGTTTGCAGTGTTTTGGTATTTTACATCTTTTGTCATATTTACCCCTAAGTATTTAATAATATAAAGCTATTGTAAACAGTATCTTATTTCATAGTTCAAGTGATTTTTGCCTGTATATAGAAATACAATCAATTTTGTGTATTGGTCTTACCCTGAAACCTTGCTAAATTTATTAGTTTTAGTTGGTTGGTTTTGTTTTTTAGAAAGATGTAAATCATTTACTGATTTCTCTGTGAAGTTTTTTTCTGATCTGTGGTTTTTCTCCCTACCCATCTTTCCTCTTCCAACTTTTATCACCTGCTCGCCTTGAAGGACTCTTTCCGGTGCCTAAACTTCATTAATATTTGACCTGTGCCTCCTTTTAATTTTAATCTTATATTAGTTTTACATCTAATTATAGTGTTTTGAGTAGAGATTGGTGGCAGTCAACATTTGCCTGGTCAATGGGGAGAACTGAAATGAAATGAAAGATGTTAAGCTTGTGTAAGGTGAAAACAGTTATGTGAAATTTTAGGTCTTTTATGTATACTGTTATATCCCCTTTAGATATTTGCATTACTGGTGACAGCACTAGGCAAAAATGATTAATAATCAGAAAATAATTTCTTACACAGTAAATATAAAATATGAACTTTGTTTATTTGCTGCTTTAAGTTCTTAGCACACCTGTTAACAGTATGTATTTTATCTGAAACTTTTAAGACTTGGGTCTACTTTTGTTTAAAAGTGGAGAGTATGTTAAATTTTAATGCTTCACAGGGTGAACGTCAAGACTGTATTTCCCAGCATAGCTATTATGAAATACTTGAGATACATTAAGGCAGCCTGAGCGAAAACCTGTTAATATGTTATTGCTTATAGTCTGTAGAATAAATGAGTTTTAACACAAATAAAATAAACTATCCAGAAATCTCAGATAACAATTGAATTTGAGTGATTTTATCAGAGAAACCTAAGAATATGTTATTGCAAGTTAACATCAAAGGTTTACTAATTTTAAAAGGCTTTCTTATTGTCATATAGGAATTATGAGTCTGGATTCATAATACTGTTCTCTTATAACTGCTTTCTTCTCAGTTGTCAAGGATTCAAAGACACACACACAAACACAGATGCACACACACTCAGTGTGGGTTGAGTAGAGAGGCAAGCTGCTCAGTCCCAGAGATGGAAACTAAAGCATCCCAAGTCTTTAATACATAAGGTAGTTTTAAAATATTATTTTTGAAAACCAAAATAGTTTGGCTGTTAAAGCACTTGTTCTAACATTTTTCCTTCATCAACTGGTTCTTAAATTCAACACTAATTTATAAAACGTTGCTAATGTTTCATAAGAGTTACTGCTGCTGAGCATAAGAAGGCATGCTTTGCATGGTTGAGGGGAAAAATTTCTTGGTACTGTGTATGAGAATGTTCTAGAATACATGAAAATATATCCATTTATTACATGCTTTTGCGTTTTACTTTTTTCTTTGGTTACCGTGACAGAAGACTTGTAGTGCTTTCGGAATAGTTCTATAATAGCATTTAATTATAATTTCTTGGATTTAGAAACTTTTATATGTTTTTGGTTTTATTTGCTATCTTCTTTGATTTTTTTCTCCAGAAATAAAACACAGTTTTGAACAGGTTAGTGATCATGCAGAATCAATTGCCTAAAATTTGATGATTACCACAAAACCAAATTAGAATCATTTCTTCATAAATGCCACTTGGAATTATTCTTGTCAGGGCCCTGAAGATGTCAGTAACGCTTGGGCCAGTGGTCAAGTCATCCTCCCTAACCTTTTCCTTCATTGGAGCCCCAGTCTCTCCCTTCTTCTCTTGGCCTTTTTGTTTTGTTTACTGATGGGCAGTTCATTCAGCTTTTAGCAGTTTCTTCTCTAAATTCTAAAAAGTTAGTGGGCCTCAGGGCTCAGTGCTTGAACTAGTTTTCCATCTATACCAACTCCCTCGATGAACTGATTTCTTTCTATATATTTAAAATTCTCATTTCAATATCTAATAGAGATTTCAAAGTTTGTTAAAGACCAAATTCTTTGTCTCTACCCCCACCACAGTTGTAACACTGAAAGCTAACTTATCACAAAATCCTATTAAATTCTTTGAAATTTATCCAGAATAAGACTGTTTCTTGCCACCTACATAGCTAAATTCCTTTGCAAATCACCATTCTATCATCTAAGTTAGTATATTGCAAAGTTACTACTTCTAAGTTACTACGTTGCAAAAAGTCTCTAGTAAGTTTTATTTAAGGAATTTTAGATAACTCATTACTGTGAATCTCTTAAAATTTTCTCAATATAGTATTTATTATGTAAGTTTGTACCCTTACCTCTCTCAGTCCATTCACCATATAGATACTATATTACTTTTGTATCCACATCTCCTGTTCCTATCTCAGAATAGAGTGAAATTCTTTGTATTTGCTGCTTTACCTCCAGCACTCTGAATGGTTTTTAATGTAGACAATCATTTATAGGTGACTAAATTATTTCCAAGGGTGGAATACAATTTTAGATTTAAAAAAATAAAAGTTAAGCCTTTGTCACATTGTTTAACCAATGTGACATGCTGTGTTAAAGTATGCCTTCATATTCAACTTCTTACTTAGCAGCCACTAAAAATTATTTGCTCTTTTATTTCACAAATTTAATTTGAAATGAGTTTATCAAAAACAAGCACATGTCTTGCAAGATCACAAGCAAAAAGTCCGAGAAGCTAGACACTGAGGAGAAGAAACCTGAAGCCAGGAAGTTTGGGCCACTGGCACAGCTAAAAAGGGCAACCTGGAGGCTGATAGGCCCAAGAAGGGGAAGTTCCATCAACAGAGCTCTTGTATAATGAGTCTGAACTGCAATTGAGAGACCTAAAAGACACAGTCTATTCAAGAAGAGGTTCTTAGGGAAACATAATGCCAACATAGAAGAAGCAATGATGAAAAATTAGAAAAAAGGAATTAATCTTTGGTACACAGTTACAATAAACATTAAGCACCAAACAGCTCCTGGCCAGGTTAACATAAATCCTTGCACCAGAGGGCTGATTGCCTCAGTGCCTATCACCAGATATATCATGATCAATTTCAGTAAGAGTAACAAGAGAATTTGAGATACAATAGAGGCATGAAGAAAATGCAATCTTAAGAAACAAAGGGAGCCTCAGTATGGGATTCAGATATAACACAGATTTTGGAATTATCATATAACAAACTTAAAACTTAGCTATGGGGGCCTGTGAGATAGCTCAGCGGCATAAGCGCCTGCCTGGCAAGTGTGAGGTCCTGAGGTCAACTCCCGGTACCCACATTAAAAAAAACTCAGCTATGATTGATATATTTAAGGCTCTGTGGTATGAATAAAGAATTTATTTGATCTTTGGTTCCATTCCTTGCAAAAAATTTTAAAATCCCTTTGCATTTCCTGAGTTATGGAAATGTGTAAGTTAATGTCAATAAAATGACTCATGGTTGGTGGCTAAGTATCTTCAGGATCAGGTTTCTTCACCAGAAAGACCAAACGCATGATTAGGAGGTTTGAACTCTGGGCCAGTCTAACCTCTAGAGAGGAGAGAAGACTGGAGATTGAGCTTGTCACATGGCCAATGATGAACACACTCATGCCTGTGTAATGATGGCCTAGAGAAAAGCTCTGGACTCTGAGGCCCCATGGAGCATACTAAATGGTAGACACATAGAAGCACACGGGGTGATGCCCCTAGATTCTATATGGAAAGGGCACAACAGCTCTATGCCTTAACACTTCCAGCACTCTCTTCTTTCCAGATACATATTGAAGGAGGGCACTTGGGCATCTTGTCTTTTTCCTGCTGTTTACATGTGTGCCATTGAGGGTAAAACAAGGGACTGTTCTTAATATCTATGGGTAAGCATCACATTTTCATGTAGGATGGCTGGTCTACAAATGAGATTTTCATGCTCACCACCATAGAGGGAAAGACAGAGATTCTTTTGAATATCCACATTTCCACATCTGCAGATTCTTACCTATGGAAATTCTGCAAAATTCCATTCAAAGGACAAACAGTTATCTTACCTGATATTATCACAGAGTTCTAAAAGGACCCAGATAGTGAAACAAGTGGTCTCCCCAAACAAACACCCCTCTGCTATTCCTGCATGTGCTGGTCTGAGGTGTGTTTCCTGATGTGTTTTTCACAGGGCTGCTAAGGTCATAGTGAGATGTACAGCATACTCAGGTGGATCCCTAATGACATCTAGGTAGTGTGTGCTTGGGATGAGGCCACCAGTGAGGTCCCACCACCTCAACATGCATGGGTAAGTGATGAAGGCACGCCTCAGTGATCCCAGCCCCCTTTTTGATTTGAAGTTGCTCACAGAGTGGAGTCCTCAGGCATGCTGCCGCTGTGAGGGGACACTTGGCATGGGTGAGCTCAGATGGAGGCCAGACCAGTGAAACTGAAGAAGTGATTCTGTCTGGGTTTCTGTGTTTGCTGGAGGGCATCTCTGGCTGGAGAACAGTAAGCATGGGAGAGGTTGCAGGTGTCCACGTAGGAGAGGACTGACCCTGGGGAAAGGACTGTTTCGCTGGTTTTCATCCCAGCATTCAGATAGCTTTCCAGTGTTACTCAGTGGTTTTCTTTTTCTTTTTTTTTTTAATGTGGGTACCGGGAGTCAAACTCAGGACCTCGCGCTTGCCAGGCAGGTGCTTATGCCACTGAACTATATCACTGGCCCCTCAGTGGTTTTCTTGGGCACCAAATTGTGCAGTCACACTACAATGAGACCTCCTTCTCCATGTTTCCTCCAGTTTCCCCTCAGGAGAAAGTACAGGGACGCCGAGAAGTCTGTGGCTGGAACCTTATACAAATGTCAGGTAAGAATCAGGACGCAGAGTCAGGTGTGGTGGTGCAAGCTTCTAATCCCAGCACTCAGGATGCTGAGGCATGAGGATTGCCATGTGTTTGTGTCCAGCCTGAGCTATATATTGCGTTCAAGGCCAGCCTAAGACCCTGTCTCAAAAAAAGTAAAAAGACTAAGAGTGAAGCTACCTTGTTGGGACCACATCATCTTCTATGTCCAGGTAGATGTCAGGAGCTTGTGCATAATCGGATGTTCTCATACTTCCTGGGCTTCCATCCTCTGATTGTCTTAGGTAGTGTAGGGTCCAGAGCTGATGCCACGTTCAACCTCAAAGCCTTTTTTTCTGTTATAGATTTAACTATTCATGATGAACCTCTGATATTTCCCCCTTTATTTGGACAAGATCATCACCTGTACATTACAGATCTGCCAGTAGATCTCATGCATTTCATAATGTGCCCAGGAGGGAAATAGGTGGAGCAACTGATCACTGTCATAGGATGGGTCCCTGATGAAGGGATTGCACCCATTCTGCAGGTATTTCCTCAGCTTGTACATTTACTGATGCATGGCTGGTTCATGGGCTTCTTGCAGGATCCTGGTAGTGGCAGTGGATCCTGAATAATAACATGACTTAGAGATGATACCCATGAACACAAAAAAGGGGACTGATAAATGGTAGGTTCTCTTGGATGTATTTTCCAGTGAGGGATACAGAACTAATGGTGTTCCACAAGGGACAATTACATTGAGTATTTCCGCCATACAGGTAAGGGCAGGTGAGAACCTTTGTTGCAGCACCAGTTGATCTCCATAGTCTTCTGTAAGTGATGGGGGTACCTTGTGGGATGTGTGGCTGTTCTTTGGGTGCAAGTGCCCAGGGAGGTAATGGATATGGAACTGATCCTCTCCAGTGACCTTGAGTTTGCCCTTGTGTGGTGCAGGAAAATGTTGAGGGTCTGTTTATCCTGGGATTGCTTGTATTCTGGTTTAATGACATTGTGGTGAACCAGCCTGCAGAGCCAAGAGGACAGTAACTTTGGAGATGACCGGTTGATGAGCATTAGTTTCTCAGGCTGAGAGTTTTCTGCTCAGATTGGTTTGGTATCTGGGGGAAGTGAAAGCCTTTTGTGCCAGTGATGATGGCCAAAGTAAAGCCCAGGTGTTCTCTCAGGCCAAATTGTATGCTGAACTATGTGGTTTAATGAGGTGTGGCAGGCCTTCCCTCAGGTATATGCACCAATGAGAAGTTTATTGATGCAGGGTTGTAGGGTTTTCCTAATGTGGATGTAACTTTGTAGGAACACTTGTTCATTACAGAGGCTGAAGATGATCCTCTGCCTAATGCCTAATGTAGTGTTGCCATGTCTTTTCCCAGGCATCCTCCTAGTGATCAGCTGGTGATCAGGTCCTCTGAGATGATGCCACCTTCAGCCATGGGACACCTTTTCAGCTCTATATGGGGGAGGGCAGTTGGGCACCCTTATCTTTCCCTGCTGTGTGACACATGTCAACAAGAGTAAAATATGGTGCTCTTCTCAATGGCTATGGATAAGCATCCCCTTTTCATGTAGGATGGCTGGCCCATAATGTGCTTCTCATGCTCACATTGTAGATTGTGAAGCAAGTATTCTTTTTATATCCAGGTTCCCACCACTGCAGATATTGACCTTGGAACTTCTGCATGTTTCCTTTGAAGTGAGAAGGAATTCTCTTACCAGACTTACTCCATGGAGTTCCAAGAGGACCCAGTAGGTGAAGGCTGTAGGCTCCTCAATCAGTGACGTCTGCAGTTTCCACATGTGCTGGTGGAAAGAGAAGTGCACTAAATCAGTATTCCCTGATTTGTTTTTAACAGGGTTTTTTAAATCAAAGTGAGCTGCACCACTCACTTAGATCCCTACAGACATCCAGGTAAGGGCAGGCTCGAGTGCACGCTGCTGAAGAATTCCTGCAACTACCACATGCATGGGTAAGTGACAAAGGTGTCTCTCGGCCTTCTTGCCCCTTTTTTGATCTATGGGTGATGAGTCAGAAAGAATGATGTCCTCCACCATGCCATTGTCTGTAAGGGAACACTTGTCATGGGTGAAGTGAAATGGATGCTGAACTCGTGAGGATTGAAGGTGTGATTCAGTCCAGGTATTCTTTTCTTGTTGTGACCCTTGGTGTGGAGTGGTCAAATGGATGCAGCACTGGTGAGCATAGAAGGAGTGATTCTGTCCAGGATTTTGTGCTTGTAACCCGTCTGGACAGATGCACCAGCGTTTCTGCATCATAACACTGCTGTACTGCAGGTAGCTATCTCAAGTCTTCTCGGTTTTGTTCTTAAAGCCCTAAGATACCTAAGATACTGCCAAAATATGCTGCTTCTCCTAAGGCTTCTGGCAATGAACCTAAGCATCAGAAGAAGTTTAATACACTCCAGGAGAAGGTTGAACCACTGTACAGTATTTTTATTAAATTATTGAAGTACTGTATTTTATTAAATTAAATTACATAACTGTGGGAGACAGCATATTTAGGATTTAAACTATAAAAATAAAATAATAAACTTATAGGCATTTTTCTGACTATATCTGAATTCTCTGTTTTTCACAATTTGCAAGTGCTCTAGGAAGGCAGCCCCTGTGAATTTAAGGTATCTACAGTGTATCCCAGTTTCTTAGAAAATGTTATACAGTGTTTTAAACCTTGTTGGTAAGGTATGGGCCAGGTTGCTATGTATGTACATAAACTTCTTTAGAAATGCCTGTTTTTCTTCCTGAAATTTTTTTCCTTCATTTTTTTTTATTTTCCCCATCTGAATAATGAGCCACTGATCTACATAAGAGTTTCTTAGAAGAGTATATGTTGTTTGAAACAGTGGCAATAACACCATGGAAAATGCTACTACATACCAAATTCAAGTTCTTAAATTCATCAGAAATACATGGGTTTTTCCTAAAGTCACATTCTTCTTTTTAGCTAGCCTGTATAATAGTCCAGGGCTATATATAAGTTTTTAAGAAAATGATACACAACTTGTTTGAAGTCCTTGCTGTAATTATTTGAGGAATGTTACTACATAAATCAAGTTATCTTCAAAAGAAATATTTGGTTTTCTTCCTGAAGTCACATTATTTTCAGCCTGCCAGTATAATGGCCCTTTGGTGTATATGATAATCTCTTTAGCAAAATGTATATAGCTTGTGTGAAACACTTGCAATAATAGCACCGGATATGTTGCTAAATAGTGAGATGAAGTTCTTAAGTTCTTCTTAAATGTCTGCCTATAAATGTTGCTTAGAAATCACTACACAGCTTGTTGGAAACCTTTGCAATAATATGGAGAATGTTACTGCATGCTGAATTGAAGTTTGTAGGTTTACTACAACTGCCTAGTTTTCTTACTGAAGTCACAGTGGGTTTTTTTCCAGCCATTTTGTGTAATGGGCCCTGGCTGTATATTATAATACTTAGAAAATTCTATACCAATTATTGTAAACCCTTGTCATAACTGTATGGGTAATATTAACACATATTGAATTCAAGGTATGAATTGCCTTCTTTAGGTCCTGAAATCAAATACTTGTTTTCACCCTGTTTATATAATTGGCCTTTATTGTACATAAGAGTTTAGAAAATGCTAAATGGAATGTTTAAAACGCTTGCTGTAAGTGTACTGGGAATGATTCTACATACTAAATTCAAGTTCTTAAATTCTCCAAAAATCTTTAGTTTTCCTTCTGAAATCATATTCCTTTTTTAGTCTATGTGTATAATGACCCCTGGCTGTATATGAGAGTTTGTTACAAAATGCTGTACAGTTTGTTTGAAAACCATGCTATAACTGAATGAGGAATGTTACTAAATACTGAATTCAAGATCTTAAGTTCTTCAGAAACCTTTAGGTTTTGTCTTGGAGTCACTTTTTTTTTCCACCTTGAGTATGTAATGGGCCCTGTTTCTATACACACACTTCTTAGAAAACACTATACAGCACATTTTTAATCATTACTGTTGCTGTATGGGGAATGATAGGTCATACTGAATTCAACTTCTTTAGTACCCTAGATAACCCTCACTTTCTTCTTGTAGTCACATTTTTGTTTATAGCCTGGCAGTACAAATTTCCCTGGCTGTATATGAGAGTTTGTTAGAAATTATTATATAGCTTCTTTGAAAACCTTACTATAACTGTAGTAGGAATGCTGCTTTTACATAACTCAAGTTCTTAAATTCAGCAGAAATGCCTGATTTTCTTTCTGAAGACATTCTCATTTATAGCTTGCCTGGACAATGGCCCAGAAGCTACATATTAGATTTTGTTTAAAAACTCTACATAGCTTGTTTGAAATGATTGCAAAAAACAGCATGGGAAATGCTACTAGATACTGAATTGAAGCTCTTAGTTCATGAGACATGCCTGGTTTTCTTTCTGAAATCACAGTTTCATTTTTATCCTGCCTGTATAATGCACCCTGGATGTATGTGAGGGTATCTTGGGAAAAGAGAGTTTGTTTGAAACACTTGGTATGACAGTATGGGAAATGTTAATACGTACTGAAAGTGAGTTATTAAGTTCTCAAGAAATGCCTGATTTCCTACTGATGTCACATTATTTTCAGCCTACCTACATTATGGACCCTGACTGTACATGAGATTTTCTGTATGGAAAATCCTACCACATACTGAACTGAAGGTCATAACTTTGGCAGAAATGCCTGGTTTTCTTCCTGAAGTTACACTTATTTTCAATCTACCTGTGTAATGTGGCCTGTTGGTATATAAGAGTTTCTTAGAAAATGCTACAAAGCTTGTTTGAAACACTTGGTATAGCAGTGTGAGAAATACTACATCTTTCTAAATTCCACTTCTTACATTTGCTACAAGTGCCAAATCTCCCTCCAGATATCACATTCCTTTTCCACCTGCTTGTATAATGTGCTCTCATTGCATATGAGATTTTCTTAGAAAACACTGTATAGCTTCCTTAAAATATTTGTTACAATTGTGTGGGAAATGTTACTACCCCCTGAATTCTAGCTTCTAACTTCAGTAGAAATCCCTGCTTGCTTTGTTTTTTCTTGAGAACATAGTCTTATTTTCACCCTGGCCATGTTACGGGCCCTGACTGTATAACAGTTTCTTAGAGGATGCTATAAGGCTTCTTTGAAACTCTTTGCCCATTAATATGGGAAATGTTACTGCATAGAGAATTACAGTTCTTAAATTCACCAGAAAGACTTGGCTTTCTTTCTGAAGTCACATTCTTATTTTCAGGCTGCCTGCATAATGGTTTGTTGCAGAATATTTCTTAGGAAATGCTATACAGCTTGTTTGAAACATTTGTGATAACTGAATGTGAAATGCCACTACATACTGAATACAAATACTAAAGTTTCCCAGAAATGTCTGGCTTCTTTGCCAAAGACAAAATTTCCTTTTCAGGCTTCCAATATAATGGCTCTGGCTGTATGTTACAGTTTTAGCATGTTATATAGCTTATTTGAAACACTTGCTGTAACTGCAAGGGGAAATGTTGCCACAGCCTCCCTGTGTAATATGCCCTGCCAGTGTAAGAGAGTTTCTTAGAAGATGCTATAAAGCTTATTGGAAGCACACGTGGTAACTAAATGTGCAATGCTAGTACAGTAAGCTCCCAGCTATGAACAAGTTCTGTTCTGGAAGAATGTCCATAAGTTAGATTTGTTCATAAGTCTAACATTCATAGGCAAGAGAGCACACATCACTACTTTTCCTCTTGCTTCCATACATCCTGGCCTCTGAGCATTGTACTACTGTAAACTGTCACACTATACAGTAAGCACACAACAGCATAGCTGTGACACTGTCTGGCAGACACATGAGCTACTTCCATGGTTTATTTGCATCTATGAATGCTCATATGCAACATTATATCTGTGAAAGTTCACAACTCAAATGTTTGTAAGTTGGGGACTTTCCCTAGCTCTTTTGGCAGAAATGCCTGGTTTTCTTCCTGAAGTCACATTTTTTTCTCTTCTGCCTGTATATTGGGCCCTGGCTATACATGAGAGTTTTATGGAAAAGCTATGGAGCTTCTTTGAAACACTTGCTATAACTATAGGGTTAAGTTTATATGAACTATATAGACAATGCTATATAGCTTTTTGAAACACTTCTTGTACATACATACTGAATTTGAATTCTTAGTTTCACCAGACATGCTTGGTTTTCTTACTGAAGTCACATTCTGATTTCTCAGCCAACCCCTATAACAGGCCCTGACTATATGAGAGTTTATTATAAAACAGTATACAGATTGTTGGAAACACTTGTAATAACTGAACGTGAAATGCTACTACATACTGTTTTACAAATTCTTATGTTAGAAAGTCCTGGTGTTCTTCCTGAAGTCACAA
The DNA here is from genome assembly GCA_028451465.1 of Erethizon dorsatum. Taxonomy (NCBI): domain Eukaryota; kingdom Metazoa; phylum Chordata; class Mammalia; order Rodentia; family Erethizontidae; genus Erethizon; species Erethizon dorsatum. The sequence continues at coordinate 30,139,942 of CM051837.1, forward strand.
TCATTTTTTTTACTTTGCCTGTATGACTGTATATAAGATTTTCTAAGCAAATATAGATTTTCTTTGAAATGATTACTATAACTTTATGGGAAATGTGGCTACATAATGAATCCCACTCCTTAAATTCTCCAGAGGTGCTTTGTATTCTTACTGAAGTCACATTGTTATTTTCAGCCTGCCTGTATAATGGGCTTTTGGTTTATGTAAGAGTTTCATAGAAAATGCTATTATATCTTCTTTGAAACTGTAGCTGTGTGTGGCAAATACTAGCACATAATTAAAGTTCTTAACTTTGGTAAAAATGTCTAGTTTTCTTCCTGAGATCATACTTTAATCTTTAACCTAAATATACAGTGGGCTATGGCTGTACACATGTTTCTTAGAAATGATATGGAGATTGTTTGAAAATCTTCTTATACCTGTATGGGAAATGTTACTACATCTTGAATTCCAGTTAATTGGTTCACCAGAAATGTCTGGTTTTGTTTTGTTTTGTTTTCCTGAAGCACAGTCTCATTTTCAGCCTGCCTGTATAATTGACCCTCTTGGTAAAGAAGAGTTTCTTCAAAACAGCTATACAGTTTCTCTGAAACACTTGTTATAACTGTACAGGTAATGTTATTACAAATTATATTTCCATTATTAAAGTCATGTTCTTATTTACTGTCCTCTCAGTACAGGAGAGTTTCTTTGAAAATGATGTGTATACCTTGTGTGAACTATTGCAATAACTGTATGGGAAATGTTAATACATACTGACATCCAGTTATTAAGTCCACCAGAAAGAGCAGTTTTTCTTGCTCAACTCTATTATTTTTGGCCTGCCTGTATAATGGGTCATGGACATATATGATAGTTTCTTCACCAATGCTATATAGCTTATTTGAAAAACATATCATAATCAAGTGTGAAATGCTACTATATACTGAATAAAGTACTAAAGTTTGGTGGAAATGCCTGGTTTTCTTCTGAAGTTACATTCTTATTTTCAGCCTGCCTGGATAATAGCTGTATTTGAGAATTGCTTAGAAAATGATATATAGTTTGAAACTCTTGATATAACTGTATGGGAATTTTTCAAATTTTATCATTATCACTGCAGTATAACTTCAAATCATGGACTGTGATGCCCCCTGCCTTGCCCTTCTTGTCCAGAATTGCTTTTGCTATTCTAGGTCTCTTCGGGTTCCATATGAATTTCAGGATTTTTTTCTAGTTCTGTGAGGCATGTTATTGGTATTTTGATTTGGATTGCATTAAATCTGTTTTGGAAGTATGGCCATTTTCCCTATAATGGTACTGCCTATCCAAGAACAAGGGATATGTTTCCATTTTCTGATATCCTCTTTGAAGTCCTTTATCAAAGTACTGCAATTTTCAGTGTAAAGGTCTTTCACTTCTTTCATTAGATTGATTCCAAAGTATTTCATTTTTCTTAATACAATTGTGAAAGATGTTTCCCTAATTTCTCTCAGCTAGATTGTTATTTAAGCACAGGAATGCTATTGATTTTTGAGGGTTGACTGTGTATCCTGCTGTGCTACCATATTCTAGTACACTTTGGGTGGAGTTTTGGGGATCTTTTTTGTAAAATATAATGTCATTAGCAAATAATGATAATTTAACTTCTTCCTTTCCTATTCATATTACTTTTATTTCTTTCTCTTGTCTAATTTCTCTGGCTAGTGTTCCCAGAACTATACTGGAGTGGTGATAGTGGGCATTCTTGTTCCTGATTTTAGAGTGAAAGCTTTCAGTTTTTGACCATTTAGAATGATGTTGGCTGTTGGCTTGTCATAGATGACTTTTATCAGATAGCACTCCAAAAGGTTCAAAAGGATGTTCTAGAAAGAGCCCATGAAAGCAACAGTTCCAAGAATCCCAGTAGAATGAATCCACCAGGCAAAGCAAGCAATTAAATAGATGGGGTAGAAAAGGAACCAATGACAGGAGAATAATATAATGACAATGATAAGTCAATACTTGTCAGTTATAACCATCAATGTGAATGGTCCCAGTTCACCAGTCAAAAGAAACATATTGGCAGAATGGTTCAAGAGACAAGATCCAACAATATGCTGCATACAAGAAGCACATTTAACCCAAAAAGAAACTCACAGACTGAAAGTCAAAGGATGAAAAATAATACTCCCTACAACAGGAACCTGGAAAAAAGCAGGAATAGCTATGATATTTGGTGGCAAAGTGAATTTTAAACCAAGACTAACCAGAAGAGACAAGGTCACTATATACTTGTTAAGGTAACAATCCAAGAAGAGATAACAGGCAGAAAAAAGATGGCGGATGAGTAAGAAGCAGGCAGCGAAACTCTCTCTAAAAGTTACCATTGGAACACGGGAATATAGTGACCGGGAGAGCACAGGAGGGGGGAAGATGCTTCCCCAGGACCCAGAAAAGTTCTGAAGCACAATCTGGGACCCCCGGCACCAGTGAAGGGTGCTTTCCAACGAAGAAGGAGCAGACCGTACGCGCACCTTCTACCATCCCAGGAATCGCAGTGTGACAGAAGCTCAATTCTACGGACACAAGGTGACAGCTGGCACCCAGGGAGCCCCCACGGAGGATCCCGAGACAGCGGCGGGGTGGGGGAGTGGCGGAGAACTGTGCTGGCTGGCGGTGAGCATCTCTCAGCCACAGCTGTCCCGCGCCAGAGAGCGACTGGCCGGGCGCCATTGTGGGAGGCATGGTGAAAATCACAGCAGCGTGAAAGAAAAACAGCGCTGGACACTCGCGCTCCAGACAGGGCAGTGCAGGGCCTCTCAGGCCCACGAAAGTGTGCTGAGGGCAGCAGGCGAACGAGACTGGTCTCTCAGCCACACCTGTCCTGCGCCAGAGAGCGACTGGCCGGGCACCATTGTGGGGGGTGTGGTGAAAATCAGAGCAGAGGGAAACCAGTGCAGGGAACCCACACTCCGGACAGCACAGTGCGCCGCGCCTCTCAGGCCCAGGGATAATGAAAGGGCGCTGAGAGCGCCGGGCGAACTAGACTGGTCTCTGCCTGAAAGTATGCGCCTCTGCTCACCGCCCTGCCAGAGGGCTGCTCCTGGCTTACTGGGACCGACCTGCATGGAACAGGACTCTGTCACCACACGGTGCCTGCCTACAGCAGAGTCAACACCTGGAACTGATTCTTTTTATTTTTTTATTTTTTTTATTTTTATTTTTATTTTTTTCTCTCTCATTTGTTTTTTGTTCAGGCAAAGGGTTGTTTGTTTGTTTGTTTGTTTTGTATTTTTTTTTGTTTTTTTGGTGGGGTTTTATTTTTGTTTTGTCTGTTTTATTGTTTTTATCTTCGTTTTTGTTTCTGTATGTGTATTTGCTCTTTCCTTCATTATTCTCTCTGGTTTTTTATATGAGTGTAAAAAGCACCTCTAACTTCTTTGTGATTGTGGTTGTGATCTGTTCTTCCTTTTATCCCTTCCTTCTCTTTCTACCACCAGTCCTCTGCACCAGTGTCCCAATGTTAGTGGGATCCCTCTTGGTCCTCTAACCTTACATCTAATTCCTTCCTATTCTCCCAATACTCTATTTCCTCCTTAACTCATTTTAAATTTAAACTCCTCAGGGAAAAATTGACATACATAGGACTTGTACACTGCATATAATTTTTCTGGTGTGTTTTAGATTTTGTTATATATCCACAACTCTACTCTATACAGCTAAAAGTGGTAAATAACTGGTTAGCTCAGTCTGTCATTTTCTAGGCTGTGTTTGATGCTTTAGTTACCATTATAGCCAAATGTGAAATAATTGTTCTAAACATCTTTCCTTCCTGATATTTCATGATTGAGATTGACTAAGGGACACAGAAAATACAGTGGCACAGTACCAAAGAATCAAGGACGGGGCCAAACAGGTAGCAACTTTGCATATCCAATGAATTGAAGAGGTAGGATCTGGCAGAAAGCTCAAAACCCAAAAGCAAGCTTCACTTGGAAGATACTGCAGAGAAGTAGTCATCTTCTAAAGATCTTGAACACTAGCAATAAAGTAACCTACTATAGGTAATTTACAAACATCACCCCAGGAATTAAAGAAAGAAAAAATGAGACAACACTTAAACAAGATGCAACCCCACTCATCCAATTCACCAAAGGCAAACCTAGGGGGCAACGAGGTGGGACAATCTGAAAGCCACCCGCCTGGCCCATCTGAAGTGGTAACAACAAAGCAACTGAGGCTGTGGAAAAAATTAAAACAGAAATAATCTCACAGATAACTGCAGAGATAATGTCCACAATGAAGACCATGCTTAAGGACACTATAGCTGATACAGACAAAAAAATAGATGAACTTAAGAAAACTATAGAAACCATGAATGCTCAGCATAGGAAAGAAATGGAATCCATAAGGCAGATTCAAGCAGATATCCAAGAGAACAAAAATTCCATTGAAAGTATTTGTAGCAGATTAAGCCAATGCGAGGACAGGATCTCAGATATAGAAGACAGGCTTGCAATTAGTGATCATGAAAAGGAAGAATTCTTAAAAACAGCAAGGGACCATGAAAAATCAATTCAGCAGCTGCTAGATGACTCAAAGATAAACAACTTAAGAATAATTGGAATAAATGAAAAAGCAGGAGATAGCATCAACGACATTAAAACCTTGTTCAAAGACATAATCAGGGAGAACTTTCCTGGAAGAGAAAAGGAATTTGACCCCGCTATAAGTGAAGCTTTTAGAACACCAACTAGACATGATCAAAAAAAAAAATTCAGACAGACATAGACATAGAGTCAAGATCCCAGAAATTCAACAGAAGGGCAGAATCTTAAAAGCTGTTAGGGAGAAGAGACAAAGCACCTATAAAGGAAAACCCATCAGAATCACAGCTGACTGTTCAGCACAAACACTCAATTCAAGAAGAGCTTGGAATGATGTATTTCAAGCTCTAAAGGAAAATAATTTTCAACCCAGATTGATGTACCCCGCAAAACTATCTTTCAAAATTGATGGAGAAATAAAATACTTTCATGACAAAGGATATCTGAGAAAATTTATGACCACCAAACCAGCACTCCAAAATGTTCTGAAGGACATTCTAGAAAGAGATAGGAACCCCAACAGAAGGAATCCACCAGGCAGGGCAGACAATTTAATAGCAGGAAAGGGGAAAAATAAAGAGTGGGAACCAACAACAGGAAAATATCATGACAAGTATAAGTCAATACATATCAGTTTTAACCATCAATGTTAACAGTCTCAATTCACCAATCAAAAGGCACAGACTGGTGAAATGGACCAAGAAGCAAAATCCAACAATATGCTGTATACAAGAAATACATTTAATTCAGAAAGAAATTCATAGACTGAAAGTCAAAGGATGGAAAACAATACTGCATGCCATAGGAACCCAGAAAAAAGCAGGGGTAGCTATTCTTTTTGCAGACAAAGTGAACTTCAAGCCAAGAAGGATTCAGAGAGATAAAGACGGTCATTACATCCTTGTAAAGGGAACAATCCAAGAGGAAGAGATAGCGATCATAAATATATATGCGTCAAATACCAATGCACCCAACTATATAAAACAAGTACTAAAGGACATGAAAAATCAAATAAGCACTAATACAATTATATTGGGAGATCTCAATACTCCACTGTCACAAAAAGACAGATCAACTAGACAGAAAATCAATAATGAAATAGAACTGAACCAAACTTTTAAACAAATGGACTTAGTAGATGTCTACAGAGTGTTCCGCCCCACAACATCAGTATACACATTTTTCTCAGCTGCACATGGGACATTCTCCAAAATAGACCACATGCTAGCTCATAAAACCTGCTTAAGTAAATGCAAAGGAATTGAAATTATGCCATGCATATTATCAGACCATAGTGCAATGGAATTTGAAATCAATGGCAAAAGAAACCACAAGAACTTCCTAAACACATGGAAATTAAACAGCACCCTCCTGAACAACCAATGGGTCACAGATGAAATTAAAGAAGAAATTAGACACTTTCTACAACTGAATAATAATGACAGTACAACATAACAGAACTTATGGGATACAATGAAAGCAGTCCTAAGAGAGAAATTTATAGCATTAAATACTTATATCAGGAAAATAGAGCAAGCGCAAATAAACAACTTAAGGGTGAACCTCGAGCTTCTAGAAAAAGAAGAGCAGGTTAAGCCAAAAGCCCGTACAAGGGAGGAAATTATAAAGATCAGAGCAGAAATTAACGTATTGGAGACTAAAAAAATAATACAAGGAATCAATGAAGCAAAAAGTTGGTTCTTTGAAAGAATAAATAAGATTGACAAACCCTTATCCAACCTTATTAAAAAAAGAAAAGACTCAAATCCATGCAATTGAAAATGAAAAGGGTGATATCACGACGGACCCTGCAGAAATCCAGAAGATCATCTATACCTATTTTGAAAATTTATATTCTTCTAAGATGGAAAATGCAGAAGAAATGGACAGATTCCTAGATTCGTATGAATTACCAAAGCTGAATCAAGAAGATTTAAAAATCCTAAATAAACCAATATCAACCAATGAAATTGAAGATGTAATTAAAAACCTCCCAACAAAGAAAAGCCCAGGCCCTGATGGATTCACTGCCGATTTCTACAAGAAATTTAGAGAAGACCTAATGCCACTACTTCTCAAACTTTTCAATGAAATTGAAAGGGAAGCAATACTCCCAAATTCATTCCTGGAAGCAAGCATTACCCTGATACCAAAACCAGAGAAGGACCCAATTAAGAAAGAAAACTACAGGCCAATCTCCCTGATGAACATAGATGCAAAAATCCTTAATAAGATACTGGCAAACAGAATCCAACAAATCATCAAGAAGATTATACACCATGACCAAGTTGGATTCATCCCAGGGATTCAGGGATGCTTCAACATACATAAATCAATAAATGTAATACACCATATTAACACAACCAAAGACAAAAATCACATGATCATCTCAATAGATGCAGAAAAAGCTTTTGACAAAGTCCAGCACCTTTTCATCATAAAAACCCTACAGAAAATTGGAATAGAGGGTCTTTATCTCAATCTGGTAAAAGCTATCTATGACAAACCAACAGCCAATATTATACTAAATGGCCAAAAACTGAAAGCCTTCCCTCTAAAATCAGGAACAAGACAAGGATGTCCACTGTCCCCACTCTTATTCAACATAGTTCTGGAAACTTGAGCCAGAGCAATTAGACAAGAGAAAGAAATAAAAGGAATAATGATTGGAAAGGAAGAAGTTAAATTATCATTATTTGCAGATGACATGATACTCTACACAGAAGACCCCAAAAACTCCACTAAAAAACTGCTAGATTTTTTTTTTGTGGGTACCGGGGGGTCGACCTCAGGACCTCGCATGCCAGCAGGTGCCTGTGCCACTGAGCGATATCACCAGCCCCTTTTTGTATGTGGGTTCCAGGAGTCGAACTCGGGCCCTCGCGCTTGCCGGGCAGGTGCTTAAGCCGCTGAGCCATCTCACCAGCCCCAAAACTGCTAGATTTAATAAGCAAATTCAGTAGTGTAGCTGGATACAAAGTCAATACTCAAAAGTCAATAGCCTTCCTGTACACAAATAACAAACTTACTGAAAGAGAAATTAGGGAAACAATACCTTTCACAATAACATCCAAAAAAATGAAATACCTAGGAATCAACCTCACAAAGGATGTAAAAGACCTCTACATTGAAAACTACAGTACTCTAGAGGAAAAAGGAGATTGAAGAGGATATCAGAAAATGGAAAGATATCCCTTGTTCCTGGATAGGAAGAACCAATATAGTGAAAATGGCCATACTTCCAAAATTGTTATACAGATTTAATGCAGTTCCAATCAAAATTCCAACGGCTTATGTCACAGAATTAGAGAAAACAATCCTAAAATTCATTTGGAATCAGAAGAGACCTAGAATAGCATAGGCAATTCTGGGCAACAAACGCAAGGCAGGGGGCATCACAATCCCTGATTTGAAATTATACTATAAAGCTACTGTGATAAAAACAGTGTGGTACTGGCAAAAAAGCAGACCTGAAGATCAATGGAACACATTAGAAGATGCTGAAACAACCCCAGACATACCAAGCCACCTTACTTTTGACAAAGGTTTCAAACACATTCAGTGGAAGAAAGATAGCCTCTTTAATAAATGGTGCTGGAAAAACTGGCTCTACACATGCCGAGATTAAAACTAGACCCATCTTTCACCATGCACTAAACTAAATTCAAAATGGATCAGAGATCTAAATATTAAAACAGAAACATTAAATCTGCTGGAAGGTAGGATAGGTAAAAACCTTGAAGACATTGGTGTAGGCAAAGACTTTATGAAAAAAAAACCTCAACCACATGGGAACTATCCAAAAGAATCAATAACTGGGATCTCATCTTATTAAAAAGCTTTTGCACAGCAAGAGAAACCACCAACAGAGTGAAGAGACAACCCACAATGTGGGCAAAATTTTTTGCCAGCTGTTCCTCAGACAAAGGATTACTATCGAGAACATATAAAGAACTCAAAAAAATCAGACCTCCCAAATTTAAAGACCCACTCCAAAAATGGGCATCTGAGATGAATACACATTTCTCAGATGAAGAAATACTAATGGCAAATAAGTATACAAAAAATGTGCAACATCACTAGTCATTCGAGAGATGCAAATTAAAACAACACTGAGATACCATCTCACCCCAGAAAGAATGGCTACTATAAAGAAATCAACTAATAACAAATGCTGGAGGGGCTGTGGGGAAAAAGTAACCCTTCTTCACTGTTGGGAGTGTCGACTGGTACAGCCACTGTGGAAGTCAGTGTGGAGATTCCTCAAAAAACTAGGGTTGGAGGTCCCATTTGACCCAGCTATTCCCCTTCTGGGCATCTTCCCAGAAGAATTAAAAACATCGTACCACAGCGATATATGTGCACCCATGTTTATAGCAGCACAATTTGTAATAGCCAGATCTTGGAAACAACCCAAATGCCCATCAACTGAGGAATGGATAAGAAAGATGTGGTATTTTTATACAATGGAGTACTATTCAGCCATAAAGAAGGATAAACTGGAGACTTTTATAGGTAAATGGATGCAACTCGAGATAATACTCATAAGTGAAATAAACCGGAAACACATGTGTGAGCATCGTATTGTCTCTCTAGTATGAGAAACTGAAAGAGTAAATAAGATCCAAAATGTACAATAGACATGATGAATCAAAAAGAAACTGGTCAAAAGGAAAGATAGACTGGAATAGGGAAAAGAAAGAAGGGAAAGAGAAAAAAATTATATATATATATATATATATATATATATATATATATATATATTATGGTTAATATAGATACACTACCAATTTTACTTAGTTCATTGAAGAGTAAGGTTTGTGCCAATAATGTTTGGACAATTGAATGCTAATGTCTGGTATCCTGAATAACTAACTTAAAGATAGTAATACGTAATGTATTAACCATTGTTACCCTCCTATTATGTTGTTTTGAAAATTTGTTCTTTTGATTTGTTTTGTTTTTTCTTCTCTTTAAAATAAAAAAAAGAAGAGATAACAATCATGAATACATCTACACCAAATATTGGCACACCCGATTATGCAATGGATATGAAAAATCAGATAAGCATTAACACAATTATAATGGAGGACCTCAATACCCCATTGTCACAAATAGATCAACTAGACAAATATCAGAGCTGAACCAAACCTTTGAACAAGTGGGCTTACTAGATATGGTATCTATAGAATGTTCCACCCAACAACAGAATACACATTGTTTTCAGCAGCATATGAAACTTTCTCCAAAATAGACCAATACTAACTTATAGAACATGCTTAAGTAAATGCAAAGGAGTTGAAATTATCCCATGCATATTATCAGATCAGAATGCAAAGAAATGGAAAATAAATGGCAAAAGAAACCACAAAAACTAAAGACATGGAAGTTGAATCATACCTCTTGAACAACCAATGGCTCACAAAAATGAAGAAATTATACAGTTTCTACAATTAAGTAATGCCAGTACAACATACTAGATCTTATGGGTTGCAATGTAAATGGTCCTATGAGGGAAGATTATAGTGTTGAATTCTCACATCAGAAAAATGGAGGGGAGAGGACCTCAAGATGGCGGATGAGTAAGAAGCAGGCAGCGAAACTCTCTCTAAAAGTTACCATTGGAACACGGGAATATAGCGACCCAGAAAGCGCAGGGGGGGGGAGATGCCTCCCCGAAATCCAGAGAAGTTCTGAAGCACAATCTGGGACCCCCGGCACCAGTGACGGGTGACTTCCAACAAAGAAGAAGGAAAGAAGGGGCAGACCGCGCGCGCGCATCTTCCACCATCCCGGGAGTTGCAGCGCCGCGGAGGCTCAATTCTACGGACACACGGTGGCAGCTGGTGCCCAGGGAGACCCCACGGAGGATCCTGAGACAGCGGCGGGGCAGGGGAGCGGCGGAGAACGGCGCAGACCGGCGGTGAGTGTCTCTCAGCCACAGCTGCCCTGCGCCAGAGAGCGACCGGACGGGCGCCATTGTGGGGGGTGTGGCGAAACTCAGAGCGGCTCGAAAACTGCTCTGGGAACTTGTGCTCTGGACAGGGCAGCACGGGGCCTCTCAGGCCCACGAAAGTGTGCTGAGGTCAGCAGGCGAACGAGACTGGACTCTCAGCCACACCTGTCCCGCGCCAGAGAGCGACTGGCCCGGCGCCATTGTGGGGGGCGTGGCGAAAAACCAGAGCAGCGGGAACCAGTGCAGGGAACCCGCGCTCCGGACAGCACGCTGAGCCTCTCAGGCCCAGGGATCGTGAAAGGGCGCCGGGAGCGGAGGCGAGCTAGACGGGTCTCTGCCTGAAAGTACGCGCCTCTGCTCACCGCCTGCCAGAGGGCGCTCCTGGCTTACTGGAACGGACCTGCACAGAACAGGACTCTGTCACCACAGGGTAACTGCCTACAGCAGAGTCAACACCTGGAACTGATTCTTTTTATTTTTTTATTTTTATTTTTATTTTTATTTTTTATTATTTTTTTTCTCACTGATTTGTTTTTTGTTCTAGCGAAGGGTTTTTTTGTTTTTATTTTGTTTTGTTTTGTTTTTTGGTGGGGTTATATTTTTGATCTGTCTGTTTTATTGTTTTTATCTTCGTTTTTGTTTCTGTATGTGTATTTGCTCTTTCCTTCATTATTCTCTCTGGTTTTTTATATGAGTGTAAATAGCGCCTCTAACTTCTTTGTGATTGTGGTTGTGATCTGTTCTTCCTTTTATCCCTTCCTTCTCTTTCTACCACCTGTCCTCTGCACTAGTGTCCCATTTTAGTGGGATCCCTCTTGGTCCTCTAACCTTACATCTAATTCCTTCCTCTTCTCCCAATACTCTATTTCCTCCTTAACTCATTTTAAATTTAAACTCCTCAGGGGAAAAATTGCCATACACAGGACTTGTATACTGCATATAATTTTTCTGGTGTGTTTTAGATTTTGTTATATAACCGCAACTCTATACAGCTAAAAGTGGTAAATAACTGGTTAGCTCAGTCTGTCATTTTCTAGGCTGTGTTTGATGCTTTAGTTAACATTATAGCCAAATGTGAAATAATTGTTCTAAACATCTTTCCTTCCTGATATTTCATGATTGAGATTGACTAAGGGACACAGAAAATACAGTGGCACAGTACCAAAGAATCAAGGACTGGGCCAAACAGGTAGCAACTTCGCATACCCAACGAATTGAAGAGGTAGGATCTGGCAGAAAGCTCAAAACCTAAAAGCAAGCTCCACTTGGAAGATACTGCAGAGAAGTAGTCATCTTCTAAAGATCTTAAACACTAGCAATAAAGTAACCTACTATAGGTAATTTGCAAACATCACCCCAGGAATTAAAGAAAGAAAAAATGAGACGACACTTAAACAAGATGCAACCCCACACATCCAATTCACCAAAGGCAAACCTAGGGAGCAACGAGGTGGGACAATCCGAAAGCCACCCACCTGGCCTATCTGAAGTGGTAACAACAAAGCAACTGAATGAGGTTCTGGAAAAAATTAAAACAGAAATAATCTCACAGATAACTGCAGAGATAATGTCTACAATGAAGACCATGCTTAAGGACACTATAGTTGATACAGACAAAAAAATAGATGAACTTGAGAAAACTATAGAAACCATGAATGCTCAGCATAGGAAAGAAATGGAATCCGTAAGGCAGATTCAAGCAGATACCCAAGAGATAAAAAATTCCATTGAAAGCATTTGTAGCAGAATAAGCCAATGCGAGGACAGGATCTCAGATATAGAAGACAGGCTTGCAATTAGTGATCATGAAATGGAAAAATTCTTAAAAATAGCAAGGGACCATGAAAAATCAATTCAGCAGCTGCTAGATGACTCAAAGATAAACAACTTAAGAATAATTGGAATAAATGAAAAAGCAGGAGATAGCATCAACGACATTAAAACCTTGTTCAAAGACATAATCAGGGAGAACTTTCCTGGAAGAGAAAAGGAATTTGACACCCCTATAAGTGAAGCTTTTAGAACACCAACTAGACATGATCAAAAAAAAAACTTCAGCCAGACATATTATAGTCAAGATCCCAGAAATTCAACAGAAGGGCAGAATCTTAAAAGCTGTTAGGGAGAAGAGACAAATCACCTATGAAGGAAAACCCATCAGAATCACAGCTGACTTTTCAGCACAAACCCTCAATTCAAGAAGAGCTTGGAATGATGTATTGCAAGCTCTAAAGGAAAATAATTTTCAGCCCAGATTGATGTACCCTGCAAAACTATCTTTCAAAATTGATGGAGAAATAAAATATTTTCATGACAAAGAACATCTGAGAAAATTTATGACCACCAAACCAGCACTCCAAAACGTTCTGAAGGACATTCTAGAAAGAGATAGGAACCCCAACAGAAGGAATCCACCAGGCAGGGCAAATAATTAAATAGCCGGAAAGCAGAAAAACAAAGAGTGGGAACCAACAACAGGAAAATATCATGACAAGTCAATACATATCAGTTTTAACCATCAATGTTAACGGTCTCAATTCACCAATCAAAATGCACAGACTGGTGAAATGGATCAAGAAGCAAGATCCAACAATATGCTGTATACAAGAAACACATTTAATTCAGAAAGAAATTCATAGACTGAAAGTCAAAGGATGGAAAACAATACTCCATGCCACAGGAACCCAGAAAAAAGCAGGGGTAGCTATTCTTTTTGCAGACAAAGTGAACTTCAAGCCAAGAAGGATTCAGAGAGATAAAGATGGTCATTACATCCTTGTAAAGGGAACAATCCAAGAGGAAGAGATAACGATCATAAATATATATGCGTCAAATACCAATGCACCCAGCTATATAAAACAAGTACTAAAGGACATGAAAAATCAAATAACCACTAATACAATTATATTGGGAGATCTCAATACTCCACTGTCACAAAAAGACAGATCAACTGGACAGAAAATCAATAATGAAATAGTAGAACTGAACCAAACTTTTGAACAAATGGACTTAGTAGATGTCTACAGAGTGCTCCACCTCACAACATCAGAATACACATTTTTCTCAGCTGCACATGGGACGTTCTCCAAAATAGACCACATACTAGCTCATAAAACCTGCTTAAGTAAATGCAAAGGAATTGAAATTATCCCATGCATATTATCAGACCATAGTGCAATGAAATTGGAAATCAATGGCAAAAGATCCCACAAAAACTCCCTAAACACCTGGAAATTAAACAGCATCCTCCTGAACTACCAATGGGTCACAGATGAAATTAAAGAAGAAATTAGTCACTTTCTACAACTGAATGACAATGACAGTACAACATACCGGAACTTATGGGATACAATGAAAGCAGTCCTAAGAGGGAAATTTATAGCATTAAATACTTATATCAGGAAAATAGAGCAAGCGCAAATAAACAACTTAAGGGTGAACCTCGAGCTTCTAGAAAAAGAAGAGCAGGTTAAGCCAAAAGCCCGTACAAGGGAGGAAATTATAAAGATCAGAGCAGAAATTAACGTATTGGAGAATAAAAAAACAATACAAAGAATCAATGAAGCAAAAAGTTGGTTCTTTGAAAGAATAAATAAGATTGACAAACCCTTATCCAACCTTATTAAAAAAAGAAAAGAAAAGACTCAAATCCATGCAATTGAAAAGGGTGATATCACGACAGACCCTGCAGAAATCCAGAAGATCATCTATACCTATTTTGAAAATTTATATTCTACTAAGATGGAAAATGCAGAAGAAATGGACAGATTCCTCGATTCGTATGAATTACCAAAGCTAAATCAAGATTTAAAAATCCTAAATAAACCAATATCAACCAATGAAATTGAAGATGTAATTAAAAACCTCCCAACAAAGAAAAGTCCAGGCCCTGATGCATTCACTGCCGAATTCTACAAGAAATTTAGAGAAGACCTAACGCCCCTACTTCTCAAACTTTTCAATGAAATTGAAAGGGAAGCAATACTCCCAAATTCATTCCTGGAAGCAAGCATTACCCTGATACCAAAACCAGAGAAGGACCCAACCAAGAAAGAGAACTACAGGCCAATCTCCCTAATGAACATAGATACAAAAATCCTTAATAAGATACTGGCAAACAGAATCCAACAAATCATCAAGAAGATTATACACCATGACCAAGTTGGATTCATCCCAGGGATGCAGGGATGGTTCAACATACGTAAATCAATAAATGTAATACACCATATTAACAGAACCAAAGACAAAAATCACATGATCATCTCAATAGATGCAGAAAAAGCTTTTGACAAAGTCCAGCACCTTTTCATCATAAAAACCCTACAGAAAATTGGAATAGAGGGTCTTTATCTCAATCTGGTAAAAGCTATCTATGACAAACCAACAGCCAATATTATACTAAATGGCCAAAAACTGAAAGCCTTCCCTCTAAAATCAGGAACAAGACAAGGATGTCCACTGTCCCCACTCTTATTCAACATAGTTCTGGAAACTTTAGCCAGAGCGATTAGACAAGAGAAAGAAATAAAAGGAATAATGATTGGAAAGGAAGAAGTTAAATTATCATTATTTGCAGATGACATGATACTCTACACAGAAGATCCCAAAACCTCCACTAAAAAACTGCTAGATTTAATAAGCAAATTCAGTAGTGTAGCTGGATACAAAGTCAATACTCAAAAGTCAATAGCCTTCCTGTACACAAATAACAAACTTACTGAAAGAGAAATTGGGGAAACAATACCTTTCACAATAACATCCAAAAAAATGAAATACCTAGGAATCAACCTCATGAAGGATGTAAAAGACCTCTATACTGAAAACTACAGTACTATGAAAAAGGAGATTGAAGAGGATATCAGAAAATGGAAAGATATCCCTTGCTCCTGGATAGGAAGAACCAATATAGTGAAAATGGCCATACTTCCAAAATTGTTATACAGATTTAATGCAATTCCAATCAAAATTCCAACAGCATATCTCACAGAATTAGAGAAAACAATCCTAAAATTCATTTGGAATCAGAAGAGACCTAGAATAGCATAGGCAATTCTGGGCAACAAACGCAAGGCAGGGGGCATCACAATCCCCGACTTGAAATTATACTATAAAGCTACTGTGATAAAAACAGTGTGGTACTGGCAAAGAAACAGACCTGAAGATCAATGGAACAGATTAGAAGATGCTGAAACAACCCCAGACATACTAAGCCACCTTATCTTTGACAAAGGTGCCAAACACATTCGCTGGAAGAAAGATAGCCTCTTTAATAAATGGTGCTGGAAAAACTGGCTCTACACATGCCGAAAATTAAAACTAGATCCATATCTTTCACCGTGCACTAAACTAAATTCAAAATGGATCAGAGATCTAAATATTAAAACAGAAACATTAAATCTGCTGGAAAGTAGGATAGGTAAAACCCTTGGAGACATTGGTGTAGGCAAAGACTTTATGAATAAAAACTCAACCGCACGGGAACTATCCCAAAGAATCAATAACTGGGATCTCATCTTATTAAAAAGCTTTTGCACAGCAAGAGAAACCACCAACAGAGTGAAGAGACAACCCACAATGTGGGAAAAAATGTTTGCCAGCTGTTCCTCAGACAAAGGATTACTATCGAGAACATATAAAGAACTCAAAAAAATCAGACCTCCCAAATTTAAAGACCCACTCCAAAAATGGGCATCTGAGATGAATACACATTTCTCAGATGAAGAAATACTAATGGCAAACAAATATACATAAAAATGTGCAACATCACTAGTCATTCGAGAGATGCAAATTAAAACAACACTTAGATACCATCTCACCCCAGAAAGAATGGCTACTATTAAGAAATCAACTAATAACAAATGCTGGAGGGGCTGTGGGGAAAAGGGAACCCTTCTTCACTGTTGGTGGGAGTGTCGACTGGTACAGCCACTGTGGAAGTCAGTGTGGAGATTCCTCAGAAAACTAGGGTTGGAGGTCCCATTTGACCCAGCTATTCCCCTTCTGGGCATCTTCCCAGAAGAATTAAAAACATCGTACCACAGCGATATATGTGCACCCATGTTTATAGCAGCACAATTTGTAATAGCCAGATCTTGGAAACAACCCAAATGCCCATCAACTGAGGAATGGATAAGAAAGATGTGGTATTTTTATACAATGGAGTACTATTCAGCCATAAAGAAGGATAAACTGGAGACTTTTATAGGTAAATGGATGCAACTCGAGAAAATACTCATAAGTGAAATAAACCAGAAGCACATGTGTAAGCATCGTATTGTCTCTCTAGTATGAGAAACTGAAAGAGTAAATAAGATCCAAAATGTACAATAGATATGGTGAATCAAAAAGAAACTGGTCAAAAGGAAAGAGAGACTGGAATAGGGAAAAGAAAGAAGGGAAAGGGAAAAAAATTGTATATATATATATAAGATGGTTAAGATAGATACACTACCAATTTTACTTAGTTCATTGAAGAGTAAGGTTTGTGCCAATAATGTTTGGACAATTGAATGCTAATGTCTGGTGTCCTGAATAACTAACTTAAAGATAGTAATACGTAATGTATTAACCATTGTTACCCTCCTATTATGTTGTTTTGAAAATTTGTTCTTCTTTTGATTTGTTTTGTTTTTTTCTTCTCTTTAAAATTAAAAAAAAAAAAAAAGAAAAAAGAAAAATGGAGCAAGTTGAATTAACCTAATGGTGAACCTCAAGGATCTAGAAAATGATTTAAACCCAAAGCTCACACAAGGAAGGAAATTTTATACATAAAGATCAGAGCAAAAATTCATGCAGTTGAGACTAAGAAAACAATACAAAGAATCAATGAAGCAAAGACTTGGTTGTTTGAAAGATTAAATAAAGTAGACAAACCCTTAGCCAAACTTATCAAAAGAAGGAAAGAAAAGGGATACAATTCCATGCCATTAGGAATGAAAAGGAAGAAATTACAACATCCTACAGAAATCCAGATCATTACCTACTTTGATAACCTGTACTCTAAGATAAAAAATTCATAAGAATTCATAGATTCCTAGATAAATATGATTTACCAAAGATGAATCAAGATGTAAAAATTCTAAATAATCTAACATCAGTCAATGAAATTGAAGTAATAAAAAACTTACCTACAAAAAAGCCCAGGTCCTGACAAATTCACTGCTAAATTCTACAAGAACTTTAGAGAACTAATACCACTTGTGGAAAACCACTCAGGCTGCTTCAAAGCTCAGGGATGTCTAAGGACATCTGAAGACATGACCCTGCTTTTCTAGCACAGATGCATAATGGGATACAGATATGTAACCATGACTTAGCACAGGTAAATACACATGCACTAGTTACAGCACTATGTAAGAATGTAAATATGAGATAACAACATGTATAAGAATTATGCAATAAAGATGCAGGAAGCTCCTGCTCTTATGCTCTTGTGCTCTGCTTTGCTCCATGCTGCCTGCTGTTGTTGCTGATGTCTTACACATGTGTGTTATGTAACCTGGGGACCTCACCTGCGAAAATCTCCTTTGGGCCCCCCGAGTGGGCTGACACCACTATTTCTCAAACTCCTTAATGAAATTGAAAGGACACACTACTACCAAAGTCATACCTGAAAACAAGTGTAACCCTGATAACTAAAACCAGAGAAGGAGCCAACCAAATAGAACTACAGGGCAATCTTTTTAATGAACATAGATGCAAAAATCTTCAGTAAGATACTGATAATGCAGCAAATCATCAAAAATGTTATACATCCTGACTGTGGTGGATTAACTAATGGTCAACTTGTAACACCCAGCTGAACTGACTCAGCATGGTTCTGGGTGTGGAATGCCCACCTGAGGATTGTTGCCAACAGCATAAATAGGAGAACTGGAAGGGAAAATGGTGTGCAGTTGATTCTCCTGAAGAGGCTTGTCATTGCTGGTTTTCCTGATATGAACTCAGCTCTTCTCACCATCAGAGGAGCTTGGGTCCTTGCTGTCGCTGAGGATGGCTGCAGTTCTTTGGGGGAGCTCTGGTCCTTACCTTGAGTGTTGCTTCTTGGCTCCAGTGATCCCTCAGCCTGCTGGCACAGATCCTTCATCCCGCTGGCACAGACTTTCTAGCTTCCAACACTGACCTTTGGGCCTTTCCAGTGCAGATCCTTGACACAGACTAGCATGAGACATTGTGGGCTTTAGGCCTCCAGCTGGACTCACAGAGGACATTGCCATGGGCTCTAGGTCTTCAACTGGACTCATGCAAAACACTGCTATGGGATCCATTCCCTCAGCTGGATTCTTTGGGTCTCTAATGAGTGGACAGATATCCGGCACTCTTCTGCATTTGACTTTTTGGGTGAATATTATAAAATAACTCTAAGGTAAGTTTGTGCTAAAATCAATCAGAGAAACTTTTATGCCCATATCTTGTACCCTGGGCAGCTACTTTAAAGATAGCAACATGTAATGTATTAACTATTGTTAGTGTCCTATTAATTTGTTATGAAATTTTACCTTTTTTCCATAAAATAAAATAATTCTATAAATTGAATGTCCTGTATTAAATCTATTCCCTTGTAAACCCTGACTACAATACTGACCAAATAGACTTCACTCCAGGGATTCAGGGGTGGTTCAACATATGAAAATCAATAAATATAATACACTACATTAACAAAACCAAGGACAAAAGCCACATGATTGTCTCAATAGAGAAAAAGCATTTGACAATGTACAAGACCCATTCATGATTTTAAAAATACTCTAAAGAAAATTGGAATAGAAGGTCTTCATCTCAGTCTGGTTTTCTTTTTGAAATCACATTCTCATTTTCACCCTGCATTTATAATGGGGCCTGGCTGTAAATAAGAGTTTAATGAAGAACATTATATGTTTTCTTTGAAACACTTATAACTACATGGGACATGCTACTATATAATGAATTCCATATCTTATATTTCTCAAGTGCCTGGTTTCTTCTCGAAGTGATATTGTTAATTTCTGCCTACTTATATAGTAGACAATGACTACATGAAAGTTACTTGGAAAACACTAGAGATTGTCACTGAATTATGTGGTATAACTGGAATGTGAAACCATAAGTTTCTACTTAAGCTTGACAAAAATGACTGGTTCTCTCCCTAAACTTACATTCCTATTTTCATCCTGTCTGTATTGGGCCTAGCTGTATATGAGAGTTTCTTAGAAAATGCTTAGAAATGCCATGGAGGAAACAACTGTGATAACAATATGAAATGTTTCTACATACCAAATACAAGTACTAAAGTTTTGCAGGTATTGCTAGTTTTATTTCTGAAGTCACATTCTTTTCAGCTAGCCTGTATAATGGGCCATGGCTGTATATGAGTTTCTTTGAAAACACTGTATGGCTTGTTGGAATTACTTGTGATTTTTGAATGTGTAATGTTACCACATATGGAATTAAAACATGTTTCCTCATATCAATTTAAAATTCTATTACAATTTGAAATCACTGCAAGAAAACTTGCTTCCTGTATTTTCTTTTAAGACTTCAAGTATAAGAAGTTATCCAACCGGGCTCTAAATATGGAAACTGTCTGCTATGCACCAGTGTCAACAGACTGCCACAAAATATGAGTCCAGGTCTTCCGAATTCTTACACAGGTCTCCATAACTCTGCAACTGTGTCAACCTTCTACCTGAGATGAGAGGGAATGACAAAGCATGTCAGTTTGTGGGTTTTCTGTGCATGTTCATGTGGACATTTCAACAAAAGCAAACTGGAAAACATCTTACAGCAACAATACTGGGCATGAAATCACCCTGGAGGGAGATTTCTTTCTCCCCTTTGCTTGCCAAACCCCCCCAAAAAGTAGTAATAATGAAAAAGAAAAGAAGAAAAACAATAACAACAACAACCAAAAAAAACCCTCACCAAAAACAGATCTTGCCTATTCCTGCCCAAAACAAAAACAAAAAACTCTCAGGGTGAAGCACCTCTGTTGATAATCAACATAGAGCAAGAGATAGAGAGGTAGCATTTCCTTGGTGACAGCTCCTGGCTGACTCAGATGATTTCAAACACACCCTCTTCTGCAAAAGGCACTCACATTGCTATTTATAAATCATACAGTGGGGTCCAAGCATGAGAGTTTCCTACAAATACAAGAGAGAAGGTGAGGAGCTAGTAAAAGAAGAGAGTATAAGAAATACACATTGCAAATAAATGTATACTTTCCTTTTTTAAAAGGACAATGAATAAAGTAGCCTAAAATTTTCACTGAAAAGTTTGGAATTCCAATAAAACTGTCAGTAAGAAGGAAAGTACTGTAGATTAAAAACAGAGTCCAAAACACTGAGAGGAGGGCAACCAGGTTTCTGAGTGGCCAAAGTGAAGGATGTGGTCTGCTCTGGGTAAGAAAGACCATCCACACACAGGGTGTGTGACAGGGAGGGAGGTGGAGGCAGGGAGGGTGGCATCTTCAGGATGTGGGTGCAGGAAGGGATGCCCCAGGGCTCCAGTGGAAGGATGGATGACACTCCCTTTGCTGCCTCAGTCATGGAAGCAGTACTCAAGCTGAGGTCACCCTCACCATGACATGACAGAGCTAATGGAATTGTAAGATGTGCCACTGTTGCATCTTCAGGCATAGGCCTCCTGGCCACTGCCATCAAGGTTGATTTTGAACACAGAGGAGGCCTTCAGTAAAAATTTGGCAGCATCTCGGTGACCCAGCTCCCTCAGTTTGGACATGAGGACACCCACAGTACTCTCTGGGTAGGAGGTCCATTCCTGAAGCAGAGCGTGTACTGGGCTGGGGAGGAAGTCCCCAGGAGCCCCAGTGTTGCTGTTGTACTTGGCCACGAGGTCAGGGAGGCCCAAGTTCATGGCAAGAAGGCACCAGTCCTTCCCCATGGGGTCAGACAGGTCCAGCAGGCGACTCAGTTTCCTGCGGGTCAGGAGGCTCAGGTCTGACGCGTGGATGTCCATGCCTAGGCTGGCCTGGGAGTAGATGTCATGACAGCCGAAGCAGGTGATGCTGCTGAAGCTCTCTTTGTACCCCTCCATGGTGTTGGTGAGGGAGCCTCCTTCAGGGCATGCGCTCGGAAGACGTCCCATGCATGGTAGACCGTGATGGGCTCGTGGCGCTCGCGCAGCTGCTGTGGGCTCAGGTAGTGCTTCACCGTCAGCAGCCCTGGCAGCGTAGTGGCCATGACGTTCTCGATGGTGCTGCACACTGAGTCCAGCAGCAGACAGCACTTGACCTTCTCAGTCTCCAGCCTGCGCACCTGCACCTTGATGCCCTGGCCGTGGTTGACGAGCAGCACCAATAGCTCAGCCGCACAGCTGGTGATCTTGCAGCCGCTCACCCAAAGGCGAATGTCAGCATCACCTTCGGTGCTCTGCTGGTGGATCCAGCAACACAGGTTCACCTGCACCTTGTGAAAGATGCCACAAGGGAATGGGGTGAGATGTTCCACAGGGACAACGTGCACTCCACCATACACCATGACATCATCCTCATCAGCCCAGGAGCACTGTAGGTCCAGTCTAGATCAGGGCAGGGACATCCACCGTGGTCCCACTGCTCATGTCATGGGCGCAGATGTCCATGGCATCCACAATCTGCAGTAGCTCCTCCATGTCACTGTCAGGCACCAGGTGCTGGATGTCCTCCATGGTGTAGTGACCCTGGTAGTGGTGCAAGGCACGGGGCATCTCCACTGAGAGCAGCTTCCCCAGAACATTAGTGCAGAGCCAGTGAGGGTCCAGGGGCAGCACATCCTGCACTGTTTCACTCTGCATGATGTTAACCTGCCAGAGGGGACAACACAAGGTCACAGTAGGAGTGAAATCCATGCCATGGGTATCCATCACCCAGAGCACAAAAGGGCCTGATCCCAATGAAACCTGAGCAGATGTTCTCAGAAATGACCCAGGGCCTTTCCATGGATCCACCTCTAAAACCAAGCACTGATCCTCAGATAGCAGCTTGAAAATATGAAAAAGTGATTCTGAGAAGTAACTACCATTGAATGTCAAAAAGCCCAACATAATGGAAGACATACACACACAATAAAGGAAGAGGAAGAAGAAAAAGAAGAAGAGATATGGCAAACAAATGCAGTGAGAGTGTGACTGGATCCTGAATCCCAAAATAAATACATAAATGAATAAAAATGCTACAAAAGAAGTTATGAGCACAAGCAAAAAATGCTTGTATGAGGACTATACCATGAGTCATAGCACTGTGTCAGTATTTCTGAAATGTGATCATCTGTTACACTGCGTCATGTCCTCCTCTTTGGAAATATAGGCTAAAGCATTAAGAGGTGGAGTGTGAGGCTGTCTGAAAAATAAATTAGTGAATTTATTGCTGGGAGAGACCCAGCAAGTGTTGTGAGATGCAAATAATCACCTTCAAGGGCAGAGTATATTAGAGTTCATGATAGCATTCTTGGGACTTCTCTAAAGACTTGAACTTAAAATGTGTGTGTGTGTGTGTGTGTGTGTGTGTGTGTGTGTGTGTGTGTGTGTAAATTTAAATACATTTCCATACAAAATGCCTGGAAAGATGCGCCACTGTGATGATAGTTCACCTCAGAGAAGGGATAGGAATCAGACATCATAGGTGGTGACTTCAGCTCTATAGGTCATGTTTATTTCATTTTAAAAAGTTAGAAAAAAGAAACAGAAATCCTTTTAGGGAACAGTTACTCTTCCTCTGCTTCCTCCTTGTTCTGGGATAGTTCTAGGAAAGCATCTCCTCCCTCACAGGCCACACGCTCCACCTACCAGCCACGGGCCTACTCTTGTGCCCTAGCTACACCTTTATGATCCTTGTTCTATATGGTTCTGTCATACTTGAACCTCAGACTGGAAGTTCATGAAGGGCGCAGCTCATGTCTATGCAGTTTTTGACAGGGTATTTGGTGAGTCACCATCTGCACTTAGTACTGCCATCACCTGAGGGTCATGGGGGACGCAGCCTGATCCATGGTCCTGGGAGAGACCCAGGAGATGAGACAGGTTACCATGTGCTCTGTGGGATCCCAGACCACAGAAAGACAGATGAGGGGAAACCATGAATAAGGTGTACAGAGCACTACCTAGAAGGCAACAATAGAAATGAAGGAGGTTGAGGTCAGTCAAAGTGAGGCCATGCCACTGAGCTTTCCCTGTTTTCCCTCTTTTAAGTGTTCATTTACTTAAGGCTCAAGCTCAAAAGGGATGTGATATCAAATTAAATGAATCATGTGCTGAGATCTAGGAAGTTGCTGGTAAAATAACAGAATATTATGCCAAAAGAATGAGTTAAAACATTTTATATCCAGCCATGTCTTATAATTAGGCTTGACTTCACCTGTCCCCTTCCTCATAATCACTTTATGGTACTGCTGTAGGAATTAGCAGATTTGGTGGTTGTTTACTGGGTGTTTAAAAGGCCAATTAAATCATTACTTGTGGCTTTTATGGGTCACTGACTTCTGGATTTGACATTAGTTTCAAAATATACAACTTATACAAGCATGGCCGTGATGTGGCACCTGAGCTTCTGGTTTCAATATTCTCCAAACTGCTCCCAGTTCTTAATATTCATAAGGGCTGCTCTTGGTTTGGTCCAGCCCATGCTGCCTCCTGATTTCACAGGATGGAGGAACACAAAGCTCCGCCCTTTTCTGGGGATGGGTACATGCACCCAATGCCAGTGCTGCATGTCACACAACTAGAAGCAAAAAGTCTATTTTCTGTCACTCTAAGCAGACATCTGGGGTTTTAAGTGTGTGTTTAGGGTGAGGATCTGTCTGTGCTCTGCACACTATTTCTCTGTCTTAGTGTTTCCAAAATGCTCTGCCTGAGGACAACTTGCACATTTTCTCAACTCTTTGTTGACCAGGAAGTTGGCTCAGAGCTGGACCCTCCTGACAACAGAGGACCACCAGCCTAGGGGCTGCCAGGAAGAGCAGGAAACTACTATGTCTCCAAGGTGAGTGAGGAGAAGTCACCGAGGGCAGTGACCCTGTGCCCCTAACAGGAAATGGAAGACAAAAGCAAAATAGAGAAATCTAAACAGCAGTGCTAAGGTGAAGGAGAAGTAGAGAGCTGCAGGTTTGGGAATTACCTGAGACAGTAAGGGCTGCACATCTGTAAATACTGTGGGTGACTAGGCTATGTCCACTCTGTCACCCAGGCTCATCCCCCACAGGCCCTGGACCTTGGGACTGAGTCCCTGCTACACCTTGCCCCACTGCCTGGCCACATGGAGAACTCACCTTGCCTGTGCTGTTGAGCTGCTGTGCGATTCACCTGAAGTCCTCCTCACTGGCCAGGGAGTTCAGCTGGTCTTGCAAATCATGCACAAACTGCTGCAGGGACATTAGCTGATTGGGCCAACTGAGCTTCCTCCAGGATGGTAGCATGGAAATGCTTTTCTCACACAGGCAAGTCATGGGGGGGCAGCCCTAGAGCATGCAGGGTGGGAGACAATGAATGAGGAGCCCAGCGGACACAATGCCATGCATTCGTGCATGCTCCCCCTGACCCCCAATGAGATGGCACTTTGCTGGTTGGGTGCTGGGGCAATTATTGCCTTAGTGGCACCTTTAGGCAGAATCTGTTTATCAAATGCACAGTTTTGTACAAGTTTCTCAGCTCTGTCTTGATAAATAGATGGTAAGTCTTCAGACTTATGATTTGGAAATTTTGGAATTTGTAATTCATCATATTTTGCTCAATTCTTCCCTCCCTTTTTCTTCCCTCACTCACCCCTCCCTCATGTCCCACTGGGCCTGTTCCACTGATCCACTCTGGCAATGGGTACTTTAGGAACAGAGAACAGAGAATGAGTATTGTCAACAGAGCAGAATTTTAACCAATAAATTCAGTATTCATGGGGATCGTTGTTGAACTGTTATTTCTATTAGACGAGTTCTTGGTAAATAGCTTGAAATTGGTTTTTAACCTTTTACATTTGTTGAATAAACCAGCCTATGTTTCAGATTCATATCAACGTGCCATCCTCATTAGCAACTACACAAGCCACGTACTGCACTGCATTGTTAATTAGGCATCCTTTCCAATCAAGTTTTATGTCACCTAAATTCCAATCCCTAATCAATAAAAAGTTCTCAGGCATAAACAGTCTATTTGGGGGACTCCACTTGCCTGGCCTCAGTGGTTGGTGGTGCGTTGTACCACAATCCAGCTCAAAATCTTTAAGGGCCCCATGCTTCCTGAGGAAGG
Source organism: Erethizon dorsatum (assembly GCA_028451465.1). Taxonomy (NCBI): domain Eukaryota; kingdom Metazoa; phylum Chordata; class Mammalia; order Rodentia; family Erethizontidae; genus Erethizon; species Erethizon dorsatum. Next base: position 30,165,676 of record CM051837.1, read on the forward strand.
AGGCTGTCATCCAAACATGGGTGTCTCACCACCTACTGGTTTGGGGGCTCTGAGTCCCAGAGGCCTGCCAGACCACTCCCATCTGCAGAAAATGACTAGTTGAGGTGCATGGACCACATTTTTGTGATGTAGGAAGGGGTTTCCTGAGTATTCTGAGTGCAGGTGTGGAACCAGAGCCTGGTGTTGGAAGGGAACCAGGTCCCAGGTACCTCTGTGGGACAGCAGAGGTGTCCCACACCTACCCAAGTCAGACTCAGGCTTGAGTGGTGGGAACATTCCTGAGATCGGTGCAGCATTTTCCCCTAATTTTAGCATGTTTTTTCCATTTCTTACCAGTTTTAGAGCTTTTTGAATATTATGAATAAGCAATCATTTATGTGCCAAGTGCATCAAGAATTTTCCCATCTATTTTACTTTTTAATTTTATCAATCTTTTTTTTTGTGGGTACCGGGGGGTCGACCTCAGGACCTTACGTGCCAGCAGGCGCCCCTGCCGCTGAGCGATATCACCGGCCCCTTTTTCATATGTAGGTTCCAGGAGTCGAACTCAGGCCCTTGCACTTGCCAGTCAGGCGCTTAAGCCTCTGAGCCATCTCACCGGCCCTAATTTTATCAATCTTTATGGCCAGAGATTTGTTTTAAATATTTGTGTTGTTAAGCAGGTACACTTTCTTTGAAGATTTGTAGATTTTTGTAACCTTTCTTTAAGGTTTGTCTCAGCTCTAAGTTATTTTAAAAATGCATTACCCAAAATTAGTATTTGAGATATTTACTATTTTATATTTGACCATTCAATAATTTTAATCCACAAATGTTCAGGCAATGTGGAAAGTAGGATAATCAGGTTTATTTCCTCCCAGCCAAATAACCAGTTGTGCAAGATTATTAAGCAAATACTTTCCCCATTACATTAAGATACCAGTTTTTTTTTATTAAATTTGTTAAACATTGTGATTTACATTGACACTCTCTTACTCTTATTTAATTGTACTGATCATAGAGCCTTTATGTTTTATTTCTTCTTCCAGTGAAATTTTAAGATTAAAAACCCCAACCATCCTCCCCTCCCCAGATGCTAACTGGAACTGTATAAAATTTATTTAACTTGCGAAAAATGAAGCATTTTTTCATATCTTACCTCTGGTAAGAACAGTCACATGCCATTCTTTCTGACTATAGTTTCACACTGTTTAATAAGTTTTGTTAGTGTTTTCTAACTTTTCTGAATTTTCTGAAATGGTCTTTTGACAAATTTTATGACTTTTTCTCTGAGTTTTCTTACATTCCACAATAAACCACATTAGAATTCCTTTTGCAATTTGTAAAAAGAAATTTTGTATTTAAACCATGTAAACTGTAAGAATTGCAAGCACTCTGATTTGGTCCACCTGCCCCACAATAACTATTGCTACCATTTCTTGTTTCTCTCCTATTCTGCCTCACTGCAGAATAATGTGCTAATAGCATACTCATGTGGTCCCTTAGTCCTGGGTCCTACTGGGAAGGCAACCCCTGAAAACCAAACCTAATAAAGAAAGCAGGACAGAAAGGGCAATTCCATAGTCACTGTTGATGACAGCAAATGATGACAGGGCCTTCCAAGGTAGACTCACCGAGACTATTTGACTCTGAATTTCTTGGAGGTGATTCTGGAGTACCTTGATATTCTTAGACCCAGAAGCCCTGGCATCCAGCACAAACAACTTATTTGAAATGCAAAGATCATTCCAAAATCTATGGCAAGAGCAAGAGCTACATCAGCCCTGAGTCAATTTCCTCAGGTCTTTCCAGGCAGGGCCCAGGGCTCCTACTGGCCCCAGACCACCTTGCGGTGTCTCTGTCCCTGCTGTTTGGTGGACTCTGCTTAGTCACTCTAAGTGCACAGGTTTGAGGACATAAGCATGTACTCCCAGTCATACCATGGGACCACTGGCTTTCCAACCAGCAGCAGGAACACACTATGGAAAGACATCAGCTCCTCCTGAGCAGGAAAGGGGAGGCCAATGTGTTCATCTTATAAGTGACACTGCTGAGAGTGGAGGGACTAAAGATGGGGCAGAGTACATTCACCTAAAAATGTTCACAGAAAACTCATTTTTACATCAGGAAGAAAGGAGGTATGTGTCTCAAACTGATAATTCAAGATTCAAGTTACACCCAGTTCACTGTTTTTTGATGGAGAATGCTTGATTCAGATGTGGTTTATCTCCCAGTGACTCATGTGTTTGAAGCTAAGTTCCCAATGCATGTCACAATGGAACTTTTAAAAGGTAGGACCTAACTGAAGGTGATTAAAGTCATTGGGGTGCTATTGTCCAAAGGAATTAGTGTAGTTTCCATGGGATTCCAGTTAGACCTCACAAAGAGTTGCTACAAAGAGAAAACAACATCACTGTGTCTCTCTAGCTTCCTTTCACAGGTCACCAACTATGATGCTTTCTGCTACACTGTGATGTAGCCAAGGAGGTCTTCACCAGAGCTGCTGTTGGGATTTTCTGCCTCCAAAACTGTGAACTACATCAACTCTTCCTTTATAAGTTACCCAATTTCAGGTAAATGTATCAATTTTAAAAAAGGAGTGTTATTGTCTCAGTAGAAATACATATATTTTACCTATGACCCTGTGCACACTCAAATCTTATAAGTAAAAGCAAAAATTTAAAAATACCTGATGGGGGGAGAAAAGATGGCTGATTTGTAAGAAGCAGGTAGTGAACCTCTCCAAAAGTCGCCATCTGGACACTGGAATATAGTGACTGGAGGAGGACAAGAAAGAGGGAAATGGCTCCCCTGGACCAAGGAAAGATATGAAGTGCAGTATGGGGCACACGGAGAAATTGAAGAGAGACACTACAACAAAGAAGAAGGAGGTGGTGACTGGCGCCTTTTCCCTGTGTTGGGAATCCCGGCATGACAGAAGCAGTCCAAGTCTGCAGACACACGGTGACTGCTGATGCCCCCAGGGGCCTCCATGGAGGAACATGAGACATGGCAGAACAGACAAGCAGTGGCCATGAAGGACACACTGACTGGTGGTGAGTGCTGACACCCAGCCATCCCTCATGAGACAGTGATTAGCCGGGCGCCATTGTGCGGGGTGCAACAGCTGAACTCGGAACTCAGGGCAACCACTGCTCCATCCATGGCTACAGTGGGGCACAGGCCGTGGAAAGTGCACTGACAGTGCCAGATGAATGAATCTGGTCTCCGCCAGAGAGTGTAGGCTATTGCCCATGGCCCTGCCAAAGGGCTGCTGCTGGCTTGCTGGGACAGATCTGCATAGAACAGGACTCTGTCACCACATGGTGCCTGCCTACAGCAGAGTCAAAACCTGGAAGTGAGCTTTTTTTTTCCCTCTCATTTTTTTTTTATTCTGGTGGTGGTGTTTGGGGTTTTTAGTTTTGTTTTTTGTCTTTAGGTTTTTGTCTGTTCATTCTTTCCTTCATTGTGTGATCTTGTTTTTATATGAGTGTAAACAGAGCCTCTAACCTCTTTGTGATTGTGTTTCTGATCTGTTCTTCCTTTTATCCCTTCCTTCTCTTTCCCACCAGTCTTCTGCACCAGTTTCTCCTTTGTCCTCTAGCCTTACATCTAATTCTTTCCTCTTCTTCCAATTCTCTATTTCCTCCTTAACCCATTTTAAATTTAAGCTCCTGAGGGAAAAATTGACATATTAAGGACTTGTATACTGCATATAATTTTCTAGTTTGTTTTAGATTTTGTTATATAACCACAACTCTACTTTATATGGTTAAAAGTGGCAAATAACTGGTTAGCTCAGTCTGTCACTTTCTAGGCTGTGTTTGATGCTTTTGGTACCACTATAGCCAAAAGTGACATAAATGTACTAAACAGCTTTTCTTCCTGGTATTCCATGACTGAGATTGTCTGAGGATAACAGAAAATACTATGGCACAGTACCAAAGAACCAAGGACTAGGCCAAACAGGCAGCAACTTCATATCTTGAACAAATTGAAGAGGTAGGATCTTGCAGCAGGCTCAAAACCCAAAAGTAAGCTACACTTGGAAGATACCTCAGAGAAGTAGTGATCTCCTAAGAGTTTTAAATACTAGCAATAAATCAACCTACCATAGGCAATTTACAAATATCACCCCAGGAATTAAACTAAAGAAAGAAAAGAAAATGAGAAGACACTTAAACAAGATGCAATCCCACACATCCAGTTCACCAAAGGAAAACCAAGGGGGCATTTAGGTGGGACAATCCAAAAGTCACCCACCCAGCATCTCTGAAGTGGTTACAAAAAAGCAGTTGCACGAGGCTCTGGAAAAAATTAAATCAGAAATAATTTCTCACATAACTGCAGAGATAATGTCCACAATGAAGACCATGCTTAAGGATGCTAGAGCAGATACAGACAAAAAAATAGATGAGCTTAAGAAAATGATGGAAGCCATGAATGCTCAGCATAGAAAAGAAATGGAATCCATAAGGCAGATTCAAGCAGATATCCAGGAGTACAAAAATTCCAATGAAAGTATTTGTAGCAGATTAAGCCAATGTGAGGACAGGTTCTCAGATATAGAAGACAGGCTTGCAATTAGTGATCATGAAAAGAAAGAATTCTTAAAAATAGCAAGGGACAATGAAAAATCAATCCAGCAGCTGCTGGATGAGGCAAAGAAAAATAACTTAATAATTGGAGTCAATGAAAAAGCAGGAGATAGGATAAATGACATCAGGACACTGTTCACAGACATTATCACAGAGAATTTACTTGGGAGAGAAAAAGAATTTGATGTACAGATAAATGAGGCCTATAGAACTCCAATTAGCCATGATCAAAAAAGATCTTCAGCCAGAGATATCATAGTCGAAATTCAACACAAGAGTAGAATCTTAAAAGCAGTTAGGGAGAAGAAACAAATCACCTATAAAGGAAAGCCCATCAGAATCACAGCTGACTTTTCAGCACAAACCCTCAAGTCAAGAAGAGCTTGGAATGATGTATTTCAAGTTCTACAGGAGAATAACTTTCAACTCAGATTGATGTACCCTGCAAAACTATCTTTCAAAACTGATGGAGAAATAAAATACTTCCATGACAAAGAACATTTGAGAAAATTTATGACCACCAAAACAGCACTCCAAAATGTTTTGAAGGACATTCTAGAAAGAGATAACAAGGACAACAACTCCAGGAACACCAACAGAAGGAATCCACCACTCAGGGCAAACAATGAAACAGAGGGAGGGAAAAAAGAGGGGGAGCCAACAACAGGAAAATATCATGACAAGTATAAGTCAATATATATCAGTTTTAAGCATCAATGTTAATGGTCTCAATTCACCCATCAAAAGGCACAGACTGGCAAAATGGATCAAGAAGCAAATCCAACAATATGCTGCATACAAGAAACACATTTAATTCAGAAAGAAATTCACAGACTGAAAGTCAAAGGATGGAAAACAATACTTCATGTGACAGGAACCCAGAAAAAAGCAGGGGTAGCCATTCTTTTTGCAGACAAAGTGAATTTCAAGCCAAGAATGATTCAGAGAGATGAAGAAGGTCACCACATCTTTGTAAAGGGAACAATCCAAGAGGAAGAGATAGCAATTATAAATATATATGCAACAAATACCAGTGCACCCAGCTATATAAAACAAGTACTAAAGGACATGAAAAATCAAATAAGCACTAATACAATTGTATTGGGGGACCTCAATACTCCTCTGTCAGAAAAAGACAGATCAACTAGACAAAAAATCAACAATGAAATATTAGAACTGAACCAAACTTTTAAACAAATGGACTTAGTAGATGTCTACAGAGTGTTCCACCCCACAACATCAGAATACACATTTTTCTCAGCTGCACACGGGATGTTCTCCAAAATAGACCACATACTAGCTCATAAAACCTGCTTAAGTAAATGCAAAGGAATTGAAATTATCCCATGCATATTATCAGACCATAGTGCAATGGAATTTGAAATCAATGGCAAAAGAAACCACAAGAACTTCCTAAACACATGGAAATTAAACAGCACCCTCCTGAACAACCAATGGGTCATAGATCAAATTAAAGAAGAAATTAGACAGTTTCTACAACTGAATGATAATGACAATACAACATGCCAGAACTTATGGGACAAAATGAAAGCAGTTCTAAGAGGGAAATTTATAGCATTAAATGCCTATATCAAGAAAATAGAGCAAGCACAAATAAACAACTTAATGGTGAACCTCAAACTTCTAGAAAAGAAGAGCAGGCTAAGCCAAAAGCTTGTACAAGGGAGGAAATTTTAAAGATCAGAGCAGAAATTAACGTATTGGAGACTAAAAAAAACAATACAATGAATCAAAGAGTTGGTTCTTTGAAAGAATAAATAAAATTGACAAACCCTTATCCAACCTTATTTTAAAAAGGAAAGAAAATACTCAAATCCACGCAATTAAGAATGAAAAGGGTGATACCACATCGGACCCTGCAGAAATCCAGAAGATCATCCACACCTATTTTGAAAATTTGTATTCTACTAAGATGGAAAATGCAGAAGAAATGGACAGATTCCTTGATAAATATGAATTACCAAAGCTTAATCAAGAAGATATAAAAATCCTAAATAAACCAATATCAATCAATGAAATCAAAGATGTAATTAAAAACCTCCCAACAAAGAAAAGCCCAGGACCTGATTAATTCACTGCTGAATTCTATAAGAAATTTAGAAAAGAACTAACATGACTACTTCTCAAACTTTTTAATGAAATTGAAAGGGAAGCAATACTCCCAAATTCATTCCTGGAAGCAAGTATTACCCGATACCAAAACCAGAGAGGACCCAACTAAGAAAGAGAACTACAGGCCGATCTCCCTAATGAACATAAATGCAAAAATCCTCAATAAGATACTGGCAAACAGAATCCAACAAGTCATAAAGAAGATTATACACCATGACCAAGTTGGATTCATCCCAGGGACGCAGGGATGGTTCAACATACATAAATCAATAAATGTAATACACCATATTAACAGAACCAAGGACCAAAATCATATGATCATCTCAATACATGCAGAAAAAGCTTTTGACAAAGTCCAGCACCCATTCATGATTTTTAAAGCCCTACAGAAAATTGGAATAGATGGTCTTTATCTCAACCTGATAAAAGTTATCTATGATAAACCAACAGCCCATATCATACTAAGTGGATGAAAACCGAAAGCCTTCTCTGTAAAATCAGGCACAAGACAAGGATGTCCACTGTCCCCACTCTTATTCAACATAGTCCTGGAAACTTTAGCCAGAGCAATTAGACAAGAGCAAGAAATAAAAGGAACAGTGATTAGAAAGGAAGAGGTTAAATTACCATTACTTGCAGATGACATGATACTCTACATAGAAGGCCCCAAAAATTCCACCAAAAATTGCTAGATTTAATAAGCAAATTCAGTAGTGTAGCTGGATACAAAGTCAATACTCAAAAGTCAATAGCCTTCCTGTATGCAAATAACAAACTCACTGAAAGAGAAATTAGGGAAACAACACCTTTCACAATAACACCCAAAAAAATAAATTGCCTAGGAATCAATCTCACAAAGGATGTAAAAGATCTCTACACTGAAAACTACAGTACTCTGAAAAAGGAGATGGAAGAGGATATCAGAAAATGGAAAGATATCCCTTGCTTTTGGATTGGAAGAACCAATAGAGTAAAAATGGCCATACTTCCAAAATTGTTATACATATTTAACAATTCCAATCAAAATTCCAACAGCATATCTCACAGAATTAGAGAAAACAATCCTAAAATTCATTTGGAACCAGAAGAGGCCTAGAATACAAAGGCAATTCTGGGCAACAAACACAAGGCAAGGGGCATCACAATCCCTGATTTGAAATTATACTATAAAGCTACTGTGATAAAAAAAATGTGGTATTGGCAAAAAAACAGACCTGGAGATCAATGGAACAGATTAGAAGATGCTGAAACAACCCCAGACATACTAAGCCACCTTACTTTTGACAAAGGTGCCAAACACATTCAGTGGAAGAAAGATAGCCTCTTTAATAAATGGTGCTGGAAAAACTGGCTCTGCACTGCCAAAGATTAAAATTAGACTCATATCTTTCACCGTGCACTAAACTAAATTCAAAATGGATGAAAGATCTAAATATTAAAAGAGAAACATTAAATCTGTGGGAAGATAAAATAGGTAAAACTCTTGAAGATGTTGGTGTAGGCAAAGACTTTATGAATAAAACCCCAATGGCACAGGAACTATCACAAAGAATCAACAACTGTGATCTCATCTTATTAAAAAGCTTTTGCACAGCAAGAGAAACCACCAACAGAGTGAAGAGACAACCCACAACATGGGAAAAAATGTTTGCCAGCTATTCCTCAGACAAAGGATTACTATTGAGAACATACAAAGAACTCCAAAAAATCAGACCTCCCAAATTTAAAGACCCAATCCAAAAATGGGCATCTGAGATGAATAAACACTTCTCAGATGAAGAAATGCAAATGGCAAATAGTTATATGAAAAAATGTTAAACATCACTAGTCATTCGAGAGATGCAAATTAAAACAACACTGATATTCCATCTCACCCCAGAAAGAATCGCTATTATCAAGAAGTCAACTAATAACAAATGCTGGAGGGGCTGTGGGGAAAAAGGAACCCTTCTCCACTGTTGGTGGGAGTGTCGACTGGTGTAGCCACTGTGGAAATCAGTGCAGAGATTCCTCAAAAACTAGGATTGGAGGTCCCATTTGATCCAGTTATTCCCCTTCTGGGCATCTTCCCAGAAGAATTAAAAACATAGTACCACAGCGATATATGTGCACTCATATTTATAGGTGCACAATTTGTAATAGCTAGATTGTGGAAATAACCCAAATGCCCATCAACCAAGGAATGGATAAAAAAGATGTGTTATTTTTATACAGTGTAGTACTACTCAGCCATAAAGAAAGATAAACTGGAGACTTATAAAGGTAAATGGATGCAACTTGAGAAAATACTCATAAGTGAAATAAACCAGACGCACATGTGTAAACATCATATTGTCTCCCTAGTGTGAGAAGCTTGAAGAGTAAATAAGATCCAAAATCTACAATAGATATGGTAAAACAGGAAGAAACTGTTCAAAAGGAAAGAGAAACTGGGATGAGGGAATGGAGGAAAGAAAGAAGGGAAAAGAAAATATTATATATACATACATATATATATATACACATATATATATGATATTTAAGATAGATACACTACTAATTTTGCTTAGTTCATTGAAAAGAAAGTTTTGTGCTAATACTGTTTGGATAACTGAATGCTGATATCTTCTACCCTGAGTAACAAATTTAAAGATAACAATATGGAATGTATTAACCATTGTTACCCTCCTATTATGTTGTTTTGAAATTTTGTTCTCTTTTTTTCTCTTTAAAATAAAATTTAAAAAAAGAATGAGAAATTGATATTTACTTGGCTCAGTACCCTGTCCTTTGGTATTGGAGTATGGTGATGATTATTACCCCAGACAATCACAGTGTTGTCATATGAGGGAGAAAAACTGATTACATGTATGTCATCCTGGCCAAAGTAGTACGATTGGCAATAACAGTAGTATCAAGCACAGCCTAGCAACTGATGAACTTTGATAACTATTAATTTGGTATCCTTGACCATAGGAGCAAGCTCTACAGTTATATACTAAATGCAACACATATCAGGAGCTTGTATGCAATGTTTCCCCTTGGTAGATTGATTTTATCCTGTTTCAGTGGTATTTAAGAGGGGTGGGGACAAAACAGAGAAATGAATGTGGAGAAACACAGTAGAAGCAAGGCTGTAAGGCTAAAGATGATCACTCAAGTTTTGGGAGACTGGAGAAGAGTGCAGAAGAGAAAGAATGAATGAGAAAGCAAAAGAATATTGAAGTGAACCAGAAAGAGAAGAGATGGTGTTCATGCATATGAAAGTATTATAAAGTCAAGACAGACAGTTGAGGGGAGAGAGAAAGACAAATAGAACAAAACAAAAATAAAGGTAAGAAACCAAAATAATCAAAAGAAGGAAAGCAAAACAAAAACTAAAACACAAAACCAGCCCCAATCAGACTGAAAAAGGAAAACCAAACAAAGAAAAAAAAAAAGACAATAAAATTCCTCTGGTGTCCATGGTTCTGTGGTTGTGTCCAAGTTGGATCCCAGAAATGTGCTGCGTAGCCCCAAGTTTGCATTAGGATTTGTACTGGGTATGGAGATGATCTTGGCCTCTGGATGTGGGGTTTGGACTAGTCTGAAGCTGACAATGTTCTGATGTCCACTTCTCCTTACCATTTTTGTCTCTATGGTGCTCTCCCAGTTGATGTGGTGCCCTCAGGTAGGGAAGCCTGAGGTTGCTCCCAGACCCGTGTACAGTTAGCTCCTTGCAGAACTTGCACAGCTTCCTTTGTTCCACACCACCAGCTCCTCTTACCCACTGGTCGTAAGGGGGTAATGCCCTTGTCCCGCCATAGGACAAGGCTGCTTGCCTGCTTGTGCCACTGGGTCAATGCCACTCTGCTGGTCACAGACCACAGGGACATTTCTGGTCCTTTGTGTGTAGGGCTAAGACTGCCTTTCGGCAGCCACATGAGGAGTCTAGGTGATCCCAACCCCTCCCTCCCAGCAGAATTGCCCCTAGCCTGCTTCCCAACTGCTGGCAGTCCACTGTGACTGGACGGTTCTGCTGTATTTACAGAAGTGTGGAAACTAAGGTGTTCTTTGCTTCCAAGTGCTCCACTGGAATGAATGGGAGGAAATGCACAGTGGTGCCCTCTGTGCTTGCAAGCAGGTAGAGCTTGCCCAGCTTCTGGATAAGTTAAGTCCAAGGAAATAAGCAACACTGAACTTTCAGCAGTTTGTGGCTGTGGAAATAACTTAGTTCTACAGTGATATTTTCAGAGGTCTCTATGGGAAATTGCATTTGCTCATGTATTACTAGGCTGCCCTGCTTAGGATGGGGATTGAAGGTTAATACTAGACATGATATGAGTGACTGTGGGGGAGCTAAGTATGGGGAATTTAAAAACTTTGGAGGAGGAGTTTATGGACTTAGAAAAAATAATGAAATATATTAATAATACTGTTTCAGGTGTTTGAGGGGAAGAAACTAGGTAGGGAGCTGAGGCAAGGGAGAGAAACTAGGCACCTATTAAATCAGAGCCAATGAAAGAACAAATACACACAGAGAACCATAAAAGAAAATAATATAACCCCACATTACTAAATAAATCAAGAAACATAAAATACTTAAACCTATAAGTTGTCCAATGGGCACACAGGTAAGATATTCCAAAGAGACACTGCATATGTGATTCCCAAATAGCTTCTTTGCAAGAGAGTCTGAGAGCTTACACCCAATATCTCCTATGACCTTCCACTGTAATATTAAAAATAACTCAAACTCAGGACCCCTTTCTGCCAGGTTGCAGGCACTCTTGCAGGCTCTGTATTCTTGGCCTAGGAACTCTTGCTGTCCCTCTCCCTTAGTGTGATGGTGAAATCAGCAGACCACTTCACTCACATGAAATTGTCCACTGAGTCAGGATTATTCCTATGTAATCAAATCAGCTACAGGCTAATCTGTAACAGTGATGTCCATCAGGGATAGTTGAGAAATAACATACCATGAGACCCTGTTTTGGGTATCCCTTTAGCCTAGAGAAGAAATCCGCAGTTATAACAACTCAAGTATTGACCCACAGTTAATACCCACCAAATGTGATGGTTTTTCAAGAGTGATTTTATAGAATCAGTTACCTAAAGCCCAGAGGATGGGGAACTGGGTAATTCCTGGGGGGAGTAGGTGGCGAAGAAAGAGTAAAAACTAATTTTTTAAGTCCTCTGCTCTGTAGTATGGGAAGGAGGAAATATGAGGGGGCAACAGATCCTAATGATGGTAAAGTCATGTTATATATATATTTTTTTTTATTTTAAAGAGAAGAAAAAAACAAAACAAATCAAAAGAAGAACAAATTTTCAAAACAACATAATAGGAGGGTAACAATGGTTAATACATTACGTATTACTATCTTTAAGTTAGTTATTCAGGACACCAGACATTAGCATTCAATTGTCCAAACATTATTGGCACAAACCTTACTCTTCAATGAACTAAGTAAAATTGGTAGTGTATCTATCTTAACAATCTTATATATATATATATATATATATACAATTTTTTTCCCTTTCCCTTCTTTCTTTTCCCTATTCCAGTCTATCTTTCCTTTTGACCAGTTTCTTTTTGATTCACCATATCTATTGTACATTTTGGATCTTATTTACTCTTTCAGTTTCTCATACTAGAGAGATAATACGATGCTTACACATGTGTTTCTGGTTTATTTCATTTATGAGAATTTTCTCCAGTTGCATCCATTTACCTATAAAAGTCTCCAGTTTATCCTTCTTTATGGCTGAATAGTACTCCATTGTATAAAAATACCACATCTTTCTTATCCATTCCTCAGTTGATGGGCATTTGGGTTGTTTCCAAGATCTGGCTATTACAAATTGTGCTACTATAAACATGGGTGCACATATATCGCTGTGGTACGATGTTTTTAATTCTTCTGGGAAGATGCCCAGAAGGGGAATAGCTGGGTCAAATGGGACCTCCAACCCTAGTTTTCTGAGGAATCTCCACACTGACTTCCACAGTGGCTGTACCAGTCGACACTCCCACCAACAGTGAAGAAGGGTTCCTTTTTCCCCACAGCCCCTCCAGCATTTGTTATTAGTTGATTTCTTAATAGTAGCCATTCTTTCTCGGGTGAGATGGTATCTCAGTGTTGTTTTAATTTGCATCTCTCGAATGACTAGTGATGTTGCACATTTTTTGTATATTTGTTTGCCATTAGTATTTCTTCATCTGAGAAATGTGTATTCATCTCAGATGCCCATTTTTGGAGTGGGTCTTTAAATTTGGGAGGTCTGATTTTTTTGAGTTCTTTGTATGTTCTCAATAGTAGTCTTTTGTCTGAGGAACAGCTGGCAAACATTTTTTCCCACATTGTGGGTTGTCTCTTCACTCTGTTGGTGGTTTCTCTTGCTGTGCAAAAGCTTTTTAATAAGATGAGATCCCAGTTATTGATTCTTTGGGATAGTTCCCATGCGGTTGAGTTTTTATTCATAAAGTCTTTGCCTACACCAATGTCTCCAAGGGTTTTACCTATCCTACTTTAAAGCAGATTTAATGTTTCTGTTTTAATATTTAGATCTCTGATCCATTTTGAATTTAGTTTAGTGCATGGTGAAAGATATGGATCTAGTTTTAATCTTCGGCATGTGTAGAGCCAGTTTTTCCAGCACCATTTATTAAAGAGGCTATCTTTCTTCCAGCGAATGTGTTTGGCACCTTTGTCAAAGATAAGGTGGCTTAGTATGTCTGGGGTTGTTTCAGCATCTTCTAATCTGTTCCATTGATCTTCAGGTCTGTTTTTTTGCCAGTACCACACTGTTTTTATCACAGTAGCTTTATAGTATAATTTCAAGTCGGGGATTGTGATGCCCCCTGCCTTGCCTTTGTTGCCCAGAATTGCCTTTGCTATTCTAGGTCTCTTCTGATTCCAAATGAATTTTAGGATTGTTTTCTCTAATTCTGTGAGATATGCTGTTGGAATTTTGATTGGAATTGCATTAAATCTGTATAACAATTTTGGAAGTATGGCCATTTTCACTATATTGGTTCTTCCTATCCAGGAGCAAGGGTTATCTTTCCATTTTCTGATATCCTCTTCAATCTCCTTTTTCAGAGTACTGTAGTTTTCAGTATAGAGGTCTTTTACATCCTTTGTGAGGTTGATTCCTAGGTATTTCATTTTTTTGGATGTTATTGTGAAAGGTATTGTTTCCCTAATTTCTCTTTCAGTAAGTTTGTTATTTGTGTACAGGAAGGCTATTGACTTTTGAGTATTGACTTTGTATCCAGCTACACTACTGAATTTGCTTATTAAATCTAGCAGTTTTTTAGTGGAGTTTTTGGGATCTTCTGTGTAGAGTATCACGTCATCTGCAAATAATGATAATTTAACTTCTTCCTTTCCAATCATTATTCCTTTTATTTCTTTCTCTTGTCTAATCGCTCTGGCTAAAGTTTCCAGAACTATGTTGAATAAGAGTGGGGACAGTGGACATCCTTGTCTTGTTCCTGATTTTAGAGGGAAGGCTTTCAGTTTTTGGCCATTTAGTATAATATTGGCTGTTCGTTTGTCATAGATAGCTTTTACCAGATTGAGATAAAGACCCTCTATTCCAATTTTCTGTAGGGTTTTTATGATGAAAAGGTGCTGGACTTTGTCAAAAGCTTTTTCTGCATCTATTGAGATGATCATATGATTTTTGTCTTTGGTTCTGTTAATATGCTGTATTACATTTATTGATTTACATATGTTGAACCATCCCTGAATCCCTGGGATGAATCCAACTTGGTCATGGTGTATAATCTTCTTGATGATTTGTTGGATTCTGTTTGCCAGTATCTTATTAAGGATTTTTGCATCTATGTTCATTAGGGAGATTGGCCTGTAGTTCTCTTTCTTAGTTGGGTCCTTCTCTGGTTTTGGTATCAGGGTAATGCTTGCTTCCAGGAATGAATTTGGGAGTATTGCTTCCCTTTCAATTTCGTTGAAAAGTTTGAGAAGTAGGGGCGTTAGGTCTTCTCTAAATTTCTTGTAGAATTTGGCAGTGAATCCATCAGGGCCTGGACTTTTCTTTGTTGGGAGGTTTTTAATTACATCTTCAATTTCATTGGTTGATATTGGTTTATTTAGGATTTTTAAATCTTCTTGATTTAGCTTTGGTAATTCATACGAATCTAGGAAACTGTCCATTTCTTCTGCATTTTCCATCTTAGTAGAATATAAATTTTCAAAATAGGTATAGATGATCTTCTGGATTTCTGCAGGGTCCGTCGTGATATCACCCTTTTCATTTTCAATTGCATGGATTTGAGTCTTTTCTTTTCTTTTTTTAATAAGGTTGGATAAGGGTTTGTCAATCTTATTTATTCTTTCAAAGAACCAACTTTTTGCTTCATTGATTCTTTGTATTGTTTTTTTATTCTCCAATACGTTAATTTCTGCTCTGATCTTTATAATTTCCTCCCCTGTACGGGCTTTTGGCTTAACCTGCTCTTCTTTTTCTAGAAGCTCGAGGTTCACCCTTAAGTTGTTTATTTGCGCTTGCTCTATTTTCCTGATATAAGTATTTAATGCTATAAATTTCCCTCTTAGGACTGCTTTCATTGTATCCCATAAGTTCCGGTATGTTGTACTGTCATTGTCATTCAGTTGTAGAAAGTGACTAATTTCTTCTTTAATTTCATCTGTGACCCATTGGTTGTTCAGGAGGATGCTGTTTAATTTCCAGGTGTTTAGGGAGTTTTTGTGGGATCTTTTGCCATTGATTTCCAATTTCATTGCACTATGGTCTGATAATATGCATGGGATAATTTCAATTCCTTTGCATTTACTTAAGCAGGTTTTATGAGCTAGTATGTGGTCTATTTTGGAGAACGTCCCATGTGCAGCTGAGAAAAATGTGTATTCTGATGTTGTGGGGTGGAACACTCTGTAGACATCTACTAAGTCCATTTGTTCAAAAGTTTGGTTCAGTTCTACTATTTCATTATTGATTTTCTGTCCAGTTGATCTGTCTTTTTGTGACAGTGGAGTATTGAGATCTCCCAATATAATTGTATTAGTGCTTATTTGATTTTTCATGTCCTTTAGTACTTGTTTTATATAGCTGGGTGCATTGGTATTTGACGCATATATATTTATGATCGTTATCTCTTCCTCTTGGATTGTTCCCTTTACAAGGATGTAATGACCGTCTTTATCTCTCTGAATCCTTCTTGACTTGAAGTTCACTTTGTCTGCAAAAAGAATAGCTACCCCTGCTTTTTTCTGGGTTCCTGTGGCATAGAGTATTGTTTTCCATCCTTTGACTTTCAGTCTATGAATTTCTTTCTGAATTAAATGTGTTTCTTGTATACAGCATATTGTTGGATCTTGCTTCTTGATCCATTTCGCCGGTCTGTGCCTTTTGATTGGTGAATTGAGACCGTTAACATTGATGGTTAAAACTGATATGTATTGACTTGTCATGATATTTTCCTGTTGTTGGTTCCCACTCTTTGTTTTTCTGCTTTCCGGCTATTTAATTATTTGCCCTGCCTGGTGGATTCCTTCTGTTGGGGTTCCTATCTCTTTCTAGAATGTCCTTCAGAACGTTTTGGAGTGCTGGTTTGGTGGTCATAAATTTTCTCAGATGTTCTTTGTCATGAAAGTATTTTATTTCTCCATCAATTTTGAAAGATAGTTTTGCAGGGTACATCAATCTGGGCTGAAAATTATTTTCCTTTAGAGCTTGCAATACATCATTCCAAGCTCTTCTTGAATTGAGGGTTTGTGCTGAAAAGTCAGCTGTGATTCTGATGGGTTTTCCTTCATAGGTGATTTGTCTCTTCTCCCTAACAGCTTTTAAGATTCTGCCCTTCTGTTGAATTTCTGGGATCTTGATTATAATATGTCTGGCTGAAGTTTTTTTTTTGATCATGTCTAGTTGGTGTTCTAAAAGCTTCACCTATAGGGGTGTCAAATTCCTTTTCTCTTCCAGGAAAGTTCTCCCTGATTATGTCTTTGAACAAGGTTTTAATGTCGTTGATGCTATCTCCTGCTTTTTCATTTATTCCAATTATTCTTAAGTTGTTTATCTTTGAGTCATCTAGCAGCTGCTGAATTGATTTTTCATGGTCCCTTGCTATTTTTAAGAATTTTTCCATTTCATGATCACTAATTGCAAGCCTGTCTTCTATATCTGAGATCCTGTCCTCGCATTGGCTTATTCTGCTACAAATACTTTCAATGGAATTTTTTATCTCTTGGGTATCTGCTTGAATCTGCCTTACGGATTCCATTTCTTTCCTATGCTGAGCATTCATAGTTTCTATAGTTTTCTTAAGTTCATCTATTTTTTTGTCTGTATCAACTATAGTGTCCTTAAGCATGGTCTTCATTGTAGACATTATCTCTGCAGTTATCTGTGAGATTATTTCTGTTTTAATTTTTTCCAGAACCTCATTCAGTTGCTTTGTTGTTACCACTTCAGATAGGCCAGGTGGGTGGCTTTCGGATTGTCCCACCTCGTTGCTCCCTAGGTTTGCCTTTGGTGAATTGGATGTGTGGGGTTGCATCTTGTTTAAGTGTCGTCTCATTTTTTCTTTCTTTAATTCCTGGGGTGATGTTTGCAAATTACCTATAGTAGGTTACTTTATTGCTAGTGTTTAAGATCTTTAGAAGATGACTACTTCTCTGCAGTATCTTCCAAGTGGAGCTTGCTTTTAGGTTTTGAGCTTTCTGCCAGATCCTACCTCTTCAATTCGTTGGGTATGCGAAGTTGCTACCTGTTTGGCCCAGTCCTTGATTCTTTGGTACTGTGCCACTGTATTTTCTGTGTCCCTTAGTCAATCTCAATCATGAAATATCAGGAAGGAAAGATGTTTAGAACAATTATTTCACATTTGGCTATAATGTTAACTAAAGCATCAAACACAGCCTAGAAAATGACAGACTGAGCTAACCAGTTATTTACCACTTTTAGCTGTATAGAGTTGCGGTTATATAACAAAATCTAAAACACACCAGAAAAATTATATGCAGTATACAAGTCCTGTGTATGGCAATTTTTCCCCTGAGGAGTTTAAATTTAAAATGAGTTAAGGAGGAAATAGAGTATTGGGAGAAGAGGAAGGAATTAGATGTAAGGTTAGAGGACCAAGAGGGATCCCACTAAAATTGGGACACTAGTGCAGAGGACAGGTGGTAGAAAGAGAAGGAAGGGATAAAAGGAAGAACAGATCACAACCACAATCACAAAGAAGTTAGAGGCGCTATTTACACTCATATAAAAAACCAGAGAGAATAATGAAGGAAAGAGCAAATACACATACAGAAACAAAAACGAAGATAAAAACAATAAAACAGACAGATCAAAAATATAACCCCACCAAAAAACAAAACAAAACAAAATAAAAACAAAAAAACCCTTCGCTAGAACAAAAAACAAATCAGTGAGAAAAAAAATAATAAAAAATAAAAATAAAAATAAAAATAAAAAAATAAAAAGAATCAGTTCCAGGTGTTGACTCTGCTGTAGGCAGTTACCCTGTGGTGACAGAGTCCTGTTCTGTGCAGGTCCGTTCCAGTAAGCCAGGAGCGCCCTCTGGCAGGCGGTGAGCAGAGGCGCGTACTTTCAGGCAGAGACCCGTCTAGCTCGCCTCCGCTCCCGGCGCCCTTTCACGATCCCTGGGCCTGAGAGGCTCAGCGTGCTGTCCGGAGCGCGGGTTCCCTGCACTGGTTCCCGCTGCTCTGGTTTTTCGCCACGCCCCCCACAATGGCGCCGGGCCAGTCGCTCTCTGGCGCGGGACAGGTGTGGCTGAGAGTCCAGTCTCGTTCGCCTGCTGACCTCAGCACACTTTCGTGGGCCTGAGAGGCCCCGTGCTGCCCTGTCCAGAGCACAAGTTCCCAGAGCAGTTTTCGAGCCGCTCTGAGTTTCGCCACACCCCCCACAATGGCGCCCGTCCGGTCGCTCTCTGGCGCGGGGCAGCTGTGGCTGAGAGACACTCACCGCCGGTCTGCGCCGTTCTCCGCCGCTCCCCTGCCCCGCCGCTGTCTCAGGATCCTCCGTGGGGTCTCCCTGGGCACCAGCTGCCACCGTGTGTCCATAGAATTGAGCCTCCGCGGCGCTGCAACTCCCGGGATGGTGGAAGATGCGCGCGCGCGGTCTGCCCCTTCTTTCCTTCTTCTTTGTTGGAAGTCACCCGTCACTGGTGCCGGGGGTCCCAGATTGTGCTTCAGAACTTCTCTGGATTTCGGGGAGGCATCTCCCCCCCCTGCGCTTTCCGGGTCGCTATATTCCCGTGTTCCAATGGTAACTTTTAGAGAGAGTTTCGCTGCCTGCTTCTTACTCATCCGCCATCTTGAGGTCCTCTCCCCTCCATTTTTCTGATGTGAGAATTCAACACTATAATCTTCCCTCATAGGACCATTTACATTGCAACCCATAAGATCTAGTATGTTGTACTGGCATTACTTAATTGTAGAAACTGTATAATTTCTTCATTTTTGTGAGCCATTGGTTGTTCAAGAGGTATGATTTAACTTCCATGTCTTTAGTTTTTGTGGTTTCTTTTGCCATTTATTTTCCATTTCTTTGCATTCTGATCTGATAATATGCATGGGATAATTTCAACTCCTTTGCATTTACTTAAGCATGTTCTATAAGTTAGTATTGGTCTATTTTGGAGAAAGTTTCATATGCTGCTGAAAACAATGTGTATTCTGTTGTTGGGTGGAACATTCTATAGATACCATATCTAGTAAGCCCACTTGTTCAAAGGTTTGGTTCAGCTCTGATATTTGTCTAGTTGATCTATTTGTGACAATGGGGTATTGAGGTCCTCCATTATAATTGTGTTAATGCTTATATGATTTTTCATATCCATTAGTGTTTGTTTTACATAATCGGGTGTGCCAATATTTGGTGTAGATGTATTCATGATTGTTATCTCTTCTTTTTTTTATTTTAAAGAGAAGAAAAAACAAAACAAATCAAAAGAACAAATTTTCAAAACAACATAATAGGAGGGTAACAATGGTTAATACATTACGTATTACTATCTTTAAGTTAGTTATTCAGGATACCAGACATTAGCATTCAATTGTCCAAACATTATTGGCACAAACCTTACTCTTCAATGAACTAAGTAAAATTGGTAGTGTATCTATATTAACCATAATATATATATATATATATATATATATATATATATATATATATATAATTTTTTTCTCTTTCCCTTCTTTCTTTTCCCTATTCCAGTCTATCTTTCCTTTTGACCAGTTTCTTTTTGATTCATCATGTCTATTGTACATTTTGGATCTTATTTACTCTTTCAGTTTCTCATACTAGAGAGACAATACGATGCTCACACATGTGTTTCCGGTTTATTTCACTTATGAGTATTATCTCGAGTTGCATCCATTTACCTATAAAAGTCTCCAGTTTATCCTTCTTTATGGCTGAATAGTACTCCATTGTATAAAAATACCACATCTTTCTTATCCATTCCTCAGTTGATGGGCATTTGGGTTGTTTCCAAGATCTGGCTATTACAAATTGTGCTGCTATAAACATGGGTGCACATATATCGCTGTGGTACGATGTTTTTAATTCTTCTGGGAAGATGCCCAGAAGGGGAATAGCTGGGTCAAATGGGACCTCCAACCCTAGTTTTCTGAGGAATCTCCACACTGACTTCCACAGTGGCTGTACCAGTCGACACTCCCACCAACAGTGAAGAAGGGTTCCTTTTTCCCCACAGCCCCTCCAGCATTTGTTATTAGTTGATTTCTTAATAGTAGCCATTCTTTCTCGGGTGAGATGGTATCTCAGTGTTGTTTTAATTTGCATCTCTCGAATGACTAGTGATGTTGCACATTTTTTTGTATATTTGTTTGCCATTAGTATTTCTTCATCTGAGAAATGTGTATTCATCTCAGATGCCCATTTTTGGAGTGGGTCTTTAAATTTGGGAGGTCTGATTTTTTTGAGTTCTTTGTATGTTCTCAATAGTAGTCTTTTGTCTGAGGAACAGCTGGCAAACATTTTTTCCCACATTGTGGGTTGTCTCTTCACTCTGTTGGTGGTTTCTCTTGCTGTGCAAAAGCTTTTTAATAAGATGAGATCCCAGTTATTGATTCTTTGGGATAGTTCCCATGCGGTTGAGTTTTTATTCATAAAGTCTTTGCCTACACCAATGTCTCCAAGGGTTTTACCTATCCTACTTTAATGCAGATTTAATGTTTCTGTTTTAATATTTAGATCTCTGATCCATTTTGAATTTAGTTTAGTGCATGGTGAAAGATATGGATCTAGTTTTAATCTTCGGCATGTGTAGAGCCAGTTTTTCCAGCACCATTTATTAAAGAGGCTATCTTTCTTCCAGCGAATGTGTTTGGCACCTTTGTCAAAGATAAGGTGGCTTAGTATGTCTGGGGTTGTTTCAGCATCTTCTAATCTGTTCCATTGATCTTCAGGTCTGTTTTTTTGCCAGTACCACACTGTTTTTATCACAGTAGCTTTATAGTATAATTTCAAGTCGGGGATTGTGATGCCCCCTGCCTTGCCTTTGTTGCCCAGAATTGCCTTTGCTATTCTAGGTCTCTTCTGATTCCAAATGAATTTTAGGATTGTTTTCTCTAATTCTGTGAGATATGCTGTTGGAATTTTGATTGGAATTGCATTAAATCTGTATAACAATTTTGGAAGTATGGCCATTTTCACTATATTGGTTCTTCCTATCCAGGAGCAAGGGTTATCTTTCCATTTTCTGATATCCTCTTCAATCTCCTTTTTCAGAGTACTGTAGTTTTCAGTATAGAGGTCTTTTACATCCTTTGTGAGGTTGATTCCTAGGTATTTCATTTTTTTGGATGTTATTGTGAAAGGTATTGTTTCCCTAATTTCTCTTTCAGTAAGTTTGTTATTTGTGTACAGGAAGGCTATTGACTTTTGAGTATTGACTTTGTATCCAGCTACACTACTGAATTTGCTTATTAAATCTAGCAGTTTTTTAGTGGAGTTTTTGGGATCTTCTGTGTAGAGTATCACGTCATCTGCAAATAATGATAATTTAACTTCTTCCTTTCCAATCATTATTCCTTTTATTTCTTTCTCTTGTCTAATCGCTCTGGCTAAAGTTTCCAGAACTATGTTGAATAAGAGTGGGGACAGTGGACATCCTTGTCTTGTTCCTGATTTTAGAGGGAAGGCTTTCAGTTTTTGGCCATTTAGTATAATATTGGCTGTTCGTTTGTCATAGATAGCTTTTACCAGATTGAGATAAAGACCCTCTATTCCAATTTTCTGTAGGGTTTTTATGATGAAAAGGTGCTGGACTTTGTCAAAAGCTTTTTCTGCATCTATTGAGATGATCATATGATTTTTGTCTTTGGTTCTGTTAATATGCTGTATTACATTTATTGATTTACATATGTTGAACCATCCCTGAATCCCTGGGATGAATCCAACTTGGTCATGGTGTATAATCTTCTTGATGATTTGTTGGATTCTGTTTGCCAGTATCTTATTAAGGATTTTTGCATCTATGTTCATTAGGGAGATTGGCCTGTAGTTCTCTTTCTTAGTTGGGTCCTTCTCTGGTTTTGGTATCAGGGTAATGCTTGCTTCCAGGAATGAATTTGGGAGTATTGCTTCCCTTTCAATTTCGTTGAAAAGTTTGAGAAGTAGGGGCGTTAGGTCTTCTCTAAATTTCTTGTAGAATTTGGCAGTGAATCCATCAGGGCCTGGACTTTTCTTTGTTGGGAGGTTTTTAATTACATCTTCAATTTCATTGGTTGATATTGGTTTATTTAGGATTTTTAAATCTTCTTGATTTAGCTTTGGTAATTCATACGAATCTAGGAAACTGTCCATTTCTTCTGCATTTTCCATCTTAGTAGAATATAAATTTTCAAAATAGGTATAGATGATCTTCTGGATTTCTGCAGGGTCCGTCGTGATATCACCCTTTTCATTTTCAATTGCATGGATTTGAGTCTTTTCTTTTCTTTTTTTAATAAGGTTGGATAAGGGTTTGTCAATCTTATTTATTCTTTCAAAGAACCAACTTTTTGCTTCATTGATTCTTTGTATTGTTTTTTTATTCTCCAATACGTTAATTTCTGCTCTGATCTTTATAATTTCCTCCCCTGTACGGGCTTTTGGCTTAACCTGCTCTTCTTTTTCTAGAAGCTCGAGGTTCACCCTTAAGTTGTTTATTTGCGCGTGCTCTATTTTCCTGATATAAGTATTTAATGCTATAAATTTCCCTCTTAGGACTGCTTTCATTGTATCCCATAAGTTCCGGTATGTTGTACTGTCATTGTCATTCAGTTGTAGAAAGTGACTAATTTCTTCTTTAATTTCATCTGTGACCCATTGGTTGTTCAGGAGGATGCTGTTTAATTTCCAGGTGTTTAGGGAGTTTTTGTGGGATCTTTTGCCATTGATTTCCAATTTCATTGCACTATGGTCTGATAATATGCATGGGATAATTTCAATTCCTTTGCATTTACTTAAGCAGGTTTTATGAGCTAGTATGTGGTCTATTTTGGAGAACGTCCCATGTGCAGCTGAGAAAAATGTGTATTCTGATGTTGTGGGGTGGAACACTCTGTAGACATCTACTAAGTCCATTTGTTCAAAAGTTTGGTTCAGTTCTACTATTTCATTATTGATTTTCTGTCCAGTTGATCTGTCTTTTTGTGACAGTGGAGTATTGAGATCTCCCAATATAATTGTATTAGTGCTTATTTGATTTTTCATGTCCTTTAGTACTTGTTTTATATAGCTGGGTGCATTGGTATTTGACGCATATATATTTATGATCGTTATCTCTTCCTCTTGGATTGTTCCCTTTACAAGGATGTAATGACCGTCTTTATCTCTCTGAATCCTTCTTGACTTGAAGTTCACTTTGTCTGCAAAAAGAATAGCTACCCCTGCTTTTTTCTGGGTTCCTGTGGCATGGAGTATTGTTTTCCATCCTTTGACTTTCAGTCTATGAATTTCTTTCTGAATTAAATGTGTTTCTTGTATACAGCATATTGTTGGATCTTGCTTCTTGATCCATTTCGCCGGTCTGTGCCTTTTGATTGGTGAATTGAGACCGTTAACATTGATGGTTAAAACTGATATGTATTGACTTGTCATGATATTTTCCTGTTGTTGGTTCCCACTCTTTGTTTTTCTGCTTTCCGGCTATTTAATTATTTGCCCTGCCTGGTGGATTCCTTCTGTTGGGGTTCCTATCTCTTTCTAGAATGTCCTTCAGAACGTTTTGGAGTGCTGGTTTGGTGGTCATAAATTTTCTCAGATGTTCTTTGTCATGAAAGTATTTTATTTCTCCATCAATTTTGAAAGATAGTTTTGCAGGGTACATCAATCTGGGCTGAAAATTATTTTCCTTTAGAGCTTGCAATACATCATTCCAAGCTCTTCTTGAATTGAGGGTTTGTGCTGAAAAGTCAGCTGTGATTCTGATGGGTTTTCCTTCATAGGTGATTTGTCTCTTCTCCCTAACAGCTTTTAAGATTCTGCCCTTCTGTTGAATTTCTGGGATCTTGATTATAATATGTCTGGCTGAAGTTTTTTTTTTGATCATGTCTAGTTGGTGTTCTAAAAGCTTCACCTATAGGGGTGTCAAATTCCTTTTCTCTTCCAGGAAAGTTCTCCCTGATTATGTCTTTGAACAAGGTTTTAATGTCGTTGATGCTATCTCCTGCTTTTTCATTTATTCCAATTATTCTTAAGTTGTTTATCTTTGAGTCATCTAGCAGCTGCTGAATTGATTTTTCATGGTCCCTTGCTATTTTTAAGAATTTTTCCATTTCATGATCACTAATTGCAAGCCTGTCTTCTATATCTGAGATCCTGTCCTCGCATTGGCTTATTCTGCTACAAATACTTTCAATGGAATTTTTTATCTCTTGGGTATCTGCTTGAATCTGCCTTACGGATTCCATTTCTTTCCTATGCTGAGCATTCATAGTTTCTATAGTTTTCTTAAGTTCATCTATTTTTTTGTCTGTATCAACTATAGTGTCCTTAAGCATGGTCTTCATTGTAGACATTATCTCTGCAGTTATCTGTGAGATTATTTCTGTTTTAATTTTTTCCAGAACCTCATTCAGTTGCTTTGTTGTTACCACTTCAGATAGGCCAGGTGGGTGGCTTTCGGATTGTCCCACCTCGTTGCTCCCTAGGTTTGCCTTTGGTGAATTGGATGTGTGGGGTTGCATCTTGTTTAAGTGTCGTCTCATTTTTTCTTTCTTTAATTCCTGGGGTGATGTTTGCAAATTACCTATAGTAGGTTACTTTATTGCTAGTGTTTAAGATCTTTAGAAGATGACTACTTCTCTGCAGTATCTTCCAAGTGGAGCTTGCTTTTAGGTTTTGAGCTTTCTGCCAGATCCTACCTCTTCAATTCGTTGGGTATGCGAAGTTGCTACCTGTTTGGCCCAGTCCTTGATTCTTTGGTACTGTGCCACTGTATTTTCTGTGTCCCTTAGTCAATCTCAATCATGAAATATCAGGAAGGAAAGATGTTTAGAACAATTATTTCACATTTGGCTATAATGTTAACTAAAGCATCAAACACAGCCTAGAAAATGACAGACTGAGCTAACCAGTTATTTACCACTTTTAGCTGTATAGAGTTGCGGTTATATAACAAAATCTAAAACACACCAGAAAAATTATATGCAGTATACAAGTCCTGTGTATGGCAATTTTTCCCCTGAGGAGTTTAAATTTAAAATGAGTTAAGGAGGAAATAGAGTATTGGGAGAAGAGGAAGGAATTAGATGTAAGGTTAGAGGACCAAGAGGGATCCCACTAAAATTGGGACACTAGTGCAGAGGACAGGTGGTAGAAAGAGAAGGAAGGGATAAAAGGAAGAACAGATCACAACCACAATCACAAAGAAGTTAGAGGCGCTATTTACACTCATATAAAAAACCAGAGAGAATAATGAAGGAAAGAGCAAATACACATACAGAAACAAAAACGAAGATAAAAACAATAAAACAGACAGATCAAAAATATAACCCCACCAAAAAACAAAACAAAACAAAATAAAAACAAAAAAACCCTTCGCTAGAACAAAAAACAAATCAGTGAGAAAAAAAATAATAAAAAATAAAAATAAAAATAAAAATAAAAAAATAAAAAGAATCAGTTCCAGGTGTTGACTCTGCTGTAGGCAGTTACCCTGTGGTGACAGAGTCCTGTTCTGTGCAGGTCCGTTCCAGTAAGCCAGGAGCGCCCTCTGGCAGGCGGTGAGCAGAGGCGCGTACTTTCAGGCAGAGACCCGTCTAGCTCGCCTCCGCTCCCGGCGCCCTTTCACGATCCCTGGGCCTGAGAGGCTCAGCGTGCTGTCCGGAGCGCGGGTTCCCTGCACTGGTTCCCGCTGCTCTGGTTTTTCGCCACGCCCCCCACAATGGCGCCGGGCCAGTCGCTCTCTGGCGCGGGACAGGTGTGGCTGAGAGTCCAGTCTCGTTCGCCTGCTGACCTCAGCACACTTTCGTGGGCCTGAGAGGCCCCGTGCTGCCCTGTCCAGAGCACAAGTTCCCAGAGCAGTTTTCGAGCCGCTCTGAGTTTCGCCACACCCCCCACAATGGCGCCCGTCCGGTCGCTCTCTGGCGCGGGGCAGCTGTGGCTGAGAGACACTCACCGCCGGTCTGCGCCGTTCTCCGCCGCTCCCCTGCCCCGCCGCTGTCTCAGGATCCTCCGTGGGGTCTCCCTGGGCACCAGCTGCCACCGTGTGTCCGTAGAATTGAGCCTCCGCGGCGCTGCAACTCCCGGGATGGTGGAAGATGCGCGCGCGCGGTCTGCCCCTTCTTTCCTTCTTCTTTGTTGGAAGTCACCCGTCACTGGTGCCGGGGGTCCCAGATTGTGCTTCAGAACTTCTCTGGATTTCGGGGAGGCATCTCCCCCCCCCTGCGCTTTCCGGGTCGCTATATTCCCGTGTTCCAATGGTAACTTTTAGAGAGAGTTTCGCTGCCTGCTTCTTACTCATCCGCCATCTTGAGGTCCTCTCCCCTCCATTTTTCTGATGTGAGAATTCAACACTATAATCTTCCCTCATAGGACCATTTACATTGCAACCCATAAGATCTAGTATGTTGTACTGGCATTACTTAATTGTAGAAACTGTATAATTTCTTCATTTTTGTGAGCCATTGGTTGTTCAAGAGGTATGATTCAACTTCCATGTCTTTAGTTTTTGTGGTTTCTTTTGCCATTTATTTTCCATTTCTTTGCATTCTGATCTGATAATATGCATGGGATAATTTCAACTCCTTTGCATTTACTTAAGCATGTTCTATAAGTTAGTATTGGTCTATTTTGGAGAAAGTTTCATATGCTGCTGAAAACAATGTGTATTCTGTTGTTGGGTGGAACATTCTGTAGATACCATATCTAGTAAGCCCACTTGTTCAAAGGTTTGGTTCAGCTCTGATATTTGTCTAGTTGATCTATTTGTGACAATGGGGTATTGAGGTCCTCCACTATAACTGTGTTAATGCTTATCTGATTTTTCATATCCATTGCATAATCGGGTGTGCCAATATTTGGTGTAGATGTATTCATGATTGTTATCTCTTCTTTTTTTTATTTTAAAGAGAAGAAAAAACAAAACAAATCAAAAGAACAAATTTTCAAAACAACATAATAGGAGGGTAACAATGGTTAATACATTACGTATTACTATCTTTAAGTTAGTTATTCAGGATACCAGACATTAGCATTCAATTGTCCAAACATTATTGGCACAAACCTTACTCTTCAATGAACTAAGTAAAATTGGTAGTGTATCTATATTAACCATAATAGATATATATATATATATATATATATATATATATATAATTTTTTTCTCTTTCCCTTCTTTCTTTTCCCTATTCCAGTCTATCTTTCCTTTTGACCAGTTTCTTTTTGATTCATCATGTCTATTGTACATTTTGGATCTTATTTACTCTTTCAGTTTCTCATACTAGAGAGACAATACGATGCTCACACATGTGTTTCCGGTTTATTTCACTTATGAGTATTATCTCGAGTTGCATCCATTTACCTATAAAAGTCTCCAGTTTATCCTTCTTTATGGCTGAATAGTACTCCATTGTATAAAAATACCACATCTTTCTTATCCATTCCTCAGTTGATGGGCATTTGGGTTGTTTCCAAGATCTGGCTATTACAAATTGTGCTGCTATAAACATGGGTGCACATATATCGCTGTGGTACGATGTTTTTAATTCTTCTGGGAAGATGCCCAGAAGGGGAATAGCTGGGTCAAATGGGACCTCCAACCCTAGTTTTCTGAGGAATCTCCACACTGACTTCCACAGTGGCTGTACCAGTCGACACTCCCACCAACAGTGAAGAAGGGTTCCTTTTTCCCCACAGCCCCTCCAGCATTTGTTATTAGTTGATTTCTTAATAGTAGCCATTCTTTCTCGGGTGAGATGGTATCTCAGTGTTGTTTTAATTTGCATCTCTCGAATGACTAGTGATGTTGCACATTTTTTTGTATATTTGTTTGCCATTAGTATTTCTTCATCTGAGAAATGTGTATTCATCTCAGATGCCCATTTTTGGAGTGGGTCTTTAAATTTGGGAGGTCTGATTTTTTTGAGTTCTTTGTATGTTCTCAATAGTAGTCTTTTGTCTGAGGAACAGCTGGCAAACATTTTTTCCCACATTGTGGGTTGTCTCTTCACTCTGTTGGTGGTTTCTCTTGCTGTGCAAAAGCTTTTTAATAAGATGAGATCCCAGTTATTGATTCTTTGGGATAGTTCCCATGCGGTTGAGTTTTTATTCATAAAGTCTTTGCCTACACCAATGTCTCCAAGGGTTTTACCTATCCTACTTTAAAGCAGATTTAATGTTTCTGTTTTAATATTTAGATCTCTGATCCATTTTGAATTTAGTTTAGTGCATGGTGAAAGATATGGATCTAGTTTTAATCTTCGGCATGTGTAGAGCCAGTTTTTCCAGCACCATTTATTAAAGAGGCTATCTTTCTTCCAGCGAATGTGTTTGGCACCTTTGTCAAAGATAAGGTGGCTTAGTATGTCTGGGGTTGTTTCAGCATCTTCTAATCTGTTCCATTGATCTTCAGGTCTGTTTTTTTGCCAGTACCACACTGTTTTTATCACAGTAGCTTTATAGTATAATTTCAAGTCGGGGATTGTGATGCCCCCTGCCTTGCCTTTGTTGCCCAGAATTGCCTTTGCTATTCTAGGTCTCTTCTGATTCCAAATGAATTTTAGGATTGTTTTCTCTAATTCTGTGAGATATGCTGTTGGAATTTTGATTGGAATTGCATTAAATCTGTATAACAATTTTGGAAGTATGGCCATTTTCACTATATTGGTTCTTCCTATCCAGGAGCAAGGGTTATCTTTCCATTTTCTGATATCCTCTTCAATCTCCTTTTTCAGAGTACTGTAGTTTTCAGTATAGAGGTCTTTTACATCCTTTGTGAGGTTGATTCCTAGGTATTTCATTTTTTTGGATGTTATTGTGAAAGGTATTGTTTCCCTAATTTCTCTTTCAGTAAGTTTGTTATTTGTGTACAGGAAGGCTATTGACTTTTGAGTATTGACTTTGTATCCAGCTACACTACTGAATTTGCTTATTAAATCTAGCAGTTTTTTAGTGGAGTTTTTGGGATCTTCTGTGTAGAGTATCACGTCATCTGCAAATAATGATAATTTAACTTCTTCCTTTCCAATCATTATTCCTTTTATTTCTTTCTCTTGTCTAATCGCTCTGGCTAAAGTTTCCAGAACTATGTTGAATAAGAGTGGGGACAGTGGACATCCTTGTCTTGTTCCTGATTTTAGAGGGAAGGCTTTCAGTTTTTGGCCATTTAGTATAATATTGGCTGTTCGTTTGTCATAGATAGCTTTTACCAGATTGAGATAAAGACCCTCTATTCCAATTTTCTGTAGGGTTTTTATGATGAAAAGGTGCTGGACTTTGTCAAAAGCTTTTTCTGCATCTATTGAGATGATCATATGATTTTTGTCTTTGGTTCTGTTAATATGCTGTATTACATTTATTGATTTACATATGTTGAACCATCCCTGAATCCCTGGGATGAATCCAACTTGGTCATGGTGTATAATCTTCTTGATGATTTGTTGGATTCTGTTTGCCAGTATCTTATTAAGGATTTTTGCATCTATGTTCATTAGGGAGATTGGCCTGTAGTTCTCTTTCTTAGTTGGGTCCTTCTCTGGTTTTGGTATCAGGGTAATGCTTGCTTCCAGGAATGAATTTGGGAGTATTGCTTCCCTTTCAATTTCGTTGAAAAGTTTGAGAAGTAGGGGCGTTAGGTCTTCTCTAAATTTCTTGTAGAATTTGGCAGTGAATCCATCAGGGCCTGGACTTTTCTTTGTTGGGAGGTTTTTAATTACATCTTCAATTTCATTGGTTGATATTGGTTTATTTAGGATTTTTAAATCTTCTTGATTTAGCTTTGGTAATTCATACGAATCTAGGAAACTGTCCATTTCTTCTGCATTTTCCATCTTAGTAGAATATAAATTTTCAAAATAGGTATAGATGATCTTCTGGATTTCTGCAGGGTCCGTCGTGATATCACCCTTTTCATTTTCAATTGCATGGATTTGAGTCTTTTCTTTTCTTTTTTTAATAAGGTTGGATAAGGGTTTGTCAATCTTATTTATTCTTTCAAAGAACCAACTTTTTGCTTCATTGATTCTTTGTATTGTTTTTTTATTCTCCAATACGTTAATTTCTGCTCTGATCTTTATAATTTCCTCCCCTGTACGGGCTTTTGGCTTAACCTGCTCTTCTTTTTCTAGAAGCTCGAGGTTCACCCTTAAGTTGTTTATTTGCGCTTGCTCTATTTTCCTGATATAAGTATTTAATGCTATAAATTTCCCTCTTAGGACTGCTTTCATTGTATCCCATAAGTTCCGGTATGTTGTACTGTCATTGTCATTCAGTTGTAGAAAGTGACTAATTTCTTCTTTAATTTCATCTGTGACCCATTGGTTGTTCAGGAGGATGCTGTTTAATTTCCAGGTGTTTAGGGAGTTTTTGTGGGATCTTTTGCCATTGATTTCCAATTTCATTGCACTATGGTCTGATAATATGCATGGGATAATTTCAATTCCTTTGCATTTACTTAAGCAGGTTTTATGAGCTAGTATGTGGTCTATTTTGGAGAACGTCCCATGTGCAGCTGAGAAAAATGTGTATTCTGATGTTGTGGGGTGGAACACTCTGTAGACATCTACTAAGTCCATTTGTTCAAAAGTTTGGTTCAGTTCTACTATTTCATTATTGATTTTCTGTCCAGTTGATCTGTCTTTTTGTGACAGTGGAGTATTGAGATCTCCCAATATAATTGTATTAGTGCTTATTTGATTTTTCATGTCCTTTAGTACTTGTTTTATATAGCTGGGTGCATTGGTATTTGACGCATATATATTTATGATCGTTATCTCTTCCTCTTGGATTGTTCCCTTTACAAGGATGTAATGACCGTCTTTATCTCTCTGAATCCTTCTTGACTTGAAGTTCACTTTGTCTGCAAAAAGAATAGCTACCCCTGCTTTTTTCTGGGTTCCTGTGGCATGGAGTATTGTTTTCCATCCTTTGACTTTCAGTCTATGAATTTCTTTCTGAATTAAATGTGTTTCTTGTATACAGCATATTGTTGGATCTTGCTTCTTGATCCATTTCGCCGGTCTGTGCCTTTTGATTGGTGAATTGAGACCGTTAACATTGATGGTTAAAACTGATATGTATTGACTTGTCATGATATTTTCCTGTTGTTGGTTCCCACTCTTTGTTTTTCTGCTTTCCGGCTATTTAATTATTTGCCCTGCCTGGTGGATTCCTTCTGTTGGGGTTCCTATCTCTTTCTAGAATGTCCTTCAGAACGTTTTGGAGTGCTGGTTTGGTGGTCATAAATTTTCTCAGATGTTCTTTGTCATGAAAGTATTTTATTTCTCCATCAATTTTGAAAGATAGTTTTGCAGGGTACATCAATCTGGGCTGAAAATTATTTTCCTTTAGAGCTTGCAATACATCATTCCAAGCTCTTCTTGAATTGAGGGTTTGTGCTGAAAAGTCAGCTGTGATTCTGATGGGTTTTCCTTCATAGGTGATTTGTCTCTTCTCCCTAACAGCTTTTAAGATTCTGCCCTTCTGTTGAATTTCTGGGATCTTGATTATAATATGTCTGGCTGAAGTTTTTTTTTTGATCATGTCTAGTTGGTGTTCTAAAAGCTTCACCTATAGGGGTGTCAAATTCCTTTTCTCTTCCAGGAAAGTTCTCCCTGATTATGTCTTTGAACAAGGTTTTAATGTCGTTGATGCTATCTCCTGCGTTTTCATTTATTCCAATTATTCTTAAGTTGTTTATCTTTGAGTCATCTAGCAGCTGCTGAATTGATTTTTCATGGTCCCTTGCTATTTTTAAGAATTTTTCCATTTCATGATCACTAATTGCAAGCCTGTCTTCTATATCTGAGATCCTGTCCTCGCATTGGCTTATTCTGCTACAAATACTTTCAATGGAATTTTTTATCTCTTGGGTATCTGCTTGAATCTGCCTTACGGATTCCATTTCTTTCCTATGCTGAGCATTCATAGTTTCTATAGTTTTCTTAAGTTCATCTATTTTTTTGTCTGTATCAACTATAGTGTCCTTAAGCATGGTCTTCATTGTAGACATTATCTCTGCAGTTATCTGTGAGATTATTTCTGTTTTAATTTTTTCCAGAACCTCATTCAGTTGCTTTGTTGTTACCACTTCAGATAGGCCAGGTGGGTGGCTTTCGGATTGTCCCACCTCGTTGCTCCCTAGGTTTGCCTTTGGTGAATTGGATGTGTGGGGTTGCATCTTGTTTAAGTGTCGTCTCATTTTTTCTTTCTTTAATTCCTGGGGTGATGTTTGCAAATTACCTATAGTAGGTTACTTTATTGCTAGTGTTTAAGATCTTTAGAAGATGACTACTTCTCTGCAGTATCTTCCAAGTGGAGCTTGCTTTTAGGTTTTGAGCTTTCTGCCAGATCCTACCTCTTCAATTCGTTGGGTATGCGAAGTTGCTACCTGTTTGGCCCAGTCCTTGATTCTTTGGTACTGTGCCACTGTATTTTCTGTGTCCCTTAGTCAATCTCAATCATGAAATATCAGGAAGGAAAGATGTTTAGAACAATTATTTCACATTTGGCTATAATGTTAACTAAAGCATCAAACACAGCCTAGAAAATGACAGACTGAGCTAACCAGTTATTTACCACTTTTAGCTGTATAGAGTTGCGGTTATATAACAAAATCTAAAACACACCAGAAAAATTATATGCAGTATACAAGTCCTGTGTATGGCAATTTTTCCCCTGAGGAGTTTAAATTTAAAATGAGTTAAGGAGGAAATAGAGTATTGGGAGAAGAGGAAGGAATTAGATGTAAGGTTAGAGGACCAAGAGGGATCCCACTAAAATTGGGACACTAGTGCAGAGGACAGGTGGTAGAAAGAGAAGGAAGGGATAAAAGGAAGAACAGATCACAACCACAATCACAAAGAAGTTAGAGGCGCTATTTACACTCATATAAAAAACCAGAGAGAATAATGAAGGAAAGAGCAAATACACATACAGAAACAAAAACGAAGATAAAAACAATAAAACAGACAGATCAAAAATATAACCCCACCAAAAAACAAAACAAAACAAAATAAAAACAAAAAAACCCTTCGCTAGAACAAAAAACAAATCAGTGAGAAAAAAAATAATAAAAAATAAAAATAAAAATAAAAATAAAAAAATAAAAAGAATCAGTTCCAGGTGTTGACTCTGCTGTAGGCAGTTACCCTGTGGTGACAGAGTCCTGTTCTGTGCAGGTCCGTTCCAGTAAGCCAGGAGCGCCCTCTGGCAGGCGGTGAGCAGAGGCGCGTACTTTCAGGCAGAGACCCGTCTAGCTCGCCTCCGCTCCCGGCGCCCTTTCACGATCCCTGGGCCTGAGAGGCTCAGCGTGCTGTCCGGAGCGCGGGTTCCCTGCACTGGTTCCCGCTGCTCTGGTTTTTCGCCACGCCCCCCACAATGGCGCCGGGCCAGTCGCTCTCTGGCGCGGGACAGGTGTGGCTGAGAGTCCAGTCTCGTTCGCCTGCTGACCTCAGCACACTTTCGTGGGCCTGAGAGGCCCCGTGCTGCCCTGTCCAGAGCACAAGTTCCCAGAGCAGTTTTCGAGCCGCTCTGAGTTTCGCCACACCCCCCACAATGGCGCCCGTCCGGTCGCTCTCTGGCGCGGGGCAGCTGTGGCTGAGAGACACTCACCGCCGGTCTGCGCCGTTCTCCGCCGCTCCCCTGCCCCGCCGCTGTCTCAGGATCCTCCGTGGGGTCTCCCTGGGCACCAGCTGCCACCGTGTGTCCGTAGAATTGAGCCTCCGCGGCGCTGCAACTCCCGGGATGGTGGAAGATGCGCGCGCGCGGTCTGCCCCTTCTTTCCTTCTTCTTTGTTGGAAGTCACCCGTCACTGGTGCCGGGGGTCCCAGATTGTGCTTCAGAACTTCTCTGGATTTCGGGGAGGCATCTCCCCCCCCCTGCGCTTTCCGGGTCGCTATATTCCCGTGTTCCAATGGTAACTTTTAGAGAGAGTTTCGCTGCCTGCTTCTTACTCATCCGCCATCTTGAGGTCCTCTCCCCTCCATTTTTCTGATGTGAGAATTCAACACTATAATCTTCCCTCATAGGACCATTTACATTGCAACCCATAAGATCTAGTATGTTGTACTGGCATTACTTAATTGTAGAAACTGTATAATTTCTTCATTTTTGTGAGCCATTGGTTGTTCAAGAGGTATGATTCAACTTCCATGTCTTTAGTTTTTGTGGTTTCTTTTGCCATTTATTTTCCATTTCTTTGCATTCTGATCTGATAATATGCATGGGATAATTTCAACTCCTTTGCATTTACTTAAGCATGTTCTATAAGTTAGTATTGGTCTATTTTGGAGAAAGTTTCATATGCTGCTGAAAACAATGTGTATTCTGTTGTTGGGTGGAACATTCTGTAGATACCATATCTAGTAAGCCCACTTGTTCAAAGGTTTGGTTCAGCTCTGATATTTGTCTAGTTGATCTATTTGTGACAATGGGGTATTGAGGTCCTCCATTATAATTGTGTTAATGCTTATATGATTTTTCATATCCATTAGTGTTTGTTTTACATAATCGGGTGTGCCAATATTTGGTGTAGATGTATTCATGATTGTTATCTCTTCTTTTTTTTATTTTAAAGAGAAGAAAAAACAAAACAAATCAAAAGAACAAATTTTCAAAACAACATAATAGGAGGGTAACAATGGTTAATACATTACGTATTACTATCTTTAAGTTAGTTATTCAGGATACCAGACATTAGCATTCAATTGTCCAAACATTATTGGCACAAACCTTACTCTTCAATGAACTAAGTAAAATTGGTAGTGTATCTATATTAACCATTATATATATATATATATATATATATGTATATATATATATAATTTTTTTCTCTTTCCCTTCTTTCTTTTCCCTATTCCAGTCTATCTTTCCTTTTGACCAGTTTCTTTTTGATTCATCATGTCTATTGTACATTTTGGATCTTATTTACTCTTTCAGTTTCTCATACTAGAGAGACAATACGATGCTCACACATGTGTTTCCGGTTTATTTCACTTATGAGTATTATCTCGAGTTGCATCCATTTACCTATAAAAGTCTCCAGTTTATCCTTCTTTATGGCTGAATAGTACTCCATTGTATAAAAATACCACATCTTTCTTATCCATTCCTCAGTTGATGGGCATTTGGGTTGTTTCCAAGATCTGGCTATTACAAATTGTGCTGCTATAAACATGGGTGCACATATATCGCTGTGGTACGATGTTTTTAATTCTTCTGGGAAGATGCCCAGAAGGGGAATAGCTGGGTCAAATGGGACCTCCAACCCTAGTTTTTTGAGGAATCTCCACACTGACTTCCACAGTGGCTGTACCAGTCGACACTCCCAACAGTGAAGAAGGGTTACTTTTTCCCCACAGCCCCTCCAGCATTTGTTATTAGTTGATTTCTTTATAGTAGCCATTCTTTCTGGGGTGAGATGGTATCTCAGTGTTGTTTTAATTTGCATCTCTCGAATGACTAGTGATGTTGCACATTTTTTGTATACTTATTTGCCATTAGTATTTCTTCATCTGAGAAATGTGTATTCATCTCAGATGCCCATTTTTGGAGTGGGTCTTTAAATTTGGGAGGTCTGATTTTTTTGAGTTCTTTATATGTTCTCGATAGTAATCCTTTGTCTGAGGAACAGCTGGCAAAAATTTTTTGCCCACATTGTGGGTTGTCTCTTCACTCTGTTGGTGGTTTCTCTTGCTGTGCAAAAGCTTTTTAATAAGATGAGATCCCAGTTATTGATTCTTTTGGATAGTTCCCATGTGGTTGAGTTTTTTTTTTCATAAAGTCTTTGCCTACACCAATGTCTTCAAGGTTTTTACCTATCCTACCTTCCAGCAGATTTAATGTTTCTGTTTTAATATTTAGATCTCTGATCCATTTTGAATTTAGTTTAGTGCATGGTGAAAGATGGGTCTAGTTTAATCTCGGCATGTGTAGAGCCAGTTTTTCCAGCACCATTTATTAAAGAGGCTATCTTTCTTCCACTGAATGTGTTTGAAACCTTTGTCAAAAGTAAGGTGGCTTGGTATGTCTGGGGTTGTTTCAGCATCTTCTAATGTGTTCCAATGTGAGCTTCCAGTGTTGTGTAATTCAGGCTGAAGCTGGCCTCTGACCACAGGAGCTGGGTCCATACTCACCAGTCCCAGCCCCTCAGTGGGACTTCTCTGCAGTATAGATGGAACCTGGAAACAGAGTCTGCCAAGCAAAGACAGAGTCTGGCTGTTTGAGAGCCTGAACCTAAACCATGTCCTCAGACTTGAGAGTTACTTGAAACAAGCAAACAGTTCCTGTTGTAGTAAAGCTAATAAGTGAGGGTTTAGCCTGAGTGCCCCACCTGAAATAAAGTTTCCCTCAAAGTTTTCCCAGCTATACCACCTCTCATTAGAAGTTTAATTTCCCATTCAAAGTAGCAGTCCCTGGAGGTTATTCAAATCACCCTGGCACGCATTACATTCCCCTGGGATTGTCAATATTCAGTCACTGAACAGGTAGGCACTGAGTGTCTGCCCTACCGGAATGTGGTAAACTATGTTGTGTCTTTCCAATACTCTCCCTTTCTAGGAACTGATCCTGTGCTTAGCTTTATCTGCATTGATTAGTTCAGAGTAAACTGACCCGATGTAGCTGCCGAAGAGCCTTGACTCAGATCTCTAAACTAGAGGCCCCAATGTGCAGTCTCTTCCTCCATGGTTAAGGCAAGCAGACTGCAGCGTTCTCCAAACTACTTCATCAAATGTATGAATAAGTTATTATATATATATTTTTTTGTGTGTGTGGGTACCGGGGGTCGACCTCAGGACCTCGCACGCCAGCAGGCGCCCCTGCTGCTGAGCGATGTCACCAGCCTTTTTTTTGTATGTGGGTTCCGGGAGTCGAACTCGGGCCCTCGCGCGTGCCAGGCAGGCGCTTATGCCGCTGAGCCATCTCACCAGCCCAGTTATTATATTTTTATCTAGTACGCTCATTAAGAATGCTTCAAGTCAAACAGCTGTAGGAACCTCTGGGCCAGACTGTCGATGTCAGGGGCTGAGTTCTGTTTTTGCTCTAGAGCCTGGGGTCTAGAAGGGTCTCCAAGACCCCTGAAAAGCAAGCTGCTCAGCCTGTCTGTGCTGTTGAGATGATTCACCGCCAGGGGGCAGCAAAACACCTCACGCTACCTTTTCTTCAGGTCTGTTCACAAATCATCGAGTTAATTGGGGGTTGGTTTGTTTTTGCTTTGTCTTGTTTTTTCTGTTTATATATTGTCATTGTCACATTAACAAAAATACGTTCCTTAAAGCTGAAAATATGAGGTATTACAACATTTATTGCTGATTTTTCTAAAGGAAATATTTTCCAGCACATTTCCAACTTCCTATTTATGAGTCATGTTCCTGTTTGTTCATTCTGCTTGGGATCTATATATTAATGGAAGATAAAAGATTATGACTTTCACTTTTAACCAAACAGCCTGTTAAATTAATTTCAGTGGCTTTGGCACAGAGATCCCAAGATCGATGTTATATTATGTGAGTCTGAAAAGCAAGACAAAGAATTGCTGGAGCCTCTGAAGTCCTATCCAAGTCCTACATGAAAGGGAAGAAAACACGTTCTTTAGTCTAATTTGTAATCCTCTGCATGTATAGAGCCATTACAAACTGACAAACAGTAAACTACAAAATATGATATGCACACACCATCACTAAATAATAATTTTATTTGTACTACAAATGATCACCTAAATGGAAAAAACTACTGATTATCCTAATAAAAATGATAGTGGTGGTGTAACTCTGATCTTTGTCATAGGATTTAAAGTCATCCTCATGGAACTGTAAATCCTTAGAGACACAATGGTGATGAGAACACAGATGCAGACAGTAGAGACTAAGAAAAGCAACAGGAAGAAATGGGAGCCTCCAGTGACCCATCAAGACTCCTGCAGCAGGGGCACCCAGCCCAGGTGGGGTCCCATAGTCACCCACCAAGGCTCTGGCAGTGTGGGCACACACACTTGGCTGGACCAGCCCAGGTGGGAGCTCCCAGTGATCCACCAAGGACCCAGCGGGGGCACACACCCCAGCAGGTGGTAAGTTAGGTGAATCAACATGTGGAATAGAAGTGGGCAGGTGGGGCTGCCTTTTTTTTTTTTAACAAAGGGCTCTGGGGGAACTCCAGCAATAGAACACCAATCCCAGGCCCCACATCCAGAAGCCAAGATCAGCCCTATACCCAGCACAAATCCCACTGTAAACTTGGCTGGAGTACACAACACATTTCTGGGACCTGACTTGAACCTACTACAGAACTGTGGACACCAGAGGAATTTTACTATGTTCATTTTTCTATGTTTATTTGTTTTCTTTTTCCTGTCCATTTGGGGTCTTTTTTTGTTTAGTTTAGTTTTATTTTGTATGGTTATTTTTGTTTTCTGGGTTTTTCTCTCTTTTTTTCTCTCTCTCTTTTCTTTTTTCTTTCATTAACATGGACTGATCAAGCCCTCAGCCTCCCAAATGAGTGTACTGCAAAGGCTTAAATAAATGAGATAAGTGGTATGATTTTAGGGCTCCAGGAGGATCAAAACCCTCTCACAGAATTCGAGATTCTCTGAGGATTGAGACAAAGAACTTCTCTCATGGCCCATATTTACTTGGTTTACAAGCAAAGGGAAGGAATACTGAGGAAAATGGGGGAACCTGAGCAGGACCTTGGGAGTTGGCTCAAGGACTTCTCCAAGTAATAAATTATGTTAATTTAGGATAACTATCTTATCTCCAGGTTGACATTTAATGCAAGAGTGAAATGCCTGTAGCTGCAGTCTTTTCTAGTTAGTTGGGGTTGGAGCCAGGTATCCTCAGCTGGAGCCTTATCTTGTCCTTTCAGGCATCATGACATCACAGGCCAATACAGGCCTCATCTGGGACCAGTGATTCATAGAAGTTCACTTACTATGAATCTGCTGCCCATCTCCAGACAAGGGGTCTAGGCCTTGGACAGGCTTACAAGTAAACATAGAAAGCCAACTGTTTCATTTTAAATCCTGCTCAGAGTCACTTCATTGTGGTCTCCATCATTTCATCACTTAAATTTATTACCTTCCTTTTTGTTTTCTTCTAATCTTCTTTCTCTTTTTCCCCAACTATCTCACTTGATTTTATGATACTTTCATGTGAGTAAACATTGTCTCTTCTCTTCCTGGTTCACTTCAATACTCCCCTGCTTTCTCTTCCATTCTTTTCCTCCTGTGTCCTCCAGTTTCCCATAACTTGGGTGATCATCTTTTGCCCTCCAGCCTTGCTCTTACTATATTGGACCTCATTCATCTCTCTATTTGGCCCCTATCCCTTTTAATCCTTCCCACATACAGCAGGGTAAAATCACTCCACTAAGGGGAAAACCATTGCATACAAGTTCCTGGTATATGCTGGATTCTGTTATATAACTGCAGAATTTGTTCCTATGGTTAAAGGAATCAAGTTAATACCACAGTTTGTCAGCAGCCAGGCTGTGCTCAAGACTACTGTTATTGCTAACTGTATTACTTTAGCCAGGATGTCATACCTGTTATAATCAGTTTTTCTCCCCTGTATGACAACACTGTGATTGTATTAGGTAATTACTATCACCATAGTCCAGTACCAAGGGACTGGGTACTGAGCCAAATAGATAACAACTTCTCATCCTCAATACATTAAGAAGGTAGGTTCTTGTGATAGACACAAAGACCAGGAACCACCTACATCTAAAAGACATCCCTGAGGAACAGACATTTCCTAGGTAAGCCTCGACACTAGGGATAAAGCTACCTACCATAAGAAATCTACAAGCATCAACAAGAAAACAAAATAAAATAAAAAATAGAAAACATAAAATGACCAGATGCAGAAGCAAAATTCAACCCCAGACCCCCAGTCCACCCAGGACAAGTCCAGAGCACAATGATAGAGGAAACCATAAGCCAATAACTGGAACTTCTTGAAATGATAGCGATAGAAGTGAAAGAACAAATGGAAGAGGTTATAGAAAAAATAACCTCTAAGGTGCAAAAAAAAGATGATCAAAATGAAATACATTAAAGCAGACACAGACAAAAAAAAAAATAGAGGAGCTCAGGAAAACAATGGAAACCATGAATGCCCAACATAGGAAAGAAAAGGAATCCATAAAGCAGATCCAAACAGAAATCCAAGAGATTAAAAACTCCACTGAAAGTATATGCAACAGATTGAATGAAGGCAAGGATAGAATATCAGATTTAGAAGACAAGATTGTGGCTAGCAACCATGAAAAGAAAGATATCTTAAAATTAGCAAAAGACAAGAAAAATCAATTAAACAGCTACAAGGTGAAGCAAAGAAGAACAACACAAGATTAATTGGAGTCAGTAAGAAAGCTGGAGACAGGGCAAAAGATTAAAAAAAAAAAAAAACCTCTTCACAGAAATAATGGCAGAAAACTTCCCAAACATGGATAAAGTATTTGAAATACAAATAAATGAAGCATATAGAACTCCAAATAGCCATGACCAAAATAAATCTACACCAAGGCATATAATAATCAAGATTGCAGAAATTTGGCATAAGAACAGAATATTAGAAGAAGCTAGAGAGAAGAAACAAATCACTTATAAAGGAAAGAACATCAGAATCACAGCAGACTTCTCAACACAAACCCTCAAATCAAGGAGAGCTTGGAGTGATGTATTTCAAGCCTAAAAGAAAATGACCTTCAAACCACACTGATATGCCCAGCAAAACTATCTTTCAAAATAAATGGAGAAACAAGATATTTCCATCACAAAGAACCACCAAACCAGCTCTTCTGAATGCTCTGAAAGATATATTACAAAGAGAAAATTAAGACCATAAGCACAAGAACACCGATAGAAGCCACCATGCAGGGCAAGTAATTAAACAAAGGGGAAAGACAAGGAACCAACAATAGGAAAATAACATGAAAAATATAAGCCAATACATATCAGTTGTAACCATCAACATTACCTGTCTCAACTCACCTATCAAAAGAAACAGACTGGCAGAATGTATCAAGAAGCAAGATCCAACAGTATGCTGCATTCAGGAAACACATTTAACTCAAAAAGAAATTCATAGACTGAAAGTCAAAGAATGGAAAACAATACTCCATGCCACAGGAACCAGAAAAAAGCAGGGGTAGCTATTCTATTTGCAGACAATGGGAACTTCCAGCCAAGAGTGATCAAAAGAGACAAAGTCACTACATACTTGTTAAGGGAAAACGTCAAGGAGAGATAATAATCATAAATATATATGTACCAAATACCAGTGCACTCAATTACATAAAACAAATATTAACAGAAATGAAAAATTAATCATTAACACAATTGTAATGGGGGACGTTAATGCCCTACTCTCACAAATAGCTAGATCAAAAAATCAACAAGGAACTATCAGAATTAAACCAAATTTGTGAACAAATGGAGTTAGTAGATATCTACAGAGTGTTCCTCCCCACAACATCAGAATACATATTCTTCTCAGCTGCACATGGAACATTCTCCAAAATAGACCACATATTAGCCCATAAAACATGCTTAAGTATATGCACAGGAATTGAAATCATCACATGTATATTATCTTACCATAGGGCAAAGAAATTGGAAACCAACAGCAAAAGAAATAACAAAAATTACATAAACACATGGAAATTAAAAAACACCCTCCTGAATAACCAGTGTGTCACAGAGGAAATGAAACAAGCAATTAAACAGGGGCCAGTGAGATGGCTCAGTGGCTTAAGCGCCTGCCCGTCAAGCGCAAGGTCCCGAGTTCAACTCCTGAACCCACATATGAAAAAGGGGCCGGTGATATCGCTCAGGGGCAAGGGCGCCTGCTGGCACGCAAGGTCCTGAGGTCGACCCCCGGTACCCACAAAAAAAAAAAAGAAATTAAACAGTACAATTAAATGATAACAGCAATACAACATATTGGAACTTATGGGAAGAAATGAAAGCAGTCCTATGTGGGAAATTTATAGCAATGAATTCTCACTTCAGAAAATAGAAGGAGCTCAAATAACCTAATGTTGAACCTCAAACTTCTAGGAAAAAAGAAAATCAAACCCAAGGCTCCTACAAGGGAGGAAATTATAAAGATAAGAGAAGAAATTAGTGCAATTGAGACTAAGAAAACAATATAAAGAATAAATGAATCAAAGAGTTGGTTCCTTGAAAGATTAAATAAAATTGATAAACCCTTAGCCAACCTCATCAAAAGAGAAAAGAAAAGACTCAAATTCAAGCAATTAGGGATGAAAAGGGGGGTAATAACAATGGATCCTGCAGAAATCCAGAAGATCATCAACACCTACTATGAGAACCTATACTCTAATAAGTTGAATAACACAGATGAAATGGATAGATCCCTAGACAATTAAATTGCCAAAACTGAATCAAGAAGATATAAAAATTCTAAATAACCCAATATTAGTCCATGGAATTGAAAATGTGATTTAAAGCCTACTAACAATAAAAGCCCAGGTTCTGATGGATTCAATGTTGAATTCTACAAAAACAATTAGAGAAAAACTAATGTTGAATGCCACTGATGTTGAAACTCTTTCATGAAATTGAAAGGGAAGCAATACTTTCAAAACCATTCCTGGAAGCTAGTATTACCCTGATGCCAAAACCAGAGAAGGACCCAACCAAGAAAAAAAAAACTACAGGCCAATCTCCCTAATGAACACAGATGCAAAAATCCTCAATAAGCTACTGGCAAACAGAATACAGCAAATCATCAAGATTATACATCATGACCAAATAGGATTCATTCCAGGGATACAGAGATGGTTCAACATGTGCAAATCAATAAATATAATACACCATATTAACAGACCCAAAGATAAAAACCACATGATCATCTCAATAGATGCAGAA
This sequence comes from Erethizon dorsatum, assembly GCA_028451465.1. NCBI lineage: Eukaryota > Metazoa > Chordata > Mammalia > Rodentia > Erethizontidae > Erethizon > Erethizon dorsatum. Next base: position 30,208,927 of record CM051837.1, read on the forward strand.
AAAGCATTTGACAAAGTCCAACACCGATTCATGAGAAAAACCCTACAGAAAATTGGAATAGGTGGTCTCTAGCTCAATCTGATACAAGCCATATATGACAAACCAACAGCTACTGTGATAAAATCAGCGTTGTACTGGCAAAAAAAATACATGCACTAAACTAAAGTCAAAATGGATCAAAGATCCAAACATTAAAACAGAAACACTAAATCTACCAGAAGAGAAAGTGGGTAGAAATCTTGAAGACATGGGGTAGGCAGAGACTTCATGAACAAAACCCAAACTGCACGGGAAGTACTTCAAAGAATCAACAACTGGGATCTCATCTTATTAAAAAGCATCTGCGCATCAAAAGAAATCACCAACAGAGTGAAAAGACAACCCACAGAATGGGAAAATATTTCAACCACTTTTCCCTCAGACAAAGGACTTATATCTAGAATATATAAAGAATTGAAAAAATCTGGCCCCCCAAATTCAAAGACCCAATCCAAAAATAGGCATCTGAGATGTATCAGCACTTCACAGATGAAGAAATACAAATGGAAAATAATTATCCGAAAAAATGTTCAACATCATTGATCATTTGAGAAATGCAAATTAAAATAACAATGAGATTCCATCTCACCCCAGAAAGAATGGCTGTCATCAAGAAATCAACCAATAACAAATGCTGGAGGGGCTATGTGTAAAAAGGAACCCTTCTCCACTCTTTTTTTTTTTTTTTTTTTTTTTTTTTTTTTTTTGTGGGTACCGGGGGAACGACCTCAGGACCTCATGCGCCAACAGGCACCCGTGCCGCTGAGCGATATCACCGGCCCCTTTTTCGTATGTGGGTTCCGGGAGTCGAACTCGGGCCTTCGCGCTTGCAAGGCAGGCGCTTAAGCCGCTGAGCCGTCTCACCGGCCCCCCTTCTCCACTCTTGATGGGAGTGCAGACTGGTACCACCATTGTGGAAATCCATGTGGAGATTCCTCAAAAAACTAGGATTAGAGGTCCCATTCAACCCAGCTCTTCCCCTTCTGGGTATTTTCCCAGAAGAATTAAAAACATCGTACCACAGCGATATATGTGCACCCATGTTTATTGCAGCAAAATTTGTAATAGCTAAATCTTGGAAACAACCCAAATGCCCATCAATTGAGGAATGGATAAAAAGATGTGGTATTTTTATATAATGGAGTTACTACTTAACTATAAAGAAGGATAAACTTGAGGCTTTTAAAGGTAAATGGATGCAACTAGAGACCATACTCATAAGTGAAATAAATCAAACTTGCATGTGTAAATATCGTATTGTCTCCCTAGTGTAAGAAACTGAAAAAGTGAGTAAGATCCAAAATCTACAATAGATACTGTGAAAGGGAAAGAAACTCCTCAAAAGGAAAGAACAACTGGTGTGGGGGAAAGGAGAAAAGAAGGAAGGGAAAAGAAAATATATATATTATGCTGAAAATACATATATTGAACATATATATATATATATATATATATATATACACACACACAAGATAGCTAAGATAATTATACTACTAATTTCTTTTAGTTCATTGAAAAGAACAGTTTGTGCTTATATTGTTTGATCAATTTTTCATGCCTATATCTTGTAATCGGAGCAACTCTTTTGAAGAAAACAATATTCAATATATTAACCATTGTTAATTTCCTATTATCTTATTTTGAAATTCTGTATCATTGTTTTTGCTTTTTTCTCTTTAAAATTTAAAAACAAAATGAAAAAAGAAAGAAAAAGAAGATGCAAAATGACCACATGTTTGTTTTCCAAAAAATGGCACCAAAATGTTAACAATATTCATCTCTGGTTGGTAAGGTTTTCTAAATAAAGAACAAAAATTTGCCATGTTCCCAGCTATTCAGGAGACTGAGACAAGAGGATCACTTGAGCCCAGTTCAAGGCCAGCCTGGGCGACATAGTGAGACTCTGGCTCTAAAACAAAATCAAATGAAAAGATTCAAGCATAAAAATAAAAATATCAGGGCCAGTGAGATGGCTCAGCAGTGTACGCGCCTGCCTGGCAAGCGCGAGGGCCCGAGTTCGACTCCCGGAACCCACATACGAAAAAAGGGGCTGGTGATATCGCTCAGCGGCACGGGTGCCTGCTGGCACGCAAGGTCCTGAGGTTGACCCCCAGTACCCACAAATAAATAAATAAATAAATAAATAAATAAATAAATAAAAATAGAAATAAAAATATCAACACAGTTATCTCCGTGTTGCGGGCTTATGAATAGTGTGTATGTGTGCATTTGTGTGGCTGTTTTGCAACATAACACAAAGGCAATCAATATCTTTTTAAAGAGTTTGAAGGTCCCATTTCTATGGAGTCTGTGCAAGGAAGCAAAACTCTGAGTGTCCAAGGTTTACTCACAAGGACCTGAGCATTGTTTCCACACAGATGTGACCCCTTCCTTTGGCTCCCTGGCTCTCTGGCTTCCCATCAGGAACCACTTTCTTTGTCACTGAGAGGATATGATTCAGGTCTCCAGGTTAAAGGGACACAATGAGCGCTTGCCCCTGGAACCTCAGGCTCAGCCCGGCCCCGGACCTGTCCACCACCTCAGGCCCCCCAGAGTTCCCTCTGAATTTACCAGAGAGAATTTACAGAACTAGAGAAATTCTAACAGTGTAAGAAGTAAAAAAATTACAGAGAATGATTTTGTTTATTATTTTTAATGTATTACAATAGTAATATCTCAGCAGAATTCACCAAAATGTCAATTATGGTTATTTTTATGTGGTGAAACTGTGAAATGTTCTTATTTTTCCCTATCTCTGTCTTCTAAGTTTTCTATAATAAATACATATTATTTTGTAATTTCAAATAAAATGAGTAAGGCTTATTTTTCAACCTAATCAAGCCAATAATTTAGGATCCCTCCTTTATAAATGGACAGCCTTGGTAAAAGAATGAATTGTTTAAAATACCCACACTATGGCTATATTTGTTCAAATACATTTCACTAAATTTATGCAAAGTAGCAATGGCCTTTGCACCCTCCCCCATCTTCCAAGGTCATGCACCCCTCCCCCCAGCCACCTCAGAGGCCCCTTTCCCTATAGCCCCTTCCCCCACCTGCTGACTTTCAGGCACATCTGTGCTGATCAGCTGTTCACTCAGCCACTGTCCCGCTGCTAGGCCCCTCTACAAAGGACCTCAGTACCTAGCTTTGTTGCTATGCAAACACCTAGTTTTTTGTACCCCAGATCAGTGCATGTTTTGTATCCCAGATCACTTGGCAGGTGGCCTTTGAAAAGCACCCTGCCCCACAGGGCCCCCCAGTCCCTAGGGCTTAGTACAGTTAGGCCTTTCTCCCAACTTCTTTGAAAGTTCTCTGCCCTGGATCTCTATCAGGACCAGGCATAACCAAAGGCCAGAAGAGACTATCAGTGGCTTGTAACTCCTCTGGGGCATCCTTTCTATAAACACGAATACCTGACATGTATTTTCAAGGTGCAGCCTTGAAAACATGTGTCCTACATGCCCCTGAAGTGAAAGACAAACTTCCATTCCCAAACAAATAAACAAATGCCTGGTTTTAGAGACCAAACCTCAATTTCTTGACCTTCTGAGGACTGGGTTCGGGTCTTTTTCCTAAGTGTGCCAGTGCAAGAAGACAGCAGAGCCAGCCAGCCACGGAACATAACAGCACCACGTGTATGACCATTCTTTTTTTTTTTTGTGGGTACCAGGGGGTCGACCTCAGGACCTCGCGTGCCAACAGGCACCCGTGCTGCTGAGCAATATCACCGGCCCCTTTTTTCGTATGTGGGTTCCGGTAGTCAAACTCGGGCCCTCATGCTTGCAAGGCAGGCACTTACGCCACTGAGCCATCTCACCGGCCCTTGTATGACCATTCTTATTTGAAAGGTGATATTCAAAGGACAAATCTGATGGTTGATGTAATCAGCAAGCATCAAATAGGCTGGCTGCTGAGATAAAAGCATTATAAACCTATTGAGTGTTGTGTGGTTTTATTAGAATAGGAAAAACAAGTATCTATATCTTTGACAGGGTGTGTTTCTCCCCCAGTTGTCCCTTGAGTTGGCAATGGTTGGGCTCTTTAGGGTCCCAGACCCGCATTAATGTTAAATTCTTTCTAGTTGGCAGAGGGAGCCTGAGATGGTACTAATGGATCCTGGCAGAAGTGGCAGGGTCAGGTGCTGTAAAGAAAACCCCAGCAGTGACCTTTCAGGAAAGAGGCAGACAAGAATTAGAAGCTCATGGTTCCCCACCTCCATGGAAACAAATAGTTTCTTTTACTGGTGCACAGTGCTTTTTCACAGATATCATCTTCAAGGGCCATTTTCTCCTGGAAGTTGTTAACAGATGAATGAGGTTTCTTATTTGACTAGGAGAGAGGATTGTGTGCTTTGGGGAGACTCTTCCCATAAATTCAACCTGTCTCTGTCCTCAGCAAGTCATGGGAGCTGCATGGGCAGCTGGTGACAGGGACTTTGTGCTGTGTGGCTTTCCCACCGCAGCGCTCACTGACTCTCAGACAGCTGGACTTGGGGGCCCTTTTCTCTCTCACTGGTGTTGGGTCTGCAGTTGGCTTTTCCCTGAGTAATGCCTGCACAGCCAGGGCAGCTCTGATCTCATTCTGCCCAAGCTGCTGGATGTTATCTTTCTCTTTAATGAGCCCAGAAAGAAAAGATTCAGAAATTTAAGCAGTCTGTGCTCACAGAGAGGGCACAGTCTCCTTCACCGTTGCACTTAAGGAGCACTTTTCAGGCTTCTACCAGAGGGACTGCATGACTTTCAAGAAACTCTTTGGATTCCACTTTCATTGCTGAACACCCTAGAAGCCTATGGGGATGTGTAAAGTCTTTCTCCCAGGAGAAGACACCAGGACCACATAGCTCTCTCCAGAACCGTGCATCATGTTTCTTGAGGTTTCTAAGGTGGAACTGTAACTGGTAAGAAATCAAATTTATCAGGAAAAAACAATTAGAGCTCATCACAGATCTCTCTCCAATGTTCTGAAGCCTCGAAAAATCTCTAATAGCTATTTATATCTGATTCGAATGATTCACCAGAAGTAAATCATCTTATCTTCTGTACCGTTAAATTTTCTCCATGTAAACACCTACATGGAAGATTCCTTCCTGAATTTAGAGCTTGGATTTTTTTCCCCTTTCCTAGTGGATTCTTCTAAGTTATATTCAAAGAATAGTTTAATGTAAATAATTTTCTGCCATAGCACTACTCTCACCCTTCAACTTCTTGTTTCTCAAATCTTTTTCTTTTCTTTTTTTTTTGTGGGTACTGGGGGTTGACCTCAGGACCTCAGGTGCCAGCAGGCGCCCGTGCCGCTGAGCGATGTCACCGGCCCTTTTCTCATATGTGGGTTCCAGGAGTCGAACTCGGGCCCTTGCGCTTGCCAGGCAGGCGCTTATGCTGCTGAGCCATCTCACCAGCCCTCAAATCTTTTTCTTTTCCTCTTGTTTTAGTGGTTTTGCTGTTTTATTGCTAGGGATATTTTAATTTAAGTTGCCTCTTTTGCTTTGGCTGTAGGTAGGACATAAATATGGTGCTTACGGTTTTTTAAATCTTAAATTATTTCTGTTGTAACCTGACAAAGCTAATGCCATCTTATGAACAAACCGCCATGTCACCTGTCTGGCTCCTGCTTCCCACCAAATTCCATTAGATAAGCCTCTCCTTTGTTTAGGCTAGATAAATTCCTTTGTGTTTAAGTTGAGATTCCCCCATAGTGATGAAATGCACCTTCCCATCTCTGGCAACCCATAATAAGATGTTCCTTTTGCCCAATGAAATGATGCCAAATACCCCACGCCTAAAAGCCTAACCAATAAGTTTGTAAAATTACTTTATTAACCGTCACTATTGGCTTCTGTACAACTGCTTGCTACTATAAAAACTACACTCTACCTGCCCCCAGGGCTCCTCTTTTTTCTGGCATAGAGAACGCCGCTGGGTACCAGCTAAAATAAAGAGCTCAATTTTTATTTTTTGGACATCCTCCCTTTGTAGTCTCATTCATTGAGTACAACATTTGGGGGCTCGTCCAGGATCCCTTCCTTTTGGCCTCTTTTTCTCCACGGCAATCTCAACGGTAAGTCTCTTTGCATTTTATCAGGTGGTGCACACCAGTTGGGGCAACGGGAACACGTTTTCCCGAGCCGGCGGAGTGGAACGCCCTCCGTTTATTTGCCTTAGGAATTTTGGACTTCGGTCGTTTGTATTTGAGCTTTTAGGCTTTGTTGACTTCGGTTGTTTGTATTTGATCCTTTAAGCTTTGTTTTCCTAGGGATTTGATTTGATTTGATTTGATTTGATTTGATTTGATTTGATTCTAGGTAATTTGGACCACCGCATATTTCTGTTTTTTGTACTTTCATTTTGTCTGTGTACTTTCCTTTGTCTGTCATTTTGTACGTTAGTTCATTTTTTATCTCCTCAACACAGTGCCTCCTTGCCTGGCAGCTAACCCTTGGGGGGCCAAGGTGCCAAAAAGCTGATCTTCAGCTGGCCCCCCAGATTGGCTGCAAGGCAGGACGCAAGGCTCTAAACTTGAGGTCAGGAGCGGTGTGGCTATTATTCCCGGGATTGTCTGTTTTTGTCTGTGTGTGCGTGTTCCCCCCTGTGTTGCATCTATGTTATCCCCCCTGCGCCTGCGCTTCCAAGTCACTGTTACCAGAGGAATTCAACCTGCCAGCAGGAGACCATTTGTTAGTCTCAAATTTCATTTACATTTCAAATTGAGTAGGGAAGACAGAACTTGCTTAGATAAATTGTAACTATGGGTTACTATATTGTCCAAGTCATTGACATAATGGGTTGTGCTGGCAGTAAGTCAACTGTTTTGAAATATATGCTTAACAATTTTGATGAATTCAATGTGGGATGATTAGCTAAAGGGTCGCTCCACCCCCAGGTAATCAATGGAGTATGAAATATTGTCACCGGAAAGCCTGAACACCCAAATTAATTTCCATATATAAACTCCTGGTTGTATGAGGTGCAAATGCTGCCCCAATGGCCAGCCTGGCCATCACCAGCCTGGCGCTGCCTGCAAGCATCTAGGAAAGTTTTACAGGAGAAATGTAAATGCCTGCTTTGTCAAAACATCGAGTAAGCTGAGTAAGCCACAGTGGGAGGCACAAGCTGAGTGCCCTGGCTCAAAACATCTGGGACAAAAACCTTATCCTGAAGCGTGCTTTTCTCTTTCTCTGCACACAAAGAGGGTCTCTGCTCTTAAATCACAAATGGTTGCAGCATTTGCACCTAGCAGGAAACTGGGCATAATTGTAACAACCCAGGAACCAGGGGTCAAAATAAGCTTTGACAAAGATATATCAAAGGAAATTTATATAAATGATATTCTTACAGAGAAAATGCTAATAGAGTAAAAAAGGTTTGAGTATGTGACAGAGGGTATAGAGATGACTGAGCTGGAAGCTACATAAAAGGAAAACATGAAAGTTGTCAGTATTTTTATAAAGGAATTTATTTTTGCTTCTTCCAAATTCTTATAAGAGATCTCTGCTATTGACCTACAAATAATTCTGACTAGTCTATTTGTAATTTCAAACTTCTAAAATTATAAGAGTTACTATAATTTAATTTGGCCAATATATCTATGAGCGCACTCTGATTTTTTAAATTTGTCTGTATGTTTTGTTTTTCTGTGTGCCCAACCTGTAAACAGCTGTTTTATTTGAGCTCAATGAATTTTCTTTTTGCATTTTTGGATTTTTGAAACGTTTGTCTGGTATGCTTCCACCAAAAGTTGCCAGCTGGCCAAAATGATGTTAAAATTGGTTTTATAAATGTAATACATGTTTTGTTTATTGTTTATTGTTTATTGTTATATTATGATTTGAGAGTTTCTTATTTGTTCAAAATAATGTGTTAAGTGATCTGGTTTTCATAAGTCATAAAAATTGTTAGACACAATATATTATTGTGATATGTTTACAATGGTCATCATCAATAGGTTAAATTTTCTAAAACAGGACAATGAGGTTTTCTGATTTAAAGATGCTCTGGTACAAAACTAAATTAAGAAACAAAAGTTTTCATATGGCTATGACAATTCAGTGTTGCTAATCTCATAGCATATTAAGTGTATTCATACCTTCCAGATGTACAGATCTTCTAAAATACACAACTGGGATTGTTTATAGAGATAAACATTTTCTTTTTTTCAGATTCAGACACCTGCCTTTGCTTGTGCTCCAGATATTTATGATAAGAGGTTCATGCTAATATAAGGTCACCAGTCAAATGATAATTTTTAACAAAAACCTATGTGATGTATATGCTATATATGTGCCACAGTATTTAGAGATGTCTAAATATTAAACAGTCCAGATAATGTCATAAAATTTCTTCAGTGATGTCCTATTAAAAGACAAATTAGATAAAAACATCTTGTGTACTAGATAGAGATAATTGACTAAAAAGCTCAAATTTGCGTGCAGATTGCTAAGTTTCTAGGATTTATATTAAAGGATGGAACATGCTTTCTGCCAATCTCATGCACTCAGGCCATTCAGGGCCTCTGAGTGCCGGTGACCAGAAAGGAGTTCAGGGAATTTCTGGGAACCATTGGGTACTGTCACCTTTGGGTCCCTAATTTTGCAGCAATAGTGAAGCCCCTCTATGAGGCTTTAAAAAGAGGAAATAGCCCTCTGTTGGAGTTGAATCCTAAATGACAGGCTGCTTTTGAGGATTTAAAAGAGAGACTGGTAAGCGCCCCCACCTTGGCACTACCTGACATCACGAAATCCTTCCAGCTGTTTGTCCATGAAAAGGACGACATTGCTCGGGGTGTTCTTACACAAACACTGGGACCCTGGAAATGCCCCATGACATATTTATCTAAGAGACTGGACTCCGTGGCGGCAGGATGGCCTTCCTGCCTGTGTTCAACTGCCGCCACAGCCATTCTAGTAAAAAAAAAAAAGCTCACAAATTGACTTTGGGACAAAAGCTAAGTATGTTTGTGCCCCATGCAGTAGAGACTTTATTGAGAGGACCTAGAGGTAAATGGCTCTCAAAAACCAGGTTGGCCCAATACCAAGGGACCTTGTTAAAAGACCCCAAGTTAATTATCAAGACTGTACAAGCTATTAATCCTGCCTCTCTTTTGCCCACTTCCCTGGAGCCACCTGAACATGACTGTGCTAAAGCCACTGAGATGGTGTACTCAGCCTGACCAGACTTGCAGGATGTGCCCCTTCAGGACCTGGACCTGACCCTCTTTTCAGATGGCAACAACATGGTAATCAATGGGGTTTAGAGGGTGAGAACAAAGGTTGTCACCTTAGAACAAACCATCTAGACAGAGGCTCTGCTTCCTGAGACAGTTTGTGATATGGACCTTATGTGCTTCGGTGACTGAGAGGTGCACTAACTGATCCCTACCCAACCCTGTCTCCTGGCAACACAACGACTAGGTGTCCGGAGACAAGAAACTGTGCCATCTAAAGATGTTAAAGTGGATTTTACTAAAATTAAACCCACCAACAGAAATAAGAGACACTTATTCATTTTGATTTGTACCTATTCAGGATGGATGGAGGCCTCCCCACTAAGACTGAAACATTGAGAGAAGTGATAAAAGCTTTGATGGAGCTGATCTATGGTATGGGCTACCCATAACGGTAGGTTCAGATAATGGATCTGTTTTTGTGGGTAAAATGGTCAAAAGCCTTACAGCAGTGCTGGGGCTAAAATAAAAACTCCATACTATATATTGGCCACAAAGCTCAAGTCAAATAAAAGAACAAAACTGTACTTTAAAACTGCCCTGGCAAAGTTATGCCAAGAGACTAGGGCTAACTGGGTTACTGTGCTCCCAGTGGCCCTCTTGCAGTTGCGGTGCACACTGTACTGAGGTGGACTAACTCCATTCGAGACATTGTTTCAGAGCCTCCCCCACTGACACCTGTTTTAAATAGATTACAGAAGATAAAAACTTTGAACTTGCACCAACAGATAAAGGCGCTGCACCAGATGCTTCAAAAACTTCAGCAGACTGTTATGGAGACATCTGAGCCCCATGCCTACGCCAGTCCACTCCTTCAACCGGGAGACCAAGTCCTGATTAGAGCCTAAAAAGGAGCCTCTCCATCTAAAGTGGGAGAAACCCCATGAGGTGATCCTAACCACGCTCACTGCTCTTAAAGTTACAGACTGTGCTCCATGGATCCAATGCTCCCAAAGCAAGACATGGACACCTGAGCTTACAGAAGTGCAACCATCTGCCCCAGAGACCTTCGGACCTCAATGCACCAAGAGACTTCAGCAAAAGCTGCTGCAGCTAAACACCAACATGACTCTGGTCACCGCCCTCACCCTGTGTAGCCTCCTCCCCTTTGCTCTCCTCCGGGCCAGATACACTCCCTATATATTGGGAATTTCCCCTTTGAAGCCATGTTTGGCTGACCTCCCCCTCCATTACCTAAACTAGCTAAAAAAAAAAGATTGCAGAACTTACTAATTAGGATCTCGTTAAGTCCCTTCAGGCTCTACAGCGCGTGCTCTCCTCCATCCATCGGGTGTTGCGCCAAAAACACCCACCACCTGACCCACCGACCACAGAACCTGCTCAAGCGGTGGAGCCAGGTACCCAGGTACTCCTCAGGCGATTTCACCAAGCTGGACTCGAACCCAGGTGGGAAGGGCCGTACACCGTGGTTCTCAGCACCCCAACCGCTAACAAGGTTGCTGGAAAGACCGCCTGGATCCACCATAGCCACTTCAAAGTGCTGCCGACCTCAGTCTCTCCACCCACAGAACCAGATAAGTGGACGATAAAAAGGGGAACCAACACCCTAAAGATTAAGCTAAAAACTGTTCTGCTTGACCACATATGTGTTAATGTCACTGATGTTATTAATATTGCTGCCCCCACCTATGATGAGTGGCCTGAAAGCCCTGTAAATAAGCCGCATACAGAATCGCTCTGACCCTCTCTGCCCCCCCCAGAGGTCATGTATTCATTTGTGGGGAAAATCTGGCTTTCACTCTCCTACCTGTAAACTGGACTGGGTTATGTGTCTTAGCTTCCCTTTTGCCTGATTTAGACATTACTTCAGGAGATAAACCCATACCTATTCCTAGCTTCGAATATATAGCCGAATGGAATAAAAGAGCAATTGAACTCATTCCTATATTGGTGGGACTAGGCGTCATGGGAGCCATGGCCATGGGCTCCGCAGGCCTGGGGATTGCTGTACATTCTTATGCAAAGCTTTCCAACCAGTTGATTAAAGATGTTCAGGCTTTGTCTGGAACCATCCGAGACATTCAAGACCAGATAGACTCCCTAGCAGAAGTGGTCCTTCAAAACAGAAGAGAATTAGACCTGCTGACAGCCAAACAAGGGGAAATCTGTTTAGCATTACAAGAATATTGTTGCTTTTATGCCAATAAGTCAGATATTATAAGAGATAAAATTAAAAATTACAAGAAGACCTATTACCAAAAAAAAAAAAAAGGAGCTATTTGATAGCCCTCTTTGGGAGCATGAAATAAAATGCTTCCTTACCTCTTGTCTATGACTGGACCCCTGATTATATTACTAGTCCTCCTTACCATAGAACCACGGGTTGTCAACAGTCTAATTAAATATGTTAATTCCAGAGTTCAGTCCCTTAAGCTCATGGTGCTCAGATCTCAAGGATGGGAACAACTCCCCATAACTGACCAACCAAATGAGTCAATGATTTGACTCATGCACATAAAATCAGTGGGGAATGTTGTAACCTGACAAAGCTAATGCCATCTTATGAACAAACCGCCATGTCGCCTGTCTGGCTCCTGCTTCCCACCAAATTCCATTAGATAAGCCTCTCCTTTGTTTAGGCTAGATAAATTCCTTTCTGTTTAAGTTGAGATTCCCCCATAGTGATGAAATGCACCTTCCCACCTCTGGCAACCCATAATAAGATGTTCCTTTTGCCCAATGAAATGATGCCAAATACCCCGTGCCTAAAAGCCTAACCAATAAGTTTGTAAAATTACTTTATTAACCATCGCTATTGGCTTCTGTACAACTGCTTGCTACTATAAAAACTACACTCTACCTGCCCCCAGGGCTCCTCTTTGTTCTGGCATAGAGGATGCCACTGGGTACCAGCTAAAATAAAGAGCTCAATTTTTATTTTTTGGACATCCTCCCTTTGTAGTCTCATTCATTGAGTACAACAATTTCTAATATATTTGGCTTACTAAAGCCTTCTGGCCACTTAAATTATATCATAAAGCTGCGGGTTCCAGTGTGACAGTGAAACATTCCCATCATTCTCATGTTTCCCACCTCCTAGATGGGAGATGGTGAACTGGTCTAGCACTGATCACTGTCACTGACCCGATGGATTTGACTCTGAATCACCACATCACCGGTGACTGTCTCTTCTTCCAAACCTGTTTCTATTCCATGGCAGCCACCTCTCTTACAGAGTAGGAAGCCACCGCCGTAATGAGAGGATTTTAAAGTTTGCAGGAAAAATTTTAATACCTAAAAGACAAAAAAAAAAAAAAAACCTCTTACTGGCTTTCATTGAAAACTAAAATGTCACAATTGACTTAGAGATTTGTCTCACTTGAAAATTTAGAGGAAGCATTAATGTACATGCAGCTCTAAGTGTTTACCTTCACAAGTTACCGAGTTACAGGATTCCTTTGCTAAGATGACATTTTGATAGGAGGAAAGGGATAAAAAGGATACATACAGGAAAACCACAGTGGGAAGGAACATGGAAGTACAAAAATATTAAAAGGTGAGCAAGGATAACACAACATACAATCCCTTCATTACAGAACAGTCTTGCCAACCCTGAGCCTGTGTGATTCTGGTGTTTCTCCCAAGATGCCTATCCCTGCAAGTTGGAGAGACCACTGGATGGATATCTGGGCTGACTGTTAGCTTTGATGGCCAAAATTCTACAATAGGAAAAACTGACAAGTATCCATTTGGGCTCATCTCAGTTCTCAGAAGCTAAGAATCATGAATGAGAATGGGCTGCTCCTGTAATGTCTGCGGAAGAGGGGTCCGAGAAGGGAGACGCTCTAAGAACCACACAGGCTCTTATGTAAAAAGCACGGGGTTTATTGAAAGGCTACACTGGTGTAGGGTCACCCAGCGAACGTACCAGGGCGACCCTGAAGGGCAGGAGCAAGGGGTTTCTATAGGGTTGGGTATGGTAATGAGGGATAGGCAAGCGAAGTTTTACAGAAGCCAATTGCAAGGAGTTAAAGGGTAATTAATACATTCATTGGTTACTTAGGGGAACCTATAGATAGGGGAGCTTAGCAAACGGGCAACCAATCAGTTTGGAGGAAAGGCTAACAAAGGAGACAAAGGAGCCCGGGCACGGGAATGTAGCCCACGCGCGGGCTTGGCAACCAGCCAAGTCACATGATTTCCAGGAATTTGCCCTGAGGTAGGGAAACAGAAACTTAAGACACTTATCTACCTAAAACAGAAACTTAATCTAATAGGTTAGAGTCTAATAGGTTAGAGCCCAATAAGTTAGAGCCCTAATGGCCATCACATAGTTCGGCCTAACACATCAGAATTATAACTTGTATAACTTTTATATGAATCTTTTAACAAACATAACTTTATGTCACATCAAACTTCACATTCCCCCCTTTTTTTAGGAGAATCTTTAATCTTAAAGATGGGAGTCTTGTTGGAGGGATTGGTATTGTTGTCTAATAACCATAAGTTTGACTGTTGATATTTGTTGTCTAATGAAGGTAGTTATTCGATTTAGCACACATGGTCCTATAGTGACCAGGAGGAGTATTACTAAAAGGGGGCCCTTTGTCCCATCACCAGTGGGGGGTTCTAAAAGTAGCACATGGGGATGACAAAGACAACAGTCTGCTGGTCACAGGGGATACGTTGTGATGCCATCACAGCCTGCTTAAGTCTAATAGAGTCAATCTGCAGGCGTTTAACTGTATAATTGCAGAGATGTTCCCCAAATCTGTTGGGGCTGATTGTTCTTATCTGTGAACTGGCTTTCCCCAGGGGTAGCAGAAGAAACAGTGGCAGAGCTGGAAGCAGGACAGTAGCAGGAGTCATAATGTGGGCCCAGTCACAGTTAGCCTCTGTTGGAGTCTTTGAGAGTGACGCAGTGAACAGGTCCCTGGCACAGGTGGTGGCGGTGGTGGCATTGGTTCCTCAGGGGCCCACTTTTTGACTCTCGAGTGATGAATCCACGGAGCACAACCTGAAAGTTTAAGAGCAGTGGGCGTGGTTAGGATTACCTCATGGGGTCCCTCCCACTTTGGTTGGAGAGGCTCCTCTTTTAGGCTCTAATCAGGACTTGGTCTCCCAGATTTGAAGGAGTGGACTGGTGTGGGCATGGGGATCAGATGTCTCCATAACAGTCTGCTGAAGTTTCTGAAGCATCTGATGCAGCACCTTTATCTGTTGGTGCAAGTTTAAAGTTCCCATCTCCTGTAATCTATTCAGAACAGGCATCAGTGGGGGAGGCTCCCAAACATTGTCTCGAATGGAGTTAGTCCACCTCGGCGCAGTGTGCACCGCAACTGCAAGAGGGCCGCTGGGAGCACAGTAACCCAGTTACCCCAGTCTCTTGGCATAACTTTGCCAGGGTAGTTTTAAAGTACAGTTTTGTCTTTTTATTTGGCTTGAGCTTTGTGGCCAATATATAGTATGGAGTTTTCATTTTAGCCCCAGCACTGCTGTAAGGCTTTTGACCATTTTACCCACAAAAGCAGGTCCATTATCTGAAACTACTGTTATGGGGAGCCCATACCATAGAATGATCAGCTCCATCAAAGCTTTTATCATCTCTCTTGATGTTTCAGTCTTAGTGGGGAGGCCTCCACCCATCCGGAATAGGTACAAACCAAAACGATTAAGTGTCTCTTATTTCCACCGGTGGGTTTAATTTTAGTAAAATCCACTTTAACATCTTAAGATGGCACAGTTCCTTGTCTCTGGACATCTAGTCGTTGTGTTGTCAGGAGACAGGGTTGTTGTGGGCTGTTAGTGCCCCTCTCAGTCACTGAAGCACACAAAGTCCATATCTGGAAATAAAGAATTAACAGCCAAGCAACATTGCTGTAGAGTCTTTCCCAAGCTGCTGTGGCTATGCAGTCTTTTATTACAAAATATCCCAGGAGGCAGAGCCTCTGCCTGGATGGTTTACTCCGAGGTGACCTTTTATCAGTATGAACCTCTTATCATAAATATCTGGAGCACAAGCAAAGGCAGGTGTCTGAATCTGAAAGAAAGCAAATGTTTATCTGTATAAACAATCCCAGTTTTATATTTTAGAAGATCTGTACATCTGGAAGGTATGAATACACTTAATATGCTATGAGATTAGCAACACTGAATTGTCATAGCCATATGAAAACTTTTGTTTCTTAATTTAGTTTTGTACCAGAGCATCTTTAAATCAGAAAACCTCATTGTCCTGTTTTAGAAAATTTAACCTGTTGAAGATGACCAATGTAAACATATCACAATAATACATTTTGTCTAACAATTTTTTATGACTTATGAAAACCAGATCACTTAACACATTATTTTGAACAAATAAGAAACTCTCAAATCATAATATAACAATAAACAATAAACAATAAACAAAACATGCATTACATTTATAAAACCAATTTTAGCATCATTTTGGCCAGCTGGCAACTTTTGGTGGAAGCATACCAGACAAACATTTCAAAAATCCAAAAATGCAAAAAGAAAATTCATTGAGCTCAAATAAAACAGCTGTTTACAGGTTGGGCACACAGAAAAACAAAACATACAGACAAATTTAAAAAATCAGAGTGTACTCATATATATTGGCCAAATTAAATTATAGTAACTCTTATAATTTTAGAAGTTTGAAATTACAAATAGACTAGTCAGAATTATTTGTAGGTCAATAGCAGAGATCTCTTATAAGAATTTAGAAGAAACAAAAAATAAATTCCTTTATAAAAATACTGACAACTTTTATGTTTTCCTTTTATGTAGCTTTTAGCTCAGGCATCTCCATACCCTCTGTCATAGACTCAAACCTTTTTTTTTTTTTAACTTTTTTAGCATTTTCTCTGTAAGAGTATCATTTATATAAATTTCCTTTGATATATCTTTGTCAAAACTTATTTTGACCCTTTGTTCCTGGGTTGTTACAATTACGCCCAGTTTCCTGCTTGCTGCAAATGCTGCAGCCATTTGTGATCTAAGAGCAGAGACCCTCTTTGTATGTGGAGAAAGAGAAAAGCACGCTTCAGGATAAGGTTTTTGTCCCAGGTGTTTTGAGCCAGGGCACCCAGCTTGTGTTTCCCACTGTGGCTTACTCAGCTTACTCAATGTTTTGACAAAGCAGGCATTTACATTTCTCCTTTTAGATAGTAATTTTGATTAATCATCACTCAGGAGTTTGTAGTGCACAAGAAAAGTTTTATGCACATCAGTTTAAACTGAAAACCAAAAGTTTAAGTGCCAATTAGTCAAAATTTGTAATTAGATTTCTCCTGTAAAACTTTCCTAGATGCTTGCAGGCAGTTCCAGGCTAGTGACATCCAGGCTGGCCATTGGGGCAGCACTGGCACCACATACAACCAGGAGTTTATATATGGAAACTACTTTGGGTGCTCAGGCTTTCTGGTGACAATATTTCATACTCCATTGATTACCTGGGGGTGGAGTGACACTTTAACTAATCATCCCACATTGAATTTATCAAAATTGTTAAGCATATATTTTAAAACAGTTGACTTACTGTCAGCACAACCCATTATGTCAATGACTTGGACAATATAGTAACCCACAGTTACAATTTATCTAAGCAAGTTCTGTCTCCCCCACTCAATTTGAAATGTAAACGAAATTTGAGACTAACAAATGGTCTCCTGCTGGCAGGTTGAATTCCTCTGGTAACAGTGACTTGGAAGCACAGGCGCAGGGGGGATAACATAGTTGCAACACAGGGGAGGAACACGCACACACACACAAAAACAGACAATTCCGGGAATAATAGCCACACCGCTCCCGACCTCAAATTTAGAAGAGATTCAGAGGATGACCTCTGACAGACGGCAAAACACCGCGTCCAGTGGCCTAGCTCTCACAGGTTTAAACAGAACAGACGCTAGCACAGAACAGATACTTGGATGAGCCTTGGGCAAATTGCCAAACCAGAAACCAAATTATAAGCGTGCTTATCTTGGTTGGGAGGCGGGAATTCAGTTGTCTCTGTCTCGTAGCCTTGCATCCTGCCTTGCAGCTGATCTCAGGGGGCCAGCTGAAGATCAGCTTTTTGGCGCCTTGGCCCCCCCCAAGGGTTAGCTGCCAGGCAAGGAGGCACCGAGGCCCCCTCAAATGAGGATCTCCCTGTTAGGATCTTGCTGGGGCCTCCAAAATGTTATGGCAAAATCACAAGATAGATTCACTCACAGGAAGATGAGATTCGAGAAACAAATGAATTTTTTAATTGATGTCGGCCAGGGACAGCAGAAGCTGACCCTGAGCTTTTGTGTCCTCCTCCTTAAATACACTTTTGGAGGTCTTACAAAGTCCTTGGTTGCCATGGAAACTGTATTTTTTACTATATCACCTCTCTGGAAAGTTTTCAAGGTTCTTCAAACATCTGGCCAATTAACACTGGGGATAGGGTAGCAGGTACCTCCTGTGCTAAAACCATTTGTCTCCCTTTTTGTGGTTATATGACCTTAATATAGTGATAAGGAAAACCTGTTTGTTTGTGATAGTACCATCCATTTTTTCTCTTTGAAGTTTATTGCTACAGAAAGGGCAGTGGGACTAAAGTCCAACTAAAAGTTTCTATTTATTCCCATTGTCCTGTGGAGAGAATGCAGTGGTAACGCTTGTGCCGGGGAGTGAAAGAGGAAGTAAAAAGAACGAAAAGACTCTGAAACAACAAATCCTTAGGGAATACAAAAGCCCAAAGGCCTAATACAAATGACCGAAGTCCAAAATCCCTAAGGCAAATAACTAACGGGTCAGGAAAGACCCCAAAATTACTCCACGGAGGATGAGGCCCAGTTAAGGGCCACCCAAACAAACAGAGAGAGAAGGAAAAGGAAATTCTCTCTCCCAAACGACACTGCAGCGTCAGGCAAATGGAGTCACAAACAGAGTCAGAAGTATAGTCAAGAGGCAGAGATATAAAGAAACGGCCGTACTTACCCCAAGAGGTGCAGTGTCGGCCATTGAAGCCTCTCCCCTGGCCCCCCTTTAATCCTGGACGAGCCCCCAAATGTAACGTCCACAAAAGAGGGGTCCGAGAAGGGAGACGCTCCAAGAAACACACAGGCTCTTATGTAAAAAGCACGGGGTTTATTGAAAGGCTACACCGGCATAGGGTCACCCAGCGAACATACCAGGGCGACCCCGAAGGGCAGGAGCAAGGGGTTTCTATAGGGTTGGGTATGGTAATGAGGGATAGGCAAGCGAAGTTTTACAGAAGCCAATCGCAAGGAGTTAAAGGGTAATTAATACATTCATTGGTTACTTAGGGGAACCTATAGATAGGGGAGCTTAGCAAACGGGCAACCAATCAGTTTGGAGGAAAGGCTAACAAAGGAGACAAAGGAGCCCAGGCACGGGAATGTAGCCCGCGCGCGGGCTTGGCAACCAGCCAAGTCACATGATTTCCAGGAATTTGTCCTGAGGTAGGGAAACAGAAACTTAAGACACTTATCTACCTAAAACAGAAACTTAATCTAATAGGTTAGAGTCTAATAGGTTAGAGCCCAATAAGTTAGAGCCCTAATGGCCATGACATAGTTCGGCCTAACACATCAGAATTATAACTTGTATAACTTTTATATGAATCTTTTAACAAACATAACTTTATGTCACATCAAACTTCACACTCCTTTTGAAAAGAAATACGTTTTTTAAGTGTAGACACATCCCAGTGTACAACCAAGTCCTGCCAGAAAAGCAACTAGCCAGGAGGAGAATGTCATGTAAAGTCATATTTCTTTCTTCTTTTGCAAGCATTCCATTTTATGGAGCCCTGCCCTCTCTGTCAGTTTGCAAACAAAGAGAGAATTCTTCACCCCTGAGGCCATGCAGCAACAGCAATTAGGTTGATGGGATTTGGTTTAAACTCCGGAATGACACCACTCCACAGCACAAGTGTGTGTTTCTTCCAGATGAGTGTTTCCACAGTTCCAAGAGTGGAAAATTGTTTCATGGAGGAAAAAAAATCACCCCATACTTTTATCAACAGCTGAAGCAGTCACTTGTAAGATGGTTTCATTCCCGCCAGGCCAGTTCATGTACTTAGTGGGAGAACTGGTCAATTATTTTTAAAAAAATGTCACTTTTAAGGGTTAGGGGGTCTCCTTTAAAAAACACACCTGTATAAACTTTAATTCACTTAACAAAAATATAATCTCAAAATTATACTTGGATTAGAAGTATAAAATTTCAAGAATATGCATCTTACCTTTCCGTCACTGTGGTATAACACCTGAGAAAACCAACTTAAATGAAAAAAAGCTATGGTTTCAGTCTTCAATCTCTGGTGAGCTGGCTCTGGACAAAGTATCCCATTCAAAGTCACATCCCTGGTGACCCACCTCTTCCAAGTAGGCTCCACCTCCTCAGGGTGGAGCTGCCAGTAATGCCTTTAGTTGGAAATCAAGCCTTAAGTACATGGTCTTGAGGGACATTTCAGACCCAAACTATAACAATAAATGAAGAGTACAATCTTACAAATAAATGCAAACTTTAACGGCACATCAGAAACAAAAAATTTAGTAGCTCTTCTTTGTTTTTTCTTCCCCCCTCCCAGAGTCTTGCTCTGTTCCTCGGGATTATATTGAATGCCTGGGATCAAACCCCCTCCCACCTCAGCCTCCTGAGTAGCTGGGACTACAGGTGCTTGTCACCAAGCCCAGCCAGCTAGCTTTTACATTTTATTTAAAATCAACTTTAAAATATTTAAAGCTAATTGAAAATGCCATCATTCTTTGATTACTATATCTATGGGATATACGGAAACAGTCTCCCTCTTCTTTCTCCCTGGTAGAATCATGATAGTTTGTGTGTTAACACACTTCCCATGTGACTAAGGAGCAAACTCTAACTGGTCTAAACCCACAATGGACAATTTGTTCCCCTTACCAGTAATTAATTTAGGAATGGCACACGGTCCAGATCTGGCCAATGAGACATGAGAGGAAGTCCAGGGTGGGGGGGGGCACTGTCTTCTCAAAAAAGAGAAATTTAAAAAAATTACATTCTTTTACTTCTTTGTGCCTGCAAAAGACGTTTTGAGACAATGTGGGAAGAAGCTCCATCCTTGCCGGGAGGCTAAAAATGACAGAACAGGAAGATCACTCTTAGTCATGCCAGTGAAGTAATCCAATACAGAACACCTACTTCTGAAGAGTGTGTTAAACACGAGGGCCCCAAATATCCAGACACATGTATCACGTGGACCTGAAGTCACTCTTAGGGTTATGTCATCAGCCCCCATAAATATTTGGGTGATTGCTTTAGTGAAGCAACTATGCAATGCAGTCCAGTGTTTATAATTTGTGCTCATCTCAACACTTCTAATCCACAGTTCCACAAGAATCTCTTGAGGACTAAACAATTCCTCAAGAATCTCTCTTGGCTAAACAGTGGAGAGGAGGGATTTACAGAATATTTCTACTTTTGTACTTACTCATTTGTTGATCTACAGTGGATGATTAATGGACCAGACAAAAATAAAAATTTAAATTTCTACATCTATACAGAGTAGAGTTATATTCTTAAGGTAGATGGATAAAGAATTGAAATTGTACATTTTAATATCAATTGTTAGATGGATGATGAAATACACAGACTTGCATACTGCAGTGGAAAAAACCTAAATGCTAGTTGACTTGATTTATCTATAGCTGAAAGGAAATCTTGTTTAGAAGTGGAGAGTGGACAAACAGAATAGTGACAGTTTTGCTATTTGATTAAAATTCATTTTGGTTACTGTTGGTCCTTACTTCACAATCTCTTCTCCACCCTCCCAGTAAAATTCATATGCATTTCCCTTTGTTTCAGAATTATCTGCTTTCAGCTGCCAGGGAAAGTTGTTTATGTTTCTTGGGAATTAAACTTCAAGGTCACTTCCTACCATTAATCCCATGTCAGGAAGTGTTACTTAGGACATTTCCTGTTCCTACTCTCAATAGTGCTGAGGAGGAGAAATTGTCAGTGGTCTCTAATTTTTAATCCTCTCAGTAGTCTTCAAATATGTGCTGTACACAGTTCATTTCATTTAACTGGCTGTTTGGGTAGAAAAATTTCAGCATACTTTCTCCAGGATGAATCAAAGATGTTGCCTGCTGACACTGTAGAATGGGCAGCACTGCTTTTTTCTTTCCACCTTTGGAAATGAGCTCAGTTGAGTAAGGATTGCTTGGTAATCAATGCAAGTAAACACTAAGTATGAAGCCAGTGTATCTACTATGAGCTGAATATTATAAAACAATTGCTTTGGCTATTTTTATTAACTAAAGTCAACAGATACTTTGCAATTGAAAACATTCAATTAAGTAAAAAGAAGTTTTAAATCATTGGTAGTTTTGTAGAGAAGGAACAATCCATTAGTAGAATGATCATTTTTACTTTCTGATTGGATATTCCAGGATCAAAAAGTGAAAAGTTATTGAAATTTTTTTAGTAAACATATGTTAAATTATAGAGAGCTTTAAATACCTGATCAGTATGACATTTCTGCTAAAAAGGAAAATCTTTTAAAACATGGTATTTTTCAGTTAGAAATCTGCTCTTCTCTAAAAGTGCTAAGCATGTCTTAAGAGTACATGAGTGACTTGCGGAATGAGAAATTATTAGCTATTGTGTTTTACTTTCATCCAAATCTTATTTTTTAAAACACCAAATCAAGCTAATTTTTCGGTCTACTTATGTGAAGACTCATATGAAGGAGACTACATAATATCAAGGAGTAATAAAAAAAAAAAGACTAACAAATGGACAGAAAATATTGTTTCTGAGAGGGAATTTTTCCAAACAAAATTTGACAAAATGATTTTTTAAATTAACGAAAAAGAACACTAAACTGCCACAAACAGCTAGGCAAATACCAAAAAAATAGTAAAAAGAAGACATTCTTACCCTAACATACAATGAAGACATACTAAAGAGTTATAATAGGTCAAGCAGCATGGTAATATGCAACAAAAAGACTTAAGTCAATTTGAAGCAGAAGCAAGTACTCTATAAATGCAGGAACATTCATAAACCACCCTGCACACCACATGGCAAAAGAAACGCAAGATGTGAGAGGCTGGGTGTGCAACGTTGCACTAAGCCTGTGTGAGAACTGCCAAAAAGTATCTCATACGGAAGCTTAGCCTCTTCTATGGGCATAAAGGCAGAAAAATACATAAATAAAAAAAATCTGGGGCCAGTGAGATGGCTCAGCGGCCTACGCGTCTGCCCAGCAAGCACAAGGGCCCGAGTTCTACTCCCGGAACCCGCATATGAAAAAGGGGCCGGTGATATCGCTCAGCGGCACGGGAGCCTGCTGGCACACAGGTCCTGAGGTCGACCCCCGGTACCCACAAAAAAAAAAAATCTGATGTGTGTGATGGCATAAAAATATAAATCTCCCTATATCAAAAGAATTCTGAACAAAATATGAAGAAAAATAACTGTAAAACTTTTATCTCGATAAGATAAATGGAGTTAATGTATTTAACAAGAGACCTTTTGAACAAATCAGTATGAACTCAATGTCCCCCTTCACCTAGCAATGAAGAAAGACTTACATTTAGGGCCATAAATGCACAAAAATTTTCTCAATTTCAATAATATCCAAACAAATACAAATTTAAACAACCACAATATATGTTCATATAAATCCATCTGATATTCAGAATTGAGTGTACAGCTGTGAAGTGCAGTCATATTCAGCTACTAAAACTTGTTTCTCTTGAATTAAAAACAAGAGAAATACTGGTGATATATTTTAATTGCAACAGTATATTACAAAACTGTTTATGTTGCATGTTCATAATTATTCAAAAATATATGCTTATATGCAAACATACGCATAGAAAAAGACGTGGATTATCTCCAGATAATTAGATATTAAGCTCTTTTCAATTTTTTATGCTTTCCTGTATTTGTCTTTTATTTTATTAATCAAAACCCAGAAGCAATCAATGTCCCATGCGTGCCTTCTGACTCTTTCCTGTCTGCGTGCACTGGCCCAGCAGCAGCCTCCTGAGGACGCTCTGGCTTTGGCTCCCAGTTTGCATGATCCGGGCTGATCTGAGAACATGGCTGTTTCCAAACTTCTCCCTGGCTTCAGCCTCTACTGGCTTCATGTCCCTCCCTGAGCACATACAGTGAGAGCTAATCAGAGCTTTTTTTTTTAAATGTGAGATTTGTCAAATGTATGAAACTAGGCAGCTGAATATAGGGAATGCCAACATGCAGTTACAGCATCCTGGGTCCCTCAGCCGAGGGCGCTGCACATGATTAACACAGAACTTTACCCAGTGGCTGGTATCATCCCTGCCTTTTAAAAATGCTTTTGCTTGACCTTTTTGAAATAAACCGTACAAATGGTTTTATGTGCTTATATGGCAAAGCTGCTCCCTGTGACCCAGTCACAAGGTTAAAGCATAAAATCTAGTTAAGGGCTCTTGCCAAAACATGAATCAGTTGCAGCATAATATTCTGAACTCTGTTTTTTTTTTCCATTCTCTAATATTTCTTCACATCATAGCCAAAACATTTACTCATAATTAAGCAGAGTGGGAGACCAGGCCCTTCCAGGAAATGCACTTGGCAAGCACCCCAAAGCTCTTCATTGTCTTCCATGCAGAACAATTACATCAGTTCCTTCCATTTCCAGAGAAAGATTTTGCTGAGAAAGAGATGAAAATAAAAGGAAGAAATCAGCTTATTTACATATTCCTAATCAGGTGAATATTTAATCTTTTTTATGGGAAAAGGAACTGTCTTGAAGAATTGAGTGGTCATTTTTAAAACCTGCTTTTACTGCCTCTGGGGTCCGTACCTCACACTGACCACAGTCTCCCTTCATGGGTTACTTATGTCTGCTGAAAAGCCTCCAGGTCCCCATGGAAATCAGCCAGTACGTGTGTTGTATTCCAGAGTCTGGAAGCTTCAAGAGAACTGAAATGCCATCCATGTTGCTCTTTGAAAGGTTAAAGTTGTATCATCACTCCTATTTGACATTTTCTATTTACTCGGTAGATTCATTCCAAATCCTAATGCAGAAAGGTTTAGAGTCTAAATTTGTACACTGACGCTGGGTAAAATAAGAGACATCTTATGAGTTGTTTGTTCTCAGCTGATCTGAACGACAAAGGATCATAACCAAGACAACTACATCTATCAAGTATATCTATCAAGTACATCTAATCAACTACATCTATCCATCAGGCCAGTGCTCTGTCAGCTTAAGGACAGACCAGCAGAGGCAGGTGCTCAACCAACCTCAGGGGCTACAGAGGTCATCCTCCACACCAGGTTCTCACCATTACCTGACCATCCCAGACGGACCTTTCCTTTTCTGCTTATGTACCAGTTCTTGGGACCCTAGAACTTACCAGGGTTCCCTAGGAAAGGACAGTTTGGGTAGAGGGGCCAATTTCACAAACCCAAGAAATAGCAGAGACTTGCAGAATCTATGTTTCTGTCTCTCAGTGACATCAGATGGGGAACCACCATCTCAGCCAGAAAATAATAGACTCCCCCTCATTCATTGCTGAATTCCTGGACTTCTCATTCTCCTGGGCTAAAATCCAGAAGAGTTCTGCACCATCAGAGAAAGGAAGACAATGGGACAAGCAGGCAGGAATGCCCATTGCATATACCCAGGTCCCTTCTCCACAGAGCTGGGGTAAGGTGCCCATGAGGTAGGGAAGTCAGAGGTGCTTAGGTTCCCAGGGATGAGCCCATGATGTTCTGCTCCAGAGAAGGGGTGGGGGATGGCCCTGAGCTGCTCATTCCTCCAGACAATAAATCCTTGGGACATGTCCCACACCAGAACATTTGATCTGAGGGAGCATTTACCCAAACCAAGGCAGAGGCTGGCCACCCTCTCAGGCTGGTGAGGGACATGGCTGTTCTCCCCCCTGCACAGGGCTCTTCTCCATGTGCCAACATTCATCGAGTACTCAGAAAGGTCTAGCAGAGAGAACTCGGGAAAATGCCCCAGTAAAGAAGCAAGGATATGATTTCAATGCTAATAATGAAAGCAGCACCATATAAGGCAGGAGTCTCTTGTTTACAACTGACAGACACTCAACTCAATAACTTAAGCCAAAAGGGAAATTTATCAGCTGACATAAATAGGCCAGAGCTTAGAAAAAAAAAAGGCTCAGGCACATCTAGATTTTGAGGCTCCCATAACATCTCTGGGTCACCTTGTGGTTCTTCTTTCCTTCTCTCTGTTGGCTTAATTCTGCAGACCAGCTGTCCCAGGGATAAGGGAGATGGCTGCTGTAATGGGGCTGCTCTTGCTTTTGTTCTGTAGCATCTGGAACTCCTCTCTCTGTCTAAGGAATTTCCCACCTCGTAAGTCTTGGGGGAGCATGTGCCCTCGCAGGAGAGAAGCTGAGTATGTCAGATGCTTGATTTTTCAAAGATCTTTGCAGCTAAGGATAAAGCGTATGACACAGCCTTTCTAAATCTGAAATTACAAAGAAACAAAAAGAAGAAGAAAAACACCGCCTTCTCCCTAGGCAGCGCACCTTCCCGGAGAGGTGGCGGCAGCCGCACTGCAGTCTCATCCAGCACCCGTGCTCAGTGCCAGCTCCTCAGGTGGCATGCGATGGCAGTGGCGGCCTCACCATCCTTCCCAGTTGTTACACACAGATTCTTCAGCCATCCCAGGTGTCCTGTCTATCTGCTACTCAGTAACATTTTAACACATTTATTTTCTGCTTAAATCAATGGGAGTGGGTTTCTGCAGCCCACAAATAAGAGCTTGACTGAAAATAGCTGCCCTAGATCACACTCTCCATGCTTAGCAAACCTAGTTGAAAAAGAGCCCCACTCATCCAGTGTATACATCAATCTGCCTGAGGATTCCTATTGATCTTTGGGGGTCAGCTGTTTGCTAAGTGTACCCTCACCCTCACTCCAAACATATTGCTGGAGGAATAGGACTTTATTTTTAGCCCAGACTGTGTGAACTGCCCATTTCTGTGGCCAAGGACAGTGGAGCTCATGAAAGATTCTCTTATTGAATAGAGGAGGTGGTGTTTCCCAAAGAAAATAGATGTACATGATAAGCATGTTCCTTATATTCTCTATAGAATATTCCCCATTACTTACCACTCTTTTGAAGCCTACAAATTCCACACTGCAAATGGAAAGGATAAGTCTTGTCTGTTGGTTCCACTTCCCCAGTAGAATTAAATAGGATATATTAAAGTGAAGAGACCAGGAAATAAAACAGAAGGAATTCTGTGTTCAGTGAGATTTATATAAAAAAAATAATAAGATAAACTATGTTTTCTTGTCCCCAAACCTTGGAAAGTGTGTAGAAAAGATTTTCAGTAATAGCTAGGAAACTACTGCTTCTAAACAAAATCCCGCCTCTATTCTCTTCTAATTATTTACACATTTCTGGTCCCCTAGAACTTGGTGAGATTCTTCAGGACTCTGTGGAAAGATGACTTTCCTGCTGAGGGTTTTCCAGGAACCGTCTTTGTTGAAGGTAATGAGTAGTATCAACCATCACATAATGTCACCATGCCCCAGAGAGTTAAAAATCAACCCATGCCAGAGAGAAGTCTTAAATGACCCCAGAACTCTTGGGACCTGTGGGCTCAGGCAGAAGCAGAAAACCAGTTTCCAAAAATATAGCAGCAATCAAAGCTAAGGGAACATGATAAAAAGAATGCTGGAGACTGAGAAAGGGAACATGTATGAAACTGTATCAAGATCAGCAAAAACCTTATAAATAGCAACCTCTACATACTGAATTCCTGCAGAAGGAACCTGTCACTGATAATTTTTTTTGACCCTGCAGATCCGCTCCCCATGCTTCTTGAGTCTGCTGTCTGACCCCGCGGACGGCATCAATCAGCTCCAGTACTCTTGCTTCCCGCAGAGCTCAGCTAGGGAGAAACTGGTAGGAGATAAAGGGAGAAGGAAAGTGAGGCTGAGGTTGAACTTCTCTGTTTTCCTCCTGGCCAGATAGCAGCTCCCACAGCCAACCTTCTCCATATTGCCCCTCTCTCCAGGTTCTGGTCACTGCCTCTTCTCTCTGCCCTTTTAGGATAAGGGTGGTGGCCACTGTCTAAGGAATGGTGCCCTTCCTCCCTGGTCTCCCTAAACCCTCTCCACACTTGTAATTAGTCACATTCCTCAGTCACATCACTTGAGCATTCCATCAGATTCCTCATGACTAATGTAAAATGAAAATATCCTCTGATATACTTAGTGATTGACCACACGTAACTTGAGGTGGACGTGGAGGAGAGCAAAGGGCAAATTCAAAGGCAAGGAGAAAGCAGAGAGACTGAGAGTGAGGACAGAAGTGCCCCGCATTCGGCTCTGACATGTCCCTATATTGAATCCAAGTGGAGATGTTAAATATGGAAGTGAGGCGGAGGGTTCAGTTTTAGAGATGGAGTCTTAGAGAACATTTACTGGTAGGAAGTAAGAAAACCATCCAGTGAGGTTGTGGAAGCAACAGTAGAGAGCAAAGACTGAATTCTCCAGAATATGAGTGTCTCATGGTAAAAGGGAGAACAGCTACTGATAAACAGTCAAGCAGTGGGAAAAAAACTGGAATGATGTCCCTCGGGCCTTGAGGTAGAGGGTTTAAGGAGAAAGGAACTGTTTGGTTAACAGGGGCGTCCAAGAAACCCTTAAGATAAGATTAAAACTAACCCGTTGGCTGCCTCATTTGAGGGGACTAGCGTAACCTTGGACAGTGCAGTTTCCAAGAGGCAGGACCGGGTGCGCCAGTTCCCTGGGACCCCATAATGAAGACAGGCAGAATGCAGGACATGATTTCAGGCATGGCTGAAAACAGAAGTAAGATGTGGCAGAAATCAGAAGGGTAGAGGGCCAAAGGGAATATTTTTTTTTTAAGGAGAGAAACGTGAAAATCTATATATGTAGAGGGGAACAGACCAGGAGAGAGGGACAAAGAGGCAGGCTCCCGCAGGTTTGGCTAGGATAGAAGGGACCTCATCCCTCAACTTTAGTGGTAGGAAATAAAGCTGAGCACATATGTGGAAGAATCTTTGAGAGAAATCAAGGCATTTTATACTTCAAGGTCTTAAAGTATAGCAGGAGTGTGTGATGTCCACAGGCAGGAAGAAAGAATTCAATAGACAAGATGTGGAAGATTAATATAGGTAATCGTAGATAAATAGGCTGGAGCAAGACAATGCATACTCAGCACTCTTCTACGTGCTCCCCACCCTCTTCCCCTTCCAGAAATGCATATTCATAAAAGTTAAAAACTGTAAGTTTAGAAGAGGAAAAGGTAGAAAAGAAGGCTCTGCTACCCTCAAGCACCAAGATGTAATCATGTACCATTGCATAGGATCTTGACTAAAATAAAATAAACTGGAAGTTAGAAGAATGTGAAACTTTGTAACTACACAAGGAGTGACAAAGTACTGCATAATTTTTTTGGTTTGCTTGTTTTTTGTGGTGCTGGGATTGAATCCAGAGCCTCATGCATGTAAGGTGAGCTCTACCACTGAGCTCATCCCCAAGTCTGCATACTTTAAATTCAATGCATCTCAGTGAGATTTCTCATTCTTTTATAAAGCAGTGAAATAATCCATGACATTAGTATGTCATCACTTTTTTAAAGTTATCAGTGTATCACAAAGTTTATGAAATTATATTTGCCACACACCTCTGGCAAGTTAGTTAAAAAAGGATTAGTTAAAAGGTTAGAAGTTAGTTAAAATGAGTGAGTGGAATAAACACCTGAATCCGGGTATCACCTGCCATCTGGTCTGCAGATCTCTGCCCAAGCAGAAACAAACTCTCTCTACATCTACTCAAACAAAACCCATCTGGTAGAGAGGAGAAGAGAGATCGTGTGACTACTGCTTCAAAGAGAGACAATTATACTCTCAGGTATAGTGTTCCACTTTATCTTTGAAATATTTATTTCAAGATGGCACGAGCCCATTGCATCAGTTACAAGCAAATGCAGGAAACCTTTTATTCTTATTTCTACAAAATTTTTCAGTAGGGATACAAGGAGTGATTAAAATATACAGTGAATGTTTAAATTTTTAAAATTTATTACTGTAAAAACACATTGTCATTACCCCCTCTCCCTCAATACACTCCCCCTCACGTTGAGAACAATTATCCCATTTTTCTTGCCACTTTCTGAAGCACTTCTGAAAGTCTTTTTTGTGTCTTTATGAGGTGTGATGAAAAATACAATACCATGAATGCTGCTGCCTAGTGCCATCCAATAGAAAAGCAGACTCCAAAACATTACAGTGTCTTTACCCACCTTATTCACTAGATTTGGGACCATGCAACTACTTGCTCTTCAGCAAAGTCAAAATGGCCATGAAGGGTAAATGTTTTGAACTAATTCAGGACATCAAGGTAGCCACAACAGTATCACTAAGGACACTCATGAACGACGACTTCTTGAACTGCTTCTGAAAGTGGCCAGTGCACTACAGTGGGACACATGGGTTTGAAGCAAGGTAGAGTATTTTGAGGGGATTAATGGTACTGTGTCTTCTACTGAAATGAATTTTCTAAAAATTTAAACACTCATTGTATTTTTTGATCACATTTCATATAACAGTAATTTTGTGTCACAGAAAACCTCACCTGTATATGCTACAAAAGTTGTTTTGAGCAATCATAGAAAGTTCCCTTTAATGAAATTTAGCTGGGATCACCCCCAAATGAATGAGGACCCTCCTTCCCATGAAGTGAGGAGTATTTTGTCCTTATCAGTTGGGATGGTCACCAAGTTATTTTTCAACGAAGCTGAAAATGACAAACTGACTCCAAATTGGAAGTCGTACTTTCAGCACCTCAGCTTGTCAAATTTCAGGTGGTGACAGATTTTCAGGCCCTGAGAGTGGAATCTTAAACAATGGTACCATACAAAGGATTTTCTTTACCAATCCTCTTTGCCAGAAATTGGACTTTAGCAGCAGATATGAATCTATGACCTACATACAAATTATTCTCGATGACATGGATACTAAACAGTAAAAAGGGATGCTAACAAAAGCATTATTTGACAAGCATGAGATTTTACCACCAGTAGGGCATTAAGCAGGTCACACCTATCAGGGAAGGTGAACCTTACTATGTATAACCTACACAACAGTACCATTGTCTATACAGCATGCTGATAATTAATTCCACATTTATGAGTTTTAGTGCTCTAGAACTGCATTTGGAATGCTCAAGTCCTTTCTGTTTTTATCATTGTTTATTCCAAAATGCTTTGCTTTTGTGTGAAGCAAAATTGCTTGTATTATCTCTACATTCCCATAATTCTATTAGAAAAGATAGGTGGATTTGTTGTTCTTAAAGAGGACAGCATTATGAAAAAGTGGGTATGGCTGGAGGTGAAATTGGGAAAAAGTTCTCCACTCTTCTCACCTTCCTTTCTCTGTCCCCCTCCCCAATTTCACAAGTTGAACATGATTGTGTTTGGAGAGAGGGTTTTTAGGAGGCAATTAAGGTGAAATGAGGTCACAGAGTGGTGCTCTAGTCTGGTAGGATAGGCCTGAATAGCCTTAGAAGAGGAACAGAAGAGCTCTCTGTCTTCCTCTCACCCTCCACCCTCTCCCATCTCTAGACTCCTCTTTCCCTTTCTCCAAGGAAAGTCCATGTGGGCACACAGTAAAAAAGCACCGTCCACAAGCCAGGAAGATGGTCACCAGCACCCAGCCACACCGGCACCCTGATCTTGGACTTCCAGCCTCCAGAATTCTGCGAAAATAAATGTACACATATGTTATCAAACCCCCAACCTATAGTATTTTCCTATGGCCACACAAGCTAAGACATGGCCTGTCCTTAACTCAAGTATTGCATGGGGGTGGGGTGAGGAGTTGAAGAGGGGTGTATGCACTGCTGCTCCCCTAAAACACACAGCTACCAGGATCATAAACTCAACATCAGTTAGGAATTAAAGAGGTGGAGTTTAAAATAAAGGAAGATGGTTTATTTGTAAAAGGGTGAGAAAAGAGAAGACAGGTACTCTGGAAGTGTAGGGGTATCAGAAAAACAAATACTTCCAAGGCCTTGTCCCTGGCTCCTTTTATTTAGGACCTGTGATTTTTTCTCCCCATCCCCCACGTGGGCTCCTGGAAGTTGCTGCCATCTGATTGGCTCTCTGGCTGTCTTTGATCCTAGCCTGGGCACCTTTGTCTACATTCTTTCTGGCCTTCTGGTTTCTTCTTGCCCTTTTGTGATGGATAAGTGGTGGTGGGGGCTTATGGAAAGGCAGCTTAGAGTTAGTGATTATGTAAAGGGGATGTGTGCATCTGACTAAAGTGAGAATATGTATATATGTACACATGTGTAGGTGTGTGTGTCTTTTACATATTAAGTGAGAGCCCTTGTCTCCTTTGCATTGTATCAGAGGTGAAGGGGGCTGGTTACCCTGACCTTTTATGTTCTTGGCTCCTTCTGTGCTTGGTTAACTCTTTTTGATAAATTCTTATGGTAATTGCATTGCCTGGTGCCTTCCCTGTTTGGTTTATCTTTCCTTTTTTCACCTTTGTCTTTCTAACTGCTCCTACTGCAGTCTAACTGTAGAGGCAAAAGCTACATTCAGTAAGATTCTCTGTTAATTTTTAATAAAACTTAAATGAGACTTTTATCCTATCCTTTTCCCACCTAGGAACCCCCTTTTCCTACAAAGGGGTCCAGTGCTTCAACCATAGTGAGTCTAAATCTCCTGGCAGCCACACATTTCTTCACACTGTGCCCCATTCCCATTTCCACTGTCCTCAAGTCCTAACCTTTCTTGATAACGTCCTCCTCTTCCCAATTCCCAGCATCTCTCCCTTCTCATAGAAGATAGTTTACTTACTTAGCTTATGAGTGAGGCAGCTAGATAGGAGGAAGGGCCAAGAATGAGAATTTAAATACAAACAGCAAACTAGGACTTTGACCAGAAATGAACATTCCTCAGGCAATGTGGAATGTGGTCCCTCCCTCCTAAAAGGGAGCTCCTGAGTTCTGAGGAAATTATAATGCAAAATAACCAGATCTTTCTAAGATCCCAGTTTACTGTAAACACTGCCTAAAGGAATGTGGATAGTGAACCTAAGTTCCAGATGGTCGTTCCTTTAACTTCACAGGGTCACCCATAGTAGGTGGCCACTAAACGATTAAGCAATTCCTGTGTCCAGCTTTACCTGTAAGTGACTCGAGATCAAATGGCCATGTGGCCACCCTTGTGGGGCCCCTCCTGGAAATCCAGGAGATATGTTTCTTCTTATTATTTCCAATAAAACTCCCTTAAGCTCCCCTTTTGATTCACAGCTTCACCTTCAGTGTTTGTGAGGACCACAAGGCCCACACTTACGGGGTCATTCCCACCACTGTTCCCTTAGACGACGGTCTTCATGGGCTGTCACGACAAGTTGCCGTAGACTGGGTGGCTTAAACAACATCCATTCATTTCTCATAGTTCTGGAGGCTGGAAATCTGAGGTCAGGGTGGCAGCATGTTTGGGTTCTGGTGAGGGTCTCTCCCAGCTTGCAAATAGCTGCCTTCTCCTTTGGTCCTCCCTTGATGAAAAGAGAACTAGCGAGCTTTCCAGCCTCTTCCTGTAAGGGAAGTAAATCACATTCCTGAGGCCTCCAACCTCATGACCTAATTATCTCCTGTCTTAGTTATTTCCTCATTGCTGGGACAAAATACCCAACACCCAAAAGCAAAAGGAGGAAAGGTTTATTTAGCTGACCGTAGAAGATTCAGTCCATAGTCGGCTGGCTTCAAGGCAGGGCAGCATTGCAGAGGGGCATTGTGCAGGAGAAACAGCCCATGGCATGGCAGACAGGAGGCAACCAGCAGCGAGCCTTCCTCTCTCTTTTTATCTCATTCAGGCTACAAGCCTATTGATCAGTGCCACCCACACCCCATGGCCCTTCCCATTATCCACACCCAGAACCATGCTAAACCAGTCAGTGTACTAATCCAGTTATCACACACCCTTAATCCAGTATCACACACCCATGATCCAGCCACTCCCAAAAGCCATGAGCACATGAGGCTTTGGGGGGACATCTAGACACAAGCCATAACACCTCCCAAACCCACCACCTCTAAGTACCATCACACTGGAACTTAGGCTCTTAACATATGAATTTTGGGGGACTCAAAATAGTCCATGGCAAGCACAGTTTTCGGTGACTGGATGGTCGGATGACCTGCTCCATGCTCCAGGGTCGATATCTCATAATGATTTGCTATGTCACATCCATTTCTCCTCCATCTCCCGACCCAGGTAGCTGGAGGTAGAGCAGGTCCTGGAACCTGTCTGAGGTCCTCTTGCAGATTTTGGTAAGGACAGAAAAGGCCTGATAACACTGAGCTGCTTCTGGAAGTGGGCAGAGGAAGGAACAGGAGAGTACGCTTTGACAAGGGTCAACATTGAAGTCGCACTGCCTCCTTCACAGCTGTGTCTGAAGCTGTGAGGAAAAGGCTTCATATCAACAGTCATCCAGCACACAGGGGTCTGCTTCAGTGACTTCCTGAAAATAATTTTTAAAAAGCTAGCATGTGATCACATCAGATGCTGAAGCCAGTTGCTAGAGGAGACATTTGTGAAGGTGGATATTTTAGACTCCCTCCTTCCCCCATAGCTTGATACTTTTATCTGTTTATTAATATTTAAGTGAATATGAGCCTTAGTCCACAATTAAAGCAGCAAGAAATACAGATTTAATTGTTTTCTTAGACTAAACTAAATACAACTGTTAGGACAAAAGGAGGAAAAGAAACAGAGGTGCAAGTTCAACCGGACAGGTTTATTTCAGAACAAACCTGAGAGGCACCGCTCTTGGCCCTAGCGACCAGACTGGTAGCTCTCCTACAGGATAGGAGGTCTTCGTAGGGTCCCCAGGATAAAAGAGGCAGGGGCTGCGGAAGGAAAAAGTCACAGTGGTTCTTTCGACGGGGAGAGTTTAGTTCGAAGGAGTTGGGGCTCTCCACTTGGGTCAGAGCTTAAGCACAAACAGGGAGTTGCGATTTGTTTGTGGAGAACAGGGCTGAACAGCGATGTGAGCTGGGGGTGCAGCTGGGCTTGCTGGGCCTCATCGACCCACCGTGACAATTCTGCAGCAGGGGTACAAGCACAGGACGGGGAGGGATTTAAAGCGGCTCTGCTCAGGTCAGGATGGAGTGGTCGGATTCCTTTACAACTCCTATTGCCTCCCTAGCTAATTCGTGGGTCATCCATTCCTCCAGAATCCAAGAGGCCTGGCAAACCACAGAAACCGGAGGGAAGTTCTGGCTGGGTTGGTCTCTCTGTGGTGCCTCTGGCGTCCTCACCAGCCGTGCCCTGTGTGTTCCCTCAAACGGGCATCTCTGCCTCTGCACTGCGAGCAGAGCACCGTGTCTTAGGATAAAACCACCACTCGCCCCCGCTTCTCTCCCCAGATCTCTCCAGGCACATGGACCCCGACCAGGGAATCGGAGAAGGATTTTCCTTGTCTCCTTCACCCGCTCCATACACATATACATCTTTGACCTTTTATTTTGAGAAGAAATATCTGTCCTCTATCCTCAGAAGAACTTAGCATAAACTGCCATCCTGAGGCTTTAGGAAAATAAAAGGCAGTAAAATAAATCTTTGATAACTTCTGCTTCTGACCCAATTTTTTTCTCTTTAATATTTATTAAAACTTTTTTCTTGGTATATGTGTGCAATACAGTATGAATATATTCATCCTGTGATATTGCATCTCGAGCTGCCTCCAAAAGAACAACATGTTTGCTTTCACTTGTGGAGCAGAGAAAGGGAAAATTCAGAGGGAGAGAGTAACGCAATTGTTAATTATTCCGGTCCACAAACAACAGGTCTTGCATAGAAATACAGTGGTACCTCAGTTCACGAACTTGATTTGCTCTCTGATTTTGGAAAAGATGGCCACATTTGTGTTTTGGGGAAAGATGGCTGCAATTGTGTTTGTCACCCAATGCAGAGTTTGCAAACAAAAATGAAATGTTGCCAGATGCTTCTGTTTGCATGGCAGATTATTTGCAAACAAAAGCATTCATAAACCAAGGTACCACTGTGTCTGACACAACTACAGGGCAAATTGCGTTCCTGAATATTATTTGGCAGCTGGTAAGATAAAGCACCAGCCTGGGGAGAAGACTCATGCCTAGTTTTGCTAACAATTCCTTAGAAGCTACTTCGCTTCTTTGGACTAAATTGTGTCCACTCATTCATTTAACGAGCCTCTAGCACTACTTCCTCAGGGACTTGGGAGGACTGTGGTAGAATCCTGGATGGTTTCAAAGATACCTGTTAACCACGAAGAAGTCGGTCAGCCCATACACGGAAGGCTGCAATTACACGCTTCATCGCCGATGCTGTGTGAGCTGTGGAGAGGGGCACTTCACGCGGCCTGTGTGAGCAGTCCAGATTGACTCTTGCAAGAGTTACCCTGAGTGTGCCGAGGGTGGCACGGGAGCGGTGGCCTGAGCAATAGGAGTGACATGCAAGGCTCCCAGAAGAAGGACAGGAGTCAAACTTCACAGCAGCCTTTATCCTGTGGTATCTCCAGTCTGTGGTATCTCCAGCAGTGAGGTAGGTTGGCACAGCTTTGGGGAGGGAGTCCTTGCATGCCTTTTGTTTTGTTCTAGCAGCTTAAACAATATCAATTTATGATCTTACAGTCGTATACATAGGTTAGAAATCTGACGTGGGTCCCAGTGGGCTTGCATCAGGCCTGCCAGGCTGCAGGCTCGAGGGAGAACCTGTTTTCTTGCCTTTTCAGCTTCCAGAGGCAACCACAGGCCTTCATCGTGGCCCGTTCTTTCCCTCACAGCCAGCAATGGCGAGGCAAGTTGGCTCTCACTGCATCGTGCTGCCCCGCTGCCTTCAGCCATTTTTTGGACTTTTTGTAGTGGGTGAAATTCACTTAACATAAATTTAACCATTTTAAAATGGACAATTCAGTGGCTTGTATTACACTCACAATGCTGTGTAACCATTATCTACATCAAGTTCCAAGACTTCTTCATCAGCTCAAAAGAAAGCCCTGTACCATCAGGCAGTTAATGTCCTTCAGCTCGATTTTCTCTCTCTGGATTTACCTCTTCTGCATATTTCATATAAATGTAATCATATAAAATGCAATAATGCTCTCAAGGTTCATCCATGTGTAACATCTATCAGTACTTCATTCCTTTTCATGACTGAATGATATTCCACTATATAGAAATATCACATTATGTTTACCCTTTTCTTTCCTGATTAACATTGGTATTGTTTCCACATTTTGGCTTGCGTAAATAGTGCTTCTATGAGTGTTTATGTACAAGTGTTTGATTTCCTGGTTTTTGTTTTGATTTGGTTTTAAGGCCTGAGGATTAAACCCAAGAGTCTTAGTTACATTTTTGTTGCTGAGACAAAACACCCAACATCCACAAGTTAAGGGTGGAAAGGTTTATTTAGCTCACAGTTTTCAGAGCTTTCAGTCCAGAGTTGGCTGAAAGACAGAACAACATGGCAGAGGAGAAGCAGTTCATGGAAAAGCAGGTCAAGCAGAAGGCAGCAAGCCTGCCTCTCCCTTTTATCCTACCAGACTTTTGGGTGGTGCCACCCACACCCACGGTGGGCCTTCCCATTATCCACACCCAGGACCACGCTAAACCAATCAGTGGTCCAATCCACACATGCTTAATCCCAGTGTCACACCCTTAATCCACGTTCACACACTCTACATCCAGAAAACCCCACCTATGAGCACATGAGACTTTGTGGGGACATCTAGACATAAGTCATAACAGCAGAGCTTCACGTACTGACCTATATTCCCCATGTCCTCTCTCACTTTTGTTAGTACCTAACTAGGGATGAAACAGCCAGGTCATATGGCAACTCTTTTTAAGAAACCACCAAATTGTTTTCCATAGCAGCTTCACCATTTTACCTTCCAACCAATGATGTATGAATTTTCCAGCTTCTCCGCATCCTTGACAACACTTATTTATTCTGTGGTTTTTTGATCATGTTATAGTGGGCATGAAGTAGTATTTTTTAAGGTAATAGTTTGTTGTGGGTTGTTTGGTTTGGTTTTGTTTGTTTGGTTGGTTGGTTAGGGGGTTTATTTTGGCTTTTGTGTTTTGGTTTGTTTGTTTGTAAGTCTGTTTTGAGACAGGGTCTCACTGTGTAGTCTAGATTGCCTCAAACTCGCTATGTATGTAGCCCAGGCTGGCCTTGAATTCATGATCCTTCTGCCTCAGCCCCATGAATGCTGGGATTACAGGCGTGTGCTATGCCCTGTTTCTTGTGGTTTTGTTATCCATTTCTCTAATGACTAATGGTACTGAACATTTATTCATGATTTGCTTTTTTAAATTTTTATTTTTATTAGTATGTTTGCTGTGCATAATGATTACATTCATTATGGGGAGGTGGTGCTTGTACATGGCACATCTAAATCCTTTTTGCTTCCCCTTCTCCCTGCCCCCATCTCTAGGTCTCCTATGATTTGCTTTTTTAATAACTGAATTCAGAAATGATGTGAAAAATAGATTTAGAAAGAAATAACAATTATGTAGGAAAACTAGTTTTCTAAATTAAATCCAAAGATTCCATGTATAAACAGCAGAAGTAGGGAAAGAGAAGAAACAAATTGGAGAAATATTTTAAAAACACAAATTATAAGAATTTGGGGGCCGGTGAGATGGCTCAGTGGCATAAGCGCCTGCCTGGCAAGCACGAGGTCCTGAGTTCGACTCCCGGTACCCACATATGAAAAAAGGGCCGGTGATATCGCTCAGCGGCACGGGCGCCTACTGGCAAGCATGAGGTCCTGAGGTAGACTCCCAGTACCCACATCAAAAAAAAAAATTTGGGACCAGTTAAATTCGAGGAATTGAAGGAAAGGGAGAAATTACAGCTCTCATTTATAAAATAAAAAGGTTGAGCTAGGTAAACTAACATATTCCCTTTCACTTTTCAGAGTAACCTCACCTTGCAAATATCATAGAGGTTTATCAGGCGAAATTTACTCAGGGATCCTTAAAATTGATGCTGCTTCTAAAAGTGAACCGCTCTCATTTCAGAGACAAATGAGGCAGGACAAAAATTCATATTGAACCAAGTAAATTATTTCAAAGTTAACTGTTAATTAATTTGAAACAGTGTAACTACTAAATATTAGCCAATCTGGTTTACACGACACTTCATAAGTCAAATGCCAAGGCTGTGGCATCCTAGTTATGACTATTTCTCTATCGAGACGGGAATATATATTTTAATGGGAGTTATTTTTAAAGTCTGTACAATGAAAATAAATACATCACTGTTCTAATTCTCAACTAAAGACATATACATTTTATTTTAAAACAGTATATTTTTATATAAGAAGAGCCAAAGTTATATAAGAATTAAAACATTTTGGGATGGGTATGAGGTTGTACACCTGTAAACCCAGCTACTTGGTAGGCTGAAGCATGTAGATTTCAAACTCAAGGCCAACCTGGACAACCTAGCAAGACCCTGTCTCAAAATAAAAAAAAATAACTAAATTAAAAGGATGGGAATGTAGCTCAGTGGATATGCACCTGAATTTCATACATGAGCCCTGGGTTCCATCTCTAGTTCTGCCAAAAAAACAAAAGTAGTAATTTTGTAATGTGTATGAATTCAAAATACAATTACAAAATTTTGTCTTTTTTGTTTTTGTTGTTGTTGTTATTGTTGTTGTTCAGTGTTGGGGATTAGATACAGAACTTCGCACTTGCTAAGCAAATGCTTTACCACTGAGCTACCTTCCCAGCTCAAAATAAATACAATTTGATAATGCAGTGGTGAAATGTGTGATTACCTGCTAAACCCACACAATCACTATAAAACCCCAGTCTTTTTTGAAAGACTTATGGATTATTTGGATTTATTTTCATTAGGTCATTTTGATGGCAAAAGAATCGGAGGATCTTGTCATTCTTAGGGCATTTTAAAACATCTTTCATTTCTCAAGTGCTTTTCTCCCATTTATTCACAATTATTCATCATTTCTTTTTCTTAGCTTAGTCAAGGTACATATTCCAATCAACCGTAAAATTAAATTACCAAACTACCAAAAACTTCAATCTTTTTACTAGTGAAATATAAAATGTATATCTTTCAGGAACTCAACCTGGTCATGAAGTCATTTCTTCTCAGCTCATAGGAAAGCCACCATAAGGTTATATTACAAACTGTGAAGTTTGTGAGAAAAGGAATTGAAGAGAACTCCTTCTCCTGACTTCGTCCTTCTCCACTCGTGCTCCTGGTAGTATTACTCCACTGGGCTGTCCTCAGGCCTTCTCCTGACTTCGTCCTTCTCCACTAACGCTCCTGGTGGTATTACTCCACTGGACTGTCCTCAGGCCTTCTCCTGACTTCATTCTTTTCCACTCATGTTCCTGGTAGTATTACTCCACTGGGCATTCCTCACACCTTCTCCTGACTTCATTCTTCTCCACTCATTTTCTTGGCAGTATTACTCCACTGGGCTGTCCTCAGGCCTTCTCCTGACTTCGTCCCTCTCCACTCACACTCCTGGTAGTATTACTCCACAGGGCTCTCCTCACGCCTTCTCCTGACTTCATTTTTCTCCACTCATGTTCTTGGCACTATTACACCACTGGGCTGTCCTCAGGACTTCTTCCCCTGACTTCGTCCTTCTCCATTCACGCTCCTGGCAATATTACTCCACTAGGCTGTCCTCAGGCCTTCTTCCCCTGACTTTGAATTTCTCGACTCACGCTCCTGGTAGTATTGCTCCACTGGGCTGTCCTCAGACCTTCTCCCTACTTTGTCCTTCTCCAATCACGCTCCTCGCAGTATTACATCATTGGGCTGTCCTCAGGCCTTCTTCTCCTGACTTCGTCCTTCTCCTCCTGACTTCGTCCTTCTCCACTCACGCTCCTGGTAGAATTACTCCACTGGGCTGTACTCAGGACTTATTCTCCTGACTGCATTCTTCTCCACTCATGTTCCTGGCAGTTATTACTCCACTGGGCTGGCCTCAGGCCTTCTTCTCCTTACTTCATTCTTCTCCACTCACACTCCTGGAAGTATTACACCAGTGGGCTGTTCTCAGGCCTTCTTCCAGTGACTTTGTATTTCTCCACTCACGCTCCTGGTAGTATTACTCCCCTGGGATGTCCTCAGGCCTTCTCCTGATTTCGTCCTTCTCCACTTGTGCTGCTGGTGGTATTACTCCACTGGACTTTCCTCAGGCCTTCTCTTGACTTCATCCTTCTCCACTCACTCTCCTGGCAGTATTACTCCACTGGGCTGTTCTCAGGCCTTCTTCTCCTGACTTCCTCCTTCTCCACTCACACTCATGGAAGTATTACTCCACTGGGATGTCCTCAGGCCTTCTCCTGACTTCATCCTTCTCCACTCACGCTCCTGGTAGTATTACTCAGCTGGGCTGTCCTCAGACCTTCTCCCTGCTTTGTCCTTCTCCAATCACGCTCCTGGCAGTATTACATCATTGGGCTGTCCTCAGGTATTTTTATCCTGACTTCGTCCTTCTCCTCCTGACTTCGTCCTTCTCCACTCACATTCCTGGCAGTTATTATTCCACTGGGCAGTGCCTCAGGCCTTCTTCTCTTTACTTCATTCTTCTCCACTCACATTCCTGGTAGTATTACTCCAGTGGGCTATCCTCAGGCCTTCTTCTCCAGACTTCTTCCTTCTCCCCTCACATTCTTGGGGGTATTACTCCACTGGGCTATCCTCAGGCCTTCTCCTGACGTCGTCTTTCTCCACTCAGACTCCTGTTAGTATTACTCCACTGGGCTGTCCTCAGGCTATCTTGTCCTTACTTCATTCTTCTCCACTCACGCTCCTGGTAGTATTACTCCACTAGGCTGTCCTCAGGCCTTCTCCTGACTTCATTCTTCTCCACTCACTTTCCTGGTAGTATTACTCTACTGGGCTGTCCTCAGGCCTTCTTCTCCTGACTTTGTCCTTCTCCACTCACATTCCAGGCAGTATTACTCCACTGGGCTGTCCTCAGGCCTTCTTCTCCTGACTTCATCTTTCTCCACTCATGCTCCTGGTAGTATTACTCAACTGGACCGTCCTCAGGACTTCTCCTGAATGCATCATTCTCCACTCACGTTCCTGGTAGTATTACACCACTGGGCTGTCCTCAGGCTTTCTCCTGATTTCGTCCTTCTCCACTCGTGTTCCTGGTAGTATTACTCCATTGGGCTGTCCTCAGGCCCTCTTCTACTGACTTCATCATTCTCCACTCATGGGACTTGGTAGTATTAATCCACTGGTCTGTCCTCAGGCCTTGTCCTGACTTTGTCCTTCTCCACTCGTGTTACTGGTAGTATTACTCCACTGGGCTGCCCTCAGGCCTTCTTTTCCTGACTTCATCCTTCTCCACTCACACTCCTGGAAGTATTACTCCACTGGGCTGTCCTCAGGCTTTCTACGCATGACTTCGTCCTTCTCTATTCACACTCCTGGAACTATTACTCCACTAGGATGTCCTCAGGCCTTCTTCTCCTTACTTCATTCTTCTCCACTCACGTTCCTGGCAGTGATTACTCCACTGGGCTGTCCTCAGGCCTTCTCCTGACTTAGTTATTCTCCACTCACGTTCCTGGTAGGATTACTCCACTGGGCTGTACTGAGGCCTTCTTCTGCTGACTTCATTCTTCTCCACTCACGTTCCTGGCAGTTATTACTCCACTGGGTTGTCCTCAGGCCTTCTTCTCCTGACTTCGTCCTTCTCCAATCATTTTCCTGGCAGTATTACTCCACTGGGTTATCCTCAGGCCTTCTTCTCCTGACATCATCCTTCTCCACTCACGCTCCTGGTAATATTACTCCACTGCGCTGTCCTCAGGCCTTCTCCTGACTTTGTCCTTCTCCACTCACGTTCCTGGTAGTATTACTCTATTGGGCTGTCCTCAGGCTTTCTCATGACTTCATCCTTCTCCACTCATGTTCCTGGCAGTATTACTCCACTGGGTTATGCTCGGGCCTACTTGTCCTGGCTTCGTCCTTCTCCACTCGTGCTCCTGGAAGTATTACTAAACTGAGCGGTCCTCAGGCCATCTTTCCTGACTTCATCCTTTTCCACTCACACTCCTGGAAGTATTACACCACTGGGCTGTCCTCAGGTCTTCTACTCCTGACTTCGTCCTTCTCCATTCACGCTCCTGGAAGTATTACTCCACTAGGATGTCCCCAGGCCTTCTTCTCCTGACTTCATTCTTCTCCACTCAAGTTCCTGGCAGTTATTACTCCACTGGGCTGTCCTCACGCCTTCTTCTCCTGACTTTGTACTTCTTCACTCATATTCCTGGCAGTATTACTCCACTGGGCTATCCTCAGGCCTTCTTATCCTGACTTCATCCTTCTCCACTCACTCTCCTGGTACTATTACTCCACTGGGCTGTACTCAGGCCTTATCCTTACTTCGTCCTTCTCCCCTCACGTTCCTGGTAGTATTACTGCACTGGGCTGTACACAGGCCTTCTTCTCCTGACTTCGTCCTTCTCCACTCATGATCCTCGCAGTATTACTCCACTGGGAGGTCCTCAGGCCTTCTACTCCTGACTTCGTCCTTCTCCATTCACGCTCCTGGAAGTATTACTCCACTGGGCTGTCCTCAGGCCTTCTTCTCCTGACTTTATTCTTTTCCACTCATGTTCCTGGTAGTATTACTCCACTGGGCTTTCCTCAGGAATTCACCTGACTTCATTCTTCTCCTCTCATTTTCTTGGCAGTATTACTCCACTGGGCGGTCCTCAGGCCTTCTCCTGATTTTGTCCCTCCCCACTCACACTCCTGGTGGTATTATTCCACAGGGCTGTGGTCAGGCCTTCTCCTGACTTCATTCTTTTCCACTCATGTTCCAGGTAGTATTACTCCACTGGTCTCTCCTCACGCCTTCTCCTGACTTTATTTTTCTCCACTCATGTTCTTGGCAGTATTACACCAGTGGGCTGTCCTCAGGCTTTCTTCCCCTGACTTCGTCCTTCTCCACTCACTGTCCTGGCAGTATTACTCCACTGGGCTGTCCTCAGGCCTTCTTCCCATGACTTTGAATTGCTCCACTCATGCTCCTGGTTGTATTACAACACTGGGCTGTCCTCAGGCCTTCTCCTGACATCGTCCTTCTGCAGTCATGCTCCTGGTAGTATTACTCCACTGGGCTGTCCTCAGGCCTTCTTCCCCAGACTTTGAATTGCTCCACTCACGCTCCTGGTAGTATTACTCCACTGGTCTGTCCTCAGGCCTTCCCCTGACTTTGTCCTTCTCCAATCATGCTCCTGGTAGTATTACTCCACTGGGGTGTACTCAGGCCTTCTTCTCCTGACTTCATTCTTCTCCACTCACGTTCCTGGTAGTATTACTCCATTGGGCTTTCCTCACGCCTTCTCCTGAATTCATTCTTCTCCACTCATGTTCTTGGCAGTATTACACCAGTGGGCTGTCCTCAGGCTTTCTTCCCCTGACTTCGTCCTTCTCCACTCACTGTCCTGGCAGTATTACTCCACTGGGCTGTCCTCAGGCCTTCTTCCCATGACTTTGAATTGCTCCACTCATGCTCCTGGTTGTATTACAACACTGGGCTGTCCTCAGGCCTTCTCCTGACATCGTCCTTCTGCAGTCATGCTCCTGGTAGTATTACTCCACTGGGCTGTCCTCAGGCCTTCTTCCCCAGACTTTGAATTGCTCCACTCACGCTCCTGGTAGTATTAC
The DNA here is from genome assembly GCA_028451465.1 of Erethizon dorsatum. Classification (NCBI taxonomy): domain Eukaryota; kingdom Metazoa; phylum Chordata; class Mammalia; order Rodentia; family Erethizontidae; genus Erethizon; species Erethizon dorsatum. The sequence continues at coordinate 30,252,878 of CM051837.1, forward strand.
TCCACTGGTCTGTCCTCAGGCCTTCCCCTGACTTCGTCCTTCTCCAATCACGCTCCTGGTAGTATTACTCCACTGGGGTGTACTCAGGCCTTCTTCTCCTGACTTCATTCTTCTCCACTCACGTTCCTGGTAGTATTACTCCATTGGGCTTTCCTCACGCCTTCTCCTGAATTCATTCTTCTCCACTCATGTTCTTGGCAGTATTGCTCCACTGGGCTGTCCTCAGGCCTTCTCCTGACTTCGTTCTTCTCCACTCACGTTCCTGGTAGAATTACTTCTCCTTAATTCATTATTCTCCACTCATTTTCCTGGCGGTTATTACTCCCCTGTTCTGTCCTCAGGCCTTCTTCTCCTTACTTCGTCCTTCTCCACTCACGTTCCTGGTAGTACTACTCCACTGGGCTGTCCTCAGGCCTTCTTCTCCTGACTTCATCTTTCTCCACTCACGCTCCTGGTAGTATTGCTCACCTGGACTGTACTCAGGACTTCTCCTGAATGCATCCTTCTCCACTCACGTTCCTGGTAGTATTACTCCACTGGGCTGTCCTCAAGCCTTCTCCTGATTTCGTCCTCTCCACTTGTGTTCCTGGTAGTATTATTCCACTAGGCTGTCCTCAGGCTTTCTTCTACTGACTGCATCCTTCTCCACTCATGGGACTCTGTAGTATTACTCCATTTGTCTGTCCTCAGGCCTTGTCCTGATTTTGTCCTTCTCCACTCGAGTTCCTGGTAGTATTACTCACCTCAGCTGTCCTCAGGCCTTCTTCTCCTCACTTCGTCCTTCTCCACTAATGCTCCTTGTAGTATTACTCCACTGGACTGTCCTCAGGCATTCCCCTGAATTTGTCCTTCTCCACTTACACTCCTCTTAGTATTACTCCACCGGACTGTACTCAGGCCTTCTTCTCCTGACTTCATTCTTTTCCACTCAAGTTCCTGGTACTATTACTCCACTGGGCTTTCATCAACCCTTCTCCTGACTTCATTCTTCTCCACTCATGTTATTGGCAGTATTACACCACTGGGCTGTCCTCAGGCTTCCTTCCCCTGATTTCATCCTTCTCCACTCACACTCCTGGTAGTATTACTTCAATGGGCGGTAATCAGGCCTTTTTCTCCTAACTTCGTCCTTAACCACAAACGCTCCTGGAAGTATTACTCCACTGGGCTGTCCTCAGGCCTACTCCTGACTTCGTCCTTCTCCACTCACGCTCCTGGTGGTATTACTCCACTGGTCTGTCCTCAGGGCTTCTCCTGACTTTGTCCTTCTCCACTCACACTCCTGGTAGTATTACTCCACTGGGCTGTCCTCAGGCCTTGTTCTCCTGACTTTGTACTTCTCCACTCACACTCCTGGTAGTAATACTCCACTGGGCTGTAATCACGCCTTCTTCTCCTGATTTTGTCCTTCTACTTTCGCACTCCTTGCAGTATTTCTCCAGAGGGCTGTTCTCACGCCTTCTTCTCCTGACTTCGTATTTCTCCATTCTCACTCCTGTAAGTATTACTCCACTGGGCTTTCCTCATGCCTTCTTTTCCTGACTTTGCCCTTCTGAATTCTCACTCCTGGAAGTATTACTTCACTGGGCTGTACTCAGGCCTTGTTTTACTGATTTTGTACTTTTGCACTCGCACTCCTGGTAGTATTTCTCCAGAGGGCTGTCCTCAGGGCTTCTTCTCCTGCCTTCATCCTTCTGCATTCACATACCTGGTAGTATTACTCTAGAGGGCTCTCCTCAGGCCTTCTTCTCCTGACTTTGTCCTTCTTCATTCACACTCCTGGTAGTATTACTACAGAGGGCTGTCCACAGGCCTTCTTCTTCTGACTTCCTCCTTATACATTCACACTCCTGGAAGTATTACTCCACTGGGCTGTCCTCAGGCATTCTTCTCCAGACTTCCTACTTCTGTGTTCACACTCCTGGTAGTATTACTCCACTGGACTGTACTCATGCCTTCTTCTCCTGACTTCGTTATTCTGCATTCACACTCCTGGTAGTATTATTGTAGAGAGCTCTCCTCAGGCCTTCTTCTCCTGACTTGGTCCTTCTGAATTCACAGTCCTGGAAGTATTATTCCACTCGGCTGCCCTCAGACCTTCTTCTCCTGAATTCGTCCTTCTCGACTCACGTTACTTGAAGTACTACTCCACTGGGCTGTACTCAGGCCTTGTTCTCCTGACTGTGTACTTCTCGATTCACACTCCTGGTAGTATTACTCCACTGGGCTGTCCTCAGGCCTTCTTCTCCTGATATTGTCCTTCTGCATTCACACTCCTGGTAGTATTACTCCACTGGGCTGACTTCGGGCCTTGTTCTCTTCACTTCGTCCTTCTGCATTCATACTCCTGGAAGTATTACCCCACTGGGCTGTCCTCAGACTTTCGTCTCCTGATTTCGTCCATCTCCACTCACTTTCCTTTATGTATTCCTCCACTTGGCTGTACTCAGGCCTTCTTCTCCTGAATTCTTATTTCTCCATTCACACTCCTGGTTGTATTACCCACTGGGCTGTCCTCAGGCTTTCTTCTCCTGACTTCGTCCTTCTGCATTCACACTCCTGGAAGTATTACTCCACTGGGCTGTCCTCAGGCCTTCTTCTCCAGACTTCGTACTTCTCCGTTCACACTCCTGGTAGTATTACTCCACTGGGCTGTACTCATGCCTTCTTCTCTTGACTTCGTACTTCTCCATTCACACTCCTGGCAGTATTACTCCACTGGGCTTTCCTCAGGATTTCTTCTCCTGACTTCGTCCTTCTTCATGCACAATCCTGGAAGTATTACTCCACTGGGCTGTCCTCAGGGCTTTTTCTCCTGAATTTGTACTTCTCCACTCAACCTTCTGGTAGTATTACGCCACTGGGCTGTCCTCATGCCTTCTTCTCCTGACTTCGTCCTTCTGCATTTACACTGCTGGTAGTATTGCTCCAGAGGGCTATCCTCAGGCTTTCTTCTCCTGACTTGGTCCTTCTGCATTCACACTCCTGGTATTATTACTCTACTGGGCTGTCCTCAGGACTTCTTCCTCTGATTTCATCCTGCATTCACAATCCTGGAAGTATTACTCCACTGGGCGGTCCTCAAACCTTCTTCTCCTGGCTGTGTCATTCTCTGTTCACACTCCTGGTAGTATTACTCCACTAGGCTGTTCTCAGGCCTTCTTCTCCTGACTTCGTCCTTTTCCATTCAAACTCCTGGAAGTATTACTCCCCTTCGCTGTCTTCAGGCCTTCTTCTCCTGATTTTGTATTTCTCCATTCACACTTCTCAAAGTATTACTCCACTGAGCTGTCCTCAGGCCTTCTTCTCCCGACTTCGTCCTTTGACACTCACGTTCCTGATAGTATTACTCCACTGGGCTGTACTTAGGCCTTCTTCTCCTGACTTCGTCCTTCTCCACTCACCTTCCTGGAAGTATTACTCCACTTGGCTGTACTCAGGCCTTCTTCTCCTGAATTCTTATTTCTCCATTCACACTCCTGGTTGTATTACCCACTGGGCTGTCCTCAGGCTTTCTTCTCCTGACTTCGTCCTTCTCCACTCACTTTCCTGGAAGTATTACTCCACTGGGCTGTACTCACGCCTCCTTCTCCTGACTTCGTTCTTCTGCATTCACACTCCTGGAAGTATTACTCCACTTGGCTGTTCTCAGGCCTTCTTCTCCAGATTTCGTATTCTCCATTCACACTCCTGGTAGTATTACTCCACTGGGCTCTACTCAGTCCTTCTTCTCTTGACTTCGTCCTTCTCCATTCACACTCCTGGAAGTATTACTCCACTGGGCTGTCCTCAGGCCTTCTTCTCCTGACTTCGTCCTTCTACATTCACACTCCTGGAAGTATTACTCCAATGGGCTGTCCTCAGGCCTTGTTCTAACGACTTTGTACTTCTCCACTCACACTCCTGTTAGTATTACTGCAGATGGCTGTCCTCAGGCCCTCTCTCCTGACTTGGTCCTTCTGCATTCACACTCCTGGTAGTATTACTCCACTGGGCTGTCCTCAGACCTTCTTCTCCTGAATATGTACTTCTCCACTCACACTCCTGGTAGTATTTCTCCAGAGGCCTGTCCTCAGGCCTTATTCTCCTGACTTCGTCCTTCTGCATTCACACTCCTGGTAGTATTACTCCTCTGGGCTGTACTCAGGCCTTCCTCTCCTGACTTCTTCCTGCATTCGCACTCCTGGATGTATTATTCCCTTGGGCTGTCTTCTGGCCTTCTTCTCCTGACTTCGTCTTTCTTCACTCACGTTCCTGGAAGTTTTCCTCCACTGGGCTGTCCCCCGGCCTTCTTCTCCTTACTTCGTCCTTCTGCATTCACAGTCCTGGAAGTATTTCTCCAATGGGTTGTCCTCTGGACTTGTTCTAACGAATTTGTATTTCTCCAGTCACACTCCTGGCAGTATTACTCCAGATGGCTGTCCTCAGTCCTTCTCTCCTGACTTCGTCCTTCTGCATTCACAAGCCTGGAAGAATTACTCCACTGGGCTATAATCAGGCCTTCTTCTCCTGACTTCGTCCTTCTGCATTCACACTACTGGAAGTATTATTCCACTGGGCTGTACTCAGGCCTTCTTCTCCTCACTTCGTCCTTCTGCATTCACACTCCTGGAAGTATTACCCCACTGGGCTGTCCTCAGGGCTTCTGCTCCTGACTTCGTACTTCTCCATTCACACTCCTGGCAGTATTACTCCACTGGGCTGTCCTCAGGTCTTCTTCTCCTGACTTCATCCTTCTGAATTCACACTCCTGGAAGTATTATTCCACTCGGCTCTCCTCAGGCCTTCTTCTCCTGATTTCGTCCATCTCCACTCACATTCCTTTTTGTATTACTCCACTTGGCTGTACTCAGTCCTTCTTCTCCTGACTTTGTATTTCTCCATTCACACTCTTGGTAGTATTACTCCACTGGGCTGTCCTCCGGCCTTCTTCTCCTGACTTCATCCTTCTGCATTCACACTCCTGGAAGTATTACTCCACTGGGCTGTCCTCAGGCCTTCTTCTCCAGACTTCATACTTCTCCGTTCACACTCCTGGTAGTATTACTCCACTGGGCTGTACTCATGCCTTCTTCTCTTGAGTTCGTCCTTCTCCATTCACACTCCTGGTAGTATTGGTCCACTGGGCTGTCCTCAGGCCTTCTTCTCCTAACTTTGTCCTTCTTGATGCACACTCCTCAAAGTATTACTCCACTGGGCTGTCCTCAGTCCTTTTTGTCCTGAATGTGTACTTCTCCACTCACACTCCTGGTAGTATTACTCCACTGGGCTGTCCTCAGGCCTTCTTCTCCTGACTTCGTCCTTCTGCATTCATACTCCTGGAAGTATTACCCCACTGGGCTGTCCTCAGGCCTTCTCCTGATTTCGTCCATCTCCACTCACGTTCCTTTATGTATTACTCCACTGGGCTCTACTCAGGCCTTCTTCTCCTGTCTTCGTATTTCTCCATTCACACTCCTGGTAGTATTACTCCACTGGGCTGTCCTCAGGCATTCTTCTCCTGACTTCGTCCTTCTGCATTTACACTCCTGGAAGTATTACTCCACCTGGCTGTCCTCGGGCCTTCTTCTCCAGACTTTGTACTTCTCTATTCACACTCCTGGTAGTATTACTCCACTGGGCTGTACTCATGCCTTCTTCTCCTGACTTCGTCCTTCTGCATTCACACTCCTGGTAGTAATGCTCCAGAGGGCTATCCTTAGGCCTTCTTCTCCTGACTTGGTCCTTCTGCATTCACACTCCTGGTATTATTACTCTACTGGGCTGTCCTCAGGACTTCTTCTCCTGATTTCATCCTGCATTCACACTCCTGGAAGTATTACTCCACTGGGCTGTATTCATGCCTTCTTCTCCTGACTTTGTCCTTCTCCATTCACACTCCTGGAAGTATTACTCCACTTAGCTGTCCTCAGGCCTTCTTCTCCTGATTTTGTACTTCTCCATTCACACTCCTGGTAGTATTACTCCACTGGGCTGTCCTTAGGCCTTCTTCTCCTGATTTCGTCCTTCTCCACTCACGTTCCTGGAAGTATTACTCCACTGGGCTGTCCTCAGTCCTTCTCCTCACTTCTTCCTTCTCCATTCACACTCCTGGTAGTATTACTCCCGAGGGCTGTCCTCAGGCCTTCTTCTCCTGACTGTGTCCTTCTCTGTTCACACTCCTGATAGTATTACTCCACTGGGCTCTACTTAGGCTTTCTTCTCCTGACTTCGTCCTTCTCCACTCACCTTCCTGGAAGTATTACTCCACTGGGCTGTGCTCACGCCTTGTTTTACTGACTTTGAACTTCTCCACTCACACTCCTGGAAATATTACTCCACTGGGCTGTCCTCAGTCCTTCTCCTCACTTCGTCCTTCTCCATTCACACTCCTGGTAGTATTACTCCCGAGGGCTGTCCTCAGGCCTTCTTCTCCTGACTGCGTCCTTCTCTGTTCACACTCCTGATAGTATTACTCCACTGGGCTCTACTTAGGCTTTCTTCTCCTGACTTCGTCCTTCTCCACTCACCTTCCTGGAAGTATTACTCCACTGGGCTGTGCTCACGCCTTGTTTTACTGACTTTGAACTTCTCCACTCACACTCCTGGAAATATTACTCCACTAGGCTGTCCTCAGGCCTTCTTCTCCTGACTTTGTCCTTCTTCATTCATACTCCTGGTAGTATTACTCCAGAGGGCTGTCCACAGGCCTTCTTCTTCTGACTTTGTCCTTCTGAATTCACAGTCCTGGAAGTATTAGTCCACTCGGCTGTCCTCAGGCCTTCTTCTCCTGACTTCGTCCTTCTCCACTCACGTTCCTGGAAGTATTGCTCCACTGGGCTGTACTCAGGCCTTTTTCTCCTGACTTTGTCCTTCTGAATTCACACTCCTGGACTTGTTACTCCACTGGGCTGTCCTAAGGCCATCTTCTCCTGAATTCGTCCTTCTCCACTCACATTCCTGGAAGTATTACTCTACTGGACTGTACTCAGGCCTTCTTCTCCTGACTTCGCCTTTCTCCATTCACACTCCTGGTAGTATTACTACACTGGGCTGTCCTCAGGCCTTCTTCTCCTGACTTTGTCCTTCTGCATTCACACTCCTGGAAGTATTACTCCACTGGGCTGTCCTCAGGCCTTGTTCTCCTGACTTTGTACTTCTCCACTGACACTCCTGGTAGTATTTCTCCAGAATGCTGTCCTCAGGCCTTCTTCTCCTGTTTTCATCCTTCTGCATTCACACTCCTGGTAATATTACTCCACAGGGCTATACTCAGGCCTTCTTCTCCTTACTTCGTCCTTCTGCATTCACACTCCTGGAAGTATTACTCCACTGGGCTTTCCTCAGGCCTTCTTCTCCTGACTTCGTCCTTCTGCATTCACAAGTATTTCATTTTTCTTAATGCAATTGTGAAAGATATTTCCCTAATTTCTCTCAGCTAGCGTGTTATTTAAGCACAGGATTGCTATTTATTTTTGATTGTTGACTGTGTATCCTGCTATGCTACCATATTTGATAATTCTAGGAGGCTTTGGGTGGAGTTTTGGGGATGTTTTTTTGTAAAATACAGTATCATCAGCAAATAATGATAATTTAACTTCTTCCTTTCCTATCCATATTACTTTTATTTCTTTCTCTTGTCTAATTGCTCTGGCTAGTGTTTCCAGAACTATATTGTAGTGGTGATAGTGGGCATTGTCTCATTCCTGATTTTACGGTAAAAGCTTTCAGTTTTTGACCATTTAGAATGATATTGGCTGTTGGTTTGTCATAGATGACTTTTATCAGATAGCATTCCAAAAAGTTCCAAAGGATGTTCTAGAAAAAGCCAATGAAGACAATAGTTCCAAGAATCCAAGTAGAATGAATCCACCAGGCAAAGCAAGCAATTACATACATGGGATAGAAGGGGGACCAATATCAGGAGACTAATATAATGACAATGATGAGTCAATAGTTGTCAGTTACAACCATCAATGTGAATGGTTCCAGTTCACCAATCAAAAGAAACATATTGGCAGAATGGGTCAAGAGACAAGATCCAACAATATGCTGCATACAAGAAGCACATTTAACCCCCCACCAAAAAAAATACACAGACTGAAATTCAAAGGATGGAAAACAATACTCCATAAAACAGGAACCTAGAAAAAAGCAGGAATAGCTATTATATTTGCTGGCAAAGTGGATTTCAAGCCAAGACTAATTAGAAGAGACAAGGTCGCTAATTACTTGTTAAGGGAACATTCCGAGAAGAGATAACAATCATGAATATATACACACCAAATATTGGCACACCCAAATATATAAAAGAAACACTAGTGGATGTGAAAAATCAGATAAGTATTAATACAATTGCAATGGAGGACCTCAATACCCACTGTCACAAACAGATCAACTAGACAAGATATCAGAGCTGAACCAAACCTTTGAACAAATGGGCTTAGTAGATATGGTATCTACAGAATATTCCACCCAACAACAGAATACACATTGTTTTCAACAGCACATGAAACTTTCTCCAAAATAGGCCAATACTAACTTATAGAACATACCTAAATAAATGCAAAGGAGTTGAAATTATCCAATGCATATTATCAGATCAGAATGCAATGAAATGGAACATAAATGGCAAAAGAAACCACAAAAACTAAAGACATGGAAGTTGAATCATACCCTCTTGAACAACCAATGGCTCACACAAATGAATAAATTAGGGCCGGTGAGGTGGCTCAGTGGCATAAGCACCTGCCTGGCAAGCACGAGGTCCTGAGTTCGACTCCTGTACCCACATACCCACATACTAAAAAAGGGCCAGTGATATTGCTCAGCAGCATGAGCGCCTGCTGGCACATGAGGTCCTGAGGTCGACCCCCACTACCCACAAAAAAATAAAAATAAAAAATAAAATAAATTATACTGTTTCTACAATTAAGTGATGCCAATACAACATACTAGATCTTATGAGATGCAATGCAAATAATCCTATGAGAGAAGATTATAGTGGTGAATTCCCACATCGGAAAAACAGAGCAAGTTGAAATAACCTAATGTTGAACCTCAAGGATCTAGAAAATGATTTAAATCCAAAGCTCATACAAAGAAGAAAATTATAAAGATCAGAGCAAAAATTAATGCAGTTGAGACTAAGAAAACAATACAAAGAATCAATGAATCAAAGACTTAGTTGTTTGAAAGATTAAATAAAATAGACAAACCCTTAGCCAACCTTATCAAAAGAAGGAAAGAAAAGGGATACAATTCCATGCCATTATGAATGAAAAGGAAGAAATGACAACAGATCCTACAGAAATCCAGATCATTACCTACTTTGAGAACCTGTACTCTAAGATGAAAAGTTCATAAGAAATGGATAGATTCCTAGATACATATGACTTACCAAAGATGAATCAAGATGTAAAAATTCTAAATAATCTAACGTCAGTGAGTGAAATTGAAGTAGTAAAAAACTTATGAACAAAAAAGCCCAGGTCCTGACAAATTCACTGCTAAATTCTACAAGAACTTTAGATATCTAATACCACTTGTGGGGAACCACTCAGGCTGCTTCAAACTCAGGGGTGTCTAAGGACATCTGAAGACATGACCCTGATTTTCCTGCACAGATTCATAATGGGATACAGATATGTAACCATGACTTAGCACAGGTAAATACACATGCACTAGTTACAGCACTATGTAAGAATGTAAATATGAGATAACAACATGTGTAAGAATTAAACAATAAAGATGCAGGCAGCTCCTGCTTATGCTTTTGTGCTCTGCTCTGCTCCGCTCCATGCTGCCTGCTGTTGTTGCTGATGTCTTATATGTGTGTTATTTAACCTGGGGACCTCAACCACAAAAAGCTTCTTTAGGCCCCCCGAGTGGGCCGACACCACTATTTCTCAAACTCCTTAATGAAATTGAAAGGACACACTACTCCCAAAGTCATTCCTGAAAACAAGTGTAACCGTGATAACCAAAACCAGAGAAAGATCCAACCAAAAAGAACTACAGGGCAATCTTTTTAATGAACATAGATGCAAAAATCTTTAGTAAGATACTGCTAATGCAGCAAATTGTCAAAAAGATTATAAATCCTGGCTGTGGTAGATTAAGTGATGGTCAACTTGTAACACCCAGCTGAACTGAGTCAGTGCAGTGTTAGGTGTGGAAGGCTCACCTGAGGATTGTTGCCAACAGCATAAATAGGAGAACTGGAGGGGAAGATGGTGTGCTATTGATTCTCCTGGAGAGTCTTGTCATTGCTGGTTTTCCTGATATGAACTCAGCTGTTCTCACCATCGGAGGAGCTTGGGTCCTTGCTGTCACTGAGGATGGCTGCAATTCTTTGGGGGAGCTCTGGTGCTTACCTTGAGTGTTGCTTCTTGGCTCCAGTGATTCCTCAGCCTGCTGGCACAGATCCTTCATCCCACTGGTGCAGACTTTCTAGCTTCCACCACTTGATGCAGACTTGCATGAGACATTGATACAGACTTGCATGAGACATTGTTGTGGGCTTTAGGCCTCCAGCTGGACTCATGGAGGACATTGCCATGGGCTCTAGGTCTTCAGCTGGACTCATGCAAAACACTGCTATGGAATCCAGGCCATGAGCTGGATTCTTTGGATCTGTAATGAGTGGACAGATATCCTGCACTCTTCTGTATTTGACTTTTTGGGTGAATATTATAAAATAATTCTAAGGAAGGTTTGTGCTAATATAGATTGGAGAAATTTTCATGCCCATATCTTATACCCTGAGCAACTACATTACATGTAATGTATTAACTATTGTTAGTCTCCCATTATTTTGTTATGAAATTTTGTTTTACCTTTTCTCCATAAAACAAAATAATTATATAAATTGTGTGTCCTGTATTAAATCTATTCCCTTGTAAACCCTGACTACATTACTGACCAAATAGACTTCACTCCAGGGATTCAGGGGTGGTTCACCATATGAAAATCAATGAATATAATACACTACATTAACAGAACCAAGGACAAAAACCACATGATCTATTTTTACATAGAATTTTTTTATTGTGTATTTTACAATAGAATACATCTGTGCCATAAAGAAGGACAATTGACTCATTTGTAGGAAATTTTATGTATCTTGAGACCATAATGTTAAGTAAAATAAATCAGACACACTTAAATATTGCATAGTTTCTCATATATGAGAATCCAAAAGTATACATAAGTTATAGGACAAAATAAAAGATAATAGAAAACAGTGACATAGATATTTTACAAAAGGTAATGGGACCAAGAGATGGAAGGAGATGAGAGAGATGGGAGAAGGGGATGAAAAAATAAAGAGTTAAGATGAGCTGTGTACATGTAGCAACTCTGTATAATTAATGTAATCAATGTGTACTCAAAAAATGTACTAATAAAAAAGGAATACCATAAAAAAACCACATGATCATCTCAATAGAGAAAAAGCATTTGACAATGTACAAGACCCATTCATGATTTTAAAAATACCCTAAAGAAAATTGGAATAGAAGGTCCTTATCTCAGTCTGGTTTTCTTTTTGAAATCACATTCTCATTTTCACCCAGCATTTATAATGGGCCTGGCTATAAATAAGAGTTTCATGAAGAACATTATATATTTTCTTTGAAACTTATTATAACTACATGGGACATTATAGAGAGCCCTCCCGGTCCTCGACGTGGTCTGGGAAGTTTATAGTTGTAATCCTATGGAAAAGTTATTGGAATTCTAGAGAGTTAATTCCAATCTACCAATTCCAGTGCAACCCATGGTGAGAATAAAGACACTAAGGCATATTTATAGTTGTGGGGAGTCAAGGGGTCCTAAGTCCAGCCAAGATGGTGGCTACTGGAGCAAAGGCCTCGACCCAGGGCCAAACCCAGGTTTTATTAATTCTCAAGGTGGGGAGTGGCTTGGGGATGAGTGACTCTGAGAGTGGTGGGAAGTATGTGAGTACCATGAGCTGGGCTAGGTAGGTGGCCTGAAATCACCCTTGCAATATGCAGAGGGAAGGATATGCAGAAGGAGTAATCTGCATAACACAATTCAAGATAGTACCTAATGTTTTGGGGTTGGTGCTGCAGCTCTGATGTGTAATCTTTTATGCCCTGGGAAGTCATAGCCTCTTATCTCAAGGCTCAATCCCAGCTGACAGCCTGGAGCATGGCTCTCCATCCCACCAGGCTCAACCATGTATTGGGAGCAAAGGGGCGGGGAAACACAGGCCAGTCACCTTGCTTCAAAGACTACATATCAGGACCTTGGCTGGACCGATTTGCATTGCCTAAAGCCAATTAAAGAGATAAGGAAAAGTCCTGGCCAGCTCTGTACATATCAATACATGGAAATAGGGCCAGGTTCAGCCAAAATGGAGATAATTGCTCTTCTTTCAAGGAGAGTCATCCAGGTGGTCCTCCACAGGACATGCTAATATGTACTGAATTCCATATCTTAGGTTCCTCAAATGCCTGGTTTCTTCATGAAGTCATATTGTTTAGTTCTGCCTACTTGTATAATAGACAATGACTGTATATGAAAGTCACTTGGAAAACATGAGTGTGTCACTGAATTACATGGTATAACTGGGATATGATACCATAAATTTCTACTTAAGCTTGACAGAATGACTGGTTCTCTCCCTAAACTTACATTCCTATTTCCATCCCATCTGTACTCAGCCTAGCTGTATATGAGAGTTTCTTAGAAAATGCTTAGAAATGCCACGGAGGAAAGAACTGTGATAACAGTATGAAATGTTTCTACATACCAAATACAAGTACTGAAGTTTTGCAGGTATTACTGGTTTTATTTCTGAAGTCACATTCTTTTCAGCTGGGCTGTATAATGGGCCATGGCTGTATATGAGAGTTTCTTCAAAAACACTGTATGGCTGGTTGTAATTACTTGTGATTTTTGAATGTGTAATGTTATTACATATGGAATACAAGTTCTCAAGCTCACCAGAAATGCCTTTTTTTTCTTGTAGTCACATTGTTATTTTCAGCCAGCCTATATAAATGGGGCCATACTATATATAAAAACCTTTAAAATGCTATGTAGTGTGTTTGAAACTCTCCATGACTGTACTGGGAATGCTACTACATCCTGAATTCAAGTGTTTAAGTTCACCAGAAATGCCTGGTTTTATACCTGAAGTAATTCTTTTAAGGCTGTCCATATATTGGACCCTGGCTGTTGATGAGATAGTGCTACGAAACACTATACAGCTTGTTTGAAACCACTGTAATAAAAGTATGGGAATCACTATGACAAACTGAATTCAAGATCTTAAATTTAGCTGAGATGCCTGGTTTCTTTCTGAAGTCACATTCTTATTTTAGCCTCTGTGTCCTTGCAGTATTTGAAAGTTTCCTAGAAAATGCTACTTAATTTGTTTGAAACCAGTGATGTAACTTTATTTAGAAAGTTACTACATAAGTAAATCTGATCCTCAGTTCTCCGTTAATGTTGGTTTTCTACATAGTCACATTCACTTTTATAAAGCCTGCCTGTGTATTTAGGCCTGGCTAAATGTAAGCTTGTAATAAAACATTGCTACAAATGTATGGTAACTGTATATGGAATTCAATTTCTTATGTTCTTCTGATATATCTGGTTTTCTACCTGAAGTCACACAGTTACTTTCAGCCTGCCAGAATAAAGGGCATTGCTGTGAGATATTCTTAGAAAACCCATGAAGCTCATTTGAAACACTTTTGATAACAGCATGGGAAATGCTAATAAGTACTGATTTCAAATTATTAAGTTTTCCAGAAATGGCTTGAATTCACATAAAATAAGCCCTGGCTGTACATGAAAAATGTCTTGCAAAATGCTTTAGAGCTTCTTTGAAACCCCTTGCTGTAACAATGGTGCTATTACTACATGTGGAATTCATCTTAAGTTTTCCTGGAATCCTTTCTTTCCTTCACTTTCATTCCTATATTCAACCTGTCTGTATAGCGAGTCCTGGCTATAGATAAGAACACATCTACACACCATGTTTGAAACTGTTGCTTTTAGCATATGACAAATGTTAATGCATGCTGAATTCAAGTTCTTAAATTTGTCAGAATTGCCAGGTTCTTCCTTAAGTCATATTCTTATTCTCAGCTTGCCCATGTGATGGGCCAGACATGGGTAAGTGTTTCTTAGAAAATGAGATATGGGTGTTGGGAACACTTGTGATAACAGCATCGGAATTGCTTTTATATACTTAGTCAAATGTTTATATTTGCTCCAAATGCCTGGTTTTCTTCATGAAGTCACACTCTCACTTTCAACCTGACAGTAAGATGGCTATGAGAGTTTGTTAGAAAGTGCTATACAGCATGCTTGAATCCCATGCTGTATCTCTTTGAGTAATGTTATTATATGTAGAGAGTTCAAGTTCTTAAGTTCTTTCTGAACTCACATTTTTTAACCTGTCTGTATAATGAGCCCTGGCTGTTTATGTGAGTTTTTAAGAAACTGTTATACACCTTTGAAACCTTTCCTATAAAGTATAGGAAATTTTACTACCTACTTCAAATTCTTAAATTCTTCTGAAACACCTGCTGTTCTTCCTGAAGTCACATTCTTATTTTCAGGCTTCAGATATAATGTGCCATTGCAGTATATAGTGCATCTGAGAAAATGCTATACAATTGGTTTGAGCCCATCTCTGTAACTATATGGGGAACGTTGCTACATACTGAAGTCAAATTCATTTTAAGTTCACTAGAAATGCCTGATTTTCTTCCTGAAGTCAGGTTCTTCCTTTTTTTTTTTTTTTCTTTTTAGCTTCCATATAATAGGCTCTGGCTGCATATGAGAGTTTAATAGAAAAGGATATACAGTTGTTGAAATCCTGTGATAGCAGCAGGGGAAATGCTACAATATACTAAATTCAATTTCTTAAATTCACCAAAAATGCCTGGTTTCTTCCTGAAGTCAGGATTTTATTTCCAACCGGCTATACAATGGGCCATGGCTTTTTGAGATTCTTGGAACACACCATAGAGCTTGTTTGAAACCCTTGCAATAACTGTATGAAGATTGTCATTTTGTGCTGGATTCAGGTTCTTAGTACACCAAAAATCATTGGTTTTCTCCCTGAAGTCATGGTTTCTTCAGCCTGCCTGTGAAATGGGCCCTGGCTGTAAGAGAGTTTCTTAGAAAATGTTATTCAGCTTGTTTAAAACCCTTTCCACACCTGTATGAAGAATGTTGGCACGTACTGAATACAAGTTCTTAAGCTCACCAGAAATGTCTGGTGTTTTTCCTGAAATCAGTGTTGTTTTAAGCTTGTATTTATCATGGTTTCTGGCAATATATGACAGATTCTAAGAAAATGGTCAGCAGCTTCTTTGGTCAACCCTTTGCTATAACTGTATGAGGAATGTTACTACAAATTAATTCCTGTCCTTTGGTATACCAACAATGCCTGGTTTTCTTCCTCTAGTAAATTGCTTATTTTGAGCCTAACTATATTTGGTACATGCTGAATAGCGAGTTATATTAGAAAATGCTACACAGTGCAGATTATTTGAAAACCTTGCTATAGAGGACTGTTATTATCTATGAAATTCATGTACTTAAGATCACCAGAAATGGCTGTTATTCTCCCTGAAGTCACATTGTTTTCAGCCTGGCAGTATAATATGCCCAAAGTGAATATGAGAGTTTCTTACTAAACATTTTACAACTTGTTTATAACACTTGTGATAATAGAATGGGAAGTGCTTCTACATACTGAATTCAACTTCTTAAGTGCCTGGATTTTTTCCCTAAAGTAATGTTCATATTTTCATCCTAACTATACAATGCACCTGACTAAACATAAGATTATCTTACAAAATTGTACACACCTTATTTGAAATATTTGCTATAACATTATGGGGACTATTACAACATATGAAATTCATGTTCTTTTTTAAAATTAAGTTAATTGGTACATTTTACATATACATAATGATCTTATTCATCATAGGGAATCTGTACCCATACATTTTGATTCCTCTTTTTTTACAAATCCCCTATCCTCCCTTCAACCCATCTTCCCCTCCCTATTTACAAAGCTTTGTTTCCATTTTATCCTTTTTTTAAATCACTTTTTCCTTTGCCTTTGCCCCCTTCCCCCCTCCCCCCACCCATTCTTCTTTCTTTTTGAACAATTTCTTCCCACTTCACAATATCTATTCTAAATTTTGGTCCTTATTTACTCTTTCAGTTTCTCACACCATGGAAACAATGTGATGTTTACACATATGAGTCTGATTTATTTCACTTAAGAGTATGGTCTCAAGATGCATCCATTTACCTAGAAATACCTTAAATTTTTCCTTCTTTATAGCAGAGTAGTACTCTATTAAATATTTTTTTAAAATCTTTATCCATTCCTCCATTTATGGGCATTTGGGTAGTTTCCAAAATTTAGCTGTTACAAGTTGTGCTGCTATAAACATTGGTGCACATATATAGCTGTAGTATAATGTTTTTAATTTTTCTGGGAAGATATCTAGAAGGGGAATATCTGGGTCAAATGGGACCTCTAATCCTAGCTTTTTGAGGAGTCTCCACACAGATTCCCACAGTGGTTGCACCAGTCTACACTCCCACCAAGAGTGGAGAAGGGTTCCTTTTTCCCCACAGCCCCTCCAGCATTTGTTACTGGTTGATTTCTTGATGACAGCCATTCTTTCTGGGGTGAGATGGAATCTCAGTGTTGTTTTAATTTCTATCTCTTAAATGACCAATGATGTTGAACACTTTTCCATATTTTTTTTTTGCCATTTGTATTTCTTTATCTGAGAAGTGTGTATTCATCTCACATGCCTATTTTTGGATTGGGTCTTTGAATTTGGGGGGTCTGAGTTTTTTCAAGTGTTTATATGTTCTAGATAGCAGTTCTTTGTCTGAGGGACAATTGTCTAAATTTTTTTTCCCACTGTGTGGATTTTCTTTTCACTCTGTTGGTGATTTCTCTTGGTGTGCAAAAGCTTTTTAATAAGAGATCCCAGTTGTTGATTCTTTGAAGTGTTTCCCATGCAGTTTGGGTTTTGAGCTCTGCCTACACCTATGTCTTCAAGATTTCTACCTACTTTCTCTTCCAGTAGATTTAGTGTTTCTGTTTTAATATTTAGATCTTTGATTCATTTGGACTTTAGTGCATAGTGATAGACATGGGTCTAGTTTTAGTCTTGGGTGTGTGGAAAGCCAGTTGTTCTAGCACCATTTATTAAAGAGGCTATCTTTCTTCCAGTGAACATGCTTGCCCCTTTGTCAAAGATAAGGTTGCTGAGTGTGTTTGGAGTTGTTTCTGCATCTTCTCATCTGTTCCACTGATCCTAAGGTCTGTTTTTTGCCAGTATCATTCTTATTTTATCACAGTAGCCTTGTAGTTTAATTTCAAGTCAGGGATTGTGCTGCCTCCTGCCTTGCCTTTGTTGCCCAGGATTGCCTTTGCTATTCCAGGGCTCTTCTGTTTCCAAATGAATATTAGGAATGTTTTCTCTAGTTCTGTGTGGTATGCTATTGGTATTTTGATTAGGATTGTATTAAAACCAAGGCCTAGGGCCGGTGAAATGGCTCAGCGGCGTAAGCACCTGCCTGGCAAGCACGAGGGCCCGAGTTTGACTCCTGGAACCCACATACAATAAAGGGCCGGTGATAGCGCTCAGTGGCACGGGCGCCTGCTGGCGCATGAGGTCCTGAGGTCGACCCCCGGTACCCACAAAAAATAAAATAAAATAAAATAAAACCAAGGCCTATTTTAGTGCAAACTTCAGGGAAAACTGCAGAACAATTCTGGAAAGGCCACTAGGTTTCTAATATAAAGTTATTATTAGTGAAATGTTCAGGACATTCCAGGCCCTTTCTATGCCACAATGCTGGATGGCATTTTCTAGGCCTAAGTGCCATTTGTGTTGTAGCCTCATGGATTTGCACTCTTCAAATCTCTAATGAAGATATGCAGACACTTCATTGAGTACAGCAGACTGAATGCCCTGTATGTAGTTTATACCCAAGCACTGTTAGCTCTAGCTGGTTGCAGTTAGGAACTGCACCTCAGGTCACCCACTTCCTTTCACTTCTATTAGGCAGAATGGACCAATGAGTACTTAGTATGCCAATTTAGTAAAAAGAGGAGAAGCATCTTAAAACTCAGTTAGGCATCTGCCCTACAGTTGTGATTAGCAAAACATTCAGAATTCTCCCTGCCCTTTCCTGGCAACAGTTTCATGGCCCATTCTAGGCCAAACTGCCATTCCCAAGAGATGCCTCACAGAGGCGCACTCTACAAATCTGTAATGCAATTAGGGAGACACTCTAGTGAGTGCAAGCGACTGCATTCACTGTAAGGGGTTTGCACTGAAGTACTGTGAGCTCTGGTTGGATTTACAAACTGCATTTCAGGTTATACACTTCCACTCACTCTGTGGGGCACAGTGGTCCAGTGAACAGCTTCGTGTGCAGTCTTCATTGGGAACAGCAGAGCCATTCTGGACAGGCAGGTGGGCTAACATAATGTTGTTATTACTGAAACATTAAAAATCTCCAGGCCCTTTCTTTGACTCAGAGCTGCATGTCACTTTGTAGGCAAAACTGCCATTCACAATCCAAGCCTCATAGATGTGCACTCTAAACCTGTAATGCAGATAGGCAGATGTGCCAGTAAGTACAGCCAAATTGCATTCCCTGTAGGGAGTTTATACCCAAACACTGAGCTCTAGCTCATTGCAGTTACAAACTGCACCTCAGATCTTCCACTTCCATTCCCTTCTATGGGGCACAATGAATCAATGAATATCTTAGTGTGCAAACTCCAGGGAAAACAGCAGAACCATGCTGGAAAGGCAGGCTTCTACATAGAGTTGTTATGACTGAAACATTCAGAACTCTCCAGGCCCTTTCTTGGCCACACAGCTGCTTGGCACTTTTTGGCCAAACTGCCTTTCACAATAGAAGCCTCATAGAGGTGAACTCTACAAATCTGTAATGGAGATAGGCAGATAATACAGTGAGTATAGCCACACTGCATACCCTGCAGGGAGTTTATACTCAAACAGTGCACATTTTAGCTGGTTGTAGTTACAGACCTCTTCTCAGGTCATTGAATTCTTTTCACCTCTATGGGGCACAATGGACCAATTAATATCTTAGTGTGTAAACTTCACTTAAAACAGCACAGCCATTTTGCATAGTCAGGCTTCTAACATAGTGTTGTCAATGAAAAATTCAGAACTCTCTAGTCCCTTTATTTTCAACAGAGCTGAATAGCACTTTTAAGGCCAAACTTCCATTTCCAATAGAAGCTTATAGCCATGCACTCTCCAAATCTGTAATGCAGATAGACGGACACTCCAGTGGGCACACTCAGACTGCTTTCCCTGTAGGGAGTTTATACCCAAGCTCTGTAATCTCTACTGGGTTGCAGTTATAACCTTCACCTCAGGTCACACACTGCCATTCACATCTATGGGGCACAATGGATCAATGAATATCTTAGTGGCAAACTTCAGTGAAAACCACAGAACCATTCTTGAAAGGCGGTCTTCTAAGAAAGAGTGCATTTTAGTGAAACATTTAGAGTTCTCCGGGACCGTTTTTTTTGCAACAGATCTTCATTGCACTTTCTTGGTCAAAGGGCCATTCACAGTAGAGGCTTTATATAGCTGCACTCTGATAATCAGTTATTGCAGATAGACAGATGTTACAGTGAGTCCACCCAGAATCCATTTCCTATATCTTGTTTCTACCCAATCGCTGCAAGCTCTAGCTGGTTGCAGTTTCAATCTATTCATTTCATACACTTCCACTCAATTCTACGGGGCAGTAAGTGGTAGGGAATATCTTAGTCTGCACACTTCAGGTAGAATAGCAGAACAAATCTGTAAAGTCAGTTAGGCTTCTAACAAGTACTTCATGTTATTAAGACATTCCAACTTCTGAAAACCCTTTCCTTGTAATAAAGCTGCATGCCATTTCTAGGCCAAAATGCCATTAACAATAGAACCCTTATATATGGGCACTACAAAAGTCAATATTGTGGATAAACACTCCAGTGTGTATATCCAGACTGCATTTCCTGTATGTAGTTTAAAACCAAACACTGTGAGCTCTAGCTGGTTGCAGTTACCAACTGAACCTCAGGCCACACCCTTCCATTCCCTTCAATGGGACACCAAGGGAAAGGAATATCTTAGTCTGCAATCTTCAAGTAATACAGAAGAATCATTCTGGAAAGTCACTCAGGCTTCTAAGAAAGAAGTAGTGAAATATTCAGATTTCCCCCAGCCCTTTCTTTGTCACCGAGCTGCATGGCACTTTCTAATCCAAACTACCATTCACAATAGAAGCCTTATATAGGTGCACTCTGAAAATCAGTTATTGCAGAATGGCAGACACTCCAGTGAGTACATCCAGGGTGCATTCCCTGTATGTAGTTTATAGACAAACACTGAGCTCTAGCTCATTGCAGTTTCAAACTGCACCTTAGGTCATACACTTCCCTTTCCTTCCCTTCTATAGGATACCAATGTTCAAGGAATATCTTAGTCTGCAACTTTTTGGGGGGAGTGGATGGGACAAGGTCTTGCTATGTAGTTAATTCTGGCCTTGAACTCACTTTGTAGCCCAGGCTGGGCTCAAACTCACAGCAATACTCCTGCCTCAGCCTCCCAAGCGATGGGATTACAGACGTGTACCACCACAGCTGGCTTGTTCTGCAATCTTCAAGTAGTGCAGCAGAACCATTCTGGAAAATCAGTTAGGTTTCTTAGAAAAAATTAGTGTTAGTGAAATATTCAGAGCTCTCCAGGCCCTTGCTTTGAAGCAGAGCTGCATGGCACTTTCTAGGCCAAACTGTCATTCACAATAGAAGCCTTGTATGGGTGCGCCTGAAAATCAGGTATTGCAGATTGGCAGACACTCCAGTGAATACAGCCAGACTCCATTCCCTGTATCTTGTTTTTACCCAAACACCGGGAGCTCTAGCTGGTGTCAGTTTCAATGTACGTCTTCTGTCATACACTTCCATTCACTTCTAGGGCACTAAGTGGTAAGGAATATCTTAGTCCTCACACTTCAGGTAAAACAGCAGAACAAATATTTAAAGTCAGTTGGGCTTCAATGAATTCATGTTAGTAAAACATTCAGACCTCTAGAATTAGTGAAATATTCAGATCTCCACTGGCCCTTTCTTTTCAATAGAGCTGCATAGCATTTCTAGGCCAAACTGCCACTCACACTAGAAGCCTTGTATGGATGCACTCTGAAAATCAGTATTGTAGATAATGTTGGAGTACAGGGCACCTCTATTTTTGGGTTAGGGTAAGAGTTAGTACCAGGTTTAGGGCACCCATCTATTGGGGTATGGGGTACTTAGATTTGGCAATTAGGTTTAGTATTAGTGTAAGATTTGGGTATGGTGTATCCCATTTTGGGGGTTAGTGTTAGGTATATAGCACCCCAATATTGTGGTGAAGGGTCTCCTGATTTTTGGTTTAGGTTTTGGCTTATAGTTAGGGCACCCCATTATTGGGGTTTGGAGTTTAGGTTTAGGGTAAGGTTTAGGGATAGTCCTCCCTTCTATTGGATTACAACATACCTCAACTTTTGGGTTACTGTTAGGTTTAAACCAAGGATTAGAGTGCCTCAATTTGGGTACCCCAAATTTGGTACCCCAATTTCAGAGCTTGAGTTAGGTTTATGGTTGGGCTTAGTGTTAGGGTTCAGGTGAGGGCCTCACAAATTGGGGTATGATATACCCTTATTTTGAGGTTAGGGTTATGGTTAGGGTGTTAGGGTTAGTGTACCCCAATATCAGGGTATGGTGTATGCTGATTTTGGGTTTAGGTTTAGGACCTCCCCAATTGAGGTACAGGGGTACCTTTTGGATTTAGAATAAGGGTAAGTTTTGGGTTAGGACACCCCAATAATAGAGTACCTTGTACCCCAATTTTGGTGTCATGCTGAGTTTTAGGGCATCCTAATATTGGAGTAAAGACCCAGATTTTGGAGTTAGGTTTGGGGTTATGGTTATGGCAATGGCATCCCAATACTGGGGTATGGGGTACCCAAGTTTTGTGTTTAGGCCGTTAGGGCACCGAAACATTGGGAAATGTGTTAAATCAATTTGGGAGTTAGGGTTATAATTTTACCACCTCAATATTGGGTACAAGGTACCCTGATTTTGGAATTAGTGTTAGGGTTAATGTTATGGCACCCAAATATTGGGATATGCTGTACCTTGATTTTGGGTTGGGGTGGGGTTAGTGTTAGAAGAGTACCTCAATACTGGATTATAGGGTACTCCCATTTTGGAGCTAGGGTTAGTGTTAGGGGTAAGGTTAGGAAGCCCAGTATTGGGGCATGGGGTACCATGATTTTGGGCTTAGGTTTAGTGTTAGGGCATCCCAATATTGGCGTCCAGGGTACCCCAATTTTGGGGTTAGTGTTAGGGTAAGTTTTAGGGTTAGGGCAACCCTATAGTGGAAAGTACACAGGGTACCTCAATTTCTGGGTTAGGGCACCCCAATATTGGGTTGCAAGGTACCCCAACGTGGGGGCTAGTGTTACGTTTAGGGTGTTAGGGTTAGGCATAGGGGAACTCAATAGGGGGTAATGGATATCTTGATTTGGGGGTTATGTTTAGGGTAAGGGTTATGCACCCCATTATTGGGGTATGATGTACCCCAATTTGGAGGTTAGATTTAGGTTTGTGGTTAGGCTTAGTGTTAGGGGACAATATTAGAGTACGGAGTACTCCAATATTCGGATTAGGGTTAGTGTTAGGGTTAAGGCAATTCAATTTTGGAGTACAGAGTATCCTGATTTGGGGGTTTGGTTTAGGGTTACTGTTAGAGTATCCCAATATTGGGGCATTCTGATTTGGGGGTTAGAGTTAGGGTAAGGTTTAGAGTTAGGGTACCCCAATAATAGAGGACCTGGGAGCCTGATTTTTGGGTTAGGGTTATTTTTAGGTGTAGGTTTAGGGCACCCCAATTTTGGGGTAAGAGGTACACAGATTTTTAGGGTTAATGTTAGGGTTAGGACACCCCAATATTGGGGTAGAGTATACACCAATTTGGGGTTAGGGCTAGGTTTAGGGTTAGGCTGAGGGTTAGTGTTATAGTTAGGGCACCCCAATTTTAGGGTTAGGGTTATGGTTAGGGTTAGCATTAGGGTTAAGGCGCCACAATATTGGGTTATGGGGTACCCCGATTTGGGAGTTAGGGTAAGTTTTAGGGGTAGGGTTAGGGGCCACAATATTGGGTTATATGTTTCCCAAAATTTGGGGTTAGGGTTAGGACACCTCCTAAATTCTGTTTCAAGTTTATGGCTTTGTGTGGATTCAAGGCCTTTCAGTAACCTTGCCCAAAAAGCAAGGTGGGAGCAAAGAACAGAGATCAAAATCGTCAGTGTCCTGAGTGGGGTGAAGCTATGTGAAGAGAATGGACTAGAATAGAGGGAGCCCGCCTTCCAGTGAAAGAGGATGCCCAGAAACTCAGGCCATAAAAAAATTGGGAAAGGAGTGTTAACAGTTCAATGAGCATTACAATAAATCAACAGACAAGACAACCTGAGATGTCAGTGAATCCTGCAACTTACATTTCAAAAGAATGAAACAAAAATGTCACAGTGGTTCCTGAGACTTGACAACAATCCTGTACCTTGATATAACTTAGGCAGTAATTTTCTTTGTGGTGCTAGGGATTGAACCCAGAGCCTGTGCATGCTAGGCAAGCACTGTACCACTGAGCTACCTCACTAGTCCCAAAGCTAAAAATTTTTGAAACTGGCAGTAAGTATTGATGAATCATTTTAGTGTCTTGTGATTGTGGGACAACAATTTTCTTTCTATTCTTGCTAAAAGAATATTTAACAGGTTATCATATGTCACAATCAACTTGTAAAGAATGTATTACAAGATGTGCTAACAGTTAATAAAAAACGCTCTTCTGGGGGGCACATATGAAACACACATGAAATTTTTGCTCAGCAATAAATGCTTTCTCTCTTTGGATTTTAACTGTGGTGTTCCAGAACTACAAAAATCCTATTTTGGGCTGAGGATGTTGCTTGCACAGCATGCACAAGCTCTTCAGCTCAATTCCTACTGCTACCACCAACAAAAAAATTGTATCCAGCTTAAAATACTAAAATGTGCATGAAGATGTTTACTCCAGCTCTACTTATGGCAGTGAAACATGCCTGCATGTTTCATAGCAGGGAACACTTAGATACATTGGGACATGACAAATTATGGTAGTGTTATGCAGCCATTAAAACTTGTTTGCAAAGTTTTCCATAGCATTCAGTAATCCATATGTCATAATGGTAGGTTAAAAAGAACAGAGTATAAAATTGTACTACCCATACAATTTCAGTTACATTAAAATATGTATACAGGAAACAGCTGGAGCAGAAAAAAAAATGTGCCATTGCTCAAACTGGCTTAAAGCCAAGGAACACTGCTCCTGCCCCAGGTGGGGGACACCAAGGCAGGGACAAGAGCACAAACCCTACAGGCAGCACCTGGCTTCCATTTCCTCTGTACAGATCAGTTTCAGAATCACGTGGTTTGGAGGAAGTATCCCTGATCTGGCTCTTTTTTGGAAGGCAAAAGATTTAATTCAATCCTGGTTGTGAGAAAGCTTACTCTGGAGATTTCGCTGGGGCTGGAGCCTCAGTTTATGTGTTTCAAGGATGGCTGGGCTGATGGCATAGGGTGGAAGGACTCCTGATGTTCTATGCAGTCCCCTGATGGTGGGAAGCACACAAACACACTGACTCTGAAACTATCAAGGCTCTCGCCAGAACAGCAAATCTTTAAGGGCACAGATTCCCGCTCCATATAAAGATGCATGGTACTGGCATACAAAACACTCACATGCACATATACAAATGAATACACACTTATACACACACATACACACTCACCTACACACATATACTCACGCACACACACACAACTCAGTCACTACACATGCATGACACATGTACACATATTCTTCTGCACATGTATACAAATTCACACCCACATGTACATTCATGACACACATGTTCACATTTGCACACATATACACACACATCATATCATAGTATAAACACACAAGCAGATACGGTTGTATATGATCTGTTGTGGTCAGATGAGCTGACCCTGAATCAGAATGATGAAAAATTAAACAGTGTAACATTGTCTAAACATTCTCATCTCTTTGCTTCCAGCCTCTAAAGAGTGTGGTTGAATCAAACCATCTCTAAAGTTCCTTTAATTTGTGAAATTCTATATTTCAATGGGACAAGATGCCATTATCCATGAAAGAAGGCATCCTGAACCTTTTGTCTGTAGCCCTGGTGAGGAATTCCACAATCCAGGGTTCCTGCTTTGGGTACCTGGCAGGGCCACTATAACCCTCAGGGCAGCCCCCCTGTCCGGTGATGGCACTGAGACAGCCAGGTTCAGACTCTGCTGGAGGCATTAGTGTGACTTCCCTCCTGGCTTCCTCCCTATTGCCTCATCCTTCTGGACCAAGGATTGGCTTGGGGAGCACATGGCACCAGCCAGCAACCATCGGTGTGTGTGGCTGTGGGAGTGAGGAGCAGCGGTCTGGCCTTGTCTGTGCCTGCTGTCCCAGACCTTTCCCAAGGGTTCCTTTCTGCAGGTGAATGTATGCGTTAGTCAACTTCCTATTACTGTAACAAACACCTGGAATAATCAACTACAATGAGGAAAGGTCAATTCTGTCTCAGGTTTAGAGATTTCAGTGCTTAGTTCTTCGTCCCTGATGTCTGTGGGCCTGTGGCAAGGTATCATGGCAGGGAGCTTGTGGCAGAGTTAAGCAGCTCACCTCATGGCTGGCGCAGGAGAGACAAGATGAGATCTGGATGCTATTGCAGGTATGAATTCAGAGGGAAAACTGATTACAAACAAAAAGAGAAACAAACTCTTACTTCCTCTGCATTTTTTTAAATAACAGTGCTAAACTCTTTCAAAGAAGCAATCCACCACTTTTTTTTTAATCCCACCTTTTTAGGGGGTTCTGCTTTGCTGGGCTGCTCTAACATCATGGGTGGTTTTGTTCATTACTCTGCAAGCTATTTTGCTACCTGGACACATTGAGGCTCCTGTTTTATCTCTTTACCCTTTATCTTTTAAATGTGGTAAAATAGAGATAAGATACAATATACCACTTTAAATATTATAACTGCACAGATCAGTGGCAATACCTTCACATTATCACCACCGTACATCTCTAGAACATTTTCATCTTCTAAAACTGAACCTGTGCTTTTGCTCTTAATGAGGGCCTTCCATGTCTGGGCACCTGTCTCCCAGCTGCTCTCGAGGTTTTTGCACTTGGCTGGCCCTAGCAGCTACTGCGCTGAAAGAATAAGGCCACGCATCACAGTAAAGAGGGGTTTTTCTGGAGTCACACTATCAGGGTTTAATATGACTGGTATGGACTCTGGATACTGATGGGCCAATTGTAGATTAAGATTTCTGTCAGTTCTTCAGTTTTAATTGTAAACTCCTTTCTACACAAAGCCCCAGTCATAGTTCAGATACTTTAGATTCTTTCATCTGTACTGGAGAAATGGAGCACTCCAGGTCACAGCCAGGAGGTGACAAGGAACATGCTCTCTGAGTGTATTTCAAAACTATATATAGAAAAGGTCCCATGAACAGCTCTTATTTCTGATTCTTTTTTTGTGTGTGTGGGTACCGGGGGTCGAACTCAGGACCTCGTGCTTGCCAGGCAGGCGCTTATGCCACTGAGCTATCTCACCGGCCCATTTCTGATTCTTAAGAACATGTACATCCTGATTTTTTTTTCTGGGTCTGGGCATTGAACTCCCAGCCCTTTTTAATTTTATTTTGGGAGACAGGGTCTTGCCTGCCCAAGTTTTCCTTGAACTTGCAATCTTCCTGCCTCAGCTTCCTGAATAGCTAGGATTACAGGTGTGCACCATCACACCCAGCTACACACATCCTGATTCTTACTGTAGCCACAGAGGGTGAATTATACCCTGCTTTCTTCCTCCTGCAAAAGGTAGAGCCAGCCTCACATGGTGAGGCTTTGCTGACCAGTTCTGACCTGGCTAGAGTTCCTGGTACCCAAGTCCACACACTGCCCCTGGCCATGTTCACATGACAGGACCCCTGGCAGGGTATAAGCTTGGTGATCCTTATGCCCTTGATGCTTGGATTGTAAGGATTCCTGAGTGTGTCTTCAGCATGTCGGGAGTCAGGGCCCCAGGATCATAGGAGTAGGTGCCTGTGCTGGGACCTGCAGTCCTTTCATTCATCTGCCCAATATCCTCTCCACCTCCCTCCTGTTAACTGACCACATTTTGGAGAGAAATGCACCTCCCCACACGAACCCAGGAGCATGGGTCTAAGGGTCATAGGAACTCCTGTGTCCTCAACCACAGAGATGTTCACTGACCCAGGTTCAGGGACCCATCCAAGCCAAGGCACAGATGCTGCAGAGGAGCAGACTTTGCCCCTGGGTTTCGCTGTTTCTGTGACCCTTTGATGTGAATTTCCACTGATGTATGAGGGACTGAGTCCGACACTTCAGATGCAGTTGGCCACGAAGAACAGGTTCCACTCTTTAAGGCAACCTCAATTTCAACGTCATCCTTTTTAGGTATACCTACGTGTAGTTTGTAGATCAATCGTTACAATTTCTTTTCTCAAAGTAAATTGTTTGCTGTGGATAATTTAAACAAAACAAAATGAACTGTATTCCTACCAGCATAGAGAAAATCACTACCATTTTACTAAATTCCTCCAGTCTTTTCTCTTCCTTTTTTTGGGGGGAGGGGGGTTGAGTGTTCACTCAACATCAGTTTTGTCACATCAAGCTGTTATCACATACTGGTACCAGAAAGGATGTCCCTGGAGTCTGTAGTGGATGGCCTGGGGCACATGTGGTTTCCATTTTAAAAAGGGCATGAGGACAGGTATCTTGTGCTGGGGGATTTCTCTTGCTCCGGGCCCAAATGGCTTGAGCTCAGAAAAGCAAACCTTCTTTTGGTAACTGTGAAGACTAAAAGCTATTTAGTTGGTTCACCAAAGGAAAATGGAAAGGACCTTTTTCTTTAAAATCAGAACAAGCCAGGTGTGGTGGTACATGCCTGTAATCCCAGCACTCAGGCATGAAGTACATAGTGAGACCCTATCTAAAAAAACAAAACAAACAAACAAACAAACAAAAAGTGAACATCATCTAGGCTCTTTTTACTTTGCCTGGTTTAGTAATTAGTAAACACCTAAGTAAACTGAAATCCAACTCCTGGGGATTTAGATTAATGATTTTCAGGTTTCTACCACTTTGTTCTACTTACTGCATGGGATATTGGCATTGAAAACCCACAAGGAAAAGAATCTTTTTTGAATTAAGGACCCACAAACCCAATGCAATAAGCAACAGTATATTTTTTTTAAAAAGGAGAAAAACAAACAATTCTTTTAAGACATATTATAGATTAAGTAAAAATACCAGTATTGATATGTATGTATATACATAGTGCACATATATATAGATATACATATCTATATATATATATATATATATATAGAGAGAGAGAGAGAGAGAGAGAGAGAGATGATATAACAGTAACATACATGCTTCTTAGGACAGAAGAATTAAAACGTGTTCCCTCATATCAATCTAAAATTCTATTACAATTTGAAATCACTGTAAGAAAACTTGCTTCCTGTATTTTCTTTTAAGACTTCAAGTATAAGGAGTTATCCAACCGGGCTCTAAATGTGGAAACTGTCTGCTATGCACCAGGGTCAACAGACTGCCACAGAGTATGAGTCCAGGTCTTCCGAATTCTTACACAGGTCTCCATAACTCTGCAACTGTGTCAACCTTCTACCTGAGATGAGAGGGAATGACAAAGCGTGACAGTTTGTGGGTTTTCTGTGCATGTTCATGTGGACATTTCAACAAAAGCAAACTGGAAAACATCTTACAGCAACAATACTGGGCATGAAATCACCCTGGAGGAAGATTCCTTTCTCCCCTTTGCTTGCCAAACCCCCCGCCCCCCCCAAAAAAAAACAAATAAATAAAAAAAAAGAAAAACAACAACAACAAAAGAACCCCACCAGAAACAGATATTTCCCATTCCCACCCAAAAAAAAAAAAAAAAAAAAACTCAGGGTGAAGCACCTCTGGTGATAATCAGCATACAGCAAGGAACAGAGAGGTAGCATTTCCTTGGTGACAGCTCCTGGCTGACTCAGATGACTTCAAACACACCCTATTCTGAAAAAGGCACTCACATTGCTATTTATAAATCATACAATGGGGTCCAAGCATGAGAGTCTCCTACAAATACAAGAGAAGCTGAGGAGCTAGGAGAGTATAAGAAATACACATTACAAATAAATGCGTACTTTTCCTTCCTTTTTTAAAAGGACAATGAATAAAGTAGTTTAAAAATTTCACTGAAAAGTTTGGAATTCCAATAAAACTGCCAGTAAGAAGGAAAGTACTGTAGATGAGAGACAGAGTCCAGAACACTGAGAGGAGGGCCACCAGGTTTCTGGGCGGCCGAAGTGAAGGATGTGGTCTGCTCTGGGTAAGAAAGACCATCCACACTCCGGGCGTGTGGGAGGGAAGTGGAGGCAGGGAGACAGGTGAAGAGGGAGGGTGGCATCTTCAGGATGCGGGTGCAGGAAGGGATGCCCCAGGGCTCCAATGGAAGTATGGATGACACCTCCTTTGCTGCTGCAGTCGTGGAGGCAGTGCTCAAGCTGAGGCCACCCCTCACCGTGACACGACAGAGCTAATGGAATTGTAAGATGTGCCACTGTTGCAGCTTGAGGCATAGGCCTCCTGGCCACTGCCATCAAGGTTGATTTTGAACACAGAGGAGGCCTTCAGTAAAAAGTCGGCAGCATCCCGAAGACCCAGCTCCCTCAGTTTGTACACGAGGACACCCACAGTACTCTCTGGGTAGGAGGTCCATTCCTGAAGCAGAGCATGTACTGGGCTGGGGAGGAAGTCCCCAGGAGCCCCAGTGTTGCTGTTGTACTTGGCCACGAGGTCAGGGAGGCCCAAGTTCATGGCAAGAAGGCACCAGTCCTTCCCCATGGGGTCAGACAGGTCCAGCAGGCGACTCAGTTTCCTGCGGGTCAGGAGGCTCAGGTCTGACGCGTGGATGTCCATGCCTAGGCTGGCCTGGGAGTAGATGTCATGACAGCCGAAGCAGGTGATGCTGCTGAAGCTCTCTTTGTACCCCTCCATGGTGTTGGTGAGGGAGCCTCCTTCAGGGCCTGCGCTCGGAAGAAGTCCCGCGGGTGGTAGACCGTGATGGGCTCGTGGCGCTCACGCAGCTGCTGTGGGCTCAGGTAGTGCTTCACCGTCAGCAGCCCTGGCAGCGTAGTGGCCACGACGCTCTGGATGGTGCTGCGCACTGAGCCCAGCAGCAGGCAGCACTTGACCTTCTCAGTCTCCAGCCCGCGGCACCTGCACCTCGATGCCCTGGCCGTGGTTGACGAGCAGCACCAACAGCTCAGCCCCCCAGTTGGTGATCTTGCAGCCACTCACCCAAAGGCGAATGTCGGCATCACCTTCGGCGCTCTGCTGGTGGATCCAGTGACACAGGTTCACCTGCACCTTGTGAAAGATGCCACAAGGGAACGGGGTGAGATGCTCCACGGGGACAATGCGCACTCCACCGTACACCACGACGTCATCCTCATCAGCCCAGGAGCGCTGTAGGTTGTCAGTCTTGATAAGGGCAGGGACGTCCACCATGGTCCCGCTGCTCAGGTCATGGGCGCAGATGTCCATGGCATCCAGAACCTGCAGTAGCTCCTCCACGTCGCTGTCAGGCACCAGCTGCTGGATGTCCTCCATGGCGTAGCGACCCTGGTAGTGATGCAAGGCACGGGGCGTCTCCACCGAGAGCAGCTTCCCCAGAACATTAGTGCAGAGCCAGCGAGGGTCCAGGGGCAGCACATCCTGCACTGTTTCACTCTGCATGATGTTGATCTGCCAGATGGGACAACACAAGGTCACGGTAGGGGTGGAATCCATGCCATGGGTATCCATCACCCAGAGCACAAAAGGACCTGATCCCAACGAAACCTGAGCAGATGTTCTCAGAAATGACCCAGGGCCCTTCCATGGATCCAACTCTGAAACCAAGCACTGATTCTCAAAAAGCAGCTTGAAAACATGAAAAAGTGATTCTGAGAAATAGCTACCATTGAAAGTCAAAAAGCCCAACATAATGGAAGACATACACACACATAAAATAAAGGAAGAGGAAGAAGAAAAGGAGGACGAGATATGGCAAACAAATGCAATGGGAGTGTGACTGGATCCTGAATCCAAAAATAAATACATAAATGAATAAAAATTCTATAAAAGAAGTTATGAGCACGAGCAAAAAACCCTTGTATGGGGACTATACCATGAGTCATAGCACTGTGTCAGTGTTGTTGTTTCTGAAATGTGATCATCTGTTACACTGGGCCATGTCCTCCTCTGTGGACATACAGGCTAAAGCATTAAGAGGTGGAGTGTGAGGCTGTCTGAAAAATTAATTAGTGAATGAACAGGAACGAAACCAAGCAAGTATTGTGAAATGCAAATAATCAACTTTAAGGGCAGAGTATATTAGAGTTCATGATAGCATTCTTGGGACTTCTCTAAAGACTTGAAATTTTTTTTTTAAAGTTTATATATATATATATATATATATATATAAATTTATATATTTTA
The DNA here is from genome assembly GCA_028451465.1 of Erethizon dorsatum. NCBI lineage: Eukaryota > Metazoa > Chordata > Mammalia > Rodentia > Erethizontidae > Erethizon > Erethizon dorsatum. The sequence continues at coordinate 30,284,608 of CM051837.1, forward strand.
TTATATATTTATTTAATATACATATATATTAATATATTAATAATACATGTTAATAAGATATGATGTTATTAATATATATCATATTATTGTTGATATACTATTAATAATATATATTATTGATGTATGACATATATATTATATATTAATATATATTAATATATAATATATTAAAATGTATTTATGTATTTTATATATTATATTTTATAATATATATTTAAGTTTTTATATATATCACATAATATATATTTATGTAAATTTAAATACATTTCCATACACAATGCCTGGAAAGACGCATCACCGTGATGATAGTTCACCCCAGAGAAGGGACAGGAATCAGACATCAGAGCTGGTGACTAAAGGGGACTCCAGCTCTATAGGTCATGTTTATTTCATTTAAAAAAGAGTTAGAAAAAAAGGAACGAGAAACAGAAACCCTTTTAGGGAACAGCTGCTCTTCCTTGCTTCCTCCCGTTGTGGGGCCAGTTCTAGGAAAGCGTCTCCTCCCTCACAGGCCGCGCTCCACCTGTCGGCCACTGGCCTGCTTTTCTGCCCCAGCTGGACCTCTGTGATCCCTGCTCAATGTGGTGCTGTCGTACTTGAGCCTTAGACTGGAAATTCAGGAAAGGTGCAGCTCATGTCTATGCAGTTTTTGACAGGGCACTTGGTGGGTCACCATTTGCACTTAGTATTGCCATCACCTCAGGGTCATGGGAGACACAGCCTGACCCATGGTCCTGGGAGAGACCCAGGAGATGAGACAGGTTACCCTGTGCTCTGTGGGGTCCCAGACCAGAGAAAGACAGATGAGGGGAAACCATGAATAAGCTGTGCAGAGCACCTCCTAGAAGGCAGCAATAGAAATGAAGGAGGCTGAGGTCAAAGTGAGGCCATGCCACTGAGCTTTCCCTTTTATTCCTCTTCTAAGTGTTCATTTACTTAAGGCTCAAGCTCAAAAGGGATGTGACATCAAATTAAATGAATCATGTGCTGTGATCTAGGAAGTTGCTGATAAAATAAGACAATATTATGCCAAAGGAATGAGTTAAAACATTTTATATCCAGCCATGTCTTATAATTAGGCTTGACTTCACCTGTCTCCTTCCTCGGAATCACTTTACAGTACTACTGGAGGAATCGGCAGATTTGCTGGTTGTTTACAGGGTGTTTAAAAGGCCAATTAAATCACTACTGTGGCTCTTATGGGTCACTGGCTTCTGGATTCAATATTAGTTTCAAAATATACAACTCATACAAGCATGGCCGTGATGTGGCACCTGAGCTTCTGGTTTCAATATTCTCCAATATTCTGCTCTTGGTGCGGTCCAGCCCATGCTGCCTCCTGATTTCACAGGAGGGAGGAATGTGAAGTTACACTGCTTTCTGGGGATGGGTACATGCACTCAATGCCAGTGCTGAATGTCACACAACTAGAAGCAAAAAGTCCATTTTCTGTCACTCTGAGCAGACACCTGGGGTTTTAAGTGTGTGTTTAGGGATGATCAGTCTGTGCTCTGCACACTATTTCTTTGTCTTAGTGTCTCCAGAACGCTCTGCCTGAGGACAATTCATCACTTTTTCTCAACTCTTTGTTGACCAGGAAGTCGGCTTGGAGCTGGACCTTCCTGACCACAGAGGACCACCAGCCTGGGGGCTGCCAGAAAGAGCAGGAAACTACTATGTCTCCAAAGGTGAGTGAGGAGACAGTCACCCAGGGCAGTGACCCTGTGCCCCTAACAGGAAATGGAAGACAAAAGCAAAATAGAGAAATCTAAACAGCAGTGCTGAGGCGAAAGAGAAGCAGAGAGCTGCAGGTTTGGGAATTACCTGAGACAGTAAGGGCTGCACATCTGGAAATATAGTGGGTGACTAGGCTATGTCCACTCTGTCACCCAGGCTCATTCCCGTTCCAGGCCCTGGACCTTGGGACAGACTGAGTCCCTGCTACACCTTGCCCCACTGCCTGGCCACATGGAGAACTCATCTCACCTGTGCTGTGGAGCTGCTGTGCGATTCGCCTGAGGTCCTCCTCGCTGGCCAGGGGGTTCAGCTGGTCTTGCAAATCATGCACAAACTGCTGCAGGGACATTAGCTGATTGGGCCCATTGAGCTTCCTCCAGGATGGTAGTGTGGAAATGATTTTCTCACACAGGTGAGTCATGGGGGGGCAGCCCTAGAGCATGCAGGGTGGGAGACAGTGAGTGAGGAGCCCAGTGGATACAATGCCATGACCCCCCATGAGATGACGCTTTGCTGGTGGGGTGCTGGGGCAGTTATTGCCTTAGTGGCACCTTTAGGCAGAATCTGTTTATCAAATGTACAGTTTCATACAAGCTTTTCAGCTCTGTCTTGATAAATAGATGGTAAGTCTTGAGACTTATGATTTGGAACTTTTGGAATTTTATAATTCATCGTATTCTGCTCAGTTCTTCCCTCCCTCTTTCTTCACTCGCTCACCCCTCCCTTATGCCCCACTGGGCATGTTCTACTGTTCCACTCTGGCAATGGGTACTTTAGGAACAGAGAACAAAGAATGAGTATCGTTGTCAACAGTAGAGCGGAATTTTAACCAGTAAATTTGGTATTCATGGGGATTGCTATTGAACTGTTATTTCCATTAGACCAGTTCCTGGTAAATGGCTTGAAATTGAACTTTAACCTTTTAAGTTTGTTAAATAAACCAGCTTATGTTTCAGATTCATATCAACATGCCGTCCTCATTAACAACCACACAAGCCACGTACTGCACTGCATTGTTAATTAGGCATCCTTTCCAATCAAGTTTTATGTCACCTAAATTCCAATCCCCAATCAGTAAAAGGTTCTCAGGCATAAGCAGTTTATTTGGGGGGCTCCACCTGCCTGGCCTCAGTGGTTGGTGGTGCGTTGTACCATAACCCAGCTCAAAATCTTCAAGGGCTCCATGCTGCCTGAGGAAGGAGGCTATCATCCAAACATGGGTGGCTCACCACCTGCTGGTTTGGGGGCTCTGAGTCCCAGAGGCCTGCCAGACCACTCCCATCTGCGGAATGTGCCTACTTGAGGTGCATGGACCACATTTTTGTGATGGAGGAAAGGGTTTCCTGAGTATTCCAAGTGCAGGTGCGGAACCAGAGCCTGGTGTTGGAAGGAACCAGGTCCCAGGTACCTCTGTGGGACAGCAGAGGTGTCCCACACCTACCCAAGTCAGACTCACGCTTGAGTGGTGGGGACATTCCTGAAAGCAGTGTAGCATTTTCCCCTAATTTTAGCATGTTTTTCTGTTTCTTACCAGTTTTAGAGCATTTTGAATATTATGAGTAAGCAATCCTTTATGTGTCAAATGCATTGATAATTTTCCCCAGTCTATTTTACTTTTTAATTTTATCCATCTTTATTGCCAGAGATTTGTTTTAAATGTTTGTGTTGTTAAGTAAGTACACTTTATTGAAGATTTGTAGATTTTTGTAACCGTTCTTTAAAGTTTGTCTCAGGTCTAAGTTATTTTAAAAACACATTCCCCAAAATTGCCATTTGAGATATTGTTTTATATTTGACCATTCGATAGTTTTAATCCATAAATGTTCAGGCAATATGGAAAGTAGGATAATCAGGTTTATTTCCTCCCAGCCAAATAACCAGTTGTGCAGGATTATTAAGCAAATACTTTCCCCATTAAATTAAGATACTGTTTATTAAATTTGTTTAACATTGTGATCTACATTGACATTGTCTTACTCTTATTTAATTGTACTGATCATAGAGCCTTTATCATATATTTTATTTCTTCTTCCAGTGAAATTTTAAGATTAAAAACCCCAACCATCCTTCCCCCCCCACCAAATGCTAACTGGAACCATATGAAATTTATTTAACTTGGGAAAAATGAAGCATTTTCTTTATATCTTACCTGTGGCAAGAACACAGTCTCATTCCATTTTTTCTGATCTATAGTTTTACATCGTTTAATAAATTTTGTTAGTATTTTCTAACTTTTCTGAATTTTTTTAAATGCTCCTTTGACAAATTTTATGACTTTTTCTGAGTTTTCTTACATTCCACAACAAAGCACTTTAGAATTCCTTTTGTAATTTGTAAAAAGAAATTTTGTATTTAAACCATGTAAACTGTAAGAATTGCAAGCACTCTGATTTGGTCTGCCTGGCCCATAATAACTACTCCTACCATTTCTTGTTTCTCTCCTATCCTGCCTCACTGCAGAATAATATGCTAATAGCATACCCATGTGGTCCCTTAGTCCTGAGTCCTACTGGGAAAGCAACCCCTGAAAACCAAGCCTAATAAAGAGAGCAGAACAGAGAGGCCAGTCCCATGGTCACTGCTGATGACAGCAAAGGTTAGATCCAGGGCCCTCCAGGGTAGACTCACCGAGACTATTTGACTTCGAATTTCTTGGAGGTGATTCCGAAGTACCTTGATGTCCTTAGACCCAGAAGCCCCAGCATCCAGCACAAACAACTTATTTGAAATGTGAAGATCATTCCCAAACCTATGGCAGGAGCGAGAGCTACATCAGTCCTGAGTCAATTTCCTCAGGTCTTTCCATGCAGGGCCCAGGGCTCCTACTGGCCCCAGAGCACCTTGCAGTGTTTCTGTCCCTGCTGTTTGCTAGACTCAGCGTAGTCACTCTTAAGTGTACAGATTTGGGGACATACGCATGCACCCCCAGTCATACCAATGGGACCACTGGCTTTCCAACCAGCAGCAGGAACACACTATGGAAAGATATCAGCTCCTCCTGAGCAGGAAAGGGGAGGCCCATGTGTTCATCTTATAAGTGACACTGCTGAGAGTGGAGGGACTAAAGAAGGGGTAGAGTACATTCACCTGAAAGTGTTCACAGGAGACTCACTTTTACAACAGGAAGAAAGGAGGGATGTGTCTCAGACTGATAATTCAAGACTCAAGTTACTACCACCCAGTTCCCTGTTTTTTGATGGAGAATGCTTGATTCAGATGTGGTTTGTCTCCCAACGACTCGTGTGTTTGAGGTTAAGTTCCCAGTGTGTGTCACGGTGGAAGCTTTAAGAGGTGGGACCTCACTGAAGGTGATTAAAGTCACTGGGGTGCTACTCCCCAAGGGAATGAGGGTAGTTTCCATGGGATGCCAGTGAGACCTCACAGAGTCGCTACAAAGGGAAAGCGAGATCCCTGGGTCTCCCTGGCTTCCCTTCGCCGGTAACCCGCTATGACGCTCTCTGCCGCACTGTGCTGTAGCCAAGGAGGTCTTCACCAGAGCTGCTGTGGGGATTTTCTGCCTCCAGAACTGTGAACTACATCAACTCTTTCTAAGTTACCCAGTTTCAGGTAATAACTGTACCAATGGGAAAAAGGAGCGTCACACTCTCTGAGTAAAAATTTATGTATTTTACCTCTGAAGCTGTGCACACTGAAGTTTCCTAAGTAAAAGAAAAAATTTAAAAATAATACTTGACATTAAATGCACTCTGATCTATTTTATTCTCTTCTATTCCATTTCATCTCATCCTATCCCACCATAGAGAGAATTAGTCACTACCTCCTGTCATGGCCCACTAGTGGGTTGCAACATGTACGTTGAGAAATGCTGATTAGTGCTATGGTGAAAATCAGGAAAAGAATTGAAAGCCAAAGCAGCCACCAGAAATCCCCTCTGGACATTGGTGCTGAGAGGAAGAAAGCAGTGAGAGGGTTGGCACTTTGTAGCACATGTGCTTCATCTCTTTAATTGTTACATGTGTATTTGTTCTTTGAAAAGATGAAAAATAAAAAGATCAATCATGAAAGAAAGGCCTTTTGTTCCTCTGTCAGGTCACATGGCTTCCATCTGTATTTCCACACCCACCCCCCAAATCCAGTTCCTCAGGATAGGAGGCTCCCCCAGGCTGTCCTCACCTGTTCCTGATCTCTTTCAGTAATGACATGTCTTTGTCATATCCAAACTTGCCTCCAGCTGGATGAGGGACATTCATGATGTCAGCATGCGTGGCCACCAGGACCACTCAGAGTGGGTTCTTCAGCTTACCACCAAAGGCTGGGGACAGAGAAGGAACTGTCAGGAGGCAGAGTCCCCTACCTGGCTGACTCTCCTGCCCGAGTGAGGGCTGCACTGGCTTCGTGGCCAGACTGTCTTCAGGGGATGTACAACCCGCCCACAGACTCAAGGCCCCATGCCTGCTGCAAGGTATAAACCGCTAAAAGACCCCAGGCCCGGCAAACAACAAGGGAGCCCTTCCTGGGCCATAAGGAGGGCTCTCAGCAGCGGACCACAAGAGACTTCAGCACATGTCAGCATCTCAGGGCTCCATACAAACACCTCCTCCTATATGAGGGGAAAGATTTAACCTCCTACAAGGAGGGTGCTCTTTGTAGGCCCAAAGAAAGCCCTCTTCATGCAGCCACATGGTCCAAGGAAAAACCGCCTGAGACTCACGTGGTAGCAGCTCTCACTGGAATGCTTAAAAAGAAAGTGCGACAAAGGAGAAAGACCCAAATGGCAGCATGCTGACATTAAATCCAACCTATTATTCTGTACTTTTCTGGGGAAAAACCCTGGCTCCTGAGTGTTGTATTTCCCCAGGGAAGGCTGCTTCTCTTGTTCTACACAAACAGAAGTCCATTCTCCATGTTCTCTGTTCTCTAGGAATAACATCAGGGTGCCACAGTGAGGCCACTGGGCCGCTTTTCTCCAGGGCTTGAAGGATCGGCAGAATGGGCAGTTCATTCTACTGGTGAATCATGGGTCTTTTCAAAAAGGAGCTGGAGCTCTTGAAGGAGGATTCCACTTTGCATCCAGCAAAAATCATGGCCCTAAAGTACAGAAAGAAGTGAGAAACAGCTCCCAAGAAATATATTAGAATTGTTCTTTGAGACAGAAATACGTGATCATGGGACAAAAACTCCCTGTAGAACACAGTGCCCAGCTGAGCTGCAGAGTGGAACCTTCCAGTGGAGAGAAGACAGGATGGAAACAGCAGCTCCAATACCCAAGCAGCAGGGTCTGGGCATGGCTGTGACCAAGCATGAGATGGGCAGCAGCAGCAGAACACAGAGGAAGAGCAATCATGGCCTGGAGGCTCAGCTCACCTATGGGCTCCTCCAATGGGACTAAAGACTTCAGGAAACTGAGCCAGAAAATCAGTTGGTTCAGCTGAATCTCATAGGGTTCTTCTAGACTAAAAACAATGACATGGATCAATGTAGGATCATTTACAGCAAAATAGCCATAGCAGCAGAAGTACACAGGATTTCCAGAGAACTCCCACACACTGAAACTGCCAACTCCAACAGACAAAGAAAAATAAAGATGACCATCCTGAAATACCACCACCAAACTTAGCACTTTTTCTTATCACGCTGGGGATTCTGCATAGAGCTGGTGATATTGATGGCATTTTTGAGTGTGTGCACACATGGACTTAAGGATAGATCCACATATGTAATATTTATGTAGCTAGCACTGCGAAGTGGAACTTTAAAAGTTATGGTGTTGTTTTACTTTGATTTTAGAGACAAGTGACTCTTTGAGGTCTAACACATAAACAGCTTTTCCTACCTCTTTAGCCCAGATGAATGAAAATGTAGATGCTGACAGGAAGCCTAGAGCTCAGTTTTTTTGTTTTGTTTGTTTCTTTTTTTTTTTTTTCCTACACAAAAGGGGACAGTAAACTGAAGCTGGCTAAAAGTGATAAAGTAAGTGTGGAGATCTGCATTATTCTTGTTTTTCCTTTTCTCTGCTTTTTATTATTAAAAAGTCCCTGTAAATGGTGAGTCCCTGTAAAATAGGCCCTTTTATGTTTTTGGAGCTTTAAGTAAATCTTTTATGCTTTTAATTGACTTGGTTAGTGGCAAGCAGATGAGCCCATGAGCCTAAGTGGGCTCTAACAGTTTTGGCAGCCCAGATGGGACATAAGTCCTTGCTCTTGAGTGCCTTGCACCCTGACAGTCAATTTAAAAGGAATCATGCTGTGGCTAGCTGAACCCATGGTCAGGACTCCAGTGATATTCCAGCAGCTGCCGGGGACACTTTCACACCTGGGAATCTCCCTTTTCCTACTCCCAGCATCAGCTGCTTATACACACTTTTGTTGATTAAAAAGAAAAGGTTTCTGAGGTGCTGACAATTCCACCTGGCTTTTGACTAAACCACACACTCCAGGGACCTGCTGTCCCCACAACTTAGACCTTATCAGGTCACCTGGCAAAGCCACTTGCAGCCGTTCACACCGACTGCCCATAATTTAGGGTACTAACTTGTGTAAAAGAAATTCACAGATTGAAAAAGCACTCCAGACATTTGTTTTAAAGTATTCATTTGTTTAGGTAGGCCTCTATTTCTTTTATCTTTCTCTCCTTATAATCACCTTTATTCTAAAATGGTCAACAGATTTCAGAGTCATCTAAAATTATATAAGGCACTTGGGGATTTGAGTTATTCTGAGGCTTCTCTGTAAGCCCACAGAGTTCAAGGTTCATCAACCATTTGTCAACAAAAAAGATTAGATTAAAAAAAATTTTAAGTGGGTGGAGAGTTTGAGGAACTCTGTTGTAAACTGCTCAAAAATAAAAATGCTTGTGCTACTTTGCAGCTCCCTAAAAATTTTAGTTACCTGTAATTTAAAAGAAAAAGATAATTTTATTGTGACACAACATGGCCTATATAATTAAAGCATACTCTATTTCACAAAACTGTCTTTAAAAAGATTCTTTAAAATAACTTTGGCCACTTCTGGGAAGATGGTGGAATGGTGAGCAGCCGAGAAATAGCCTCTCTGATATCTGGAATCCAGACACTGGAATATAAAAAGAGGAAGAGGAGGGAAGTCAGTCCCTGGGACCCATCAAGAAACTGAAGTGACAATTGGATTCCATGGGGAGAGTGAAGAGAGGAACCACAAACACAGAAGAGAGAAGTGGCAAGTGGTGCTTTGTCCCTGAGCCCAGGGTCATAGCATGGGAAGAGAAGCTCGAACTTGCAGACACACTGTGACTACTGGTGACCCCAGAGGCCTCCACAGAGAAATGCACCAGTGGAATGGAGCAGTAGAAGCTGCAGGCTGCAATAGCTGGTGAGTTATTCGAGCTCAGGTGCACCCCACAGAGGGTGATCAGACTGTTGCCATTTTGGAAAGGAGCCAACTGAAGTCAAAACTCAGAGCAGCTGCAGATTGGCACCATCTAGTGGCTCCCAGTGTCAGAGTGAGGCACAGCAGAGTTCAAGCCATTAGGACATCAGGGAGTAGAGTTCAAGCTGGCAGAAGGCACTCAGAGTATCGCAGGGTGAACAACTGGGTTCCCAACCTCACAGTCAGAAATGAGAAGTAGCCTGAACTTCAGTGGAACTAAAGACCCAGGTTTGCTGGGATTATCCACCAGTGCCATAACTCTACTGCTGGCATGCTGGGATCAGTCAACAAGGATCTGGGCTCTGTCTGGCCCCTGTCTCCCAGTGACAGCAGAGACACACCCTGAAGTGGACTTTTTTTCTACTTTTCTTCCTTTGCTTTTTAATTTTTATTAATTTTTTATTTTTTAATTTTTTACTTAATTGTTCTTTTTATATGAGTGTGAACATTGTTTCTAGTTTCTGTTGTTATTGCAATATCATTCTGTTCTTGTTTCTGTTTCTTCCTTCTTTCTTTCCCTTCTCTCTTCTTCACCAGTTCCCAAAGCTTGTGCAATTTTCCTTTGTTCTCCACCCTTGTTGCAAATTCCTTTCTCTTCTTTGATTTCTCTATTTTTCCCCTCTAACCCTTTTAAAATTTTCTTCTTGAGGGTAAAATTGCCATATAGAGGGGATATTTACTGTATAAAACTTTCTGGCTTGTTTTAGATTTTGTTGTATAACTAAAAATCTTGTTTATACAGTTAAATGTGGCAAATTAATAGTTCCACAGTTTATCATTTTCTAGGCTGTGTTCGATGCTATTGTTATTACTGATTGTACTATTTTAGCCAAAGTGACATAATTGTTTTAATCAAATGTTCTTCCTGGTGTGCCAGCCTGAGGGTCCTAAACAATACTATAGGCCAGTGCCAAGAACCAGGTGCTGGACCAAATAGGCAGCAATTTCCCATCCCCAATAAATTAAAGAGGTAGGATCTGGCAACAGACTCAAAACCCAAAAGCCAGCTACACCTGGAAGACAACTCTTAAAAGCAGTCATTTCCTAAGGGTTCTCGATATTAGCAAGATACCTACCATAAACAATTCACAAGCATCAGTGCAGGATGTAAACTAAAAAGAAATAGAAAATGAGAAGACACAGAAGCAAGATAAAACTCCAGACTTGCAGCTCACCAAAGCAAACCCAGGGGGCAATGAGGTGGAACAATTCAAAAGCCTCTCTGAAGTGGTAAAAGCAGAAGTAACAAAGCAGATGAATGAGGCTCTAGGAAAAAAATCAAATCAGAAGTAGTTTCTCAGATAATTTCAGAGATGATGATCATAATGAAGGTCATTAGTGAATCTAGAGTAGATAAAGATTTAAAAAATAGAGGATATTAAGTAAAAGACAGAAACCATGAACACCCAGCACAGGAAAGAAATGGAATCCATGAAACAGATTCAATCAGATATCCAGGAGATTAAAAATTCTACTGAAAGTATATGCAGCAGAAGGAACCAATGTGAGGGCAGAATATCAGATCTGTAAGACAGGACTGCAGTTAGCCATTATGAAAAGAAAGATTTCTTAAAATTAGCAAGAGGCCACAAAAAAATCAATCCAACTACTGCTAGATGGTACAAAGAAGAATAACATAAGATTGATTGGAGTCAATGAAAAAGCAGGAGATAGCACAAACTACATAAAAACCCTGTTCACAGATGTAATGGGAGAAAACTTCCCAAGCATGGAAAAAGAAATTGAGATACAGATAAATGAGGCATATAGAACTCCAATTAGCCATGAACAAAACAAAACCAAAACTACCCCAAGGCATATAATAGTCAAGATTTAAGACATTCAGTAGAAGAACAGAATATTAAAAGCTATTAGATAAAAGAAACAAATCACCTATAAAGGAAATCCCATCAGAATTATAGCAGACTTCTCAACATAAACCCCTAAATCAAGGAGAGCTTGGAGTGAAATATTTCAAGTCCTAAAAGAAAACAACCTCCAACCCAGATTAATGAACCTGCAAAGTGATCTTTCAAAATTGATGGAGAACGGCCAGTGCCTGCCTAGCATGCACGAGGTCCTGAGTTCAACTCCTGGTACCCACATATGAAAAAAGGGCCAGTGATATCGCTCAGCGGCATGGGCGCCTGCTGGTGCATGAGGTCCTGAGGTCGACCCCCGGTACCCACACACAAAAAAAAAAGTTGATGGAGAAATAAGTTGTCCATGACAAACAACATCTGAAGAAAGTCATAACCACTAAACCAGCACTTTGAAGTGTTCTAAAGGAAATTTTAGAAAGAGATAACAAAAACTACAACTCCATGAACCCAAACAGAATGAATCTGATATGGCTAAAGTGACTATTTCTTTTTAGGCACCACTTTGTCTCCAGTTTGTCTCCGCTTAACCCATAGATAAACTCATTCCTCAGACTCCTTCCCAGTTAGCCATAAAACCATGAAAGGAAAGACAAATGGTTTTAGCACGGGATGGTACCCGTTAACCCCATTCTGTGTGTTAATTAACCTGATGTTTGAGAAGGACCTTGTGAAATTCCAAAGAAATGATGTGCTAAAGAATGCGGTCTCTATGGCAACCAAGAAATTTTGTAAACCCCCCAAAAGTGTATAAAAGGAGCTATGAAACAAAAGCTCAGGGTCAGCAGGTTTAGCTCCTATGAGTTACCTGCTGTCCAGGCCAGCTTCTTTTTATAAAAGAACTCAATTGTCTCTAGATTCTCATCTTCCTGTGAGTGAATCTTGTGATTTTGCTGTAACATTTTTAGAGGCCCAAGCAAGATTCTCACAAGGAGATTCTCATTTGAGGGGCCTCGGTGCCTCCTTGCCTGGCAGCTGACCCTTTGGCAGCAAGGCACCAAAAGCTGATCTTCATCTGCCTCCCAGATCAGCTGCAAGACACAAGGCTATGAGACAGAGACAACTGAGTTCCCGCCTCCAGGCCAAGGTAAGCACTTTACAATCCAGTATGTTTTGGCAATTTGCCCAAGGCTCGTCTAGGTATCTGTTCTATGCTAGCATCTGTTTTTGCCCAGGTTCATCCAGGGATCTGTTCTATGCTAGCATCTGTTTAAACCTGTGAGAGCTAGGCCGCTGGATGCAGTGTTTTGCCAGTCAGTCAGAAAAAGTTTTTTCTGAGTCTGTTCTAAATTTGAGGTTGGGAGCGGTATGGTTATTATTCCTGGGATTGTCTGTTCTTTGTGTGTTCCTCCCCTGTGTTACATCTATGTCATCCCCACTGCGCCTGGGCTTCCAAGTCACTGTTATCAGAGAAATTCAACCTGCCGGCAGGAGACCATTTACTAGTCTGGATTTTTGTTTGCATTTCTGGTTGAGAGGAGGGGACAGGATTTGCTTAGATGAATTGTAACTGTGGGTTACTGTATTGTCCAAGGCATTGATATAATGGGTTCTGCTGGTAGTAAGTCAACTGTTTTGAAATGTATGCTTAACAATTTTGATAAGTGCAAAGGAGATTATGGAGTTAAGATGAAGAAAGGGAAGCTCCAAAACTTCTGTGAGCTTGAGTGACCCACATTCAATGTGGGGTGGCTAGCTAAAGGGTCGCTCGACCCCCAGGTAATCAATGGAGTATGAAATATTGTCACTGGAAAGACTGAGCACCCAGATTAGTTTCCATATATAAACTCTTGGTTGTATGCGATGCGAGTGCTGCCCCAATGGCCAGCCTGGATGTCACTAGCCTGGTGCTGCCTGCAAGCATCTAGGAAAGTTTTACAGGAGAAATCCAAGTACAAATTTTGACTAATTGGCACTTATACTTTTGGTTTTCAGTTTAAATTGATGTGCATAAAACATTTCTTGTGCACTACAAACTCAAATGACAATTAAAATTACTATCTAAAAGAAAAATTAAGAAAAAGAGGATACTTTAAAATCCAAGCAGCTATAGTCAAGTTTGTTGTGAAAGGTTATAATAAATAAAAAATATTAAGAAGGCTATAAATGTAAGAGATATACTTTTGATATGAGAGGATTCTGTATGTTAAAAGTATTGTCCTGCTAAAGAGCTCACAGCCCAGGTGTCTGCCCCCAAGCAGTCCTTAAAGGGGACAGCCTCAGCAGAAGCCAGAGTTTTTAAAAAAAAATCATCCTATATGGCTCTATCCAGAAACTTACAGGTTTTAAGGGGACAAGCAGCCACAAAAAGGAAAACCATTAGCACCCCTGCTTGCTTCCCAAATAAAATTCAAGGAGATGCAAAAGATGAGGAGGCTCCATGGGAAGAGCTAACTTCCCAGAAACAAGAGTCTTTAAAAGGCAGCCAGTCACCACTGCCAGAGGTGCTTAAAGATAAACCAGTTTAATTGCAAGGCTGGAAAAAAACAGACCAGCACAAATCTATCTAGACCTCTACAGGCTTTTAAAGGGATAACTCAAAGCCAAAATTGTAAAAACAGGGAGAAACTACTGTTTTACACTCCTCTCACCACTTCTCATAGACTCCCGGGCAAGGGAAAAATGTGTATGCCTGCTTTGTCAAAACATCGAGTAAGAGTAAGCCAAGTAAGCCGCAGTGGGAAACATGAGCTGGGCGCCCTGGCTCAAAGCACCTGGGACAAAAACTTTGTGCTGAAGCACGATTTACTCTTTCTCTGCACACACAGAGGGTCTCTGCTCTTAAATCACAAAAGGCTGCAGCATTTGCAGCTAGCGGAAAACTGTTTGGGCGTAATTGTAACAACCCAGGAGCAAAGGGTCAAAATAAGCTTTGACAAAGATATATCAAAGGAAACTTACATAAATGACATTCTTACAGCGAGAATGCCAAGAGAGTAAAAGGAAGGTCTGAGTATGTGATAGAGGGTGTGGAGATGACTGAGCTGGAAGCTGCATAAAAGAAAAACGGGAAAGTTGTCAGTATTTTCATGAAGGAATTTATTTTTTTGTTTCTTCCAAATTCTTATGAGATCTCTGCTATTGACCTACAAATAATTCTGACTAGTCTATTTGTAATTACAAACTTCTATAATTGTAAAAGAGTTACTATAATTTAATTTGGCCAATATATGTGAGTGCACTCTGATATTATAGATTTGTCTGTATATATATATATATATATATATATATATATATATATATATATATTTTTTTTTATGTGTGCCCAACCTGTAAACAGCTGTTTTATTTGAGCTCAATGAATTTTCTGTTTTGCATTTTGGATTTTTAAATCATTTGTCTGGTATGCTTCCACAGAAGGTTGCCATCTGGCCAAAAAGATGTTACAATTGGTTTTATAAAGGTAGTGCATGTTTTGTTTATTGTTTATTGTTGTATTATGATTTGAGAGTTTCTTATTGTTCAAAATAATGAGTTAAGTGATCTGGGTTTCATAAGTCATCAAAAATTGTTAAGCAAAATATATTATTGTGATATGTTTACATTGGTCATCATCAACAGGTTAAATTTTCTAAAATAGGACAATGAGGTTTTCTGACTTAAAGATGCTCTGGTACAAAACTAAATTAAGAAACAGGGTCAGTGAGATGGCTCAGTGGTGTAAGCGCCTGCCTTGCAAGCACAAGGGCCCAAGTTCAACTCTCGGAACCCACATACAAAAAAGGGGCCGGTGATATCGCTCAGTGGCACGGGCACCTGCTGGCACGCGAGGTCCTGAGGTCGACCCCTGGTACCCACAAAAAAGAAATTAAGAAACAAAAGTTTTCATGTGGCTATGACAATTCAGTGTTCCTAATTTCATAATGTATTAAGTGTATTCATACCTTCCAGATGTACAGGTCTTCTAAGATATAAAACAGGGATTGTTTATGGAGATAAACATTTTCTTCCAGATTCAGACATCTGCCTTTTGCTTATGCTCCAGATGTTTATGATGAGGTTCATGCTGATATGAGGTCACCGGTCAAATGATCATTTTTAACAGAAACCTATGTGACGTACGTGCTCTATACGTGCTGCAGTACTTAGAGAGGCCTAGATAGTGAACAGTCCAGATAGTGTCACACATTTCTCCAGTGCTGTCCTATTAACAGACAAGTTAGATAAAAGCTTCTTATGCACTAGATAGAGACGATTGACTAAAAGGCTCAAATCTGTGTGCCGACTGTGAAGTTTTTAGGGTTCGTGTTAGAAGATGGGACGCACGTGCTGCCAGCCTCGTGTATCCAGGCCCTTTGGGCCTAAAGAGCCTGTGACTAGAAAGGACTTAAGGGAATTCCTGGGGATGGCTGGGTACTGCCGTCTCTGGGTGCCAGGTTTTGCAGCCACTGCAAAACCCCTATATGAGGCCTTGAAGGCAGGAAACAACCCCCCTCGCTCCAGTGGAGTCCTGAGCGCCAGACGGCATTCAGAGTCCTAAAAAAGATCAGTGAGGGCGCCTGCCCCGGCACTGCCTGGTGTTACTAAGTCCTTCCAGCTGTTTGTTCATAAAAAAGAGAGTAACTCGGGGTGTCCTGACTCACACTTTGGGACCCTGACCTATCTGTCAAAGAGGTCAGCCCCATGGTCACTGGGTCACCTCCCTGTCTGCAGCTACTGCAGCCACTGCCATTCTGATAAAAAGTTGATAAATTGACTCTGGGACAATCATTAAATGTGTTTATTCCTCATGCTGTAGAGACCTTGCTGAGAGGACCTGAAGATAAATGGCTGTCGAGAACTAGACTGGCTCAGTATCAAGGTGTTCTTTTAAAAGATCTCAGACTAACTATTAAAACCATTCAGGCTCTCAGCCCAGCCTCTCTTTTGCCCATGTCCTTGGAGCTACCTGGACATGACTGCGCAGAGGCGATCGAGACGGTCTGCTCAGCCCGACTGGGTTTACAGGACTCCCCTCCAGAATCCTGACCTGACCCTGTTTTCAGAGGACCCTGATAGTGCCCCATGACATATCTGTCAAAGAGGTTAGCCCCTGTGGTCACTGGATGGCCTCCCTGCCTTCAGCTACTGCAGCCACCACCATTCTGATTTTTAAAATGTTGATAAATTGACTCTGGGACAATCATTAAGTGTGTTTATTCCTCATGCTGTAGAGACCTTGCTGAGAGGACCTGATGATAAATGGCTGTCAGAAATTAAACTGGCTCAATATCAAGGTGTTCTTTAAAATATCTCAGACTAAATATTAAAACCATTCAGGCTCTCAACCCAGCCTCTGAAACATCAAGAGAAATGATAAAAGCTTTGATGGAGCTGATCATTCTATGGTATGGGGTCCCCATAATGGTAGGTTCAGATAATGGACCCACTTTTGTGGGTAAAATGGTCAAAAGCCTCACAGCAGTGCTGGGGCTAAAATGGAAACTCCATACTGCATATCGGCCACAAAGCTCAGGTCAAATAGAAAGACAAAACCGTACTTTGAAAACCACCCTGGCAAAGTTATGCCAAGAAACTGGGGTGACTGTGTTACTGTGCTCCCAGTGGCCCCCTTGCGGTCACGGTGCACACCGTACTGAGGTGGACTCACTCCATTTGAGATGATGTTTGGGAGCCTCCTGCACTGAGACCTGTTTTGAATAGATTACAGGAGGTAAAAACTTTAAACTCACACCGACAGATAAAGGTGTTGCATCAGATGCTTCAGAAACTTCAGCAGACTCTGTTACAGAAGCATCTGATCCCTGTTCCCACGCCAGTCCACTCCTTCAAACCAGAAGACCAAGTCCTGATTAGAGCCTAAAAGAGGAGCCTCTCCAACCAAAGTGGGAGGGGCCCATGAGGTACCCTAACCACGCCCACTGCTCTTAAAGTTACAGGTCATGCTCCATGGGTCCATCACTCCCGAGTCAAGAGGTGGACACTGAGCTCACAAAAGTGCGACCGTCTGCCCCAGAGACCCTCAGACCTCGATGCACCAAGAGCCTTCAGCAAAAGCTGCTGTGGCTGAACACCAGCATGACTCCGGTCACGGCCCTCACCCTGTGTAGACTCCTCCCAGGTTATACACAGCCTTGGGGAAAAAAAATGCTGTTTTTATGCAAACAACTCTGGGATTATAATAGATACTCTAGATAAGATAAAACAGAGATTAGATAAATGAGCTAAAGCTTGTCAAAATAATCAAAATAGTATGAATGGTTATTCAATTGAAATTCTTGGCTGACTTCCCTTATCACTGGACTTGCAGGGCCCATATTAATTCTTTTTCTAGTCTTTGCCTTTGGGCCCTGCCTAATTAGATAAGAGATAAAATTCAAAGTACTGTGAGCCAGATACAGACAATGGTGTTAACTAAAACAACTAAATATGAGCCACCACCATATAAAGGACTATATATTTCCTTAAGGGAAAATATGTCCTTGAGGGGGGAGTGATATGGCTAAAGTGACTCTGTTTCTTTTTAGGCACCACATTGTCTCCAGTTTGTCTCCGGTAACCCATAGATAAACTCACTCCTCAGACTCCTTCCCAGTTAGCCATAAAACCATAAAAGGAGAGACAAATGGTTTTAGCAAGGGATGGTACCCATTAACCCCATTCCCTATGTTAATTAACCTGATGTTTGAGAAGGACCTTGTGAAATTCCAAAGAAATGATGTGCTAAAGAATGCAGTCTCTATGGCAACCAAGAAATTTTGTAAAACCTCCCAAATGTGTATAAAAGGAGCTATGAAACAAAAGCTCAGGGTCAGCAGGCTCAGCTCCTATGAGCGACCTGCTGTCCAGGTGGCTCCTTTTAATAAAAGAATTCATTTATCTCTAGATTCTCATCTTCCTGTGAGTGAATCTTGTGATTTTGCTGCAACAATAGGACAAGGTACCGGTGGTGGCCATGGGTTGGGGCAGGCTCATGCCCAGTGTCCTTCTTTTTTGCACTTGAAGCATGGTCCAGGAGGGGCTCAGGAGCTGGCTTCCCCTTTTTTAGGTGTTGGGCCTTTATTAGGCCAAATGGGAGCCCCGAGTGCCACAGCCAAAAGTTAGCATTTAAGTTTCATTTTTTGAAGACTTTCTTGTTTTTGTTGTTTTTCTCTATTGTTAAAGACCCAGACCATATTAAGGAGGTCCCCCTGTGGGGTTTGAGGATCAGGTTCTGTTCTTTTTTTGGTTTTTGTTTGTTTGTTTGTTTGTTTTGAGTTTGGCTCGAATGTTAGGAGCAGATTGGGATAACGTTATTTTTGAAACACATTTAAGTGTCTATCTTACTATTGAATAGAGTAACATACAGTAACATTGCAGGATAGAGTAGTGTACATCACATAAGTTTTTAAGGGCTGTTATTTGATTGGTAATTTTATGTTGATTTGACCATTTTTTTCATGGGAGTTTTAGAAAGAACAACCTGAGCTCCACAAAATTAACAAGTAACCATACATATATTTTCCTTTAATAAATTACTTTCACAAGCTTTCCTCGACATACATAGGCTTTCTAGCCTTGTCATTGTCTCTCATCTCTTTAGCAGGACAAGACTGTTATCATATAAAATCCTCTCATATCAAAAGTATGTCTCTTACATTGATAGCCTTCTTAATATTTTTTTGTATTTATTATAACCTTTTATTAAAAACTTGATTGTAGTTGCTTGGATTTTAAAGTGTCCCTCTTTTTTTTTTTTTTTTTTTTCTTTTTAGATAGTAAACTTGGCCAACTGTCAATAGACCTCTGAGTAGCCTTGAAAAACAATAGAACATGGGGCCGGTGAGACGGCTCAGCGGCTTAAGCGCCTGCCTTGCAAGCGCGAAGGCCCGAGTTCGACTCCCGGAACCCACATACGAAAAAGGGGCCGGTGATATTGCTCAGCGGCACGGGTGCCTGTTGGCGCGTGAGGTCCTGAGGTCGTCCCCCCGGTACCCAAAAAAAAAAAAAAAAAAAAAAAAAACAATAGAACAAAGAGCAAGTGAACCCTATAATTGCCATTTAAGAGTTTGTAGAGCACAAGAAATGTTTTATGTACATCAATTTAAACTGAAAACCAAAGGTATAATTACCAATTAGTTAAAATTTGTAATTTAATTTTTCCTGTAAATCTTTCTTAGGTGTTTGCAGGCAGCATCAAGTTGGGGACATCAGGGCTGGCCTTGGGGCTCCCAAAGCCAGGAGGAGAGCTTGGGTTTGTTTTGTTTTGAAATGAAAAAAACAAGCCCTGTTTTATTTAATTTGGGGTCTATGATTGGAGGGTTGGCTGCCATCATGGGTTGCTAAGGGAGTTTATATTTTTTTTAAGTTATAAGGCCATTAATAAAACAAAGGAAGAAGTATAAGGTCACCAGTTACAAAGGCAGCAAAGACATGAGTTTACACAAAAGGGAGAAGAGTTTTGTTATCAGGCCTGTTGGAGATGTCCCACTTGGTCTTTGCAGACATCCTGGGTAGGCTTTTGTCTAGATAGAAGATACATTTAAGGGGGTGAATGACCTATTGTGAGGAGAGGGAGAGGGAGGATGGTGACACAGGGAGTGGAGAAGGAGGGGTGTAGGGTGGGGAAGAATTGGGTGGAGGTGGGAGGGTTTTGGTGGGTATGGAGAAGGGGGAGCAAAGGCAGAGGGAACATCATCCACAGGATCAGCGGGGTTATTGGGGAGGGGTCAGGTGGTGTGGAGTGGGCCAAGAGTATTTGGATCACCCCACATGCCTGAATGAGAGAGGGATGTGCCCTGAGAACAATAAAGTCTTGTGTGTAAGGGATATCTGACCATTTCCTATTGCAATAGCAAAAGTTGTCTAGGTCATGGAGGACATTGAAATAGAAAGTATCCTCTTGGGGCCAGTGGCTATGATTATTGAGTTTATATTGAGGTCAGGCCATCTGGCAGAAGAAGTTTAACCTTTTGGGTTTTATGGTCTCCTGGAGACTGAGGGTGTTCACTTGAGCAGAGTGTGTTTTGGGGGTTGGGAAAGAATATTTCCCATAGTGATCAAATTGGAGGTGAGCCAGAGGGCAAAAGCCAAGCACAACCCCTAAGAGGATTGTCACCTCTTAAGAGGAAATGCCCCGTCAGCCCCGTTGGTCATCACCTCAGGGACAGATGTGCATCCAGGAGGATGTGAGGTCCCAAAGGACATGAGGGAGTATTGGTGTTGGCCAATGACTTTCGAGAAAACAAAATGTGATCAGAGACTCCTGAGAGAGATTGGCTCACCTGTGAGAGGCGATGAGGGTCGGTGTTGGATGTGAGCTTGCACCAGCAAAGGCAGGACAAGGAAAGGAAGGAAAGTGGCTCATTGGTGGGGGCAGCTCAAGCTGGGGAGGCCCCAGGAGCCACACGCCCCTACCGATCTGAGTCACAGCACCAAAATGTTAGGTATGGTGCGAGTAAAGACAAAAAAAAGGTTGAGAGAAGCCTTTAATGCAGGGGCACAGGAAGGCTGCAGGAGGATGCAGAGGACCCTCAGAGGAGGAGGGCTGCGGGACAAAGCATTTATTGGCTTTAGCTGAGAGTGGAGTTTGGAGGGGTGAGCAAGGTGACCTAATGGAAGGGGATTGGGAGATTTTTGGAGTGTGCATGAAAAGGGGAGAGGAAGTTTATTTTGGGCTGGGGAAGAAGGAGGAAGTGGGTGATATGCTGTTGTTTTGGGCTTGTCACCATGTTAGAGCACCTCCATGATGGCCAAGCAGCTTTCATATGGGCATGAACCCATCATTTTCAACCCTGGTAGCTGCGTGTTCCAGAGGAGCAGCGGTGTGGACCCTCACCCCACAACACCATGAAGCAGCACAGTGAAGGGAGCCTCTCCAGAGGCCAAACTGATGGGGCCACTCAATGGGAAGCTTTTAGCCTCTAAGACTGTAAGCTAAATAAACCTCTTTTCTTCATAACGTATCCAATATCAGGTATTTCTTGTAACAGAAAATGGACTAATACAGCCCCATTTTACAGATGCAGGCTCTATTTCAGGGAAATCTGGCAGGTTGGCCTGGGCCACACAGCAACTTAGGGGCAGCTGCAGGACAGATTCTGTGTGTTTAAACTTCAAGCTCAGCTCTACGCTGCCCTCCAACGAAGCAGAAACTCTTTTAGTGTCTTGGACTGGCTAGAGCCTTTCAGAGAGGATGCAATTTACATTTCTTACATGGGATTTTCTGAGTGAAGAAATTCTTCCCTGTAAACTTATAGCTTCACCCCCTTGGAAATGCTTTAGAGGAAAGAACGCACTTAAAACTTTGCATATGAAGAAAGGACTGCCTGTGTCTCTACCACAGCACTGTGACTTCAGCTGTGTTTTAAAATCATATTTCTCATACTTGGCTCATCAAACTATGAGTGGTGTGTGTTTTATGAGGCTTATCAGTCTTAGCAGACTTTATCCATTAAGCACCTACTGTGTGCTGGGTGCTTTGCTGTGTAATGACACTCTAGTATTTAGCTTTATATTTTGGGGGTGTTAGCCAGCCACATTTCAGTCCTGAGTTACCCTTTCTGCATTGGGTTTGCTTCTGGATGTCACACACACTGTCTGGGACAAGCTCCCCTAGGTGAATAACTTAGAGCCCTGCCAGGGAAAATCTGAGGTCCCTCCCTTTGGGACACGTGGTGCATACCATTCAAATAGGCATTCTGCATATCAATGGCCTTCGTGCACTGGCCATCAGCTGAGCAGTGTGGGTGATGGAACAGAGCTGCGAACACTTCCAGCGCCCCTTTAGTGAGTCCAGGCTCAAACATCATGCTGCGGCTCCTCCTGCTCACATTCTCACAACCCGGATACAGGTCAGAAGGGAAGAACGTGAGACTTCACACAGCACAGCTGGGGTGCTTGTGCACCCTCCCAGCCTTGCCATGCACTTGCCTTTTCCAGAAAACCCTCTGTCCCCTCCCACTTAGGCTTCAGGCTGGTCTGTGTACATGCCCCTTGTGGGCAGTGTGGCACTGTGCCCAGGGAGGCTGTGTCAATGTGTTCTGGGCACAGTACCTCCCCAGAACACTTTCTGTCCTGCTCTATGCCCTGAGAGGCTGCGTCTATGGACTGTATTCCTCTGGCTTGCTTGCTTTTTGGTTTTCTGGTTAAGGAAGTCACTGTGAGGCAGAGAAGGCAGAAGGCAAAAACTGTGGTGTTTCCTTTCCTCTCATTTCCTGCTCTTCTCTGGTACTAGCTGTGTCTCCCCATGATGCTACCTCCCTTGATCAGTTCCTGCCACAGCTCTAACATTCCCAGGACACTTAGGTTCATGCCTTTCACCTTTACAACCCAAGAGTGGTAATGGTTCTGCTGTCTTGCTAGTGTCTGGGTGCTTTATCATCTCTCCCATGTCCATGTGAGTTCTGCCCATGACCACCCTTCTATTACTAAAGTCTCAGGTGTACTCTCCACTCAGACCCTGGCTGTCACAGACAAGCACTGCACTGGTCTATGAAGTTATTTTAGATTGATTGCAAAATGCTTCCCCACAGTAGCAAGCCATGAACATTAAACAATGCTGAATCACACAAGAAAGTTTTGAAAATTCCCTTGAAGGCCTTTCAGTTGCTCTGGCAGCACATTTCGATTTGTGGCGTTAAGACTTTAACAATCCTTCATGGAGTGCCAACTTACTCCTTAATAACAAGAAAACAGGCAACAGCATACAGCTAGATTTTAATCACCCTGCTCAATGTTCATTGCATTTGTTTTAGCAATGGCAGCGGTACTGAGTTGTCATTTACAGCAAGGAAATTAGCAGTTTCATTTTCAATAAATGTACTTTAGTAAGTTAAAAATGAGTGTGTGTGTGGCAACATGGATGGGGGGTTAGCTGAGTACAAAGCCTGGGTCCCCCGCATGTGGGAACTAAGGCTGTGCTCACTCCCTGTCCCTCTGCTTGACAGCGTACCTTCACGTGTTGAAGGCAGAAGCCGCCTTTCTGCTTAAGGGCTGAGACTTGGGGCCTGGCCTGTGGTGGGGGATTCCTAAATATTGGGTAAAAAATGCACTAAAGGAGGGACACAGTGAGGGTAACAGTACCGCACAGTACCGTTGCTTCAAGATCTGTACCAACAGACATTGCCAGTGACCAAAGAAGTGACCACTTCGCCTGGTCAGTCTGATATTTAAAAGTGGTGATCTAATCACAAAGATAATCCCATACTTAGACTAAAGAATTGACTTCAGACATGGATAATGGGAATATCAAAAGAAAGGAACAAGGATGAAAAAAGTAGATGGCAGGACCAGGGTTAGGTACAAGGAAAGAAGGTAGGGCAGCAAGAGGAAAGAGTTTTATATACATGTTGTTCTATTTGTAAAAGTATAAAATTTGGCAAAGAGGAATGTTAGATGAAAACAAAATGACATAGCCTTCAAAGCCATCAAAGTCACATCGCAGTGTATTTTTCTGAAGATCACATCTGTATCTGGCAAGAACTGTGGCAACCTGCAGAAATGGGTGTGTCACTATGCTGTGCCCTGGAAAACGTGTCTGGAACAACCATCTGACAGAAGCGTGCGCAGTGGCCTGAGGGCTTGAGCTCACCGCCTTGGATGGCCAGTATTTGGTAGGTAGCTGTCACTCCTTCCCAGCTGGATAAAAGCTTAGAAAAACGGCTGTCTATGAACCTCTGGAGGCCTTTTACATATCACAGAGCAGCGCGGCATTTTGTAGCCCAAATTGCTTTTCACACCAGTACTTTCAGGGAAGTGCATACTGGAAATATATAATAGTGGTATCGAGGCTGCAGTGTGTACACACAGACTGAAACACTTGTTGCAAGTACATCGATACACAATTCAAGCTCCAGCTGCCTGCAGTTAGGAGCTGCGCCTGAGGTCACACTCTGCCATTCACTTCAAGGAGGCAAAATAGACCAATAAATGTATTACTGTGAAAGCTTGAGAATAGAGCAGCATCGTTCTGCAGAGCCAGTTAGACTTGTAACATAGATTCATTTTTACTGAAACACTGAGGCACTTTCTCTGCCTCAGGGTTGCATGGATTCCCTACACCAAACAGCCATTTCTAATCGAAGCATCAGACCTTACATTCTATAGAAGTGTAGTGCAGATGGGCAGAAACTGCACTGAGTACCTACAAACAGCATGACTAGGATGGAGTTTACCCTCCAACATTGTGAGCTCCACTCATTGCAGGGAGAAACTGCAGCTGAAGTCATGAATTTCCATGCAGCTGCCGGCTGCACAATGGTCTAATGAATAAGCAAGTGTGCAAACACCAGTATAAACTACAGATCCCATTTGGGAAGTGTAACGGTTGATATATTGTGTCAACTTGAGAAGTCTAGAAGCTTAACTAAGTAACTCAGCAGTTCTACATCCTACTGTGTAGAGGACCTGCCCTTGTGAGGGCTACACCTGCCCGGCGGGAGCTCATTCACAGTGTAAGGGAGGAGAAGAGGCTTGCTCTCCCCCGTTTTGCTCTTGCTCCTTTTGCTGTCTTCTGCCACCTTGAACAGTTGCACTTATGCCACACCACCCTGCCTTGGAGCCAGCTGATTATGGACTGAAACCTCCACAAAGCGTAAGCTAAATAAACCTTTCCTTCCTTAATTTTGGGTGTCTGGTATTTGGTCCCCGCTGTGAGACGAAAGTAACCAAGACAGAAAGTCCATTTGGTATCAAACATGGAGTCGTTAGTAGTGAGACACTCAGATCTCCGCAGGACTTCTCTTTCCCACAGAGCAGCGTTTCACTTTGCAGCCCAATGTGCTTTTCACAGTATTATCTTCAGGGAAGTGCACTGTAGAAATCTGTAATGCAAGTGTTGAGACACTGCAGTGAGTACACACAGGCTGCAGTACTCGTTGCAAGTACATCCTTACACAGTTCAAGCTCCAGCTGCTTCTAGTTAGGAACCGCACCTGATGTTACACTCTGCCATTCACTTCTATGGGGCACGATGAACCAGCGAAGAGATTACTGTCAAAGCTTCAGCAATACAGCGGCATCATGCTGGAAAGTCAGTTAAACTTGTAACATAGATTGGTTTTTAGTGAGACCTTGAAACTAACCAGGCTCTTCCTTTGCCTCAGGGCTGCATGGATTTCCCTATGCCAAACACCCATTCCTAATAGAGGCATCAGAGACTTGCACCCTACACAAGTGTAGTGCAGATGGGTAGATACTGCAGTGAGCACCTACAAACAGCATGCCTGGGAAGGAGTTTACAGTCCGACACTGTGAACTCTGCTCGTTGCAAGGAGAAACTGCAGCTGAAGTCAGGAACTTCCATTCAGCTATAGGCTACGCAATGGTCTAAAGAATAAGCGAGTGTGCAAACACCAGTATAAACCACAGACCCCATTTGGACAGACAGTTTCGTTTCTAACTTGGAGTTGTCATCGGTGAAACACTCAGATCTCTGCAGACCTTTTCTTTCCCACAGAGCAGCATTGCAATCTGTAGACCAAGCTGCCTTTCTCAATAGTACCATCCGGGAAGTGCACTCTAGAAATCTGTATGCAGGTAACCAGACCCTGAAATGAGTATACAAAGGCTGCATTGCTTGTTGCAAGTACATCCTTACACACTGCAAGCTTAGGCTGCTTCCCATTAGGAACTGCACCTGAGGTCTCCCTCTTCTACTCACTTCTATGAGGCACAATGGATTCAATGAACAGCTTTCTGTGTAAACTTCAGAAATACAGCAGCATCATTCTCTAAAGTCTTTTAGACTTCCAACACAGGGTGGTTTTCAATGAAACACTGAGAACTATACAGGACCCTTATTGCCTCAGCGCAATGTACAATTCTGTACTGTACTTTCCTTTCTGGAGCAGGATGGATTTTACCCTCCAACACTGTGAGCTCTGCGAAGCACAACATTGTTCACATCTGCAAAGTACAATTTTGGAAGCAGCTGGAGCTTAAATTGCTTAGGAATAGCTTCAGTAAAGTAGTGCAGAAGGGCTGAACTCTTTGGAGATTCTGGTTTTTTGAATTACTGATTTGTACTGTGCTCACCTCCGAGGTCTGTATTGTTCCTGACAGTATGCCTGGGGAGTGTTATGCAGCCCTGGGGCAAATAAACATCCTGGGTCTTTGTGAGTATTTCCCTAATAAGAACTGTATTTGAGAAGCCTAATTTATTTTCCAGAATGGTTCGGCTGTATTTACAGAAGTTTGGAAACTGATACATTCTTAGCTGCATAGTGCCCACAGTAATAGATTCATTGGTTCTTTGTGCCTCATAGAAGTGAATGGCAGATTTCCAGAGTGCAATTCCCTGAAGGTTATACTGTGAAAGGCTGTGTGGGGTACAAAGTGCAATGTTGATCCGTGGTAAAAAGACCTGCAGAGATCTGAATGCTTCAGTTTTAACAACTCCATGTTATGAGCCAAACTGACTTTCCAAAAATGTTCTGCAGTTCACACTGGTATTAGCACACTACGATATTCGTTAGTCTATTGTAGAGTGTAAAGGTAAAAGGAAATCCATGACCTCATGTGCAGTTTCTCTCTCAAATGAGCTAGAGCTCACAATGGTGAAGGGTAATTTCCTTCCTAGGCATGCAGGTGGTAGATACTCACTGGAGGGTCTGCCTATTTGCTCTACACTTTTGTAACGTGTACTTCTCTGAGATTTTACTGTGAAAGGCAGTTTGGCATAAAGGGATGAAAGCAGCCCTGAGGCAATTAAAGGTCCCGGATAGTTGTTAATGTTTGACTAAAAACCACTCTATATTAGAAGTCTCAGTAGCTTTCTGGAATGCTGCTGCTGTATTTGTGAACATTCCACAGAAAGATATCCATTGGTTCACTGTGCCTTATAGAACTTAAGGGAAGAGCATGACTCAAGGTGCAGTTCCTTATGGAAGCAGCTAGAGCTTCAAGTGTGTAACAATGTAATTACAACAAGAAATGCAGCCTGTGTATACTCACTGCATTGTCTAAACACCTGCAATACAGATTTCAAAAGTGCACTTTCCTGAGGGTACTACTTTGAAATGCAGTTTGTGGTATAAATTGCAATGCTGCTCTGTGGTAAAGAAAAGGCCTGCAGAGATCTGAGTGTTTCAGTTATAACAACTCCATGTTAGGAAGGAAACTGACATTCCACAAAGTTTCTGCAGTTTACACTGATGTTGGCACATTAACATATACCTTAGTCCATTGTGCAGCATATAGGTGAATGGAAGTTAATGACCTCAAGTGCAGTTTCTTTCTGCAATGAGCTAAAGCTCACAATGTTGGAGGGTAAATTCCTTCCTAGTCATGCAGGCTGTAGGAACTCGCTGGAGTGTCTGCCTATCTACACCACACTTTTGTAGATTGTACTTCTCTGACTCTTCTATTGTGAGTGGCATTTTTGCATGGTAAAATCCATGTGTCCCTGAGGCAATGAAAGGTTCTGAAAAGTTCTCAATGTTTCACTAAAAATCCACTCTATGTTAGAAGTCTCAGTAACTTTGCCAGAATGATGCTGATGTATGTCTGAACATTCCACAGTAAGATATTCATTAGTTCGTTGCATCTCACAGAAGTGAATGGAAGTGGTCGAACTCATGTGTAGTTCCTAATTGCAAGCAGCTACAGCTTGAAGTTTGTAAGGATGCAACAAGTACTGCAGCCTGCGTATACTCACTGCACTAACTGGGTTCCTGAATTACAGATTTCCAGAGTGAATTTCCCTATGAATACTACTGTGAAAGGCAGTTTGGGCTACAAAGTGCCATGCAGTTCTGTGGGAAAAAAAAAAAAAAAAAGTCTGCAGGTATGAGTCTTTCCCTAAAAAGAACTCTATGTTAGAATCCCCACTGACATTAAAAAGTTCTTCATTGTTCAATGGTGTTGGAACACTAAGATATTCATTACTCCGTTGTGCAGCCTAGAGGTGAATGGAAGTTCATGACCTCTGGTCCAGTTCTTCCCTGCAAGGGGCTAGAGCTCACAATGTTGGACGGTAAACTCCTTTGTAAGCACACAAGGTGTACGTACACACTGGAGTGTCTGCCTATCTGCACTACACTTCTGCAGAGTGTAAATCTCTGAAGATTCTATCGTGAATGACTGGCATGTGGAAATCCATGCAATCCTGAGGCAAAGAAAGGGCCTGAACAGTTCTCAATGTTTCACTAAAAACCACTTTATGTTAGAAGTCTAACTGACTTTCCAGAATGATGCTGCTGTATTTCTGAAGCTTCCACAGGAAGATATTCATTGGTTTGTTGTGCCTCATGAAAGTGACCTTAGGAGACGTTCCTAACTGGAAGCAGCTGGAGCTTGAATTGTGTAAGGATGTACTTGCAAGAAGTATCGCAGCCTGTGTATACTCACTGCAGCATCCTGACACCTGCATTGTACATTTCCAGAGTGCACTTCCCTGAGAGTACTACTGCAAAAGGCAGTTTGGGCTACAGAGAATTCCTACAGAGATCTGAGTGTTTTGCTTATCACAACTCCATAATAGAAGCCCAACTGAATTTCCAAAAAGGTCCTTTATTTTACACTATTGATGGTACACTAATATATTCGTTTGTCCCTGTGCAGCCTAGAGGTGAATGAATTTCATGAACTCCTGTGCACTCTTTCCCTGCAAGGAGCTAACACTTGGAGGGTAAACTCCTTCTTAGTCCTGCAGGCTGTAGTAACTCACAGAGGTATCTGCCTATCTGCACTACACTTTTGTAGAGTGTACTTCTCTGGCTTCTCTCATGAATGGGACTGTGCAAAGGGAGATCCGTGCAGCTCTGAGGCAATCAAGGGGCCTGGATAGTTCTCAGTGTTTCACTAAATAACACTTTATGTTAGAGGTCTAGCTAAATCTCCAGAATGATTCTGCTGTATTCCTGGAGCTTCCACAGTAGGATATTCATTGGTTCATTGTTTCTCATAGAAGTGAATGGAAGAGGGTGACCTCAGGGGCAGTTCTAAACATGAACATGCTACAGCTTGAATTGTGTAAGGGTGTGCTTGCAACAATCAATGCAGCTCGTGTACATTCACTGCAGTTTCTAGACACCTGGATTAT
Organism: Erethizon dorsatum; assembly: GCA_028451465.1. NCBI lineage: Eukaryota > Metazoa > Chordata > Mammalia > Rodentia > Erethizontidae > Erethizon > Erethizon dorsatum. The sequence goes on from CM051837.1 coordinate 30,313,551, forward strand.
AGATTTCCAGAGTGCGATAGTCTAAGGGTACTAATGTGAAAGGCAGTTTGGGCTACAGAGTGCAATGCTGCTCTGTGGTAAGGTAAAAGGCCTGCAGAGATCTGTTTCACTGATAGCTCCATGTTAGAAGCCAAGCTGATTTTCCTAAAAGTTTCAATAGTTTACACTGGTGTTTGAACACTAGCTTATTCATTAGACCATTGTGCAGCCTATAGGTTTATGGAAGTTCATTTGCTCAGTTGCAGTTTCTCCCTGCAATGAGCTAGAGCTCACAATGTTGGAGGGTAAACTCCTTCCTAGTCATTCAGGCTGTAGGTACTCACTGGACTGCCTGCCTATCTGCACTACACTTATGTAGAGCGTACCTCTTTGACTCTTCAATTATAAATGGCAATTTGTTATAGGGAAATCCATGCATGCCTGAAGCAATGAAATGTCCTGGATAGTTCTCAATGTTTCACTAAAATCCAATCTGTGTTGTAAGTCTCAACAACTTTCCAGAAAGATGCTGGTGTATTTCTGAACATTTCACAGTAAGATACTCATTAGCACATTGTGCCTCATAGAAGTGAATGGAAAAGGGTGACCTGAGGTGCAATTCCTAACTGGAAGCAGCTAGAGCTTGAAGTGTGTAAGGATGTACTTGGAACATGTACTGCAGCCTGTGTATACTCACTGCATGTCTGGATACATGTGTTACAGGTTTCCAGAGTACACATCCCTGAGAGTAACCCTGTGAAAGGCAGTTCAGGCTAGCTACAAAGTGCCATGCTGCTCCCAGGTAAAGAAAAGGCCTACAGAAAACTGAGCATTTCCCTTATAAGAACTCCATGTTAGAAGCCAAAATGACTTTCCAAAAAGTTCATCATTTTACACTGGTGTTGGCACACTAAGATATTCATTGGTCCATTGTGCAGCCTAGAGGTGAGTGGAAGTCCATGACCTCAGATGCAGTTTCTTTCTGCAAGGAGCTAGAGCTCACAATATTGGAGGGTAAACTCCTTTCTAGGGGTGCATTGTGTGGGTACTTACTGGAGTGCCTTCCTATGTGCACCACACTTTTGTAGAATGTACTTCTCTGAGGCTTGTATTGTGCCTGGAAGTGTGGCATAGGTAGATCCATGCAGCTCTGAGGCAATGAAAGGGCCTGGATAGTTCTCAATGCTTCACTAAATAACACTCTATGTTAGAGGTCTTACTAACTTTCTGGAATGATGCTGCTGTATTCCTGAAGCTTCCACAGTAGGATATTCATTGGTCCATTGTTCCTCATAGAAGTAAACAGAAGAGGGTGATCTCAGGTGCAGTTCCTCACATTAATCTTCTAGAGCCTGAACTGTGTAAAGATGTACTCACAACAAGCAATTCAGCTTGCATATACTCATGGCAGTGTGTAGACACCTACATTACAGATCTCCAGATTCCACTTCTGTCAGGGTACTTCTGTGAAAAGCAGTTTGAGCTACAAAGTGCAATGCTGCTCTGTCATAAAGAAAAGGCCTGAAAATGTCTGAGTGTTTCACTGGTAACAACTCCATGTTGGAAGCCAAAATGACTTTCCAAAATGGTTCTGTAGTTTACAATGGTGTTTGCACACTAATATTTTCATTACACCACTGTGCACTATTTAGGTGAATGGAAGTTCATTACCTAAATTGCAGTTTCTCCATTCAAAGAGCTAGAGATCACAATGTTGGAAAGTAAAATCCTTCCTGGCCATGCAGGCTGTAGTTACTCATTAGAGTGTCTGCCTATCAGCATGACACTTTTGTAGATTGTACTTCACTTACTCTTCTATTGTTAATGGCATTTTTGCATAGGAAATTCCATGTGTCCATGAGCCAATGAAAGGTCCTGGATGGTTCTGTGTTTCACTAAAAATCCACTCTATATTGGAAGTCTCAGTAACTTTCCAGAGTGATGCTGCCATATGTCTGAACATTCCACAGTAAGATATTGATTAGTTCATTGGGCCTCACAGAAGTGAATGGAAGAGGGTGACCTCAGGTGCTCTTCCTAACTGGAAGCAGCTAGAGCTTGAAGGGTATAAGGATGTATTTGCAACAAGTAATGTAGCCTCTGTATACTCACTACAGTCTCTAGACACCTACATTATGGATTTCCAGAGTGCACTTCCCTGAGAATACAACTGTGAAATGCAGTCTGGGCTACAAAGACCAATGTTGCTCTTTGGGAAAGAAAATGCCTGTGGTGGAAAATAACATGACAAAGACAAGCCAATACATATAAGTCATAACCATCAATGTAAATGGCCTCAATTCACCAATCAAAAGAAACAGACTGGCAGAATGGATCAAGAAACAAGATCCAACAATATGCTGCATATAAGAAACACATTTAATTCCAAAAAATTCATAGACTGAAAGTCAAAGGATGAGAAACAATACCCCACGCAGCAGGAACCCAGAAAAAAACAGGGGTAGCTATTCTGTTTGCAGACAATGTGAACTTCAAATCAAGAGTGATCAAAATAGATAAAGAATGTCACTACATACTTGTTAGGGGAAAACCTCAAGAGGAAGAGATAACAATCATAAATATATATGCACCACATGCAGAAGCACCCAACAATATAACACAAATATTAATAAACATGAAAATCAAATAAGCAATGACACAATTGTAATGGGTGACCTAAATACAACACTGTCACAAATAGATCAACTAGACAAAAAATCAGCAAAGAAATATCAGAACTGAACCAAACCTGTGAACAAATGGACTTAATCGATGTTTGCAGAGTGTTCCACCTGATAACATCAGAATACACATTCTTCTAAGTTGCACAAGGGACATTCTCTAAAATAGACCACATACTAGCCTATAGAACATGCTTAAACAAATGCAAAGGAACTGAAATTATCCCATGCATATTATCTGACCATAGTGCAATGAAATTGGAATTTAATGGCAAAAGAAACAGCAAAAACTCCATAAACACACAGAAATTAAATAAAACCCTCCTGAACAACCAATGGGTCACAGATAAAATTAAAGAAGAAATTAAATAATATCTACAATTAAATGAAAATACAGATAAAATATACCAGAATCTGTGGGATGCAATGAAAGTAGTCCTAAAAGGGAAAATTATAGCAGTGAATTCTCACATCAGGAAAACAGAACAAGCATAAATAAACAACCTAATGCTGCACCTCAAGCTTCTAGAAGAAGAAGAGCAAGTCAAGCCCAAAGCCCATGCAAGGGAGCTAATTATAAAGATCAGAGCAGAAATTAATGCAATTGAGACAAGAAATATTACAAAGAATTAATAAATCAAAGAGTTGCATCTTTGAAAGAATAAATAAAATTGATAAACTCTTGGCCAACCTTATCAAAAAAAGGAAAGAATAGACTCAAAATCATGCATTGAAGAATGAAAAGGGTGAAATCACTACCAATCCTGTGGAAATTCAGATTGTTAATGCCTACTTTGAAAATCTTGACTCTAATAGGATGGAAAACACAGAAGAAATGGACAGATTCCTATATATGTAAGAATTACCAAGCTGAATCAAGAAGATGTAAAAATTCTGAATAACTCAATACCAGTTAAAGAGATTGAAAATGTAATTAAAAACTTACCAATAAAGAAAAGCCCAGGTCCTGATGGATTCACTGCTAAATTCTACAAGAAATTCAGAGAGGATTTAATGCCAATACTCCTCAAACTCTTTAATGAAATTCAAAGACAATCAATACTCCCTTACTCATTCCTGGAGGCAGGAATTACCCTCATACCAAAACCAGAGAAAGACCCAACCAAAAAAGAGAATTACGGGCCAATCTCCCTAATGAACACAGATGCAAAAATCCTCAATAAGATACTGGCAAACAGAATTCAGCAAATCATCAAGAAGATTATACACCATGACCAAGTGGGATTCATCCCAAGAATGCAGTGATGGCTCAACATGTGCAAATCAATAAACATAATACACCATAATAACAGAGACAATGACAAAAATCACACCATCATTTCCATAGGTGCAGAAAAAGATTTTGACAAAGTCCAACACTCATTCATGAAAAAAAAAACCCTACAGAAAATCAGAATAGATGGTCTTTACCTCAATCTGATAAAAGCCATCTATGACAAACCAACAGCCAACCACATACTGAATGGATAAAAACTGAAAGCTTTCACTCTAAAATCAGGAACAAGACAAGAATGTCTACTATCACCACTCCTATTCAATATAGTTCTGGGAAAATTAGTCAGAGCAATTAAACAAGAGAAAGAAATGAAAGGAATAAGGATAGGAAAGGAAGAAATTAAATTATCATTATTCACAGACAACATGATACTCTACATAGATGATCCCAAAAACTCCACCGAAAGACTTCTAGATCTAATAACCAAATTTGGAAGTGTAGCTGGATACAAAGTCAGCACTCAAAAATCAATAGCATTCCTTTACATAGACAACAAACTCACTGATAGAGAAATTAGGGAAAACACACCCTTCACAATAACATGCAAAAAGACAAAATACTCGGGAATCAATCTAGCAAAGGAAAATCTATACATTGAAAATTACAGTACTCTGAAAAAGGAGATCAAAGAGGATATCAGAAAATGGAAAGATATTCCTTGTTGATGGATAGGAGGAACAAACATAGTGAAAATGGCCCTACTCCCAAAATTGTTAAAAAGATTTAATGCAATACCAATCAAAATAGCATTAGCATACCTCACAGAACTAGAGAAAACATTCCTAAAATTCTTTTGGAACCAGAAGAAACCTAAAATAGCAAAATCAATTCTGGGCAACAAAGGCAAGGCAGAAGTTGTCACAATCCCTGACTTGAAATTATACTACAAAGCTACTGTGATAAAATCAGCATGGTACTGGCAAAAAAAAAAAAAGCAAACCTGAGGATCATTGGAACAGATCAGAAGATGCAGACACAACTACAAACACACTCAGCCACCTTGTCTTTGACAAAGGAGCCAAGCATGTTCACTGGAAGGAAGACAGTCTCTTTAATAAATAGTGCTGGAAAAACTGGCTGTCTACATGCCAAAGACTAAAACTAGACCCGTGTCTATCACCATGCACTAAACTAAAGTCAAAATGGGTCAAAGATCTAAATGTTGAAAAAAAAAAAAACATTAAGTCTACTGGAAGAGAAAGTAGGTAGAAATCTTGAAGACATGGAGTAAGCAGAGACTTCATGAACAAAACCCAAACTGCATGGGAAATCTTCAAAGAATCAAAAAATGGGATCTCATCATATTAAAAAGCTTTTGCTTTTAAATCAAAAGAAATCACCAACAGAGTGAAAAGACAACCCACAGAGTGGGAAAATATTTTAGCCAACTGTCCCTCAGACAAAGGACTTCTATCTAGAACATATTAAGAATGGAAAAAAATCAGGACCCCCAAATTCAAAGACCCAAACCAAATATGGGCATCTGCGATGAACACACGCTTCTCAGATGAACAAATACAAACAGCAAATAAATATATGAAAAAAACGTTCAATATCATTGGTCATTCAAGAGATACAAATTAAAACAACACTGAGATTCCATCTCACTCCAGAAAGAATGGATATCATCAAGAAATCAACAAATAACAAATGCTGGAGGGGTTGTAGGAAAAAGGAACACTTCTCCACTGTTGGTGGGAGTGAAGACTGGTGCAACCACTATGGACATCAGTATGCAGATTCCTCAAAAAGCTATGATTAGAAGTCCCATTCAACCCAGCTATTCCCCTTCTGGGTATTTTCCCAGAATAATTAAAAAATCATAGCACAGTGATATATGTACACCCATGTTTATAGTAGCACAATTTATAATAGCTAAATCTTAAAAACAACCCAAATACCCGTCAACTGAGGAATGGATAAAAAAGGAGGTGGTTTTTTATATAATGGAGTACTACTCAGTCATAAAGAAGGATAAACTTGAGACTTTTATAGATAAAGGGATGCAACTTGAGACCATACCCATAAGTGAAATAAATCAGACCCACATGTGTAAACATTGTATTGTCTCACCAGTGTGAGAAACTGAACAAGTAAATAAGATCCAAAATGTACAATAGATATTGTGAAATGGGAAGAAACTGTTCAACAGAAAAGAGAAACTGTGATGGGAGAAATGGAAGAAGAAGGGAAAAGGAAAAAAAATATATATATATGCACAAAATAGTTAAGATATACAGCTGGTTTCTCTTGGCTCATTGAAAAGAAAAGTTTGAGGTAAGGTTATTTGGACAGTATTTCATGCCTATATCTTTTACTCTGAGTAATTACGATGAAGATAACAATGTGTAATGTATTAATTATTCTTACTAGCCTGTTTTGAAACACTTTTACTGTTATTTTTATTTTTATTTTTTTCTCTTTAAAACAAATAAAAGAAATCTCCATACTGATTTCCACAATGGTTGTATTAGTTTACATTCCCACACACAATGTAGGAGGGTTACTTTTTTACCACAGCCACACCAGCATTTGTTATTTATTGATTTCTTGGTGGCTATCATCCTTTCTGGAGTAAGATGTAATCTTTTTTTTTTTTTTTTCTTGGTACTGGGAATCGAACTCTGGACTTGTGCTTGCCAGGCAGGCACTTGTGCCACTGAGCTATATCCTCAGCCCATAAGATGTAATCTTAAGATTGTTTTAATTTGTATCTCTCTAATGGCTAGAGATGTTGAACATTTTTCATATATTTGTTGGCCATTTGTACCTCCTCCTGTGTGAAGTGTCTGTTCATTTTATTTGCCCATTTCTTGACCTGGTCTTTAATTTTAAATGGTCAAAGATTTTGGAGTTCTTTATGGATTCTAGATATTGGTCCTCCATCTGACAAGTAGATGACAAAATGTTTTTGCATTCTATAGGTTGTCTCTTCACTCTACTAATTGATACTTTTATTGTACAGAAGTTTTTTAGTATAATATAATCCCATGTGTGATTCTTGTAGCACAAGTAACAAGTTTATTCCAATAACATGCCTTTTTTATCACTCTTTGTAGTAAAGCTTAAAATCTGTTATTATATGGTCCCCTGCTTTGATCTTGTTGCCAAAATTGCTTTTGGAATTCTGGGTCTATTCTGATTCCAAATAAATTTAATGATCTCATGATCAATATGACGCTAGATTCCAAACCATAACAATATATATATGCAATGAAAAGAATATGATACATAGTTAGACATGGAAGAATTTGTGGATAATTTCACAAGAAAAGAATCTGAATTCTTTATTCTATTTCATATAAATAGAAATAAGAATGTTGTCATTTAACATTTTATAATTGACTTAAAGCTTTCTTCAACTATTTTGGGGGACATGAAAATTTTTTCCATGTACCTAAAAAGGGATAATTATAAAGTAAAACAGCATAACAAACATAGGAAGGATGAAAACATTTCAGTAGGGTGCATTTCAGTCACAATTATGATCTCTCAAAAAAATTTTTCGCCTATCAAAATCTTTTCACACTATCTTCAAAAATAAATCCAATTTTAAGGGCCGGTGAGATGGCTCAGCGGCGTAAGCGCCTGCCTTGCAAGCGTGAAGGCCCGAGTTCGACTCCCGGAACCCACAAACGAAAAAGGGGCCGGTGATATCGCTCAGCGGCACGGGTGCCTGTTGGCGCGCGAGGTCCTGAGGTCGTCCCCCCGGTACCCACAAAAAATAAAAATAAATAAATAAATAAATAAATAAATCCAATTTTAAAAATTAAAAATGTAGAAGATGAGTGGAATTACAAAATTATGAAGTAAAAACAATGTAGCAAAAAGCAAAAATCAATTCATTAATTATTAAGCACAATAGTGACTAAGAATATAAGGAAAAGACACAATAAAGAGGACTTTTAACTTCACATTCAATCAAACAATATGGCACTAAATCAATAAAGAATGCTAATTTAAAATGGAGGGAGGGGTGGTGGATACCAGAATTAACTTGGCAGAACTCCAAGTAAAAGTGTTGCTTGGGCCGGTGAGATGGCTCAGCGGCATAAGCGCCTGCCTGGCAAGCACGAGGTCCTGAGTTCGACTCCCAGAACCCACATACGAAAAAAGGGCTGGTGATATCGCTCAGCGGCACGGGCACCTGCTGGTGTGTGAGGTCCTGAGGTCGACCCCCAGTACCCACAAAAAAAAAAAAGTGTTGCTTGAGGAACACTCCTGCTGGCTTTGTAATCCATCCCTGTGGGAGGCGAGGCCACCCCATGCTGGTCCCATGGGGTCTAGTGCACAGTCCATTCCCAGACAAGGGGTGCTTCTGACTGCGACTTCAGCTTGATTGCTCCTCACTGATACCCCCAAGCTCCCTTAGTCTATACGGCAGTCTAGAAAGCACTCACTCACTTTCCCTCTGTCTTTCACTCTAGGACAGACCTGCCTGGTAACTTGAGGACTCTTAACCCTCTCTGGCTCCCTCTCCACATTCCTTCACAGGCATTTTCCCTAATAAGCAATTTCAATAATGTTTCACTAATAAACGCATCTCTTAGTGGGCACAAAGAGTGAAACTATGACACATTATCAGGGAGAGGTCTGAGCTGCAGGGTATTGGAGAATGTAACCCCAGTAAGTACAGGGAGGGACATGCTAGAACCTCACCATTCCTCCCCCCCTGTGTCAGAGGAAGAGAGACTAAAACTTAATTTAACAATCTAGGTCACATTAAGTGGCAAGCACAAAAATGTTGGAGCATGCTTTCAGTTCATACTGGACATTAGTTTCACACAGGGCCGAAAGAAACTCAGAACTGAGACCTTGGCACTGATGGCTGCCTGCTAGACAGGAAGACAAAGCTAGGAATGCATGCCTGCCACCACTACTGTGAGAATGGGAAGTGTCTTTCTATACTGATGGAAGTATATGCATTCTTTTTGTGCATATAGTGGAAGTAGAATGCATTCTTTTTATTTCTCTGAGTGAATCTCAGTGAATAAATGAAATATGCTAGATTAACCCTTATCTACTCACAGAGGAGGATCTAAAATCAAAGAATGAATTAAAGAGTCACTCTCTCGTTTCTCCATATGTCCAGCACAGTGTATATGGAAGTGTTGGGAGAGAAATTATGCAGTTGGTACAACAATCTCCTGGCCCTCAGTGGTCACGACTGCCCTCAGGTTTTGCCAGAGCAGAAATAGCACACTTACGTGGGTTTCAGTGCACGCAGGGGTAGTAACCAGGCAGGGTGCACAGCCTATAGCTTTAGACATCGACAGACAGACAGCCTCTGCAGCACGTTCGCAGAGGGGAAGAAATTAACAGGCTGTGTTCCTGACCTTCACTGAGAGTTTAAGCATTTCAGGCTCAAGTAATTCACCAGTCTCCTAAGTATAAATGGCACAATCCCAACAAACTCTTACATTTCAACACAGCATTGGCAGCAAAACTCAGACTGCTATAGGAGAACAAGTCTACATCTGCCAGTACAAGCTTTAGAAAACTTTGAGAACAATCTGGAAAGCAAAGTAAGAAACTTCACTTCAAACCAGGGTTTACTTGGGAGACTTCTGGTCCTCTAAAGAGTATTATATTGAAGATCCATTACCAGTCAGCCACACAAATTTGTTTAGTGGCAAAGAATACACTTTCCTGTAGTCCTTTGATAAATCTGGGCAAATTTTTCCTTGTTTCATAAAGAAATGAAAACTACTGGAACTTGCCAAGTGTGGTGGTGCACACCTGTAATCCCAGCACTTGAGAGACTGAGACCGGAGGATTGCTTTGAGTTTGAGGCCAGGTGGGGCTACATAGTGAGCTCAAGGTCAACCTGAATTACAGAGTGAGACCCTGCCTCAAAAAAAAAAAAAAAAAACTACTGGAACTTGACTTCTGAGAATCTGGCATGAGGCATTCAGTCTGTGATGTGGACATAGTATCTCTCTTTATATTTTAAGTCATCTTCTAAGAACACAGTCTACTTTCAGGTATGTGTCTAGAAGCTTTGGGACTGAATGCTTTATCTTTTCTGCTATAAAAGACACAATAAATAGAACATTTAACATCACATTCAATCAAACATGACATAAAGCATATCAGAGAACGCTAATTTAAAATGGAACAAGGGGTGATGGCTACCAGAATTAACCTGGCAGAACTCCAAGTAAAAGTGTTGCTCAAGTAACCCAGCAGTCTGAATGGCAGTGGGAGAAAGGGAGCTGCTGCTCTCTTTTAATGAATTTAAGACCTGAGGTTCTTCAAAAAGGGATCAACATAAGTCATGTGCCCACTTCTGGCCAACGACCATGTCAGAGAATGGCGGCAGGCACTGAGTGGCTTAATGACGATTCTACCTGAAATAAGTGTTGTAAACTGATCACATAATTCAATAAAACTAAACCACTCTGACTAGATCAGAGCAAATGCACTCTACACCATAATTTGTGCCTAAGAAAGTCTCACGTAAACTCCAATTCTGCCTTACAACAGGATAAGTGTGGAATGGATGTTAGGGAATTTACTACAGTTTGTGCCTGGTCCTGTGTTTCAAAAGATTCTGTCTGTTGTGAGCTTTAGTGAATTTCAAGTTTTGTATAATTGAAAGTTGTTTCAATATAAAACAAAAAGGAGATACAAAATAAGATAAAATAAGAAATAAAGAAAATATGTAGCAATGGAGAATAATAAAACTTACTGAAATGTTCATGTCAATACAAATGGAAAGAGAAATAAAATGAACGATGTGCTGTCAAAGTGCAAAATATCCACACCAAACTAAGAAATAGAGAACAACGAGAACTGAAGTGGACGTTGGATGCTATCACAGATATAAACTGCTGCTATGGCTTGTGCCTATACGTGCCCCCAAAGCCTCACGCAGTCATAAGTGGGATTTTTTGGAGGTGGCTGGATCTAAGGTGTGTGATACTGGGATTAGGTGTATGATGCTGGGAGTAAGGGTATGATGATAGGATTAAAGGAACCCTAACCTGGGTATGGGTGGCACTGCCCAAAGGGCAGGTAACTTGGATGAAATATATAAAGGCAGGCTTGGTTGCTTCTGCTGCTGCTGCTACTGCTGCTGCTGGCTGCCTCCTGCCTGCCTTGCTATTCCGTGGACTGTTTCACCTCTGCAATGCCCCTCTGCCATGCCACCTGGCCTTGGAGCCAGCTTTGAGCTGAAATAAACCTTTCCTCCTTCTTTAATTATTACTGTTTATTGGTACCATTTAGATATACATGATGATCACATTCTCTTTTTTTCCCATTCCACTCCAATTCCTTCAATCTCTCTTGCCCTTTGTTTTCATTTTATCCTCTTTTCCAATATTTTTCTTTTCCCTTCCTTTCTTTCCCCCTCTCCCCTGCCTAGTTTCCCTTTCCATTTCAACAATTTCTTCCTATTTCACAATATCTATTATATATTTTGGGTTTTATTTACATTTTCAGTTTCTCACATCAGAGAGACAATGTGTTATTTACACATGTGTGTCTGAATTATTTCACTTAAGAGTGAGGCTTCAAGGTCCATCCATTTAGCTATAAATGTCTCAAGTTTATCATTCTTTATGGCTTTATTGTATAAAAAAAACACACCCTTTTTATCCCTTCATCAGTTGATGGGCATTTGAGTTGTTTCCAAGGTTTAGCTATTACAAACTGTGGTGCTATAAACATGGCTGCACATGTGTGGCTGTTGTATAATGCTTTTAATGTTTTGGGGAAGATACCAAGATGAATAGCTGGGTCAAATTGGACCTCTAGTCCTAGTTTTTTGAGGAATCTTCACACTGATTTCCACAGTGGTTGCACCAGTCTACATTCCCACCAACAGTGGAGAAGAGTTCCTTTTTTCTCACATGCCCACCAGCATTTGTTATTGGTTGATTTCTTGATGATAGCCATTCTTTCTGGGGTGAGATGGAATCTCAGTGTTGTTTTAATTTGCATCTCTTGAATGACTGGTGATGGGCAACATTTTTTCATATATTTATTTTCTATTTGTACTTCTTCATCTGAGAAGTGTGTATTCATCCCACATACCCATTTATGGATTGGGTCTTTAACTTTGGGGGTTCTGATTTTTTGAAATTCTTTATATGTTCTAGATATTAGTCCTTTGTCTAAAGAACAACTAGCTAAATTTTTTCCTACTCTGGGTTGTCTTTTCACTCTTTTGGTGATATCTTTTGCTGTGCAGAAGTCTTTTAATGAGATCCCAGTTGTTGATTCTTTGTAGTATTTCCCATGCAGTCAGAGTTATGTTCATGAAATCTTTGCTTACACCTACGTCTTCAAGTGTTCTACCTATTCTCTCTTCTAGGAGACTTAGTGTTTCTACTTTCATATTTAGATATTTGATACATCTAGTTTTTAGTTTAGTGTGTGGTGATAGACATGGCTCTAGTTTTAGTCTTTGGCATGTGGGATGCTTGTTTTTCCAGCACCATTTATTAAAGAGGCTATCTTTCTTTCACTGACTGTGTTTGGCCCCTTTGTCAAGGATAAGGTGGCTGAGTGTGCTTGGATTTGTTTCTGCATCTTCTAATCTGTTCTGTTGATCCTCAGGTCACTTTTTTACCATTACCATGCTGTTTTTATCACAGTAGCTCTGTAGTATAATTTGAAGTCAAGGATTGTGATTCCCATGCTTTGCCCTTGTTGGCCAGAACTGTTTTTGTTATTCTAGGTCTCTAAGTCTTTGGGATTTTCTATGTAGAGTATCATATCATATCACTTGCAAATAATGATAATTTAATTTCTTACTTTCCTATCTTTATTTCCTCTTATTTATTTCTCTGGTCTAATTGCTCTGGCTAATGTTCCCAGAACTATATTGAATAAAAGTGGTGATAGTGGACATCCTTGTCCTTTTCCTGATTTTAGAGTGAAAACTTTCAGTTTTTGTCCATTTAGTATGATGTTGGTTGTTGGTTTGTCATAGATGGCTTTATCAGATTGAGATAAAGACCACCTATTCCAATTTTCTATTGGTATTTTATCATGAATTGGTGTTGGACTTTGTCAAATGCTTTTTCTGCATCTATTGAGATAATTCTGTAATTTTTCTCTTTAACTCTGTTGAGATGTTGTATTACATTTATTGATTTGCATATGTTGAACCATTCCTGCATCTCTGGGATGAACCCTATTTGGCCATGGTGTATAATATTCTTGATGATTTGCTGGATTCTGTTTGCCAGTATCTTATTGATAGTCTTTGTGTCTATGTTCATTAGGGACATGGGCCTGCAGTTTTCTTTTTTGGTTGAGTTCTTCTTTGGTTTTAGTATCAACATAATATTTGCTTCCAGGAGTGAGTTAGAGAATATTGCTTCCCTTTCAATTTCATTAAAGAATTTGAGGAGTAATGACATTAACTCTTCTCTAAATTTCTTGTAGAACTCACTACTAGTGAATCCATGAGGACCTGGGCTTTTCTTTGTTGGTAAGTTTTTAATTACATTTTTAATTTCATTGACTGATATTGAGTTAATTAGAATTTTTTTGTCTTCTTGATTCAACTTTGGTAATTCATATGTATCTAGGAATCTGTCCATTTCTTCTGTGTTCTCCATCTTATTAGAGTAAAAATTTTTGACATAGGTATTGATGATCTCTGAATGTCCATAGAATCCATTCACCCTTTTCTTTCCTAGCTGTATGAATATGAGTCTTTTCTTTTTTGGTAACATTGGCTAAGTGTTTATCAGTTTTATTTAATCTTTCAAAGAACCAACTCTTCAATTCATTGATTCTTTGTATTGTTTTCTTCATCTCAACTGCATTAATTTCTGTTTTGATCTGATAATTTCCTCCCTTGAATGAGCTTTGGGCTTGACTCATTCTTCACTTTCTAGAAGTTTGAGGTTCAATATTATGTTGTCTATTTGAGCTCGATCTATTTTCCTGATGTGAGAATTCACTGCTATAAATTTCACTCCTAGGACTGCTTTCATTGCATCCCATAAGTTCTCATATGTTGTATCAGCATTATCATTTAATTTTAGATACTGTTTAATTTCTTTTTTTATTTCATTTGTGACCTACTGGTTCTTCAGGAGGGTGGTATTTAATTTCCATGTGTTTATGAAGTTTTTTTGGTTTCTTTTGCCATTGATTTCCAATTTCATTACACTATGGTCCAATAATATGCATAGGATAATTTCAATTCCTTTGCATTTACTTAAGCATATTCTATGGGCTAGTATGTCATCTATTTTAGAGAATGCCCCATATGCAGCTGAGAAGTATGTATATTCTGATATTGTGAGATGGAACACCCTGTAGACATCTACTAAGTCCGTTTGTTCACAGTTTAGTTTAATTCTGATATTTCTTTGTTGATTTTTGTCTAGATGATCTGTCTACTTGTGACAGTGAGGTATTGAGGTCACTCATTAAAACTGTGTTAGTGCTTATTTGATTCTTCATATCCATTGATATTTGTTTTATATAGCTGGGTGCAGCTCTATTTGGTGCATATATATTTACGATTGTTATCTCTTCATCTTGGACTTTTCCCTTAACAAGCACATAGTGACCTTTTCTGTCTCTTTTGATCAGCCTTGGGTTGAAGTTCACTTTGTCTGCAAATATAATACCTACCCCTGCTTTTTTCCAGGTTACACTCACATGAAGTATTGTTTTCCACCCAGTGACTTTTAGTCTATGAATTGCTTCTTGAGTTAAATGTATTGTTGGGTCTTGTTTTCTTGATCCATTGTGCATGCTTCTTTTGATTGGTGAATTGAGACCATTTACATTGATGGTTATAAATGATAGGTATTGACTTCTTGTCATTCCATTGTACCGTTGTTGGTTCTGTCTTTCCCCTCTGTTTAATTGCTTATCTTGGCTGGTGGATTCTTTCTAATGGCATATTTGGGATTGTAGTCTTCTTTTTCTCTTTCTAGGATGTCCTTCAGAACACTTTGGAGGCCTGGTTTGGTGGTCATGAATTTATTCAGTTGTTCTTCGTCATGGAAGTATCTTATTTGTCCATTGACTTTGAAAGATCATTTTGCAAGGTTCATCAATCTTGGTTGAAAGTTGTTTTCTTTCAGGGCTCGAAATACTTTGTTCTGAGCTTTCCTTGACTTAAGGGATCTCTGTGAGTTCATGGCCAACTAGGCTACACAGTGAATTCAAGATCACTGGGGATATAGCTCAGTGGCAAAGCACCTGCCTCCAAGCACAATGTCCTGAGTTCTATTCCTGGTACCAAAAAAAAAAAAAAAAAAGATGAACCTGAACTGCACAGCAAGATCCTGTCTCAAAAACCAAGCAAGCAAGCAAACAAACAACAAAACCCCAAGAAAGTAGGAGGGACAGTGGTATTAGACAAGAAGAATGGAATGAGGGAGAGGAGAAGGGAGGTATTACCCACTGAAAAGTTAAATTCTAGTCACTCAGCATACTTCTGGTTCATTTTTCCCTGCTGTCCATCTTTGCTGTAAAAAAAAATTCTTAATATTGGATGAAAGATAATTAGGAAAGAAAATCTGTTGGTGGATGATAAAAGGGTCATGCATTATTGTGGTTGAACCATACAGTGATTCTTGGTACAAATAATATGGCTTTCCATTGGGCAGCTTTAAATGTTTGCATTCACTGTATGAATGCGAAAGCCTGCTACAAATGCTATGACCTTGACCAAGTTGTGCTTTAAGGTTTACATATGTAGACTGGTGACAGACATTAATGGTCTTTGTGGATATGGGCAGGGGATTTAGAGATGAGAAAGAAAGGGGGAGAATAGGGGAAGTAAAAAGGATCAATATGTCATATGTGTACGTGCCAATTCCCTACAATAAAAATATTTATGATGTATCACAATGTATACTAATAAAAAAACTCAAAAAAGACATAGTAATAGGATGATTAATAATATATCTTAAAAAAATTTTTAAGGATGTGGCTTACTGTCTGCTTCAGGTAAGAGACAGATGTAAAAAATTATTCCACAGCTGAGTTGGAAGTCAGTGGTGTAATGAATTACTAAAGAGGAAAGAAGCTTTAAAGATGAAGATGATAAATACAGGATAGAAGATCAGATCAAGGGGCCGGTGAGATGGCTCAGCAGCATAAGCACCTGCCTGGCAAGCGCAAGGTCCTGAGTTCGACTCCCGGAACCCACATACGGAAAAAGGGCCGGTGATATTGCTCAGCAGCACAGGTGCCTGCTGGCGCGCAAGGTCCTGAGGTTGGCCCCCGGTACCCACAAAAAAAAAAGAAGATCAGATCAAAAGTGACGGAATGCTGAGTGTCAGCTACTCAGCTTCTCCAGAACAAAGTGCCATGAGTCTGAAAACAACAGCTTGGAGAGAAATCAAAAGGAGTCCAGGCCACATGGTCTCCACAGGGGAACTGACAGAGGAGAAGAAGAAAATAAGATTCACTGCTGCAGGGGAAATAGCTCACTGCCACAGACCCGAGAGCATGAGGCACGGCCGGAGCAGCTGTGCAGCTGACCTGGTGGTCAGGGAGGCAATGAAAGCAACTTTGCTCCTCACTCAGAGACCGAGACCTGACCTGGGCCAGGACAGCCTTGTGCGGGTTGAGGCAGCAGTGAGAACATGAGACGCAGCCCACACCACAGTCACGGGTTGGTGATGGAACTGGAACAGTGCCCTGCACACAGCTGCATGGGGGGTAGCAGCTGGTGGGTGGGACCAACATTTTATCTCAGGGCTCAAACTCCAGCTGCAGAACAGGTCCAGGATCACTTCAGTGTCAACATCCCAGAGTGGAGTGAGGGAAGGGCACAGTAGACAGCCAGCAGTAGGTCAGCAGACTGGGGGGAACTTGGCTGAGAAGTAGCAGCTGGGACCCAAATTTCATTCCAATGGCCACCACAAGCCAGTCAGCCCTACCTAAAAAGGACTAGAAGCAATCCCTTGCTCTGTGACTAGTGAACCAAGTGGGAAAGTGGCCTTGGCCTGCAATGGGACAAGGGCACAACACCCCCACCATTGGTCCAGTGGCTCAAGCAGGCAAAAGGCCTTGGCTGGTAGCAGGACAACACCCCCACCCTGTGACCTGTAGCACAAGCAGGCAAGCAGCCTTGGGTGGGACACGGGCACCCCCACCTGTCCTTGGACCATCAGGCGAGCAGACTTGGCTACTGTGGACAAGGGCACTCCCCTCACCCTGTGACCAACTTGTGCAAGAGGAGTCATCAATGTGGCCAAGATCATCCCCACACTCAGCAGTAACCCTACTGCTGATTGGTGGGGTCATTCAGTACAGATTCAGGCTCTGACCAGGAAAATAACACTGAACTGAGGGTAGCAGAGGAATTTTTAAAAATATTTTTTCTATTTTTATTTTATTTTTTATTTTTGGGGGGTGTTTAGGCTTTGACTTTTATTGTTTGGTTTGTTTTCTCTGTCCTGCAACTTTCCTTAATGGTCTTTCTGTATTTTGTGTTATCTCCAGAGGAATGAACAGTCTCTAGTCTTTCTGGTTCACCTTGATATTCTTTTGCTTTCTCCATCATTCTTTCTCTCCTGTCCTTTTTTCCAACTTCCCAAAATGTGGGTCGTCATTCTCAGTCATTCAGCCTTGATTCTACAATATTTCTCATCAGTTGTCACTCTGTTTTTTCCCCTATCTCTCTTAAATTCACCTTCCCAATGGAATAAAATTACCTTACCAAGGGGAAACCTACTGCATACAAATTCCTGGTTTATGTTGGATGCTGTTATACAACTATAGATCTTGCTCCTGTGGTTAGAAATACCAAATCAGCATTACCCCAGATTATCAGTTTCTAGGCTGTGCTTGATGATATTTTTTATTGCAATTGTATTACTTCAGCCAAGATGCCATACTTGTACTCAGTTGTTCACCCTTGTATGATAACACTGTGATAATCTGAGGTCATAATTATAGCCCAGCTTATCAGCACCCTATAGCCCAGTACCAAAGGACTGGGTGCTGAGCCAAGTAGATAGCAACTTCTTATCCCCAATAAAGTGGGAAAATAGGATCTTGAGACAGACACAAAGACCAATAGCCAGCTACACCTAGAAGACATCTCAGAGGAAGAGACATTTCCTAGAAAAGCATTGATACCAGTGATAAAACTACCTAACATAAGAATACAAACAACAACACAGAAAACAAATTAAAGTGAAAAAATAGAAAATGACAAGATAAGGAAGCAAAATGCAATCCCAGACTTCCAGCCCACCCAGGACAAATCCAGGGGATAATGAGATAGAGGAAATCAGAAGCTATTCACTTGAATTTTCTGGAATGACAGCAGCAGAAATAAAAAGACATATACCCAAGGCTATAGAGGAAATTAGAACAGACATAATTTCTCAGGTTAAAAAAAAAA
Organism: Erethizon dorsatum; assembly: GCA_028451465.1. Classification (NCBI taxonomy): domain Eukaryota; kingdom Metazoa; phylum Chordata; class Mammalia; order Rodentia; family Erethizontidae; genus Erethizon; species Erethizon dorsatum. The sequence goes on from CM051837.1 coordinate 30,331,852, forward strand.
AGAGAGGGGCCGGTGAGATGGCTCAGCTACATAAGTGCCTGCCTAGCAAGCGCGAGGGCCCGAGTTTGACTCCCAGAACCCACGTATGAAAAAGGGGCCGGTGATATAGCTCAGCGGCACGGGTGCCTGCTGGTGCGTGAGGTCCTGAGGTCGACCCCTGGTACCCACAAAAAAAAAAAGAGAGAGAGACGATGAGCATAATGAAGGACCTGCTCAGTAAATCCAGAGTAGACATAGATGAAAAAAAAAAAGAAAGAAAGAAATAGAGGGGCATAGAAAAATAATGGAAACCATGAATGCCCAACATAGGAAAGAAATGAAATCCATGAAACAAATTCAAACAGATATACAGGAAATTAAAAGCCATTGAAAGTTTGCAGAATCAAAAGAAAGAAAGTGAAAATAGAATATAAGACCTAGAAGACAGAATTGTAGTTAGCGATCATGAAAAGAAAGATCACTTAAAAATAGCAGGGGACCATGAAAAACTAATCCAACAACTGCAAGATGATGAAAAGGGGGCCGGTGAGATGGCTCAGCGGCTTAAGCTCCTGCCTGGCAAGCGCGAGGGCCCGAGTTCGACTCCCGGAACCCACATACGAAAAAGGGGCCGGTGATATCGCTCAGCGGCATGGGCGCCTGCTGGCGCACGAGGTCCTGAGGTCGACCCCCCGGTACCCATAAAAAAAAAAAAAAAAAGATGATGAAAAGGAAAACAACATAAGATTGACTGGAGTCAGTGAAAAAGCAGGAGTCAGCACAAATGATATAAAACCCTGTTCGCAGAAAAAATAGCAGAAAAGTTCCCAAGCATAGAAAAGAATTTGACATAGAGATAAGTGAGGCATACAGAAGTTAAATTAGTCATGACCAAAATAAATCTACATCAAGGCATATAATAATCAATTCCAGAAATTCAGCACAAGAACGGAATATTAAAACCTGTTAGAGAAAAGCAAATCACCTGTGAAGGAAAGCCCATTAGAATCACAGCAGAAGTCTCTCAACACAAACCCTCAAGGAGAGCTTGGAGTGAAGTATTTCAAGACCTGAAAGAAAACAACTTCCAACCCAGAATGATGTAGCCCACAAAACTATCTTTCAAAATCAATGGGCAAATAAGATATTTCTGTGACAACACATAACTGATGAAATTCATGACCAAGAAACCAGCACTCCAAAATGCTCTAAAAGATATTATAGAAAGAGATAAAGAAGACTACAATTCTAGGAGTACCAATAAAAAGAAGCCTCCAGGCAGGGCAAGCAATTAAACAGAAGGGAAAGATGGAACCATCAGCGAGAAAATAATATGACAAGGACAAACTAATAGATATCACATAATTATCAATGTAAATGGTCCCAATTCACTAATCAAAAGAAATAGACTAGTAGAATGAATCAAAAAACAAGATCCAACAATATGTTGCATTCAAGAAACACATTTAACTAAAAAATTCGTAGATGGAAAGTCAAAGGATGGAAAAAAATACTCCATGTGGTAGGAACCCAGAAAAAAGCAGGGATTACTATTTCACTTGCAGATGATGTGAACTTCAGGCCAAGACTGGTCAAAAGAGTTAAAAAAAGGTCACTATATACTTGTTAAGGGAAAACTCCATAAAGAAGAGTTAACAATCACAAATATATATGCACCAAATATAGGTATACCAAACTATATAACACAAATATTCTTGGACATAAAAAATCAAATAAGCACTAACATAATTATAATGGGGAACCTTAACACCCCACTGTCACAAATAGACCAGCTAGACAAAAAATCAACAAAGAAATATCAGAACTGAACCAAATCTATGAACAAATGGCCTTAATAGATGTTTACAAAGTATTCCACCCCACATCAGAACATATTCTTCTCAGCCACATGAGATGTTCTCCAAAATAAACCACATACTAGCCCATAGAACATGTTTAAGTAAATGCAAAAGAATTGAAATTACCCTATGCATATTATCTGACAATAGTACAATGAAATTTAAATCAGTGGCAAAAGAAACCACAAAAACTACATAAACACATGGAAATTAAATAACACCCTACTGAGCAACCAATGGGCCACAGAAAAAGAAGAAATAAAACAGTATCTACAATTAAATAATAATGCCAATACAACATACTGGAACTTCTGGGATGCAACAAAAGCAGTCCTAAGAGGGAAATTACTAGTGGTGAATTCTCACATCGGGGAAGCAGAATGAGCTCAAATAAACAACCTAATGTTGAACCACAAAATTCTAAAAAAAGAAGAACAGGTCAAGCCAAAATCTTGTGCCAGGGAGGAAATTATAAAGATCAGAGCAGAAACTAATGCAATGAAGACTAAGAAAAGAATACCAAAAAAAATGAATTGAAGAGTTGGTTCTTTGAAAGATTAAATAAAATTGACAAACCCTTAGCCAGCATTATCAAAAAAGGACAGAAAAGACTCAAATTCATGCAATTAGGAATGAAAAATGTGAAATAACAATGTATCTTGCGGAAATCCAAAAGATCATTACACCTACTTTGAGAAATTTTACTCTAATAAGATGGAAAACACAGAAGAAATGGACAGATTCCTAGATACATATGAATTACCAAAGCTGAATCAAGAAGATATAAAAATTCTAAATAAATCAATAGCAGTCAATGAAACTGAAGATGTAATTCAAAACTTACAAATAAAGAAAAGCCCAGGTCCTGATGGATTCACTACTGAATTCTACAACAAATTTAGAGAAGACCTAATGCCATTACTCATCAAACTCTTTAATGAAATTGAAAGGGAAGCCATACTTCCAAAGTCATTCTGGAAGCAACACTTACACTGATACCAAAAACCAGAAAAGGCCCCAACCAAAAAAGGGAACTACAGGCCAATCTCCCTAATGAACATAGATGCAAAAATCCTCAATAAGATACTGGCAAACAGAATGCAGCAAATCATCAAGAATGTTATACACCATGACCATGTGAAATTCATCCAAGGGTTGCAGGAATGATTCAACATACACAAATCAATAAATGTAATACACCATATTAACAGAGCCAAAAACAAAAACCATATGATCATCTGAATAGATGCAGAGAAGGCATTTGACAAAGTCCAATAGCCATTCATGGTAAAAAAAATCCTACAGAAAATTGGAATAGATGGTCTTTATCTCAATCTGATAAAACCCATCTATGACAAATCATCAACCAACATCATGTTAAGTGGTCAAAAACTGAAAGTTTTCACTCTAAAATCAGGAACAAGACAAGCATTTCTACTATCACCACTTCTATTCAGTATACTTGTGGAAACATTAGCCAGAGTAATTACATAAGAGAATGAAATAAAAGGAATAAGGATAGGAAAAGAAGTTAAATTATCATTACTTGTGGATGATGTGATACTCTACATAGAAGATCCCAAAACTCCACCAAAAGACTTCTAGATTTAATAACCAGCTTCCATTGCATAGCTGGATACAAAGTCAACACTCAAAAATCAATAGCATTCCTCTAAACAAAAAACAAACTCACAGAAAGAAATCAGGGAAAATATACCTTTCATTATAACATTAAAAAATGAAATACTTAGGAATCAATCTAAAAGAGGAAGTAAAAATCTCTACATTGAAAACTACAGTACTCTGAAAAAGGAGATTGAAGAGGATACCAGGAAATGGAAAGATATCCCTTGCTCTTGGATAGGAAGAACCAACATAGTAAAAATGGCCATACTCCCAAAATTGTTATACAGATTTAATGCAATCCTAATCAAAATACCATTAGCATACCTCACAGAACTACAGAAAACATTCCTAAAATTCATCTGGAACCAGAAGAGACCTAGAATAGCAAAGGCAATCTTGGAGAACAAAGACAAGGCAGGAGGCCTCACAATCCCTGACTTGAAATTAAACTACAAAGCTACTGTGATAAAAACAGCATGGTACTGGCAAAAAAAAAAAAAAAAAAAAAAAAAAAAAAAAAAAAAAAAAAAAAAAAAAGACCTGAGGATCATTGGAATGGATTAGAAGATGCACACACGACTCCAAACACACTCAGCCACCTTAACTTTGACAAAGGCACTAAATATGTTCACTGGAAGAAAGATAGCCTCTTTAATAAATGGTGCTGGAAAAACTGGCTTTCCACATGCCAAAGACTATAACTAACCCATGTCTATCACCATGCAATAAACTAAAAATGGATCAAAGATCTCAATATTAAAACAGAAACACTAATTCTGTTGGAAGATAAAATAGGTAGAACTCTTGAAGACAGATGTAACCAAAGACTTCAGGAATAAAACCCCTGTGGCACAAGAAACACTACAAAGAATCAACAACTGGGATCTCATCTTATTAAAAAGCTTTTGCACAGCAAAAGAAATCATCAACAGAATGAAAAGAAAACCCATTGAGTGGGAAAAAATTTTAGCCAGTTGTATTTCAGACAAAGGACTAATATCTAGAACATATAAAGAATTTTTAAAAATCAGACCCCCCCAAATTTAAAGATCCAATCCTAGCCTGGACATCAGAGATGAATAGAAACTTCTCAGAAGTACGAACAGCAAATAAATATACAGAAAAATGTTCAATATCACTGATAATTTGAGATATGTAAATTAAAACACCTCTGAGATTCCATCTCATTCTTGAAGGAACAGTAATGATCAAGAAATCAAGCAATAATAAATGCTGAAGGGGCTGTGGGAAAAAAGGAAATATTCTCCACTGTTGGTGGGAGTGTAGACTGTGGAAATCAGTGTGGAGATTCCTCAAAAAACTAGAACTAGAGATCCCATTCAACCCAGCTATTCCTCTTCTTGGTATCTTCCCAAAAGAATTAAAAGCATCATACAACAGCAATATATGCACACCCATATTCATAGTGGCACGGTTTGTGCTAAATCTTGGAAACAACACAGATGCCCATCAATTGAGGAAAGGATAAAAAAGATGAGGTGTTTTTACACAATGGAGTACTACTCAGCCATAAACAAGGATAAACTTGAAACATTTCTAGCTAAAAGGATAGACCTTGAGGCCATAATCTTAAGTGAAATAAATCAGACACACTTGTGTAAATATTACTTTGTCTCTCTGGTGAGAGAAACTGAAAGTCTAAATAGGACCAAAATACATAACAGATTTTGTGAAATAGGAAGAAATTGCTCAAAAGGCAAGGCAATGGATGGTAGTGAGAAAAAAAAAAAGGATAAAAAGGAAACGAAGCTTTCTAAATGGGGAGTTGAACAGGGGTTTAAGGGAGGGGAGGGGACTAGGAAAAAAAAGAGAAACTAAGATATATCAGGTACAGGTCCAAGTTCCCTATGATAAACGTGATTATTATATATTTCTAAATTGTACCAACACATTTAATTTTAAAAAAATAAGGACAGTAAACACTATTCTTTATTCATACCTCATGGTGCTCGTGATGGGTAGATTTGTGACATTTTTGTTTGAGGACTTACTGAGAGAGTGTCATTAACTTACCCAAGTTCTAACTGCTAGCCATTGACAGATCTAGGATTTCAACCTGGATCCCAAATGTCAATTTTTCTGATTTTTGCAAGCCCCATTCGTTGCCCGCTGCCTCTTACATCTTGCAAGAAAGTATAAGAAAATCTCTGCTCAGTATTTTCCCCACTCTAAGCTAATGATGTTGATGTCACACAAAGCACTTAGAGGCAGTTTGTACTTAGAGGCTATTGTTGATGGCTGTAACAAGTAACATTGCTGGGTGTTTTACACCTTCTTGCCTTGGATAAATTCTTCTCTAGACTGGGAATGATCTCTTCCCAATGCCAGAGAAATGCCTTGGGCCCTTTCGGCCTTCTAGTGATACCCTGTGATGGATCTGATAGATATATTCCAGATTCTGTGTACGTTGAGCAAAGAATAACGAGAGCACATTCAGTGGTAAAAGAAAAGGCAGCTTTATTGAAGATCACAGGAGGGTGTGCTCAGGGCAGGTCTGTGCCAACAGAAACAAAAAGGGGACATGACCAGAAAAATGGTGTCAGGACAATAGGGAGATAAAAAGCACACAGATAAATCAGGCTTTTGGATTTTAAAAGATATGCTCCCCACCCTGGGTGCCTCTCACTGGAGCTCTGGACAAGATTGACAGAAATTATTGAGAGGGTGCTGAGTCATCTCAGGGTCACTATAACACACCTGCCTGTCCCATAATTCACTCTGATTTAATCTCATGCGTGAGATGCAGTCCATATGTATGAACCTATAATGAAGTTTGAATGGGGGAAATGTTACTGAAGGCCGGGCCCTGAGATCTAACATGTGCATGTCCCAAGCTGAAGCTTTAGAGATTTCCTAGGTCCTTGTTGTTTTTATTTCTGCTTCTTACAGAACAATGGAAGAAGGATTGGCCCTGGGGTGCTGCTCTAATTCAGGTGGGTAGAGGGGGGAGTGGTCTCCCCATCCCGGTTGTGTTGCCTGTTCTACTAGTAGACTGAGCTACTTTTTCCTTAGAGTCTTCTTTATACTCTGTGGAAAGTTTCCATCACAGGCCCTGTAGTATGGAATTGAACTCGGTTGGTTGTTCTGCTGGGTGTCTCAAGGGCCAAGCCTTATACTTCTTAGCCCCTAGCAGGGTGATCAGCACATAGCAGGCATCCAGCAGTCAGATAATTTTTTAAGAAAAATTCTCCAAAACCTGGACATAAGGCAAAGGTTAACTTGGAGTCCCTCAGTGCCATAACAGAACATTATCTATCAGACCCACTCAAAGACGATTTAATTCTCTAAGAAGCTGTGCCTTTTGCTTGATTACTGTTGATCGGGACTTACAGTTTTTGAAGATGCATGCTAACTTATAAATTTTTGTGTTATGGGTGCACAAGATTTCTGTCTTGAAGAGACAACTCCAACATTGCAGTTTTGCAATCTAGTAGGACATTATTTTGTATTTAATCTAGCCATCATATTCCAGTACATATCTTTCAAATATTTTAAATCAGCTTTGAATTTGAAAAGAAAAAAAGGCTCAAAACTCATAGAAAATATGAGAGCCTTCACAGAAATCCAAAAGAACTTACAAATAAAATATTAGAGATTAATAGAAGAATTTAACAATATTGCTGTGATATGGGAAATCATATAGGACCTCCAAATTATATAGAGGAAATATAACTCCCAACCTGCTAGATGTCTGATATGCCAAATTCGTGTTCCCCAAAATCGAAGAACGAATTCTAAGGAACAAAGGAGGTTAAGAGTAGGAAATATTTATTGAGGGGGGAGAGATACAGCTCCTGAGAGGCAGGAGGGGTCCCAAGTGGGTTGCTGAGGACCCCATTTCTAAGGGGAAGTTTTAAAGAGCAAAACCATGTGGGTACAACATGGTTTAAAGCTATGATCAACCAATAAGATTGTAAGTATAGCCGCTTAGGTAATACTGATCCAGTGGGGAAGCAAGTCACATAGTAATGTACATGGAGAGAACAAAGAACTTCTCAGGAAGGGATGGGTCTGAGGGTCTTGGTCACCCACTGAGGTGACTGACTTTATTAGACCAGGTGTTACCACTTATCTTAGGCCTGGTCATTCTGTCTTTATCTTAAGGCCTTGCTCCTAACAGATGTGCCTCTGGCCAGAGTTGTAATGAGTTTTCATTTCCTCCACTGACCCTCTCAAAGGCCCAGCCCTATCTGACTACCTATAATATTTCTACCTAGCTCAGCTGTCTATAATATTCCCCCCTCAGAAGAGGTACCCCTAACTGCCATGAGGGGCCAAGGAGTAATGGCCATTCTGGTTACTTCAGGCTGAAGGGGGTCATAGTTGTGATTTGCAGTCAGAGATACTCTCCAGAGGGTCTGTCTAAAGGCCTCAATAGATGTCAGGCATTCTCATCTTGGGTAGGAATATAGCTTTAAGTCTGGAGGAGACAAGGCCAAAGATACTGTTAGGTATGTGTGGGCCAAATAACAAGATCATCAAGACTATTATGAATACAACCAACAAATGTTTCCACCAGGAAAAGCCACTAATAGCCTCCCACAAAAGGGTAAGGAGAATGTCCAAGGAATTTCAGAATCTTACATTGCATTAACCTGTCATTTAATATCTTGAACAGCCATCATGATATCAGTAGAAGCATCAGGAATATATACACACAATATTCAGCTTTTACAATTTTACAGGTATCCCCTTGTGCTGCTGCTAAATGTCTGACGCCATCCAATTTTGGATGACAGCTTGCCTCATTAATTTTAGGAGAGAGACCAGTCAAGGTGTGGTTTAAGGCTCACTGAGTATAGTTAGTCAAGGCCACAATGTCTTGCATGACATCTTCTAATCCTAGGGAAGGGATAAAGATAGAAGCCAAATGTTCATGAGTGAAGCACACTTCTAGACCATCGATGTTGTAGATGGGGTAAGTATGCAGGTTTGTCAACACTTTTGACACTCCTGCCTTATAACCATGCATATCCCAGCATGCATCTTTCTATCCATATGGGGGTAGCCAGGGCCACAAATTTGTTCCATAGGACCAACGAGTGCCGTTGGGGGCTTCCCATCTAATTCCAGAGTGATTAAACCAGTCTTGTGCAAACCAGTCTTTGACCTATAAAATTATAGTGGGTATATACTGTTTGGGGGGGGGTGCCCATCCCAAGGATTTAGTAGAGTTAGGCCAATGGAAATGAGTGATTTCTTTGTTCCCAACATAAAGGGGGCCTTTCTACTAAGGTGTCCTAGAGTGGGGGTTAATGATATATAATCAACCCAGATCCGAAAGTAGCCATCATTGTACCTATGATTGTTGGCTCTCATAATAGGAAATTTACTCCTACTTATAAGGGTTCTACTAGTGCCTATAGAGAGGCTTCAGTGGCATTCTTAGAGAAAAACTGATTATGTTCAGGATCATTAAGGGTTGAGTTTATAGGTCACTCAGTTACCTCAAAAAGTGGGCTGAACTATGAACCAATGAACTTTTTCATGTCTCATTAATGTAGTCTTGTAGCTTATTCCAATCATCTCCTTGAAGTGGGGATACACAGCAAAGGAGTCCTGCTGTACTGGACAAGGGGAGCAGGCCACATATCCAGCAAGGCATTTGTTGTAACAACTCAGCATATTCCTGTGTCCACACTAGAAAGCAACTACACTCTCCTTTAAGTGGTAAAGTAATTAGTAAAAAGGCTAAGAGCAACATTTTAGATCACTTACCTGAAGACTCTGTTTTGCTAAATAAACATGTTTGTGCATAGAAAACTTAAACAGCAAGAGTTTTGCTCAAGTTAACTCGGCTTCCATGCAAAAGTCACCAAGAATATACAACCACAAGAAGCACCATTGCTTCCCCATCAGAACTGCGCAAATTCAGAAAGTTGACCACATCAAGTACAGATGAGGGTAGTAAAAACTATTTCAGCACGTAATTTGGCAGTGACAAGAAACACTGGAGAGGTGTAAACATTATGACAAAGTAATTAAATTGTTCCTGAGAAATTCAATAGTGACACATGAGGACCTTCTAGAATATAGGGAAGCAGTTTTTGTATCAGGAAAAAAACAGAAGCTACTTAAATGCACATAACAAGAGATATGACAAATAAATTATGGCATATTTGCTAAATAAAATCCTAGATGGCAATGAAAATGACTACACTAGTCAATGTGGATGAATCTCATAAACAAAATATTGGTTTAAAAAGTAACTTACAGGGCCGGTGAGATGGCTCAGCGGCATAAGCACCTGCCTTGCAAGCGCGAGGGCCCGAGTTCGAGTCCCGGATCCCACATACGAAAAAGGGGCCGGTGATATCGCTCAGAGGCAGGGGTGCCTGTTGGCGCGCGAGGTCCTGAGGTCGACCCCCCGGTACCCACAAAAAAAAAGTAACTTACAAAAGATTTCATAAGACATATGATATAAGTGACAAAACTTTTAAAAATATGCAAAACAGGACCAGTGATATAGCTCAGGGGCATAAGCACCTGCCTGGTAAGCACGAGGTCCTGAGTTCAACTCCTGGAACCCGCATATAAAAAAAAAAAAAAGCAAAACAATGCATATATATATATATTATAAAGAAATGTGTTGGAATGGTAAATATAACATTCAAAGTAGTGATTCTTATAAAGACTTTCATCTTTTTATCTGTGACATTTGATTTCTTAAAATCTGTGGTGCGCACATTGATATGGTGGTGTTCTTTTCTTTCTTTCTTTTTTAATATTGACTAGGCCACAGACTTATTCAGACTTCACTAGCTTCTTACTAAAATCCTTTTGAATTTTTATTTTGATTTGCACACATTTGTAGTACATAATGATTATATTTCTCTTAATATTTTTCATTCCCCTCCCTCTTCTACCTCCCCCTCCTTCCATCTCTTTGTCCTCTTCCCATCTGCTAAAGGTCTACCTTCCTGCTACCTATTATCTCTTTTGTTTTGCTTTTTATTTATATTTTGGGTTTCTCATATAAGACAAACCATGTGATATTTAAGTTTGTGTGTCTAATTTGTTTCTCTTAATATTATGGTCTCAAGGTACATTCATTTTCCTACAAATGACTCAAGTTTATCCTTGTGGCAGAATAGTACTCCATTGGGTATAAATGTCACATTTTTAAAATCCATTCATCCGTTATGTACATATAGAATGTTTCTAAGATTTAGCTATCATGAATTGTCTGGCTATAAACTCCAGCATACATATATCACTGTTGTATAATGTTTTTAATTCTTTTGGGAAGATACCTAAGAGAATACCTGGCCTGAATGGAATTTCTATTTTTAGATTTTTGAGGAATCTCCATACTTATTTCCATGTGATTGTACTAGTTTACACCAGTAATGTAGAAGAGTTCCTTTTCCCCACAGCCTCACCAGTGTTTGCTATTATTTGATTTCTTGAGTACCATTCTTTCTGGAGTAAGGTGGAATCTCAGTGATGTTTTAATTTGCATTTCTCTACATCTCTGGCCATCAGAGAAATGGTGGTATTCTTTATACTTCCTGTCTTTAGAACATTGTTTTACTTGCAACCAACTCCCACTAGGTGGCAGGGAAAGCTTGATATTTACAGTCTCCTAAAGAATTATTTTTTTTCCCCTCTAATTGTCTCGGTCTGAGAGTTTCCCAAATTTAACAAGCTTCACAGTAGCAGGTTCACTGACTCCCACCACAGAAAAAGAATTTTCAGTGCATGCAAGAAAAAAACAGGCAGGGTTCACTAGGCAAAAATAGAGAGGGCAGCATACTCACGAGGGGAGTGTGGGCACTCGGAGAAAGGAGACACATTACAGCCTGGCACTGAATACATTTATACTCTTCTTGAGGGATGAAAAGCTAGGGAAAAAGTGCCCACCCATCCCCCTCCCTCAAAAGGGCCCCGGCCCATTAGCAGGCATGGCTTTTTTTAAAATAGGTGATTTAAACATTCTTTGGATTCATTCAACCTTATGTTTGCTCTCTTAATTGTGCCAATTTATGGTTTTCTAGTAATGGGTGAGGTAGGGAAGGGCTGTAAATCTGGCCAAAGACTCCCGGCAAGGAGCTGCCTTGGGTGATTTCAGCCAAGTCCTGAAAATTGCAGAGTACAATTTTTAGCTATTTTTCCTTGTCTCCCTTCTACCTATCTTTTTTTCTTCTATCCTAAGTCATTCTCCCCTCCCCAGATTTTGACCCCTTCTTCTTAAGGGGGTTCAGAAGGCCTGATAGTCCCATTTTATATAACTTCTTCATGTTGAGGAGAAGCATTGACCCTGCTTCACGAGGGACCGCAAGGCTCATCCCGGATGATCCGAAGGAGACAGAGGTGTGCTAGGTTTCGCTGTTTGTAAAACCATCACTCTTAGATAGTCTGAAAGAGAGGGCAGGGTCCGTGAGACACTAGCCTGCAACAGCAGCAGATCAAGTAACATAAAAGAATCCCAGTGCACAGTACCATAGTCAGAAAAATTGCGTCAAGCCACTTGGGCTCATAAGCTCAGGTTTGTCTGCTTGCTGCTGACCAAATCAGAGGAGGCCATATAGGAGATGGAGCAGCCCATTTGCTGCAAATCTCCACCTCACTGTGCACAGGTAGGCGAGGGTGTTTTATAGTAACGAACAGAGATGGGGGGGACAAAGAGAATCGAGATCTTTACGCTGGATTTTATCACTTCCAGCCATCTTTAGCTCATCTTTGTGGGGGCGGGGGACAGATGGCCTCCCAGGGCTGGCATATGAATATTCTGTCACTTCTTTTGGGCTGAAGAGAGGAAGGGGGTGCCGGCTATGTGATCAGCTGGAAGAAGTTTGGGGAAGTTGTTTATCTCTAAAAAAAAAAAAAAAAAACTTAACATCTTAAAGAAGTTCCATTTTGTAGTGCTGGTTATAAAATGAGAACTTCTTTTCCACGAAGCTATTCCAGAGAACCAGGATAGCAGCCAGTTTTTGATGCTTATGGTAGAGTCTGACATTGCACCAATCTGCGAACACAGACCTTGTAATGCAGAAGACACATTTGCAGAGTTTGCCAGGAATGTACACGTAACATTGTGTTTTGAAAGCAAGGTGGCTGGATTTAAAGCTAGGCACACCCTGACGGTAATCTGGAGAGTCTAACAGGAGAGTTTGATATTAGATAGCCATCCTCCAGTTAGCCACTGGTGTCCTTCAAGGTCAAGAACACTTTGAACCTGATAGGAGGCTGGGTCCTCCCGTGCGTTCCCTAGAGTTAATTCAGTGGCTTCATCAACCAGGAGTGCTGTGGCCTCCACAGCCTATAGGTGTCCAGGCTGTGCACACAACATAGTGTAATTATTTAGAAAGGTCCACCACAGGCTGAGGAATGTCTTCCCACCTTTGAGTAAGGTCCCCTGCGCTATGCCCTGCCTTTCAGCTGTATACAGGTTAATGGTTTATCTAAATCAGGAATTCCTAAAGCTGGAGCAGACAGCAATGGGTCCTTGAGTTTCTGAAAAGCCTCATGTTGTCTTCCAGCCCATTCTGGGGGCTCACAGTCAGATCGTTGTGTGGCCTCATAGGGAATCCATATCCTGCAAAATCCAGCCATCCTTAAGCAGGCCCTGAGCTGTCTTTTACTCTGAGGTGGGCCTAGTTTTTAAAAAGCCTCCTTTCCTTCAGGGGTATGAGTTCACTCCCTTGGGGTTAATATATGTCCTAAACACTGAATGCTTTGCTTAGATATCTGAGCCTTTTGTGGGGACACACGGTATCCTGCACCCATGAGAGATTATAAAATTTCACAGTATTTTCCTCAGGCTCCAGCTTTGTGGAGCTACAGATAAGAAGACCATCCACATACCGGCACCCATTTTTGAAAGTTAGAGACCTTAATTCTTTTGCTGAGCATTTCCAAACAAATGGACGCTATTTCTGAATCACTGAGGCAGTGTTAACATAAGCAGCTAAAGTTAGAAAATAATACACACTCAGAGATGGACTGTGCTCTCAGGGAAGTCAGCACAAAATAGACATCAAGCTGGGTGTGGTGGTGCACACCTGTAATCCTAGCACTCAGGAGGCTGAGGCAGGAGGATCACCATGAGTTCAAGACCAGCCTGGGCTGCATAGTGAGTTCAAGGCCAGCCTGGGCTACATACCAAGACTCTGTCTCAAAAAAAATAAATAAATAAAAACCAATCAATCAATCAATCAATTAGAATTGTGGCTGGAGGTGCATCTGAAGAAGGCCAAGCCTCAAGATAAAGATGCAGTGGCCAGGCTTGCATGCCTCCCGCTATGGTCTGTGTCTAGATGTCCCCCAAAGCCTCATGTGCTCGTAGAGTTGTTTCAGAGGTGGCTGAATCTAGAGTGTGTGATTGATTCATGGTGCAGTGTTGGGATTAAGGGTGCAGGATTAGTGCTGCCCTAATCCCAGCAGTCTGGATCAGATGAAAGGGGCAGAAAGAGGCTTGTTTCTGCCTTTTGTTCTTGCTTGTTGCTTTTGCTGTCTTCTGCCGCCATAAACAGTTGCCCTTCCGCCATGTGCCACCCTGCCTTGGAGCCAGCCGATTATGGGCTGAAACTTCTACAAACCATGAGCTAAATAAACCTTTCCTCCTTTAACTTTGGGTGTTGGGTGTTTTGTCTCAGCGACAAGAGAAAAATAACTAAGACACCTCTCTAGGGATAAACAACAATTTGAGATTATGCTGTAATTAGCACCACTTGGTCCAGTGAGTCCAGGTAGGCATCAGCTGCCCAAGTGGGTGACTGGTGCATCTGTACCCATCTCTTCCCCAAAATGTCTTTGTTCTTTCCATATAGCCTTGCTGTGTGACTCATCTCTCTATTGGACCAATATTAGCTAAGCAGTACACTTGTAACCCTGAAATCAATGGTGGCAAACTCATGGCACACGCACCACAGCAGGCTGCAATATTGAAAGCTCTAAAAGGTTTGCTGTCACTGCTATAGGTTGAATGCAGTTTGACTCATGTAGTACCCACATTGTGACTTTGCTGTATAGGTTACTTCTGACAAAGGGCCTCAGTGGCAGCCCACTTTTGGGACCCTGCCTGTCTCTCAGGAGCTATCTCTCAATAAACCTTTCCTACTTTCAATGTCTGTGTCCCTTAAAATTCATTCTTTGATATTTGGGGCACATGAACTTGGCACATCTGATATCTAGCAGGTTGAGAGTTCTATTTCTTCTATATCAGTACTGTCCAAGTATAGTACAATGGTACTTTGGTTCATGAACTTAATTCATTCCATGATTCTGGAAAAGATGGCCATATCCGTGTTTGTGTGGGAAAGATGGCTGTGGTCGTGTTTGTCACCCAATGCAGAGTTTGCAAATGAAAACAAAATTTTTCCAAACACTTCTGTTTGGAAACCAAATTGTTCCCAAACAAAAGCATTCATGGACTGAGGTACCTCTGTCTAGTGATCAGTTTCTACAGTTTCAGGATCACTCCATTCAAAAGCAAACAGATACTGAGTCAGGGTGCAATCGAATGCAGAAGAGGGCATCCTTGAGCTCTAAGACAGTAAACCATGTAGTTCCACCTGGTGTTTGAGTTAAGATAGTATACGGGTTAGGAACCAGGGGATGGAGTTCTACAGCTTCATTCATAGTCTGAACGTCTTGGACTAGTCAATATTTCCCATTTGGTTTTGGTACCAGAAGGATGGGAGAGTTGCCTGGGGAATGGAAATAGACCAAAAGACCATGTTCGTGGAATTCAAACATTAGAGGCTGTACCCCTGGAAGGCCTCTGGCTTAATAGGATATTGTCATTTATCAGGATAGCTGTTTGGGTCTTTTAAGGAAATGACAACAGGCTGGTCATGACCTGCTTTCTTGGAATCTTAGTATCCAAAAACTGTGAATCTACCTCTGATAAAAATTTTCCTATGTATGTCTCTAAATGTATTATCTAGGGCCTGATACTAATGCTCCCAAAAAGGAGATGAATATTTTAGTGCCAGATAAAGAGTTGCTTCTACAGAGGCAAAAGACAAACAAACCCTCTTCTTAATTGGGTGGACATTCTGGGAAAAGTAGAAAAGTCTGAATGAAAATGATTTCCCCTAATCTGCAGGTTTACGCATTGTGAAGCATTTGGCTCTAGGGCTACCCACAACACAGGTCTTATTAGAAATGGGTACCCAGGATTCAAGCAAAGCAGATTTATAAGCTCCAGTATCCAGAAGGAAATTAATAATTTTCCCTGCCATGTTAAGAGCTACTCAATGCTCCTCTATCATCCATAAATGATGTCCACTTTGTTAGAGGGGCTTTGAGAGGTCTCCAGCACCTTCAGTTGTCCACGGCAGCCAAAATGGAGGCAGGAGGCCAGGCAGTGTCACTTCCAGTGTTACCCCACTTTACAGTGGGGGCATCTCCCACCTGAAGGAGGTACTCACTTGCTGCAGTCCTTTTGCAAGTGTTCAGGCTCTCTGCAGTGGTAGCAGCCATCTGACTGACCTCTTATTCTCTCTTCTTGTAAGTGGAGCCTTGGCATCTTTCTGAGAAAGCAGGGCTTAGTTTTCTAAAGCTAAAGCAATAAATTTTGCCTGTTCTTGTGCCCGTGCCTGTCTCCCCTGGCCTTGGCATTTGCCGCTACTTTTTCCATGTGGTTGAAAACCCCTAAGGCTAAGCGAGTTTAAAAGTTCATTAATAGGGGTCTGAGGACCCATAGCTCATTTTTGAAGCTTTTTGTGAATATCTGGGGAAGACTGGCTAACAAAATATGTTTTCAATAAAACTTGTCCTGCCTGTGAGTTGGGCTCAATAGAAGTGTATTTACAGAAGGCCTCAGTTAAGCGCCCCAGAAATGAGGCTTGATTTTCTTCCTTGTCTTGGGTAATTTCCCTAATCTTTTCATAATTGACTGGCTTGCTCATGCATTTTCTCATCCCATCAATAAAATGAGAATCATTTCATCATGTTTCTTGGGGCCCTCATTTCCAATCTGGTATTGCCAACTGGGGTCCCCCACAGGTACTGCAACTATACCCACATCTTTGTCATTATTTCTGGTGTGGACCTCACATTAGCTGCCCGTACGTGTGCTTTTTCTTCAGGGGTGCAATAAGTAGAAAACAATACATGAAGATCCTGTTCAAGTTAGATCAGAAGTTATAGTCAAAGTTTGACACTCATCTATGAATCTATCTGGGTCCTCTGAGAACTAGTACGATTTTTGTTTAGGCTGGGGCAGACCACCCATGTAGAAGGGGACACGTGCTCTTATAACACCCTGTTCCTCACCCTGAGACTTCCTGAAGTGGATACACATTAACTTTTGATTCATTAGGATGATAAGTAATGCCTCTTCTTATCACACCACCAGGGCTGGATTCTGTTGCTAATGGGGGGGGTAGATAGGTAGATAAGGAGGTGGAATGAGGGAAGTAGCCATGGGAGAGAAAGGGCTACAGGAAGTAGCTGAGCTAGGATCCAAGCTCTCCTCAGGGGCCCCTGCAGCCTCTGTGGGCTCTGCAGCTGGTGCCATGGGTATCTGGGGTGCTCTGCTTGAGCTGTTCAAGATTTCCACTTTTACAGGACCTGGCTCCATTTTAAGACAGATGGCACATGGGCATACAGATTGTACATGATCCATGTAATTTGGTATCTTGATATTGGGGCATAAAGATCTGGACATATGGGACTTCTATGCATTTTCCTACAGAATAAATCATGCTGGAATATTGTGTTAAAATTTAGGGTCTCATCCAGAGGCCAGGCCTCCCAACTTTCTGATTTACAACAACCCCACACTGAGTTGCAAAGGAAAATCATCTTTTCCTTTTTTAAATCCTTTGTTTTAAAATGGTCTTAGTATTTCAAAATATAACTTAAAGGAGACATTTCAGGGATAGATACTGACTTACCCACACTCCAGCAAGGTACACTGTATGCCCTCAAGAGTTCCCTTGTGTACTTTTGGAAAGAGATAAAGAAAAAAAGGGAAAACAAAAGAAAAAGTAGCCTGTTTAGGCCCCCGAGGTAAGGCTGGGTGAGCCGTCCAGCTCAGAGCAGGCTCTCGCCACACAGAGGCATAACCTAAACTGGGTCAGGCCATACATGTAACCTGCCCAGACCAGGCCATGCTGTGCATTCAGCTGGCCCCATTTGCCAGAGTCAGAACTGCCCAGGGAGGCGTCTCTGCCCTGTTACCCCAGAGTCAGAGCCACCCTCAGTTGGCAGCTCTGTCCTGTTTTCTGTCCCTGCTAGTCAGGAAGAAAACTGCTGCCTGTGTCCAGAAAAAGCATCTTTGTTCCTGGCACACAACTATTTCAACTTTTATACACTGATCAAGAAAGCAGGTAAAGAATTGTACACAAGAGCTGAGTTTTACTTAAAAATCTACCCCAAAATCTTTATATTTAGGGACCTGTAACACACATACAAAACTCAGAGAAGGTTTTAAAAGTCTAGAGATATCACTTAGCAACTACAAATGACACATCAGGGAAAACAGAGGCCATGTTCTTTCCCTCCCCAACTCCCACATGAGATTTCTGACAGATGAAAGCTGGGGTGGGAGAAGAGAGACAAGGGGATAGGGGCTCTCTCAGGGGAGAGAAGGAAAAGAAGCCAACTTCTGGGCTCCTTCTTGGTTCAAGTCCACAGCCTTTACCAGGTTCCATGAATGCCATCAGCTATCACCCAAATGACCACTGGAATCTGCATGGTTTAGGACACGTTCCCAGCCACCCAAAAAGGGAAGCTGTGGCATCAGGTGAGCCAAGCTTATGCCCTTTGGTTGAGAGAAGGAAGGGGGGGTCAAAAGAGCAAGTTTAGAGGACCCCCCTCAGACTAAAGGGTTCAGGACCCATAAGTGTGCCTGCTTTCGGAGATTACTTTCTCCAGCGTGATCCAGAAACCGGTTCTCTCCGGTCTTGGGATTGGAGTTTCCCGTGCCAGTTGCATGAGAAACCTTGCTCAGGACCCTTGATGGGGCTTCATTCTTATTTTATTTTCTTGTATTATCAAGATTTTCAAAGTCCCATCTAACCCAAGGATGGGTATGCTGCTGACCTAAAAGGAATATCTAGTGAGGCCGCTACACATCCTGGAGAGCTCCTCCTGATACCTCTGCCCATTTCTTTTTTTTTTTTTTTTTTTTTTTTATGTAGGTACCAGGAGTTGAACTCAGGACCTCGCACTTGCCAGGCAGGTGCTTATGCCGCTGAGCAATATCACGGGCCCCCTCTGCCCATTTCTGGTTAGAGGGAGCCTCTTGTCTTTGGTACTTTTATGCACAGGCACTCATTTTCTAGGGGCTTAGGAGTCCGTAACTGCTGGAAAGGAAAAAGACCCTAAAGCTACAGAAGTTTGTAGACAGGGAGAAGGAGAGAGAAAGGGAGAGGAAAGGAAGATAAACTATGCTTCAGAGGGCAAGGTGTGGAGAAAAGTGGAAAGAAGAAAAAATTAATGAAAAGCCTTTTGACTGGACTTGGCAAATTGCCCCTCGATGTCTCTATTCATGTCCCTTCTCCATCTCCAAGAGAAAATGTCACTGGGCTGGGGCTGAGCATTTTCAAATTTAACCCACCCTCCCGTAGCAGACTCTCTGACTCCCATTACAGAAAAGGAATCTTCAGGACACCCCAGAAAGAGACACAGTAAGGTTTAGTAGGCAAAGACGGAGAGTACAGCGCACACTTAAGAGGGGAGTGCAGCACTCAGAGAGATGAGATGAACTAGAGTTTGGAGCTGACTACATTTATACTCTTCTGAGGGGGTGAAAAGTTAGGGTGAAAAGTGCCCACCCATTGCCCTCCTTCAAAAGGGTCCCAGCCCATTAGTAGGAATTTTGTTTTTTTAAAATAGGTGATTTTAACATTCTTTGGAGTACTCAACCTTTTGTTTATTTTCTTAACTGGACCAATTTGTGGCCTTTTAGTAATGGGTAAGGGAGGGAAGGAGTGTAAATCTGGCCAAGGACTGTCGACACTGGTGCTGTCCTTATTTCAGGGCCAGGCTCCTGTACCTTACTTTCTTAATTGAGCCAATTTTTGGCCTTTTAGTGATGGGTCTGGTAGGGAAGGGGTGTAAATCTGGCCAAAGACTGCTGGTAAGGAGCTGTCTTGGGTGACTTCACCTAAGTTCTGAAAGTTGCAGTCTTCTTACAGAATACAATTTTTAGTTATGATCTCCTTTCTACCTATCTTTTATTTCTTCTATCCTACCTCATAATCATATAAAAATCACATCACTCTCCAAAGTGAAATGAATGAGCCAAAACCACTGGATTCTTTTTGCTGTTGTCGTTCACTCCTGTTGCATCCTAGTACCTATTGTTTCTAATGATGTGCTGCAGTCTTAGCGCTAACTTGGCAGTGGGGCAACACTGGTTTCTTTTCCCCCCTCTGGGAACAGAATTCAGGGAGCTCTATCACTGAGCTACATTCCCATCCCTTTTTAAATTTTTTATTTTGAGGCAGACGTTCACTAAGTTGTTCAGGCAGGGCTCAAATTTACTGTCCTCCTACGTCAGCTTCCCTGAGTACCAAGATTACAGGTGTGCACCACCGTGCCCGGCCCTCCTGGCCCTTACTCCTCCAGGGCCAGCGCCGTAATGCTTCTGGGAAACAGGCTTCCATGGACTGGGTGTGTAGCTCCGTGGTTGACCATGCTCAGCATGTGCAGGAACCTAGATTCATTCCCCAGCACCAAAAATTCCAAAACCGAAAAGCAGGTTCCTGCTCAAGGCCCAGGGTAGCAGCAGGTTGTTGCAGTGTGCCCCGTCACGTGTGTGTGGCGCATGCACGCACACCCAGCTTCAGTGAGCAGGTGCTGTGTGCTCCGTAGCGTGTTTACACTTGCTCCCAAGGACTTCCTTCTATCTCTCCTCCTTTCCCTTGGACCTTACTGGCACAGAGATTAAACACTTATTTTACTTCATTCTGTACAGCAACTAAGCATTACAGACCAGACCAGCAAAAAAGAAATGTCTACATGTTTTTTTAACTAAAACAGCAATCCTCTTCCAGAAAATTGAAAGACATGACCTAAATCTGATCAATAGATCTATTTTGTGGGAACACAGCTCTTTAAAATGTTTTTTAATTGCTCAATTAAAAATCAGGAAAGATCACATAAAATTGAAATGTTAGGTTTCTCTTGAAAATCAGAGCAACACTGGTCTGTGTGGCCCAGTGGGCTGCATAGAGCAGGTGCTTGATAGCTCTGGCGGGTGGGCACGTGTGGGTCACCCCACCTGCCCTCCCCCCTGGGCTTTTATATCTTCAGTTTGACAAACTCTCTCCCCAAAACCAAACCCAAGCCCCCCTGCTCTGTGTCCTTTCTCAAGCAGCCCTCAACCTTGGCCTGCACTGACCTGAACAAAACACTGACACAGTCTCTAACAGCTCAAGGTCTCATCCTTAGGGTGCTCGCAGCGCCCTGCCCGCCTTCAGCACTTGCCTGAGAAGGGGCTGACTATTCCAGCCAACACTTGCAGGCAGGGCCCCTGTCTCCCTACCTGATGGGGCAGGAGCTTCACTTGGATATGTGCTAGTCAGCAAATCCAGATGGGTTTCACTTGGACCAACCCCACAATCCTGTTTTTGTACTTTTTCACTTTCCTGACTCAACTGAGGCAGCACTCACACACCTCCCCATTCCTTTATTCCCTCTTTAAAATCCCTAGCGCTGCCTCTGTACAAATCAAAGTTGAGTTCAACCCATGCTAGACGCTCTTCCCTTTATATTCCTGAGAGTCCCTACTAATAGCATATTACTTACCAAAATCTGTCCTGGCCACTTTAGGCATGGTCTCTGTTTATCTGTGAGTTAGTCTATAGCCCTTGCCTAGAGCAACTGGTTTAAAATGCAGTTTGCTTTATCTTCTCCCCACAACCATATATTTCTTTCATGAACCTCATGGGCAGCAGGCAGAAAGTGGAGCAGCTGTGATGTATACGCGTTACCGTCATCTGTCTTAATTCTCAACATGAAAATTCTAAGACTGTCAGATCAGGGCTGGTGCCGTGGCTCAATGCTGGAGCGCTTCCTAACGTGTGTGAGGCTGTGGGTTTGATCCTTAGCACCACAAATCAATTAAAAAAAAAAAAAAAAACTGGGCGTGGTGATGCATCTGTGACCCCAGCACTCTGGGAGCCTCAGGCAGAGGGTCAAAAGTTCCAGCCCAGAGTGGGAAATTTGGTGAGACCTTGTCTCAAAATTACAAAAAAAAAAAAAAAAAAAAAAATGCTTAGGATGTAGCTCAATGGTAGAGCAACTCCCCATGTTCAATCCCGTCTACCTCAAAAAAAAAAAAAAAAAAAAATCAGTATTTCCAAACATTAGCAGAAGTTTTGCTGCCTTTTTAAAAAAAAAGAATGTTCTCATATTGAGATTTTTAAATAGCAAAGAGAAGAGCATAACTTAATTCTCTTTTCTTAGACATTTTACCCACCAGCTTCAAAAGCTTAGATTTCCTATGTATTTTTTTTTCTATGAAACCTAGAGTATATTCCCCATGGGGATATCATGTCATAAACTCATAAGTTATTTTCATTCCATATTTTA
The DNA here is from genome assembly GCA_028451465.1 of Erethizon dorsatum. Taxonomy (NCBI): domain Eukaryota; kingdom Metazoa; phylum Chordata; class Mammalia; order Rodentia; family Erethizontidae; genus Erethizon; species Erethizon dorsatum. Next base: position 30,353,832 of record CM051837.1, read on the forward strand.
TTATTTAAATACTTTGTCCCACTCACCCCACACTACAATAAAAATCTAACCCTTGTTGCCTTTTTTAAAAAAAGAATCTTCTCATATTGAGATTTTTAAATAGCAAAGAGAAGAGCATAACTTAATTTTCTTTTCTTAGACATTTTAGACATTTTCTTTTCTTAGACGGAGATACCAAGCAATTGTCTAAAACCTACTAGCGTTCACAGCCCCTTCTCCAGACTATCGCTGAGTGCTGGGCTTGAGTCCTCAGTGTAGGCGGGAACTTTGGCAAACACGTCCATCCCAGCCGTGCGGGGCCCAGGGCTCAGCACTTCCAGCTTGTGTACCTGGGAAGGGAGAACACAGCACCCGGGGAGTCCTCAGCCTGGTTGGGGTCCTGTGCACCTCAGCACCAGATGGCAAGAAGGGCAACTGCCCTCCTGCACCCTCTTTGTCTGCCTTTTGTCAGCGACAAGCAGTGACACTGAAGGTGACTCCTTAGAGCCAGAGCACTGGACAGTCTTGGCCCTATCACTGCCAGGGTCCATGAACCGCGCAACCTGAGGCTGTCCTTCGGCCACGATTCCTCAGGGACCAGAAGGCCACCGTCTCTGAGGGGACCAGGCAGAGCAGCCGTGGCTGGGAAGGCAGCCCACAGTCTGTGATCCTCTCCTCCAGACAAGGACTGTCCCTTGGCAGGAGACAAGCCACATCAGACATCTCCCCACCGCCTCGGCACTCCACCCCCAGGTGTCCAGCTCTGGCTGAATTCCTAAGTTTTCTAGGAAGGAGAATCATGTTTAGAAATTTGTTATTTTTTCACATATGCGTAACACATAAAAATTGTGATGCTGTGGGAAAGAAAATTTTATTATCAATGTACTATATAGGGCATTTGTAGAAAAAAGTACTAAAATATTTGCATTATTTATTTTTCTGCAATTTTTATTAGTATATGTTTGTGATACATAATAAGTATGTTCATCATGGGGAATTGATACATACACATGGTGCATCTTGATCCTATTTATTTTGTGTATGTGTGTAATTTTTAAGTAAGCACACTGTTCACTTTTCTTTAAAAAGCAGTCCGTAGGTTTTATGTATATCCATTTTTCAAAAATTTATGGCTCAGCATCTTTAGAGGTTGACAGTAACTCATTACTCTCCGGATTTCTACGGCAAGAAGTTCAACTAACACTGTCAGAAAAATAGTGCCCTAAGATACTCAGATTTTTTCTTCAGATATATATTCAAATCTGTGCCAAAACATATATTTAAAAGAAAAATGGATACTCGCAAAAAGAAGCGATAAATGTTTGATGGTATTGATATGCCAATTAGTCTGATGTCATCACAACATGGATTCATATAAAATATTCACAATTATCATGTGCCCATATCCTAAAGTTTCAAAACAGAAAATAAAGGGATAAAAAAAGAAAAAAACCTTCGCTGCTTTTAGTGAGACATTAAAAAGGAGAGGAAAAAAATGGTTCTTCATCAATCTAGGGAATTCTTTCTTAAACACAAACTTTTGTAGCAAACAGTTCAATTACGTAAAAATATCCCATTTCATGTGTTTTTATTAATTTTTTAGATATCCAATATGCCTAAACCTTGATTTTCTATTTTGTTCTGTTTAACCATTTGATTTTTCTATTTAATATCACATATTAAGCACAAACTTATGACTACAACTAATTTTAATTTCAGACCCAAATGTCACTTGATTAAATTTGTCAGAAATTCTCTTACCGCCTTGGGGAATAGAAGTGGGGTTTACAAATGGGTGTCCCAGATGCGGATATAAAGCTACAGTAAGCGAGACAGCCCACGCTTTCCAGGCCAGGGCAGTTCGGCCACTGCTGTATAAACGTGACCTTAAGACTGGAGGCCTGGAAGTAATTTTCTTGAAAGCGACCATAATCCTGCCTGTTAGCTCCTTGACATGTAAAATGTCTCTTCACACAGAGCGAGAAAGGCTCACTCGTTCTGGCTGGGCCAGCAGGGTTCAGGTAGCGTAAGCACAGGCCGTGACGCTTTCCTCCCAGCATCCCCGTCCCTCCTCGCGTTTCGCCTGCGTTTCCGTTCCGCCTTTAACACTCAATCCTCTGTGCGCAGTTCTGGTCTCCGTGTACGCGTGCTGTACGTCGTTCCCGCAGTCAAACACCGCGTCCTTCGCCAAAAGTATAAGGAGTCGAGAAATAAGACCACTGCCTTTAAAATCTGACTCATGGTTTGGAGTTTGAATTTCTATGCCGTAAGGTTTTTTAAGGTGACTCCTCAGTTTTGCATTACTGTAACAAAATACACAAGACGTCTAACTCTGTAAAGAAAAGAAGGCCAAAGTCTCGGAAACTAGGAGAGACCGAACACGGGAAAGTGGAAACCGAAGCCAGTAGTGGAGAAAGCCCCGAAGGAAGTCCCGGAAAGGCCCCGAAACGGGGGCGGCGGGTGTTCATGAAAAGTGGTGGAGGCGAAGATGAAAGAGGGGGTTTCTGAAAGCCCGTGTAACAATTGCAAGACCAGCGCGCCTTCCGCCTCCAGGTGGACGGCTGGGGGTTTCCTCGCTCACGATGCTGCCCTGGAGGGGCCAGGCAAGGACAGACGGGAAGGAGAGCGGCTGAGCCCTGCCATCTTCGGAGGCGCGGTCAAATGAGTGTGCCCTGGGCACGAACCCTACGGGAGCGCTAAAAACCTGAGCGGTCGAGATAAATAACGTTTGTCTTCAGCAACCCGCGCGCTCACCACTTTCTCTGTTCATTATTTCTTTGCACCTCTTGTTAGGAAAAAGGAAACGAAGAAACCAAGGTTCAGTCTCGACAGGACGGCGTTGCTGCAGAGCAAACCTGAGAGGCACCGCTGCGGCGCTAGAGACGACCGGCGGCTCTGGCCAGGCCGCGGGGCCTTTCGCAGGGTCACGGGGAGGGGGTTTCAGGGCTGTGTGTGGCCCCCGCCAAGAACGAGGCTTGAAGAGCGCGAGCGGTCAGGGCTGCCGAGCGCAGGCGGTGGCGGCCCCGCTCCACACAGGGCCGAGGCCTGAGGCCCGGGCAGCGGCCCTGGGAGGGGCTTCCGGGCGGCGGGGCCGCGCTCCCTCCCCTCTGGCCTCGTGACCACCGCTGCTCTGCAGTTACTCTAGAGAAGCTTGCTTACTGAGCTCTCGGGTTTTGTCACCTCTTTAACTTTTCCTCGATTCATTCTTGTTTTGTTCTGAAAGATAGTTTTACTGGGCTCATAATTCAAAGTTGACCACAGTTTTCCTCTGAGCACTCTGAAGACTCTATTCTACTGTCTTCCCACGTCCGTTTTGGTATAGATAACGTCACTTCTTTGTGATGTTCCTTTATCCTGGCTTCCTTTTGAGATTTTTTTGCCTTTGGGGTTTTACATTTTCACTTGGGTGTGGAGTTCTTTTAATTCTCCTCAGTATTTATAGCAATTCCTAAATCTGATATCTTTCATAAATTCTAGAAAATGCTCAGTAATTGTCTCTTCATATATCACATTAACTTCTTTATATCCTCTCTTTCTAGAATATGAATTAGATGTATTTTAGACTTTTCCTATCTTCGACGTCTCTTAATAATAATATTTGTTTCATATTTTATATTTCCTTTTTTGTGGTACATCCTAAATTATTTTTCCTTTTCTCTTTTTTTGTGGTGCTAAGGGTCAAACCCATGGCCTTGTGCCTACTAGACAAGCACTCTACACTGAGCTTCATCCCCGGCCTCTGAACAATTTTTCAAATCATTATTTTTATGTCTAACTCCAGCCTGAATCATTCATTGAATTTCTAATTTAGATTATTATATTCTCCTGTTTGAGAAGTTTGATTTGTTCTCATATCTGCCTGGTCATTTTGAAAGTCTTTTATGATATTCTATTTTTTCCTAGTTAAATATCTGAAATATATTTTAGAATCTGACAAATATTCTAATAAACAGAACTTAGCAAGTTTTATTCTGTAGTTAATTATTTCGTTCTTAGGGTAGCTTATTTCATTGTACATGTGTGATTTTTAGAAGAGGGTTAGTATTTAAAAGGGGACATCCAGAAAAGATATAAAAATATGCTTTTGCATAGATAAATAGTAGCAAGTTCCTTTTGTTAAAAAAAACTACAATAAATTTAACATAAAGATATAATTGGATTTTGTGTTTCTAGAATCGGGCAGTGCCTCATTCTGTATGATAGAGTTCCACTGAACCAAACAGAGGGCCTGGCTGCATAGACGGAAAAGGAGGAGGAAAGCAGAAATGGAATGGTAATCAAATTGGTCATTTCAAAGTTACTTTTCTTACAAAGGTTAGAGCAGAGGGGACTTCCTTATCATGCCAGCTAAAACTGGCCCGCTTGGGGATTTATCTATTATTTCTGTCTCTCTTGATTTCTTAGGTCAGGTAAACAATTTTGTTTTGGTGTGGTTCTGTGGAAACTCACCATGTAAGATTTCATTTGGGTTTGGTTTGTTGAGTCCAGTGCAGGAGCTCAGCCCAAAACAATGGTGTCCTATAAATTTTTCACAGAACCCTCCATAGTAAGGCCACTTTGCAAAAAGCGTGCGTTCAGCATGACTCAAGAGGTCAGACTTAGTGCAATCGGACATTATGATTAGCATTATCTCAGTTGTATTTAGACAGGGGAGATCTGAGCCCTATGAATTCTAGCCATTATTAGGTTTACCCCTACACCACTGAAAAAATGGATTGATGTTATGTTTTAATATCTGCAAGAAAGGCAAGTTTGTGTTGTCATGAAATTGCTTTTTACTTTTACTTTTTGAGGACAGAATGCTCTATGTCAAGTAGATTCTTTTACTTCTTGAAACATTCTTGTGTCTCAATAAGAGAAAGTTTTTATAAGTTTTCCATGGGTACTTGAAAAAGTGAGTGTACATTTTCTATAATTATATTTCAGCATCTATCCCTATGCCAAGAATGTAGGATTTACTGCAACATTTCACTGAATTTTTCACATAAAACCTAGTGCCTGTGTAGCAACTTCAGAATATCTGTACACTTTTGTCTCAAGACATACAAATTTGTAGAGACTCGTACGTCCTAGAAATGTCTAACTCTACAATGTCACAGAACCACGCTTTAAACAGCCCATGTGGAAATCCCCGCTGTCAGTGTGCACTGCTGGCCTCTGCGCTGGGATCAACTCCAGAGCGCTGTGCAAACGCAGCTTCCCGGTCCCACCCCAGTGTCTCAGGATGAGTCCCGGGAATTTGACTTTTTAAGATTGCTTCACCCTTGATTCTGGGGCACACAAAAGTTGAGAACTACCAATCAAAATCCATCATAGAAGTGGCTTTTTAGTTTTTGTTGTGGTTTGTTTGTTTTTTCATCCAAGGAACAAGAAACATCTATCATGTTCTGTTAATGTAGTCACACTTTCTGTGTACACTGGCTCCTGGAGTTTCTGGTTTTACACCAGAATGCTGCTGTCTGAAAGAAGGAAGCTAATGTGCATTACCCCTACATATTTCAGTAGCTGCTGTTATATATATTTTCTCATTAAATCCTCACTAAAACTGGGCATAGTCATACATGCCTGTAATCCTGGCTACTTGGGAGGCTGAGACAGGAGGATAGAAAATTCAAGGCCAGCCTGAGCAATTTAGGGAGACTTTCTCTCAAAATTTAAAAGGTAGAAAGGGCTGAGGATGTAGCTCAGTGTTCTCTGGGTTCATTTCCCAAAGTCCTTTCCCCCAAATCCTCATTACAGTCTTGCTACATGATATAGTGAGTTCAATAGTGGCCCTTAGAGAGATATATACACATCGTAACACCTGGGATTTGCATATAACCATCCTAATACCTCATACCTGTGAATATTATCTTTTCCGGAAAAAAAGTTATTTGCAGATGTATTTAGTTTAACAATCTAGAGAAGAGGCCATCTGAGATTACCTGGTAGGCTGTAGACTGAATGACCAGCTTCCTGGTAAGCAATAGGAGAGAAGGCAGCCCAGACACGGAGAAAACCTTGTAGCTCCAAGTGCAGGGAAGAGAATTTTCCTGCCACAAGCCAAAGAACATCCTAGGCCACCAGCAGCTGGAAGAAGCAAGGAAGGATTCTCTCTCTGGAGCCTCCACAGGAAGTATGGACTTGGGATTTCGGACTTCTGACCTCAGAGCTGTGGAAGAATACATTTTTGTTCTATTAAGCCACCAACTTGGTGATTTTGTTACATGGGCCTTATGAAGCCAAAACATAATAGTATTGTGATTCCCATTTGCAATCACAGTGCTGGGTCTACTGTAGTGGAAGAAATTTTATCGCAGTGATTGCCTGGTTCTACCAACAATGGTAACCTTGATTAGTTCTTCCTTTTAGATGATTTGAACACATTTCTGTCTGCTTTGAAGGGCCCATAGATAATAGCCCATGGAGTGAAGTGAGAAGGCTGGAGGAAAAGTATAAGAATTCCCAAAACTCTGTGTGGGAATTGTTCTGACGGGAAGAGTGTGGCTCACCATGTCCTCCACAGCATTTAGCTGAGCAGTGTTCACAGACCAGACTGCAGCAGCTTGCCCAAAGCTGGGGGTGCAGCCCAGCACTGCCACAGAACAAAGCCCCCCTAAGGAAAAGCATGCAACATCCAGAGTTGGGAAGCAGCCTGGTGAGCCCGGGCTCTGCCTCTAGCAATCTGTGGGCATTCACCAGTGTCCAGCACCATGCCCTGCTTCAGTGCCCTGTGCGGCAGCCTGGCTTCCTCGGCTCACGGGGAGCTGGGCAAGAGGTGAAGGACGATGATGTAGTGCTTCCTGTGGCCCATTTCAAAAGCAACCCTCTGAGAACATATTCAACTTTTAGGGCATTTGTCCATCTAAAAGTACTTCTGGATAGTATTAAGATTGAAGCATTAGCTTTAGATTTGGAGGGACCTGGGTGGAATTCTAACTCAGTCACTTAGTGCAAGTTCCTTAACCTCCCCAAATGTCGACATCCTCCCCTAGCGAGCGGAGTGCAGCTTCACCGGGGCGCTGCAAGGACTGAAGGAGGAGGAAAGGACTCAGCAAAGCTTGTGGCACCCGGGACGTGTCCGAGATGGCTCTAATTACTATTCAGTGTCTCCCATTGCCAACAACTTGCACCGCAGGCTCTCAGGCTCCCCCTTTTTTCTAAAAACATAGGTGACTGAAGGGGGAAGGGGAAGGGGGAAAGGAAGGAAGGGAAAAGAAAAACAAAGAGGAAAAAAGGAAAAACTGGAAACAAAGCCTTTGTAAACAAGGAGAGGAAGAAGGGTTGAAAGGAAGGGAGAGGAATGGAAAGAAAAGAAGAATCAAATTATATCATGTACAGGTACAAATTCCCCATGATGAATGGCATCATTATGTATAACTAAAATGTACCAATAAAATTAATTAAAAAGAGAACATGGGCACTATAGAAATAATTTGAGCATCTCTTATGATTAGTAGTTTATTGAAGAATTTTTTGTTGTCTAAAATTAGCATTTAGTGTGGATACTTAAGCTACTGCCCCTTTGTTTTTCCGTGCATGACTTGGAGATGTCAAACGTGGTGAATGTGACAGCCAATGACTGGGAATACTGAACATGAGAGTGGTAATGGCAGTCGACATTTTTTAAAAAACACACAAGGTCCTTAAATTATTGATGATGTTTTTGCTGCAGTGAATGTATGAATAATACATGTATAAAGGACTATTTAGCTTTTTTGTCCAATTCTTTGTGGATAACTAGAGAGTTTTCCCATTTTGAGTTTAAAGAGAACTGACAGGTGGAGAAAGTTCAGCACAGTGTTCGTCCATGCAGTTTCTGTGCCAAAACACCCCTCAAACTTCAAACAAGAACATTTCCAATTTTACGGAACCACATCAAATGGTCTTCTTTATTTTTACAGTAGAATAAAGCAAACAAAAGGGGAAAAGCTTACAGTAACTTTTACAATAAGAGTTTCTTATTAAATAATATATTTTTTCAGTCCTATGGATAAAAACAAAGAAAAGAAATTATTCTCTGAAGATTATAAATTTCCTAACACATCAGCTTTTTTTTAGTACATGTTTAAAGTACATGCATTTTACAGTCATCTTGGGGCATGGGTATATGTACATAATACAGCTTACTTCCTTTTTTCCCTCCCTACTCCTCCCTCCTCCGCTAATTCCCCTTTCTCCATTTTCATTCTTGTTGATATTATTAATCTTAGTTCATGCTTATAGCATATAATGTTTGCATTCACTGAGGTTAGTAGGTTCCTGTACATGGCATATTTTTATTCTACTTACTTCCCCTTCACCTCCCCCTCATCCCTCATCCTTGGTCTCTTGGACCCCTTCCCATTTGCAAGAGATCCATCCCCTCGTGTCCTTCTATTCATCCTCTATTAATCTCTTTGTTTGTACCTTGCCTTACTCAAATGAGATATTCCACAGGGTATTTAAGCCTGTTTGTCTGATTTATTTCATTCAACATTATATTTTCCAGGTGTATCCATTTTCTTACAAATGTCTCAAATTTGTCCTTCTTTATAGCTGAGTAGTATTCTGTTGTAGATACATTTTCTTTATTCAATCATCTGTTGATGGGTATACAGGCCACTTCTAGGATTTCACTATTATGAATTGTGCTGCTATAAACATTAGTTTGCATGTGTCACTGTAGTATGATGGCTTAGCTCTTTGGGCAAGATACCTAAAGGGGAATAGCTGGTTCATATGGAATTTCTAATTTTAGTTCTTCAAGAAATCTCCATGCTGATTTCCATAATGGTTTTACCAGTTTACATTTCCATCAACAATGCAGGAGGGCTTCTTTTTCTCCACAGCATCACCAGCATTTGTTATATTTTGATTTCTTGATGACTGCCATTCTTCCTGGAGTAAGATGGGATCTTAGCATTGTTTTAATTTCCATTTCTCTAATGGCCAGAGATGTTGAACATTTTTGCATATATTTGTTGGCCATTTGTACTTCTTGCTCTGTGAAGTGTTTGTTCATTTCACTTGCCCATTTCGTGACTGGGTCTTTTATTTTAGGTGGTTTAATTTTTTGAGTTCTTTATATATTCTAGATTTTAGTCCTCTGTCTGAGGAGAGGCTAGCAAATTTTTTCCCATTCTGTGGGTTGTCTGTTTACTAATTTATTCCCTTGTTGGACAGAAGCTTTTCAATTTGATGTAGTCCCGTTTGTTGATTCTTGCTATTATTTTGGGGGGGCAATTGCAGTTCTGTTCCTCTACCTATGGCTTCAAGTATTTTACCTGTTTTCCAGCAGGTGCAATGTTTCTGTTTTAATTTTTTTTTTTTTTTGGTGGGTACCGGGGGGTCGACCTCAGGACCTCGCGCGCCAGCAGGCGCCCGTGCCGCTGAGCGATATCACCGGCCCCTTTTTTGTATGTGGGTTCCAGGAGTCGAACTCGGGCCCTTGCGCTTGCCGGGCAGGCGCTTAAGCCGCTGAGCCATCTCACCAGCCCTTAATGTTTTTATATTTGATCCATTTTGATTTTAATTTAGTGTACAGTGAGAGACATGGATCCAGTTTCAATCTTCTGCAAACAGTTATTCAGTTTTCCCAACGTCACCTGTTGAATAGGCTGTCTTTCCTCCAGTGTATGCTTTTGGCCCCTTTGCCAAAGATCAAATAGCTAAATGTGTCAGGGGGACTTTTTGTGTCTTCGGTTCTGTCCCATTGATCCACGTGTCTGCTTTTGTTCCATTGCATGCCATATTTATGACTATTGCTTTGTAGTATAGCTTGAAGTCAGGTATTGTGATGCCTCCTGCTTGCTCTTGTTGCCCAAAATTGCTTTTGCTATTCTGGGTCTCATCTGGTTTCATATAAATTTTGGGATTGTTTTATCCAGTTCTGTAAAGTACACTGTTGGTATTTTCATTGAGACTACACTGAATCTGTATAACAGTTTTGGGAGTATGGCCTTTTTAACAATATTGGTTTTACCTATCCAGGAGCAGGGGACATCTTTCCATTTTCTGATGTCTTCTTCAATCTTCTTTTTCAGAATACTGTCATTTTCTTTGTAGAGGTTCTTCATTTCCTTGGTTAGGTTAATTCCCAGATAGTTCCTTTTTTCTTAAAGCATCTGTGAATGTTGTTTTCATAATTTCCTTCTCATTGAGTTCATTATTTGTGTACACAAATGCTAATGATTTTTGTGCATTGGTCCTGTACCCTGCTGAAGTTGGTTATTAATTCTAAGAGCTTTTTGGTGGAGTTCCTTGGGTCTTCTATGTAGGGTATCAGGTCATCTGCAAATAATAACAATTCGAGTTCTTCCTTTCCTATATGTATCTCTTCTTTTCTTTCTGTTGCCCAATTGCTCTAAATAATGTTTCAAGTATTATGATGAGTAGAAGTGGCTTATTTACTTTGTTTATTCTTTCAAAGAATCAGCTCTTTAACTCACTGATTTTTTGTATTGTTTTTTAAGATTCCATTTCATTGATTTCTGCTCTAATCTTTATAATTTCCCTCCTTAATTTAGTTTGGGCCTGGATTGTTGTTGTTTCTCAGGTATCTTAAGATTCCTAATAAGGTTATCTATTTAGCTCACTCTGTTTTCCTAACGTGAGCATTTATTGTGGTGAACTTTCTTCTTAAGACTGCTTTCAGTGTCTCAGAAGTTCTGGTGATTTGTACTGGCATTGTTATTAACTTCCAGAAAACTTAATTTCTTCTTTGATTTCTTCTGTGGCTCGTTGGTTGTTTAGGAGTATGTTGTTAATTTTCCAGGTGCTTCTACCATTTCTGTGATTTCTTCTGTCATTGCCTCTATTTTCATTGCACAATGATCTAATATATTCACGGGGTAATTTCAATTCTTTAATATTTACTGAAGTAGGTTTAATGGACTAATATGTGATCTATTTTGGGAAAAGTACCATAGGCTGCAGAAAAGAATGTGTACTCTGTTGTAGAGGGGTAAAATACTCTGCAGATATCTATGAAGTCTATATGTTCAAGGGTATGGTTTAGCTCTGATATTTCTTTATTGATTTTTTGTTTAGTTGATCTGTCTCTTTGTGAAATGCTCCACTAGGTTTGTGTTAGTATTCATTTGATATTTTATGTTCAGCAGTATTTGTTTTATGAAGATAGATGCTCCAGTATTTGGTGCATACATATTTATCAATACTATCTCTTCTGGTTGGATTGTTCCCTTAAGTAAAATGTAGTGACTTTCTTTGTCTCTTCTAATCAGTTTTAGTTTGAGGTTTGCTCTGTCTGAGATTAAAATTACTATCCTGCTTGTTTTCATGGTCTTGGTGCCTGAAATATTGTTTTCCACCTTTTAATTTAATTTTTGTCTATGAATATCTTTTGGATTAGATGAGTTTCTTGACTACAACAGACTGTTGGATTCTGTTTTTTGATCCAGTCTGCCAATCTGTTTTTAAAACAATTAAAAATTGAGGAATTGAAGCCATTAACATTGAGAGATATTACTGAGATATGTTGATTATTTGCTATCATTGCCTTCTTTATCTGTTGGCAACTCCTTTTTTTCTCCTGTCATGTTTTGTTGTTGTTTATACATCTACCTTCCTTAGTGTTTTCACTTCATCCGGGTTTTTAGCTGTGTAAGTTTCACTGTTTCTGTCTAGGATATTGCTGAGTATTTTCTGGAGTCCTTGCTTCATTATCATAAATCTCTCGAGCTACTCTTTTTCATGAAATGTCTTTATTTCTCTATTTATTTTGAAAGAATGCTTTGCTAGGTAAGTTAGTCTAGGTTGGAAGTTATTTGCTCTTAGAGCTTGAAATACTTCAATCCAATCTCTTGTAGTCTTTAAAGTTGTATTGAGAAGCCTGCTGTAATTCTAATGGGTTTACCTTTATATGTGATTTTTGTTTTGTTTTCTTTTTCTCTGACTGCTTTTAAAATTCTGGGGCTTTTTTTGTTGGATATCTGACAATTTAATAATAAGGGTACATTGCCAGGCCTGGTGGCACCACCTGTAATCCCAGCCCTTGGGAGGCTGAAGCAGGAGGATCACCGCAATTTCAAGGCCAACCTGAACTACATAGTGAGACCCTGTCTCAAAAAAAAAAAAAAAAAAAAATCTTGATGTGTATTGAAAGTCTTTCCCAGACCTCACTGTGGTCCAGGAAGTTTATATTTGTAATCCCACAGAAAAGTTATTGGAATCCTAGCTAATTAATTCCAATCTACCACTACCAGTGCGACACATAGCAAGAATAAAGACACTAAGTCATATTTGTAGTTATGGGGAGCCTAGGGGGTCCTAAGTTCAGCTAGGGTGATGGATAACCAGGACAAAGGTCTTGACCCAGGGCTGAACCCCAGTTTTATTAATTCGTGAAGAGGGGAGTGGCTTGAGGATGAGTGACTGTGAGAGTGGCGGGAAGTACGTGAGTGCCATGAGCTGGGCTAGGTAGGATAGGAGGCCTGAAATCACCTCCGCAATATTTAGAGAGAAGGATATGCAGAAAGAATAATCTGCATAACTCAATTCAAGGTATCTAATGTTTTGGGGTCAGTGCTTCAGCTGTGATGTGTAGCCTTTTATGCCCTGGGAAGTCATAGCCTCTTATCTCGAAGCTCAATCCCAGCCGATAATGTGGAGCAGGGCTCTCCTTCCCGCCCAGCTCACACATGTCTTTTGGGAGTTACAGGGTGGGGCAACACTGGCCTGTCGCCTTGCTTCAAAGACTACACATCAGCACCTCAGCTGGACCGATTTGCATCGCTGAAAGCTAATTGAGGGGATAAGGAAAAGTCCTAATCAGCTCTGTACATATCAGTACATGGAAATAGGGCCAGGTTTATCCAAAATGGAGATAATCACTCGTCTTTCAAGGAGTCGTCCAGGTGTCCTCCACAGGGGAGCCTCTTTTTCATCACAGTTGTTTGGTGTTCTGTAAGCCTCACTTCCTTGTATGCTGAATTCTTCTCTCATATTTGGGGAGTTTTCTGCTATGATTTCTGTAAACATATTAATAACTCCATCTGTATTATCTTCTAGCTTTTCTCTAGCTCCAACCTTAGGTTGGTCTTCTTAGTGTTGTCTAGTAGCTGCTGGATGGTTGTTTCTTGTTCTCATATTTTTTTCATGGCTGCTTTGAGTACTCCTTGATAATTTATCATTGTGTCCTCTGATTTCAAACACTCTGTCTTTGCATTGGTCATTTTTGCAATTTATGAATTCTATACAGTTTTTTATTTCAGGTATTTCTGCCTGACATCTTTTTGAAGATTCTATATCCTTTTTGAATCTGTCATTCATATTTTGAACAATTTTGGTCAGGTTGTCCAATTTTTACTAATTTCCCTGAATATGCCATTCAGGGCATACTGAATGATAAAGCCATGAATTTTTTATTTATTATGTGTTTCAGCTCATCTAATTTCTTCATCTCTTCTATAAACTTTTTGTAGAGTTCCATAACCTTGCATTTGCTTTCCTCTCCCTTTGTGCCCCCATGCTCTATCTCAGGAGAGTTGGGAGAATTTGGGGGTCTTCTGGTGCCTTGCTTCCCCAAGATCTTATGTGTACATATATCCTTTTTTTATTGATGATGATTCCCCATAACTCCAGATACTGGTATAGAAAGAAAACCAATATGCTATCTACTATTATGGTCCCTTGGCTCTAGTAGTAAATTCGTGGATCAGTGGCATCACTTGAAGACGGGGTATTGCCAAACCCTAGGAGCTGCTCCTGCTCAGCCCTTAACCAGCACTAAGAAGACTACAACTTTAGTGCAGACAGACCACCCGCAAAGTAGCCTATAATACTTCACAGCGCTAGGCTTTGCTGAGTGTAGACACCCATGCCATAGGTCAAAGATACCACCAGACCACTTTCTTTTTCAGGACCACTCCCTGTGATGATTTCACCCGCCAAGCCTGGCCTCCCTCAACAGAAAACCCTGTGAACTTCCGGGATTGATCCCACATCTCCCAAGGGGTCCCAGGAGGTCCTACTTAGCTCTCCCCGTCTCCAAGCCTAGGACCCAAGGATTCTCTGACCCGGTCTCTGTGGTATCAACGCACTTCAGTCCTGAAGTGAAACTCTCCTCCTGGGTGTTGGTCTCTTGTTCAGTCAGGTGGGTGAGTTCGTTGTCACCTCTGTTGCCCTGTGCTGAGGAGACCTAAAGAGCAGACCCTGGCATGTCCCATGTCAGCTTTTTAAAATGTATTATTTTAGAAAGGATGGTGGGCTGGGTAGAACGCATGCTTAGTGTGCTTAGTGTGCTTGAGGTGTGGGTTCAATTCCCAGCACCAGTACATAAACTTTATTTATTTATTTAGTTAGTTTTTTTTTGTGTGTGTGGGTACTGGGGTTCGACCTCAGGACCTCGCATGCCAGCAGGTGCCCGTGCCGCTGAGTGATATCACCTGCCCTTTTTTCGTATGTGGTTACCAGGAGTCGAACTCAAGACCTCGTGCTTGCCAAGCAGGCACTTATGCCGCTGAGCTATCTCACCGGCCCATAAATTTTAAACCTACATAAATAAATAGAGGGGATGGTATAGAGTGACTGGCAACAGATGCTGGGGAAAACCAGGAAACCACCTATGGTTACCTTCCACTAGGGGTTAATGCCCTCCAGGGGGCAGGTGAGTTCCCTGAAATTATATGGAAAATTCTATTTGATATGCATATGTATATAGGAAAGGGGGAAAGGATCCATAGTTTTCATCAGATTATATGACCTTGAAAAAGTTAAAACCCATAGTTTCTTCCTGTTTTCTTTTAGAACTAGCTAAGAGGAACAAGGAATTGAAGGAGGATGGGAGGCGAAGGAAGAAGGTGGCTGAGGGTCCTGCAGCTTCCCAGGCCTTTCCTGCCCAGGGCTCCCTGCTTCTCCTCTGCCTCCCTTCATTGTTTTTTCTCTGTTAACCATAAACAGTGCTCGAAATTTTTGCTGATTCAACAAGAAGACAGAACAAGAGTTAACTCCTGGAATATGAATAAGAACTAGTGCCCAGCACTATTAGGAAAAATATGATGTCTTCCCTTTTTTCGTAGTGCTGGGGATGATCCCAGGGTTCACACATGTGAGGCAAACACTCTACCACTGAGCTGCACCCCCAGCTCTTTCGTTTCGTGAATTCACATTTTTTGAAAGCAGGCTTATTTTTCCCATGTATTTGTTTTTAAGTTCCATCTCTGAAATTTTTGAAAAGTTTGAAGCAGAATATAAACTCATAATTCAATGACAAGTCTCTAACATTTTTCTGAAGGTGGGACAGTTTGCATGGAGAATTACCTTCTTACAGCATGTGAAGTATACATATCCTTCTTTAAATTTCCAGTCTCAAGAGCTACTTGTGTTACCTATCGGTAGTGTTAGGAGAGTGAGTGAAAATTACATGCCAAAGAGCACAGGGAGAAATTAAATGATTAATGTTATTGAATTAATCAAATTTTTCTGATGAGGGCAAAGCCGAAGTTGCTAGCAACTTGCTCGCCATCTCTCAGGTGAATCAGGACCAGAATTCAAATCCGAGTCTAGCTGACTCCAGAGCCCATATTCTTTCACTTGCATTTTTTGCCTCCGTGCATGATCCCTCACAACCTCTGCTCCAATACAAAAAGGGAAAACTCCCCACAGGCTAGGCGCTTAGCAGCTCAGTGGCGGAGCACGTGCCAAGAATGTGTGAGGCCTGGGTTTCTTCTCCAGCTCTAACAAGGAGGACAAGGATGAGGACAACAACAAGTTCCCATCCTCCCAGTAAGCCCTTGTGCAGCCCACGGATGTAGCTCTCCAGGAAGAAAGTGGGCGCTAACATTTGGTGCATTCCAAAGGTAGTTCTTCAGGCTGGCAGGTAAGGAGCTGCACAAAAGGCCTGTTTGATGGGAGATGAAATAAAGCCATTTTCTTGAGACTGCAATGTGCTGCAGTAGAAAATATGAAAAGAAAAAAAACAATTAAAATCTGCACTTCGGAAAAGTTGGATTTAGGATGTGAGATGATATTTCAACCACCACAGAAAGTGTTATCCTGATTTTTTACCATTTGATGCTCTCTGCAAACTGCACACAACACCTGGCTAAGGACAAAAGCCGGCCTCGAGGCCGAGGAGAGAGCCCAAGCACCGTCTCAGACCACCAAGTCCGAAGCCCCAGCCTGGGGCCGGGTCTAAGTTAGATACTAAACGAACAGTAGCTCCTCTTCTCTTTCCTCCAGAGAAGTGAGACGCACAGCGCTGAAAGCTGTTGTCCCTGCACGGCAGGGACAGGCCGAGCGCGTGGCAGGGACGCCGGAGAGGCTGTCCTCAGCGCTGCCTCCTCCGCAGCCAGCACCAGACTCTGACCTGGAAGGCTCCACGAGTCAGAATTCGGTTGGCACCAAACTTATTAAGAAAAGAGGAAAATTGCAAGAAACTCAGCCGAGGACAAAGATGTCCAAATGCACGTGAAAATGTCCAGGGAGCAGCGGTGGGGCGGGATCCCTCCGGCTCCCTCACATCTGACCTCCGGTCCTGCGGGGTGGTCGCTGTACTCAGGCGTCAGAAAACAAAGACAGAAATGAGTGAATTCTCTTTTCTCTAATGTGTACTTAGGAAGACAGGGATGGGAATTCGTATTGTAGGATACGGTCAAGGCCTGAATGACCAGAGCCTGCAGCGAAGCAGCGTCCCCACTCCGGAGCTGGCAGTGTTGCGCTGTTGCTGGAGCTCGGGAGATGCGCGTGCACCCCCAGAGGGTTGCGGTGAGAGGGCAGAAGGTCTGCCAGGCACTGCACTCCCCGGCTGCTTTCCCTCCCCTCTCGCACAGCAGGAGCACGAGGGCAACAGATGTGGCAGCTCAGCGGGAGCTGCGTGCAGCCCTCCGTACTTGCCCTTCATGCCAGCCTTGCTCTCTGATGCCCGGAACGCAGTGGCGTCTCGATTTCACAGCAGACACGTGTGGATCGCAGCGCGCTTCCGGTGACTTGAGGTCGGGTTGGGAGAGCTGTCTGACAGCTTTTTCTTTTCCACAATCCTCTGCCTACAAAAAAGGAGCCCACGGGGTGTGTTAACCATGCCGGCCGGCAAGAGGCAGGGACTCCTTCCCTGGGGTTTCTGGCTCTGGTTGTGTGTTTTCATGCCTCTCCTTCCAGGTAGGTTTCCTTTCTGCTTACCTCCCGTGACATTTTTAGCTCGGTGTATTTGCTCTCTTGTGCCTGGCTGAGCAGACCCGAGGGTCCGGTCAGTGTGTAAGAGTGCGTGAGAAGCACAGCTGTCAGGCTGCTGGCGAAATCTGGGCTTCATTTGTGAGGTTTAACAAGTCAGAGGAGAGTCTGGGGTAGAGGAGTGGAGAGGACATGAAACGTACCCTAAATCAGGGTTTATTTTTCTAACTGGAATTTTTCCCCAATTAGAATATTGTAAGAATGCTAGTTTTCCACCCATCTCTGTTATGGATGTATTCCACCTGTGGTTTGCAATTACAAAATCATATTTCCATGTGATTATTATGATAGCAAACATGATGCTTTACGTTTTATATTTTCTTTCCTGCTAAAATCTGTTTCAGATCCATTTGTTAACTCACTCTCTCTTTTTCTTTAAAACTGGGAATCAAATCAGGGTTGCTCTAACCCTGAGCTACTTCCCCAAGCCCCTTCAACTTATCTGTTTATCTATTTTTTTTTTTTTTTGCAGTAGTGGGGATGGAACCCACGGCCTTTGCACTGAGCTACATTCCCAGCTTTTTATTTTAATTTAATTTTTTTTTCAGAGATGGAGTCTTGCTAAATTACCGGGGTTTGCCTTGACCGTGTGGTCCTCCTACCTCAGCCTCCCAGAGCAGCTCTTCATTTAGCAACGCAACCGTTGTCCTGTTCATCTTTCCCTGATGAGCTTTTTGATCCCTTTCTTTTTTCTTTTCTTTTCTTTTTTTTTTTTTTTTTCCTTTCAAAGTACCAATATCTTTGAGTAATTCGTGGAGTAATGTTTCAGGTGTCGAATTTGAATTCTCCAAGGGGGAATTCTCCAAGGGGAAATTAATGGACTGAATTCTGTTATCGAAGGCGAGTGACTTATCTTTGATGTACTACTGTGTTGAAAATAGACACGATTGTCTAGAATTTAATAACTGAAATAACCTTGGCGGGCAAGGCTCAAAAACTTCTCTTCGCAACGTCATTCTCTTTGATCTAGCGTTCGTTCTGAGTGGCAGACATAACTGTTTCTATCTTAACAGTAAAAGGGAGGAACCGGGGATGGGGGAGGAGAGGGAACCCGGCCTGGTGGAGAGCGAGCGGAGGCGCGCGGGGCGCTGGGGCCGAGCGCGCGTGGGGCGGTGGCGGAGCCGCGCGGGAGCTGGGAGCGCGCGTCCCCTGCGCTCACTCTCGCCCTGGCCCGCAGGCGGCGCGGGCTGCGCGGCGGAGGAGCGGCTCTTCGGCAGGCTGTTTTCCCGCTACAATCGGTTCATCCGGCCCGCGGAGAACGTGTCCGACCCCGTCACCGTGCACTTCGAGGTGGCCATCACGCAGCTGGCCAACGTGGTGAGTGCGCGGCGCGAGCCGTCCGCAGGGCGCCAACCCGGGAGCCGGGGCAGTCCCCGCTGTCCCCGCTGTCCCCGCTGTCGCACTGCGTGCACGCGGCAGACACGGGATTGCACGCCCAGGCAGGCACGCGCACAGACCCGCCCCCACCCCCTGGCTGCCGCCCGGCGGAGCGCGCCCGGGAGTGCGTTCTGGCCGAGGCGCGCACCCGTGTGCTGGCTGGGCGCCGCCGCGCATCGCGGTCCTGTCCTCCTTCCTGCAAGACGGGGAGCCCAAACTCTGTCCCCGAGTCACACACACTGCAAAGGGAGGGCTGAGACTGAGGTCGAAAGCAGGCCATCAACTCCATAAAAAGATACTTGCGTTAAGTCTTCCGTATTATCTAAGGAGAAAATGTGCTTTCTTTCATATGTGGCTCCACCCAGCTCTGGGGAAAAAAAGCCGGAAATTTGAAATCCCTTCACTCCCATACTGAGGACGGAACTCAGGGCCTAAGTCGTTAATTTGCCCAGGTTGGGTTTGAATTTAGGATCCTCCTGCTTCAGTCTCTCAGAGTGCTGAGACTACAAGTGTGAGCCACCGTGAATATATTTTTTAATAGGTTGCGACCACGTTCCTGGGCAAGTAGGACGGGTGTAGGAGAAATAGATCTCCCAACCTGCAAGATGTCAGATGTGCTGTTTGTGTCCTCTCCCCAACCAAAGAAGGAATTCTAAGGAACATGGGAGGGTAAGAGTAGGAAAGATCTATTGAGGGATCACTCCTGAGAGACAGGAAGGGACCTAAAAGTGCGTTGCCACAAAGGTCATTTCTCTAGGAATGTTTTATAGACCAAAATAACAGGGTGGGTACAAAATCACAAGCTGAGTACAACATGGGTCAAACTATAATCAACGAATAGGATTACAAGTATAGCCACTTAGCTAATATTGATCCAGTAGGGAAGCCGGGCACATAGCAAGGGTACATGGAAGGAAAAAAGGCATTTTTGGAAAGGGACAGGTCTGGATGCTCTAGTCACCCACCTGAGTGACTGATGCCTATCTGGACTTACTGGACCAGGTGGTGCCGGTTATAGTATGACTCCAAGTTACTGCTTATCCCTTAGAGAAGCATGCAGCTCTGGTGGTTGCATTTCTATCTTGAGGCCTGGCCTTCTTCAGATGCGTCTCCAGCTACAATAATGACGTCTTTATTTTTCACTGACCTCCTTTAGGGCCCACTCCCCCTTTGACTGTATATTAATTTCTAATCTAATTTAGCTGCCTATATCAGGACCAGCTTGCTCCACCCCCACCCGCGCCTCTCCCCCTTCGTAGGTTCCCCCCTTCCTCTTATCTTCACCTCTGTCGCAGGGGAGGAGGTAGGGAACCTGCTTCACCAAGGCAAAGCCAGGGCCTGGGCTCCAGGCCTGCCGAGGACACTGCAGGGTGGGCTAAAGCTCCATGCAGATTCCCGAAGATGTGGGCTGCGGAAGCGAGGGAAGTCTGAAGCGTGTCCAGAGAGGGCGCTAGAGAGCCGCAGACAGCAGGGAAGGCCGCGCCCCGCCCTGCGGCCAGCCGCAACCCCGCCGGAGAGGGGCCGCTCGGAGCGCCCCGAGCGATTTGTGTGGGGGGCGACCTCTCGCAGGTGTGACGTCAGGCTGCACCAGGTCCTCTTGTCCTTGCTGCTCACAGGACATGGCTGATCTGGCTTCACCCTCAGCTCTGGCCCAGTCCAGATGTCTGCACACTGCGAGATACTGGTTCTGAAAAGCCAGATGTTTTCCTTTGCCTCCATGGGCCGCTCATCCCAGTGAAAACCTGATCCCCTTCCCGATCCCAAAAGCTTAGTGCTGGTCACTGGCTTTGTCCTGGGGGTAAGCGACGCTTGCTATGGGTTGGGCTCCTCTGACGCCCCCAGACCTTAGGGCCGCCTCTTCGCAGTGATACGCAAATCCCTGATTGCCGAGCTTTCAGCGCGTTGTTCTGAACACGGTGGGTAGGGGGTTGCTGGAGGCAGCTTTTTACATTTTACATTTGGCTCCCAGTGTCAGAGATTTTTAAAAAGCACAGCTTAAATAAAACAAGTTTCTTTCTTATGTAACGAAATCTAAAGGTTCGCAGGCCCGCGGGTTAGCACCAGATATCTCCTGGGATTAGCAGGTGGAGCACTGCTCAGTCGCCCAGGTTACACACTGCACAACTGCAGGGGACGTCACCTGCATGGGCTCTGGCGCTGAAAGCATAAACCAGACATGGCAACAGTGACCAGACCCTTTCTCTTTCTGTCTCACCATCCTGCACATGTGATTTTGTTCTCAGTGTTACCTCCTGGTCCAAGATAGCTGCTGTGTTTCCTCTCCTCATATTCATATTCATATTCATATTCATATTCATATTCACGTTCTTGGCAAGAAGAAGGCAGGGAGAAAAGGGTAGAAGGGGCACATGGCAGACACTGTGACTTCGGTAAGGACCTTTCTTGAATCTTCCCGACAGCTTCTGCTTTCTATCTCTTTATCTCTTCCAAACCGCAAGAGAGATTTTAAAATTGAAATTTAACACACTGAAATAATTATAGATTCAAGTGTAGTTGTAAGGAATAATAGAGGAAGCCCTCATACACTTTCCCCAGTTCTCCCACCAAGGTGCCCTCCAATTCTAAAATGTTAATTCAAGAAGGTGAGACAGGGCTGGTGAGATGGCTCAGCGGCGTAAGTGCCTGCCTGGCAAGCGCGAGGTTCCGAGTTCGACTCCCGGAACCCACATACAAAAAAAGGGCCGGTGATATTGCTCAGCGGCACGGGCGCCTGCTGGCGCGCGAGGTCCTGAGGTCAACCCCCGGTACCCACAAAAAAAAAAAAAAAAAAGAATATGAGACATAAATAGGATGTGTAGTCTTGTGGAATCAGTGTTTTCACTCAACATAGTTCCTCCATCAGTTCCTAGCTGTTGCTGAGGACTAGCCCATGGTACTGATGGACCGCGGTTTAGCCTTCTACGTGTTGAAGAACATTTGGCCGATTCCAGTGACTGATCTGTTGCAGATAAAGCTGCTGTGAACATTTAAGTACTCAATCTTCCCTTTTCTGGGACAGATGACCAGGAGTGCGATTGCTGGACCACATGGCTGTCACCAGCTGATTTCCACTCCCTGAATGCAGTGCCCTGTCCAGAGCAGGAGCAGGCTTGGGAAGATCCCCAGGCTTAGGCCAGTTATCTCTGAGACCCTTTTGGAACCAAGGCTGCAGATCTAGCCCACCTCTGACCACCAGTCCTTTATTGCCATGACTCCTGCTAGACTACAGATGGCAGCGTGACTGGTGTGACCAGAGGCACTGCCCTTAGGCATGGCTGGCTGGAAAGGTGTGTTGGCCCTTGCTGGTCCAGTGGATGAGAAGAGACCATTTCTTTGTTCTCTGGGTCTAGAGGAAAGCTGTGAATATAGTTTCTTTGCCTGGCATTTCTCACCCTGGCTGCCTTGGCTTAGCATCACCCTTGGAAGGAGGACACTTGGTTAAGGTGTCTGCACAGAGCTCTCCGGGAGAGGTGGCAGCAAAGGCACAGAAGGCTGCAGAAGGCCCTGAGCGAGTGGCATGAGCTGGACCTGAGCTGCTGGACTACGCGCGAGCCCCCTTACTCTGGAGCGTGCTGAGGTTAGCTGAGCACCTTCCGGGGCGTCCCACTTGGAGCTGGTAACCACTGAGGGCTCATTGTCCTGGGGATGTCAACTTAGGGTGCTTTCCCTCCAGACAGTTCTGCCTCTACCCACTCAGGTATCTGCTTAGACATCGCCTCCTCAGAGGAGCTGCCTTCGACTGTCTTCTCTAAAATAGATGTGTGTGCGCCACTCCATGCGTCTTTATCTTCCTTCATAAGACATATGTGTAGCTTACATTATAATACATATATGAACACGTACATGCATGTTGTTAAGTGTGTGTCTCACCCAGCTAACAGCTAAGACACACACAGGAAGACACTCTTCCCGTCATGTCATAGCTACACAATAAGGATTTGCACCACGAATGCTGGAAGTGGTGACTCAGGCGGGAGCAGGGGATGGGGGGGGTGGACAGCAGATTCCACCCAGCAAACTGCAGTGGGGAGCAGAGGCGACATTTTCAGGTTTGTACCCAGGGCACGTGGGCTGAGCCAAGAAATCCTGAGGCACAGCTGGGGAGGAGAGATTTTAGGGCCTGTTTTCATGCATACATAGAACATATTTTGATTGGACCCATCCCCCACTCCTCCTTATTTCTTTTGCTTAACACATATTTCCATTCAGGGTCCACAGGGTCGGGACCATGTATGGAAACGTGATCCTGGTTGCATGCCCAATACTTTTGATACTTTTCAGTCTTCTTGCCTCCCTCACTGGCACGAGTAATGCAGAGTTGTCTCTTGTCCACTGTCATTCTTGCTGTAAGGCCTGCCTCTATTAGCAAGTACATTTAAGCCTAAAGATATTATTTCTTTTTCCCAGGATGAAGTAAACCAGATCATGGAAACGAATTTGTGGCTACGTCATGTATGTGTCTCTGTCGTGCGTCTCTCTCCTTGATGCTGGTGCTCAAGGGTACATGTGACATTGTTGGGCAGATGGAATCCACTAGCGTCACCTCTTTCCATCTCCAACTTGTGATAGATACAAAATATGACCTACTATGCCAGGCGTGATGGTGCGCGCCTGTAATCCCAGCACTCAGGAGGCTGAGGCAGGAGGATTGCTGTGAGTTTGAGGCCAGCCTGGGCTACAAAGTGAGTTCAAGGCCAGCCTGAACTGTATAGTGAAACTCTGTCTCAAAAAGACTAAATAAATTAATTAATTAAATATTACCTACCCTTTGTCTCCAAAGCCTAAGGTTCAGCACTGGTGACAGCTGGCATGATGTGAGCGTCACAGGTGTGGGACCCTGCTGGGGTACAGACTCCTGTCCTTTTTGTTCTCTGCTCCCCAGACTTCTGTCTTGTCCGAAGCTTATGCTCCAGGGTCTGACGCTTGCTGGCTCTGTGATCCCTGCTGGCCCAGGCCCCTAACAGTCAGTAGCTGAGCTCAAGACCCTGGATGTTAGAGTCTCACCACCTGGTTTTATCAGTTAAACTGTTTCTTTGCTTAAGAACTCCTAAAGTTTTACACAGATTTTATAACATATTCATCATCAAACACATGAACTACATTTTAAATATAAGAAACAGGTTACTACTCCAGTTTGACAATAGTCCATGGCACGTGAAAGTTAAGTCTATAACTTTGGCTGGCTAACAATCAATAGATAATTACCTAGTTAAATATTTTACAAACCAGCTTGGCTATTTCCCATGGATATAATTTCTCAACTTTGGATAGAAACCAGTGTACTCTTTGTGCTGGGCATGTTGGCCCACACCTGCAGTTCCTGCAGGACTCAGGAAGCTGAGGCAGGAGGATGGATCACCATGAGTCTGAGGCCAGCCTGGGCTACATAGTAAGTTCAAGGCCAGCCTGAACTACATAGTAAGATCCTGTCTCAAAACAAAAACAAAACGAAAGAAACCAGTATACTGTTCAAATAAGAAATTTTTCCAAAAAATAGTTGAACCAACATAAAGTTAACAATGGAAAAAAGTTATTAAGACATTTTTTTAAAGCTGCTTTTTATTTCTTTTAGATCTGGAATGATTATAAATTGCGCTGGGATCCAAAGGAATATGATGGCATTGAAACTCTTCACGTCCCAGCAGATAAGATTTGGAAGCCTGACATTGTTCTCTACAACAAGTACGAATGTCTGGCAGCCACGGTTTCTCTCCAGGTTGCCTATGGGGCAGGCTGACCCTTAGCAAAGGGACCACTACTAATGGGGTGTCATTTTCTTTGCAGTGCTGTTGGCGACTTCCAAGTTGAAAGCAAGACAAAAGCTCTTCTTAAATATAATGGCACCATCACCTGGACTCCCCCAGCTACTTTTAAGAGTTCCTGTCCAATGGATATCACCTTTTTCCCTTTTGATCATCAAAATTGTTCCCTGAAATTTGGTTCCTGGTCATATGACAAAGCTGAAATTGACCTCCTAATCATCGGCTCTAAAGTGGATATGAATGATTTTTGGGAAAACAGTGAATGGGAAATTGTTGATGCTTCTGGCTACAAGCATGACATCAAATACAACTGCTGTGAGGAGATATACACAGATATAACCTATTCTTTTTACATCAGGAGGCTGCCCATGTTTTACACCATCAATCTGATCATCCCCTGCCTCTTTATTTCATTTCTAACAGTGTTTGTCTTTTACCTTCCTTCGAATTGTGGTGAAAAAGTGACGCTTTGCATTTCAGTTCTGCTTTCTCTGACTGTGTTCTTGCTGGTAATTACAGAAACCATTCCATCCACATCCCTCGTGATCCCACTAGTGGGTGAGTATCTGCTCTTCACCATGATCTTTGTCACCCTGTCCATTGTGGTGACTGTGTTCGTGCTGAACCTACACTACCGCTCCCCGGCAACACACACCATGCCCAAGTGGGTGAAGACGATCTTCCTCCAGCTGTTCCCTCAGGCCCTGATGATGAGGCGGCCTCTGGACAGGATGAAGGGGACAGGTTCCGATAAAGACCCCAGTGGCCTTTCCAGTAGGCCTGCCAAGGTCAAGTTTGCGAATCACAGAGAACCTAAACTTCTTAAGGAGCACTGTCACTGTCAGAAGTCAGGCGAATTAGCAGCCCGCAAGAGAAGGTCAAGTCATCAGCCTCCACAATGGGCGACCAAAAATTCAGAACATTTTCCAGAGGTGGAAGATGTGATTAATAGCATTCAATTCATAGCGGAAAATATGAAGAGCCACAATGAAACAAAAGAGGTAAATGCGTGTCTCCTCACATCCAGCCAGCTCGCGTCTTCTGCGGGCGTGGAGGAACTTCAGAGAGGCAGTCAGAGTCTGCTAGTGAGTCTTGTTTGTAAAAAGGTCAGGCCGCCTTACTGGGACCCAGCTCTGTTGCTGCAGTTGTCGAGGACTGATCTGAGGGTTGGGGCAGCAAATATCCATGCCCTAGGTTGGTCGAGTGAGATCTGGTTAAAATACATGTTCAGGGCAGCCTTGGTGAATGAAGCTGAGATCCTTTCCCAAGAAACAGTGGCAAAGGGAAGGGTGGGAAGCGCAGAGCTGCCCCAAGGGGAGGGAGAAACGACTGTGGAGCTGCCGGCAGGCGCAGCGCAGTGGTAGAAGGCTTATGCTCCTCTCCTGCCATTTGTTGGCAGCTCCCGTGCTACTTACTCTACTTGGAATGGACTTAGGTGCTGATTAAATGAGGCTCAGGGGTATTTTTAGCATTCGTACCTTCTGCTTCTGGTGCCTAGAGTCTTAACAACAGCACATAGATTTCCCCTATTGTCCAAAGAGAGAGCTTGAGGAAATCCTGCCAGTTTTCCAACTGTAAGGGAGACTACTCAGGGCATCTGAGAAGTCACACTATGTAGCTGGGTTGGACCTCATGCTGCAGCTGCTGGCACTCGTATCTCTCAGTAAAACTGTATTGTGAGGCCTAAGCCTGACCTGTAAGTACAGGGGCGAGAATACTGGGAATGCCTGTCAGGATGCCTCATGGGACAAGAACCCTAGAAAATTTCACTTCAGCGTGGGATTTTTGTAAAGTCTGGGAGAGAGTTACTATGAACTCAGCTGCCACCATGCAGGGCTCTGAAGACGAACCACAGAAACTTGGAGGTGAGAGACTGGAGAGCTAGGGCACAGGGAGCAGCCTCTCCCAGCCAGCACCGCTCTGTTCCCACTCCGAGGTCCTCAGTGGTACCCCAGCCCTCCACCTCAATCCCTTACTCTGCCTCCAGTCACTTTGCCATCTTGCTACGGAGCCAGGCTGCCCAGTGATACAAGTGGCGCTGGTTGAGCACTCTGAGCAGCTACTTCCTGGGAAAGTGCCCCGCACTCTGGAAGGGTCCTCTGTGCCCTAGGGAACCTGGCTCATCCATAGCCAGCTCCACAAGGCACCAATAGAGGTCCATCCACTCTCTTCAGACAAAACTAAATTAGGGATACTACATAGAAGACACAGGTTAATGAAAATAATACCATTGCTCCCTTTGACAATACCAAGGAGATCTTTGAAAAGAAGCTTGTTTGTGCAATAAAGCATGTTTCCCATGGTTTTGATTTCTAAAAATAGCTTTGACTTTTTGTTTGCCTTTCAGGTAGAAGACAACTGGAAATATGTGGCCATGGTGGTTGATAGAATATTTCTTTGGGTATTTATAATTGTCTGTGTGTTTGGAACTGCAGGGCTATTTCTACAGCCACTGCTTGGGAATACAAGCAAATCTTAATATATTCAGAAACTTATAGACACTGTATTTGTTCTATATCCCTTACCACAAGGAAGGGCCAAGGCCTCCATCTACTGAGCTGAAGACCAGATGGAAAAAGAAGCTCGTATTACACATTTAGGAGTCTGAGGACCCTTCCTGGAAGCCCAGGGGAGGACGTTAGATGCTTCATAGCACTGGAGCCCAGAGTTAGCTTCTCTTGTCTTCCATATTTGGCTTCCAGGGACGTGAATGACCCATAATATGGCCAAACCATGTAGTTAAGATCAAGGCATTCTAAAAAGAGACCCTGTTGTATCCCCAGCTAACACTGTGGAATCGCATAACAACACATGAGATGTGAGACTCTAGAACTTTGACCTTGCTGACATTTGCAACACTTGTAAACTATTGCATTTTTCTTTCTTGTGCATGTGTCTGGATCTGGCTCACATTTGTCAGGGTTAGTCAGAGTCTGTCTAGGCATTTGTGTTAGTCAGTTTTCTGTTACTGTGGCAAAATACCTGCGATAACTCGAAAGAGGGACCAGTTTACTTTGGCTCATGGTTTCAGATGTTTCAGTCCGTGATTGATTAGCTGCATTGCCTATGGGCCTGTGGTGGCACAGTACAGCACGGTGGGTGCACATGGTGGAAGACTTCTCTTTACTTCATGGCAGCCAGGAAGAAAAGAGAGGGACAGGATGGGATGGGGTTCTCAATGTCCCCTTCAAGGGCTCACCCCTGATGGCCTAACTTCCTTCTTGTAGCTCCACCTTCTTAGGATTCTACCACCTCCCAGCAGCACACAGGCTGAGGGCCAAGCCTTCAACACATGGGCCTCTGGGGAACATTCCAGATGCAAACTGTAATTCATCTGGCAGGAAACTTGAGTAGAAGGCCAGTATGATGCTAGGCATTGCCAGGATAATAGAAATATGTTTTTTCCCCAAGAGCTTGCAACTTTTTAGGAAAAGTCATGTATTGGGGAAAAGATCTGCAAATACTGGGGTAGTGTCCCTAGGACAGTCGAAATAGAAGAACTTGCGTGTGGTCAGCTGGACAAAATTGAAGCAACCCATGCTGTGTGTCAATAAAAGTTTTCTTTGTCATCTTCCCAGTAACGCTCTCCGTTTGTTTGTTGAACTGAGACTGAAAATAAAGTTATTTCATTTGTAAGAAATTACAGTCTTGTACATTTTGGAGCAGTTCTTTTTCTGTGAGATAAAACCTTGGGAATTCTGTTTTATTCTACTTTAATTATTTATCAAATAAATATTCTTACAAAATTTTTAAAGTTTTCTTTTCTAGTACTGGGGGCTTTGCACTTGCTAGGCAAGCACTCTTCCACTGAGCTATTTCCACTCTTTCACTCAGCTACACCCAGCCCTAAAGACATATTTTTAATTAAAAAACAATACACCTACCCTGACAAAGGAATTTTTCATTTTTGTCTTTTTCCCTCTAGCCTTTCTCCACGTGCATATTTCTCCATAGCCGTTTTCCCTCCTTTTTTTACCTTTGACACTGCTTTCTCCAGATAACATCAGCAGCATTTCTCCTCCTCACACAGACTTGAAATGTCACTGTGTGGCAGCATGATCACCTTTGTGCGGACACATCATACTTTTCCCACATGCTGTGATTCACATCATTGTGTGGCAGCATGATGTTTAAATTGTTCTCTTTTAAAGTATTTTTACTCCCTCTCATTCGTGATTACATACATACATTTTATTCTCCTACTGTAAAAGACACAGTTATAGCAAATTTAGTTTAAGTATCTTAATAGCATTTTATTTGCAATTCTAGAATTGGGCAGCACCTCATTTTATAAAATACAGTGAGTGTTCTAATGAGCCACACCATGGAGGTTGGTTTTACAGACAAGAGTGGTGAGGAGAGCAGAACAAAAAGGGAACAAAAAGCACTTTGGTCATTCCAAAGTTACTTTTATTGGAAAAGTTAAAGCAGAGGGAACTTCCTTATCATGGGGGTTAAAACTGACCTGTTTGGGGATTTGGTTATTATCTCTCATTTTCCTGATTTCTTAGAAGACCAGATGAACAGTTTGGTTTCAGCTTGGTGATGTGAAACGTGAGCAAGAGTGACTCCATTTTGGTTTGGTCTGTTGAGCCTCAAGCAGGAGCTCAGGCTAAACCAGTGTGTTCCAGTAAATTTTATTTAACAGTATCTTTCCAGAGGGTGGATTCTTACTCAGTACTTCATGTTTTACTGTTAAGTCAAACCACTATTTTCTTTTCAAAAATTTTTCATTGAGGTAAAATACAACAAAGTTTACTGTCTTAACCATTTTAAGTACATAGTTCAGTGGTATGAAATAATTTCACACTGTGGTGCAACCTTCACCACCTTCCATCTCCAAAACTCTTTTTGGCTTGCAAAAATAATAATCTGTATATTAATTCTCTGTTAGATATAAATGCGAGACTTAAGAACTGCATTGCTGGAAAGTGGGAGATTTCGGCCCCAGGACCAGCAATCGCATGCTGATTTCTTGGGTGCTCGTCAATGCTTGAGTGTAGCTCAGGTGTCCCAGCCTAGCCCAGGAGCTGCTCAACAACGCTCAGAGGAGAGAGGACCCTACGCGAAGTGTGTGTGTGTGTGTGTGTGTGTGTCTGGGGAGTGTCTGTGCACCTGAACTTTAGAATCATGACTATCAGACATGGAACGCAGCTCATAGATTATTTAACCCAACTCTTTTTCTAAAATATCAAGAGGTAAAGTGGCTCATCCATGGTCGCCCAGAACAAGCAGTCACAAATAAATTCAACACTAGAACCCTAATCCCTTGGCCCTTAAACCATTTCTCCAACTCCTATGAAATTCATTCTCTCTGCTGAGCTGAAAAAACAACAAGAGGGCAAATCAAGTGAGGCAGCTCATCTTCCCTCCCCACCGTGCTCACTGCCAAAGGCTCGGGAAGCAAGTGAATTAGAAGCAATGATGGGGCGCATCTTGTGCTGTCAGTTTACATATCAAAGATATGAAGAAGCTTGTATCTCATTTGATATGTAAACAAGGTTAGAAAGATGGACAAGCAAAGGCTTATTTTAGGAAGGTCAGGACTATCAGGTGGCAAAAGGGACAAAGAAAAAAAAGTGCCAGGGGCTGGTGAGATGGCTCAGCGGCATAAGCGCCTGCCTGGCAAGTGCGAGGGCCCAAGTTCAACTCCCGGAACCCACATACGAAAAAAGGGCCGGTGATATCGCTCAGCGGCACAGGCTACTGCTGGCGCGCAAGGTCCTGAGGTCAACCCCCGGTACCCAAAAAAAAAAAAAAAAAAAAGTGCCCAAAGTTTTTTTTTTTTTTTTTTTTTGTGGGTACCAGGGGGACGACCTCAGGACCTCGCGCGCCAACAGGCACCCGTGCCACTGAGCGATATCACTGGCCCCTTTTTCGTATGTGGGTTCCGGGAGTCGAACTCGGGCCCTCGCGCTTGCAAGGCAGGCGCTTACGCCGCTGAGCCATCTCACCGGCCCCCAAAGTTTTTTTAATGAGGGAGGGAAATAAAAATATTTCATGTTGACTGTAAATGGAGTTTTCAGAACAAGGGCAATCACGGAGTAACAAGCTGAGTCAAAGAGTAGACACTGGGGAAGAGAAGTTGCAGATCAGAGTGGAAGCATCCCGGGCCTCTTCTAATGCCCCTCGACCCCTGGGCCCACCCTCCACCCCCATTCATTCTTCTTTTGGCAGAGGCAGCAGGAAGTGGGTGGGAAGGGTCCTCCCTCGATGTAAGGAAATGCTGTCACGGGAAGGGTGATGCAAGGGCCCCCAGCTGACCCTCCAAACCTGGCTCCAGCCAGCGTCATCCTGCTGGAATGTGGGCTTGGGTGCTCCATCTATTTCTCAACAGAAATAGAAAGTCTATTTATAAGCTGGTGACTGGTGACTGTCTGTCTTATAATCTGATGACTAAATTAAGAAACAAAAGTCAAGTCTCTGTGTTTGTCAAACAAAATGTGTTAGTGGGGCCATGTGTTTGCCACTCTGGGACTAAACACACTGGGGATGGTTCCTGTGTCAGTCAGCTTGCTGTCCCCGTAACATATTCTTGAGGTAATGAACACAGAGAAAAGGTTTCACTCTCAATTCTGGAGTTTTTAGCCCATGACCTATTGCTTGTAGGCATCTGATGGGGAAGAAGAGAGTACATCATGGCAGTGTGCACAGAGCAAACCACTCACCCCACAGCGGGGAATGGCAAAGAGACAGTACCCTCCAAAGGCACCGCTCCAAGGACTGGAAGACCTGCCACTCGGCCCTCCCTCTAAAAGTCTCCACTGCCTCCTCATAGCACCAAGCTGGAGACACATGGGCCTCTGGTGGGCAATTATCCAAACCACATCAGCTCCTTCTACTGGATAAAGTCACAGAAAAAAAGATATGACACAAGGAAGACCAAGTCAAGGTGGAAGGGGAAACAAGCTGAGCAAAGCAGAAAAAGGAGAAGACCTTGGGAAGTGGGAGAGGGAAGGTACCCTTGAGAATCATGGAGGTGCTGTCTAAGGGCCCAAGAGCTTCACTTGCAGTATCCCCACCCAGTTCCAACTCCCCAGTGCAGATACCTCCTGTGTGTCATAAGGGAGCAAGGCACTACATCCGCCATGTCCTGTAATTACCTTCCCGATGCTCCAACGGTACCCAACTGCTAGAGATTGAAGGTGCGTGTCCTCCTTAAATTCATACAGTAACATTCTACCTTCCAATGTGATAGTATTGGGAACAGGGCCTTTGGGAGGTGATTAGGTCATGAGGGTGGAGACCTCAGGAATGGGATTAGTGCCTTTCACTACATGAAGGTGCAGGCAGAAGATCTCTATGAATTAGTCTATCTGTGAATCAGAAAGTATGCCCTGGTCAGACAACAGAGCTGCTAGCAACTTGATCTTGGACTTCCTGGCCTCCAGATCTGTAAGAAATAAATTTCTGTTGTTTATAAGCCTGTGGTATTTTTGTTATAGCAGCCTGAATGGATTAAGAAACAATTCATTCCCAGCTGGAGATTCTTTTGCTCCCATCTTACACACACACACATGCATGCACACTTTCCAACAGGTGTTTAGAAATGTCTAAAAAGGCATTTCTGACAGTCGCAATGACTAGGAGTGATGGTGGAACAGCAATGTGTGGAGCAGACCAGTGCAGAATTCTCCATGTCAAAATGACCGTAAGATCCCCCCATGAAGAACTGGAACCCTCTTGGGAAGAAGCCCTGTGGAGGCCCTTGCTAAGCAGGCTGGTGGAGGATGGCCGCCACACCTTCACTGGGTACACGGTGGCTAGAGCATCCATCCTGCTGGAGCAAAGTAGATGAATCCTTCCCTTTTCTTTTTGGTCCCTGAGGATAGAATTGTGCAGATGAAGAGGGTATTCATTTATAAAAAAGGTATGGTTATAATGTCTTCCTCATTGAATATTTTTAGAAGGTTGCCTAATTAATCATCAAAATTTCTATTTCTCTTTGGATGCTGCTGTCTTCTGGCTTAGCTGGGTCAACTCTTGCTGCCAAGGACTGAGGCCATACTTGAGTGCCTGGCGGGCATGTCTAATTCCACAGCAGGCTGGCTGACTCCCTGCAGTGGGTAACCCCGTGAGGAACCATAACAAGCCACATCCATGGAGAGACTGCTGCCCTCAACTGTTTTTCCCAAACCTAAGATTGTGTCCACGAGCCAAAGGCATAAGGTCACTTTTATTTTCACTATTATTTTATTGTCATACTAAACAGAAAGTCTTAATACAAAAGAAATACATTCCAGGTTAAACATAAATGGTAGTCACCACAGATGATAATTAAATGAATTAATAAAAATACATAACAATAAATACATCAGAGAAAATGTTGACACAATCAAAAGGCCCATCCTAGCATAGCATTAAAATGTTACTCTTTGGAAATTACGGTGTTCCAACATGGCCGGTTAAATGCCATCTTTAACGGGCCAAGGCCATATGTGAGAACATTTATAACTTGGCTGTAATCTCTGGCCATCAGCTAGACTATGAAATTTACTACTGGGTACAGTGGAGAGATCAGACTGTCATTACCTTAATCCAGACACTAATTTTAACACTAATAATTCAATAGCCAGGTAAGTAGGTTTCCTCATATGGTACAATGTGAACTCCACGTTATCTATGATGTATTCTCGCCAAAAATATTGAACCAGAATTATAGTAACAGTTGTCACTTTCAGATTACAAAAAGTACAGAAGATAGAAGAATAAGCTAAACGACACCAGAAGCAAGCAACCAGAGAAATCTAGAATGTGAAACATGCTTGGGGATAACAGATCCGGTCCTTTCAACAAATCAGTGCCAAGAAAGAGACTGCAATAGACTTAAGAATCCTATTTTAGACAAGCAACTATAACATTAGGATATGTTTGAGAAAGTTAAGGAAACTTGAATGTAGAATTATTGATTTTGCTGAATATAATATTGTTTTGAACATCTTTTCAGTGTAAAAATGTTTTTAAAGTGCACACTGAAAAACACACGCTGAGTTACAAATGTTGAGAGGGGCTGAGCAAGAGTACAAATCTGTCCCCATTTTAAACAAACAACCAAACTATTTTGGCATCTGGTTTATTTAATCAGCAAATATTAGTTAAGCCTTGACTCTGTGCTCAGCTTTATAGACATATTGAAGATTCGCTGGAAGATATGCTGACAGTTGAGGGCTCTCACGATAGAGAGCCACTATGTTCTAAACCACGGACTACACACCGGAAACACCGCAGACGTTCAGAGCCAGGCTGTGGGGTGGGGTGGCATGTGTTCTTCAAAAGCTCCATGAGGGCATGGGGGTGAGCAGAAATCTGCAAGATGAGGACTCGGGGCACACTTGGTGTGTCCTTGTGTGTCCACACTTGGTGTGTCCCTGTGTGTCCACACACTGAGTCCCACACGCTTGTACATGTGACAGAGTGCTGCAGCTCTTGTGACATTCACTTGTTGGGGTCACCTGGCAAACTCTGCCCATCCATATTTCTTGTATACATTTGAAATTAAAATTTATTTGCTTTAACATTATCTCTTACAGTTACTCTCCTAGAGTTATCATAATATATAAACATCTTTTCCCACATTTGAAGCTATTATCAGGGTCTCCCTCTTTAGCTGCAGGGGGATTTACAGTGCATGCATGCATCTAGATGGTTTCATCTTGGGCCAGTGAGATGGCTCAGCGGTGTACATGCCTGCCTGGCAAGCACGAGGGCCCAAGTTCAACTCCCGGATCCCACATACGAAAAAAGGGCCGGTGATATCGCTCAGCGGCACGGGTGCCTGCTGGCGCATGAGGTCCTGAGGTCGACCCTCGGTACCCACCAAAAAAATTAAAAAATTAAAAAAAAAATAAATGGTTTCATCTTGTCTGTATTTGTGTCTGACAGATAAGAGGCTTGCTGTGGAAAGTGTTTCATACTGGCATTTTTCAAAATTTAAAACTGAATTCAGATCTAAGTCCATTTTTCTAATATTAATATTGTCTTTTGCTTAGAACACTAATGAGTTAAATTTAAACAATGAGTTAAATCCAGTTAAACAATGAGTTAAATCAATAAAAGGGAAAAGAATAATTATTTGCCCTTTGTTTTTTTTGTTTTTTTTTAATTTTAAAGAGAAAAACAATAAAAACAATGATACAAAATTTCAAAATAAGATAGGAGAGTAACAATGGTTAATACATTGTGTGTTGTTATCTTTAAAGTAGTTGCTCATATTACAAGATATAGGCATGAAAAATTGATCAAACAATATAGACACAAACCTTCCTTTTCAATGAACTAATAGAAATTAATAGTATAACCATCTTAACTATCTTGTTTATATCTATTTCTTTATTTATTTTTCCTTTTCTCTTTCTTCTTTTCTCCTTTCCTCCATTCCAGTGTCTCTTTCCTTTTGAGCAGTTTCTTCCCATTTCACAATATCTATTGTACATTTTGTATCTTATTTACTCTTTCTGCTTCTTACACTAGGGAGACAATACGATGTTTATTCATGCGAGTCTGATTTATTTCACTTATGAGTATGGTCTCAAGTTGTACCCACTTACCGATAAATGTCTCAAGTTTATCCTTCTTTATAGCTGAGTAGTACTCCATTGTATAGAAATACCACAACTTTTTTTAATCCATTCGTTGGTTTGCCCATTGAATGTACAATCCCATCAAGGATATAAGCTAGGGAATCCTTGGTTTTCATCACGGTATACTCCTGCCAATCCTGACTAAAGTAGTGATAAAGCAGATTATATTTTTGCAAAGAAACAAAGTTGTAATTAGAAGCAGTGTGGTTTAAAAATTGTGAAAGCTCAAGGATAAATCTCCAAAGTATAGAATTTAGAGCAGAGGAGAATTTTAAAGGTCATGAGTCAGAACCTGCTATTACCAACCAGGAAACTGAAATTCATCTTGGGCCAGTAACTAGTCTAAGGCCTCACAGCTCACACAGCTAGTCAATGCCTGGTTGGGAACCTGAGAGGTTTTGTGCCACAGTGTTTTTAGTTGTTTGTTTTTGTTTTTTGTGTTTTGTGTTTTTCTTCGTACCAAGGATCAAACTCACAACCTCACACTTGCGAGCATGCCACAGTTTTTATATCACCGTGTTTCCTCCTTTTAAAAAATACAGTGAAAGGATATGTGGTTCATGCAAGGAGCCCCGGTGTTCTGTAATTTGGGCACATAATACAAAACAATACAGTTCTATGGCATAAAATTTAATATCATTTGAGAACAGATACACGGACTATGTTAAATGTTATGCTTTAAATATAGCATTCAGCCGGGCGTGGTGGTGCACGCCTGTAATCCCAGCACTCGGGAGGCTGAGGCAGGAGGATTGCAGTGAGTTTGAGGCCAGCCTCGGCTACATAGTCAGTTCAAGTCCAGACCAAACTACACAGAGACCCTGTCTCAAGCACACACACACACACACACACACACACACACACACACACACAACAAATGTCCAGAAACTGAAGAGCCAAATGTGAAGATCAACGTTAAACGGACATATCATCCTGCCAAGTCTAACATCTGGGCAAAGCCCAGGATGACTCACGGCTGCTGCCAAGAAAAGGTAACACAAAAGCAGAAGATGAGCTGTTCCCAAACCCCAGAGAAATGCCTAGCTGGACATGGACAGTAAAGGAAGCCTCCCTACGCCATGACTGAAGCCGGCGTTCCTGCAGTTAGAAACAATTTTCACTTTCAGTTGAATAAACATTAAAAACCAGCAAATGTTTGAGTAAAAGGACCACTAAAAGCATCAAAGTCATCAGAAGAATTAACTCGATGAAAACCATAAAATGCTTTAAAGTAATTATAATGAGTATTTCCCAAAATATTTCAAGGGGAATGACATCCATAAAAAAATAAGAGTTCTAGGAAATCAAATTTATGATTTATCCATGAACAGACAAACAAGACCCCCACCTGAGAGGTGGGCTGGACAGCGGAGTAGGCATCACTAAAGATCAACTTCGCCAGCCATCAGCTCAGGCCGACAATGAGTAAAGAATTAAAGAATTAAGAAGTGTGAGAGAAAGGTTAATAAACATGGAGGTCAGATCCAGCGATGCCAAGATTAGAAATTTCAAAAGGACAGGAGAGAGAGAGAGGGTGGAGGCCAGGAAACACAAAACAAACAGGAAAAGAAAATTTGAAGATTTGACATCAGTCATACAGACACTGGTGACACTTCCAAAGTCCAGATATAAAACCATGAGAGTTTCAG
Organism: Erethizon dorsatum; assembly: GCA_028451465.1. Taxonomy (NCBI): domain Eukaryota; kingdom Metazoa; phylum Chordata; class Mammalia; order Rodentia; family Erethizontidae; genus Erethizon; species Erethizon dorsatum. The sequence continues at coordinate 30,390,327 of CM051837.1, forward strand.
GAAGAGAAAAATAGAAGCATGAAGGGATAAGAAGTAAGAATCAACCCTTATCATATTTCTCATTGATAACTATCAGCCAATTTATTATTAAAATGTGAGGGTAAATGCAATTGATTTAAAAAATGTAAAGGCTCAGGAAGGCTAACTTACTCAAAAACTCTCTAAAAGAATTACTCGGAGTCCGGCGCGGTGGGATGAGCCTGTAGTCCTACCCACTCAGGAGACTGAGGCAGGAGGATCACTTGAACCTAGTTCAATGTCAGCCTGGGCAACACAGCAAGGCCCCATCACACACACACACACGATAGCAGGAATCACCTGAAGACATGTTCCTCTGAAATAATAAACTAATCACAGAAAGAGAAAAACTTAGGATAGAAAACATTAGTAAACAAAGAAATAAAATTGTCTACAATGAGGTTGTGGACAAAACGTACTGTCAGTAAGTGATTCTTAAAAAAGAGACCCATAATATAAAAATGAATAACTGAAATTAAAATTCTGATGATTTAGACAAGACACAGAAGATGTAAAGAGAGGAGGGAAGTGGTGCTGAGGGGAGTGCAGAGAGTGGCAGGTGCAGATGCTTCTGTTCAGTATCAATCACAAAAAGTTTTACTGTGTTTATTAACAAATTAATAGAAGCATAACCTTCAACTGTTAAAGGAAAGAAAGGAACCAATTCAATCAAGGCTGAAAAGGAGGGGAAAACCCAAAAGAACGAGAACGCCATACACAGAAAATGCAAAACCAAAGACTTGGGTGAGACCAAATACATCAACAGTAACAACATATGTAAATGGGTTAAAGCTTTAGATCGGGTTTTTTGAAGTTCAGCCTGCAAACTGTTTACAAGAGCCATGCCTGAAACAAAATACTCCAAAAAGGGATTTGTGTTTGTAATGAGCGAGGACAAAATTGCTTTAAGCTAAAATTCAGGAAGGATTTAGTGGCGGTGGCAGCAAAACCAGTCTGAGTTGAGTCCCCTCAGAAGTGTTGGGGGTGCACGGGGCGGGGGGAAGTGCACCTGGACTGAAGGACAGGGAACCAGAAGGCAAAATCTGGGGGATCCCTGGCATGGATTCCACCAGATGTGGTGACGTCAAGAACCATGGTCAGAGAATATTTATCACTTTGATTTTCTAGTAGAAGATGAATGGGTATTAATGAGTGCACTTCTGGTAGCAGATGACTTTGCTTCTACCATGAGTTATTTTGACAGGAACTTAAAGCAGGTCACCACTCTGCAGGTCCTGCAGAGTTTCCCCATCAGAAAACCCTTAGAGGGCTATGAACAAGCCATGGCCGCCTCCTGCCTTAGGAGTCTTACCATATTCAAACAAGGCTGTTTTTAATGTGTTCTGTGGTAGGGGGACATTAGCTGACTAGTGGCATCTTTGAATCTGTTTCAAAACAAGTGTGCTGTGCCAGATGTTGTGCCAGGGTAGTTCCCCAAACCAGTACTGAGATCGTTCATGCATGTAGCTGGGGATGCACTAACAAGCCCAGTGGCAACTCAGACCAAACCACCAGGGGTAGAAGCAGCACCCTGCCCATACAAATAGCATGACCTGGAGACCCCTCTGAATCCTTTAAACCCAACTCCCTCTAATGGCAGCCCCCAGTTCACCTGGGCAAGCCCAGATTTACCCAGGTTCCTCCCAGCAAGCGATGTTCAATTTCATGAAGGTGGCCAAGGGGGCTGTTGGAAGGAGCGTATGCGTTTGGACTCACATACGCACTAGTCAGATCTACGGGGCGATGGTGTCCTTACAGAACGGCTCTGAGCCACTCTGGAGACTCATTGCTAATGGTAACTCTGCAGCCACATCTTCAAGGCAGGGGTGAAAATCAGAACGGAGCCTGTGACCGACACCACCAGAAAGAGCCACAGGAAGATTCGGTCAAGAACTTGAGCTACGAATTTCCAGTCTTGCACTGCCTGTAAGAGAGTAGAAAAAGATGTCTTTTATTCACAGTGATGTGCAACTGCTCTGGATTCATTTAGGGACTGAAAAAGAGCAACGTTCAGATTTACAGAACTTAAGTTTTCAAAGTGCACCTAACTCCTACGCCTCCACCTGGTCACCTACAATAGAGGTGCAGATTCTGTTCAGTGACTTTGCTGATCGTGTCTCCAAAAAAATAGCTTGTAAGTCGAGTGTATAGGAATACTTTCATCGACACTGAAGAAGTAAAAGAGAATGACAGAATTATTTATGTATTTGTAAGCATTATTGATCAAAATGAGAGAAGCCTGATTTTTACATATATAAAAAACTAACATCTTACCTCGATGCTTCCTGATATCCACATAAAATTAATTACAAACTGATAACTTTAAGAGTCTTTGGGGGCCGGTGAGATGGCTCAGTGGCGTAAGCGCCTGCCTGGCAAGCGTGAGGGCCCGAGTTCGACTCCCGGAACCCACATACGAAAAAAGGGCTGGTGATATCGCTCAGCGGCACGGGCGCCTGCTGGCACGCGAGGTCCTGAGGTCGACCCCCCGGTACCCACAAAAAAAAAATAGTCTTTCTGGCCAAATGTCCCAGGTCTTTTCCTCCACTCCACACGTGGATATGGCTGCCACAGGGCAGAGCAACAGGCATTGCTGGGGCTGGGGGCCATCAGGGGAAGGCAGAGACACACAAGGGAGAGAGGAGAGCAAGAGCCTTTGTCAGGAAGGGAAGCCAGGAAGAATGTCATCAGGCCTTGAGCAAGGTCAGAGCAGGGACAAGCCAATGGGCTGAGGGGATCTGAGAGGGAAAGGTAGGACTCATATTTTAAGGGAAAATAAATGTCCCATCTATAAATGGCCCCCACCGTATGATGGTTCTATATACCTTCACTAGAAACTTTTCCTTAGGGCTTAGGCCCGCAGTGGGATTCTCTCTGGTGCACAGGCAGTCAGGGAAGCAGCCACGACCGCAGGCTGCTAAGGGCTCTGTAGGCCCTGGATAGGTGTAGGTGAGGGGTAGCCAACACATTCTGACTTATGACAGTTTCCATGTGTGGTGGGTTTAGGATGGTAACCCCATCAGTAGTTGAGGACCTTCTGTGCATTGGAATTTTGTAACAATGGAATGGAAAATGTTATCGGGTCTGGGGAGCCACTGGCATGGCTCAGTGTATTCTGAGAGTTATTTCTAACCCTCAGGCTGTGGAGGACCACCTGGATGAATCTCCTTGAAAGAAGAGAAATTATCTCCATTTTGGCTAAACCTGGCCCTGTTTCCATGTACTGGTATGTACAGAGCTGTCTAGAACTTTCCTTATCCCCTCAATTAGCTTTAAGCAATGCAAATCAGTCTAGCTAAGGTGCTGATGTGCAGTCTTTGAAGCAAGTGACAGGTCAGTGTTGCCCCACCCCTGTAGCTCCTAAAAAAACATGTGTGAGCCAGGCGGGAGGGAGAGCCATGCTCTCTGCTATTAGCTGGGATCGAGCCTCAGGAAAGAGGCTATGACTTCCCAGGGCATAGAAGATTACACATCAGAGCTGAAGCACTGACCCCAAAACATTAGATTCTACCTTGAATTGTGTTATGCAGATTACTCCTTCTGCATATCCTTCTCTGCATATTGCAGAAGTGATTTCAGGCCTCCTACCTAGACCAGCTCATGGTACTCACAGACCTCCCACCTCTCTCACAGTCAGTTATCCCTGAGCCACTCTCCTCCTCCAGAATTAATAAAACCTGGGTTCAGCCCTGGGTTGAGGCCTTTGCTCCAGTTAACCATCACCCTGGCTGGATTTAGGACCCCCTTGGCTCCCCACAACTATAGATATGTCTTACTGTCTTTATTCCCACCGTGGATTGCATTGGAGGTGGTAGATTGGAATTAACTTGCTAAAATTCCAATAACTTTCCTTTGGGACTACAAATGTAAACTTCCCAGACTTTGATGAGGACCGGGAAGGGCTCGCTATACAGACTGCCTACTGAGGGTTAGAAATAAAACCTCAGGGAGAAACACACAAAGGAGCTACATTAAAGTGTTAAAAAAGCAACCCTGAGTCATGGTATTATTGATGATTTTAATCCTCTTATCTACATTTTGATGAATTTTCCAAATTTCATGTGTTATTTTTATATTAATTTTTTTAAATCTTTGCATTGGTGTTTTTAAAAAATGTAAAGACCAAGCTGAAATGTTCATTCTGTAGCAACGCTTTTCTGGTCCTTTAAAAACAAACCTAAAGTGAATGAAGACTGTGACTGATGATTAAGAGAGAGGATAGACTAAGCAACTCTGCAGAGGCAAGATAAAACGCAAAAGGATGTTTCCAAAACAGCTCTTTCATAAGGGTATTTATGGAATCAGGCTATTGGCACTCGTTTTCACTAATTTGAGAGTAAAACACCTGAGCACTGGAGAGTGGTGTAGAGATGTAACCTGTCATAAGCGTATGCCTCGGGCACACCGTGCATGTCTTATATTTTGCCATTCATTCTTCAGCACACTTTTCAAGGAAGGTTTCTGAAAACAGAAGATCGGGTTAAGTAACTTGTCTCCAAGCAGCAGAGGGGTGGGACCTAAGCCCAGGACTGTTTTGACTTCGAAATCCACACTTTTTTTTTTTTTTTTTTGAGGTGGGATCTTGCTGTGTTGTCCAGGCTGGCTTCAAACTCCTGGGCTTAAGTGATCCTCCTGCCTCAGCCTCCTAAGTAACTGGAACTACAGGAGTGGGTCATTTTGTCAGCTTCACTTTTTTTTTTAAAGAATTTATATGCTAAGTAACCAGATCCTCTTCCCTCAACAAAATATCAGTTATAACAGAAAAGTTAACATTAATTTTCAAATCTGATTTTTCTGGTCTTTTGTTTCTAAATACTGTGTAAGACAATATCTATAATACCATGAAAAGTGAGACATAAATTACCAGAGACCAGGATAACCAACTGAAGAAGTATAATTGAAATATTTAAAATAGAATTGAGGAATTATGAAGAATAGCTTTTTGTCTGTAGTTGCTTCACTTTTGCTCATTATATTTTTGTGACTTTCTTCCTGAAAATTCATACTGAAGTCCCTATTGTATGTCAGGGTTTGTTTTAAAACTGGTATGTATACAGATGATGGTTGGTGATGTCACATTTAAGCAATGATAGCATTTTGTTGTAAATGAATGCCACAATAGTTGTCTTCTGCACCCTCACTGGCACCCCTCCCATGAGCCCCAGTCACTCACTTGGCTGATGAAATGCTCTTTCCTCACATGCCTCGAGATGTACCGAATGGACTCAGCAGCCTTTTCCAAGAAAGCAACCAGAACCTTTTCTCCGTTGCTAGTTTCTTTCTGTTTCTTTTTATCCAGAACTTTACCTTTCACTGTACCTCTCACTGTTGACTTACTCTCCTCTTTGTCTGGGAAAGAGTAACGATCCACATGGTCTTTCATACAGAGTAACTGAGGAAGTTTTTGCAGAAATAGCCTCTTCACCCAGGGCGCCATGGGGTGGTATGTTGAGGAAGATCTGTGGTGGACATTAATTACGAAGACAGTAACAATAATTGACAGGGTAACAAAAATCATAATGAACAACAGGTACTCTCCAATGAGAGGAATGACTTTGGAAGAAGATGGAATTATTTCTTCAATCACTAAAAGAAAAACTGTCAGAGAAACTAAGACAGATGTTGATAATGAAAGTTTTTCTCCTTCATCAGAAGGTAAATAGAACACGAGAACTGTTAGAAAAGACAGCCCCAGGCAGGGGATTATCAGAAACAGAGTGTAAAACAAAGGCAGCCGTCTCAGGACAAAAGAATAAGTAATAAATGGGTATGAATATAAACCTTCTCTTCTGTTACCCTTCATCCCTTTTGCATTTAGTATTTCCCATTCTCCATTATCAAAGAAGTCTTTTCTGTCAACATTTTCATTTATCAAAATGAGGTCAACCATGGTACCATCATAAGTCCAGGATCCAAACTTCATCGAGCAGTTCTGCCTGTCGAACGGGAAAAATGTGACATCCATGGTGCACGAGCTTTTGTAGCTGGCGGGAGGAGTCCAGGTTACTGTCCCATTGGCTTTCACTATGACCTTGGTCATGAGGGAGCCTTCAAAGCGTCCATCAGCACTGTCACGAAAGTGGTTTCACTTTAGTGGTTAGCTGAGCACTTAGTAGTTTCCGGTGTTTTTCCTACCACCACACTATTTGTATTTTATAACTTTCCTCCTACAATGTCAAGCAACATTTTAAAAGAAAAAATATTTGTTGCTTAAAGTTCTGTATTTCTCTTTAACTATTTTGCCAAAATTAGACTTTTCTATACCCAATATTAACCAATACATTTTTCTTCTGTGATACTTACTTTTCAAAGAGAACAATGTCAGGAAGCCAGAGAGATTCTGAGGGGACTTTAATGGACCGGATTCCACCATACTCATCAGGGTTCCAGCGCAGCTTGTGGTCTGTCCATTCCTGCATGAAGTGAGTACACAGTCATTTTATTCCGAAAATCAGTGTGTTACACTCTAGGCTTCTCAAATTTCTGTTAATTTACTAATCCACTGTTTCATTAAGAGAGAGAAATTCTCCCCGGTTAGACGAGTAACCCTCCCTGGGAGTTGGGCCACCAGGGAGGGTGTAACTTGAGCCCACCTGGCCCGCAGTCCTGCCCAGCACTTGCTTTGCCTGTTTGTCTGTTTGTACGTATTTCCAAAACTGCTGCATCCACCACAGCAAAGAGGCTCAGCAGCAAATGCCACCAATTCTCATCCTCTCTCTCTCTCCCTCTCTCTCTCTCTGTGCACTGGGGACTGAACTCACAGGCATTCCACTCCTGAGCTGCATCCCCACCCCTTTCAGTTTTCAAGATAGACTCTCACTAAGTTACCCAAGCTTGCCTTGAACTTGTGAACTTACTGCCTCAGCCACCTGAGAGGCTGGGATTACTGTTAGACTCTACATGCTTACGTGTTTTTCTTCATAAGGAAGAAATCATTGAGCACAGTTTACAGGGGCTGACAGATCCAGATTAATAACCCTGACCACATATTGACCAGATTATAGAGGTTTCAAGGGTGATGTCTGGGTGACCCAGTTATAGCAGAAGTGGACTTTAAAGTTTTAAATTCAAAATCTTATGAAACCTGACCTGAAAATAAAACTTCCATTACCCTGTCCCTCCTGAGGATAGATGAGCAGCCATGTGGATGATGGCAAATGACAGCTGAGGCATTAGGAGGATGTGCCCAGTGTGAGCTTCCTGGAGCCCAGCGATGCCAATTTTGTCATTAAAAAATCAAGTGTCAGCAGATGGGTGACTTTCACTAAGTGATAAATACTGAAATATGTATGATGCTGAAAAATGATGGAAGTGGAGATCCCAGAGGAGACATTTCTACCTGAGACACTGGTCATGAGAATTTATCACTGAAAAACAGATTGTAAAGAGTATGTGTTGTGGCAAAACTGAGCCCAGGAAAGGAACGACATCCGAGGAAGTCAGGAGGCAGTGAACAGCGTTATTTCACACCGGTGGTCCTGGCTGGAGTAACTTCCAACAAAGGCCAGGCAGCGAGTGTCTGTGAGCCAGCATTTTTATATGAGGCATAAGCAGGGGTTACAAAGGAGGAACAGGACAGCCTGGCAGTTCTTCTGATTAGCTAGCAGGGTGAGATCATCGGTTACAGGGCTGGATTAATGACCATCAGTTACAAGACTAGATTAAAGACCACAAACTTGGTACAATCAAGCATCCTGAATGTTCGGTTACACTCTTGTGGTTACAGGGGTCAAGAAAGCAATTACAGAGCCATGAAGCAGTTACAGAGCTAGGCAGCTTCAAAATAACAAAAGTTTTAAAAGAACAGTTTTTCCTTGTACAATTTTTCCCTTTCTTATGGACCTTTAAAGAGTTAAAATCTAAGTTGTAAAAAATGACTTTGTGGAAAATCACACATACAAAGATCGACAAATTAAAAACAAAACTAATAAAATATTTACTATGTTTAATAAGTGCTTGCAGTCTTCTCTTTATGTTCTTCTCCTCTGACCGTTTCGAAGAGCGAATGTGCTTTTTCCCTAGGAATAATCTGTCTCCTGCTGGGAGACTCTCGCTAGCACCAGCAGGTCTGAATCTCGGAAATGCAAAAGAAAACTCAGAGCCGCATTGTGTTTGCTTCACATCCACTTACAATAAAACTCACTTTTCGTGTGCAGTTTCATATCTAAATACTTGTGCTATCACTCCCACCAGTAAGATGCTTGCTTTGGACTTGTCACCACAAAACCACTGATTTCTTTTCTGTTCCCCTCATTTTGCTTTTCCGCAGCACCCTGTAAGTGCAGTAGTCCCACAGTGTGCCGGCCACTGGTCCTGTCACTCCGCAGGCGCATGGCATCTTCGGGACGTCAAGTCTGTCTGTTCACTGTCGCCGGGAGCCGTGCTCCACTGGGTAAACCCCGCAGCTCATTCATTCACCGGGGAAGATGTTTGCATTCGTCCAAGTTTTGGATTATTATAAATAAAACCGCTGCAAACCTTTTGCATAGTTCTTTAAGTGAAATAAATAAATTCTTATTTCTTCTGGTAAATAGGAGTAGGACGGCTGGGTAATAGAATAGGTATATGTTTAACTTTACACAAAACTGCCAATTTTCTGGAATGGCTGAATCATCCTCCATTCCCAATAGCAGTGCTTGAGAGCTCCATTTCCTTTTTTTTTTTTTTTTTTAATTTTGTCTTCTTCAGCACTTAATATTGTTCCATTTAAAATTTACCTATACTAGAATAGATGTGACATGGCCTGTCTTTGTAGCTTTTAATGTGCACTTTCCTGATGACTGATCAGAAACCAGGCAGGGTAGCACAAACTTTTACTCAGGAGTTCGAGCCCAGCCAGTCAAATCTTTTGCATATTCTTAGTTGTGTTGTTTTTCTTATGAGTGAGTTTTTAAGACTTCTTTATACATTATGGATAAAAGCTCTTTGTCAAAAGTTTCGTTTACAAACACTTGCTCACAGTTTGTCTTCCTTTTCATTCTTTTCATGGAGTCTTCTTTCACAAGACAAGTTCTCAAAATTTATTTTATCAATTTTCTTTTTATAGATTTTGTCATGTGTAAAGAAGCTTTGTCTAACTCCAGCTCACAAAGATCTTCTTATATGTTTTCTTCTAAAAAGGTTGTAATTCTACAGTTTTACATACAGGTCTAAGATCCACTTTTGGTTAATTTCTTAAGGTATAAATATGTGTTACATTTTCTTTTGCAAATGAATGTTCAACTTTTCCAGCTCCTTTTATACAAAAGACTACACTTTCTCCATCTAATTACCTTGCACATTTGTCAAAAATCAATTCACAATATATATTCAGCATCTTTTGGGGGCTCTGCTCTGTTTTGTTGGTATGTGAGTCTGTCTTTTCCCCAATGTCACACTGTCTTGATTACCATAGCTTTAAGGTAAATTTTGAAGTGAGATAGTGTGAGCCTTCAAATGTGTCCCTTTTAAAAATGTTTTGGCTCTTTTAGCTCCTTTACATTTGCACATATATTCTTTAAATCAAGATTTATGTGCAAATGTAAAGGAGCTAAAAGAGCCAAAACATTTTTAAAATTCACTGCATTTTTAATCATACCTCAAAATCATGCTTGAACAGACAAAAGGTTTGCTATTCGCCTTGAGTCGTAAACCTACATCTCTACAAAGGAAGATCAATCTTACTATATGAAAAAATTTCTAATAACTGGCTTAAAATTTGCTGTAAAAGATTTTCATTCACATATTTTAGCTTGACAGTCCTAAAATATTTTTTGTTATTTCCAAGTCTCATTTTTAATAAAATAGTTTTTTATCTATATTTTTTAAAAAATCAACTGGTTACTCGAGACAAAAAAATCCTGCTGATATTTTAATTGTGATTGATTTGAATATATAGATTAGTTTGGGGGAGAACTAGCATCATAATATTTAGCTTTTAACCCTGGAATATCATTTATCTTTCCATTTATTTAAATAGTCTCTGATTTTGTTTTGTAATTTTCAACTTACAGACACTATACATATTTAGTTAGATTTATACCTAAGTAGTCCACTCTTTTTTGATGCTATTGTAAATAGTACTAAAATTTTTAAAAATAATTTCTAATTGTTCATTGCTAGTACATAAATATACAACTAATTTTTGTATATTGACCTTGTAACCCATGACCTTGCTTAGCTTCTTTAGTTTTAGAAGCTTTTTGGTCTACTTTCTTTTTTTTTTTTTTTTTTTCTGTGGGTACCAGGGATCGACCTCAGGACCTCGTGTGCCAGCAGGCGCCAGTGCCGCTGAGTGATATCACCGATCCTTTTTTCGTATGTGGGTTCCGGGAGTCGAACTCGGGCCCTCGTGCTTGCCAGGCAGGCGCTTATGCTGCTGAGCCATCTCATCGGCCCTGGTATACTTTCTATATAGACAATTACATCATTTGCAAATAGTTTTATTTCTTCCTTTCCATTGTACCTTTTATTGTTTCTCTTTGCCCTAATTCACTGGCTAGTATCTCCGCTATGACAGCAAGGGGAAATAGTGACAGTGAAGATTCTACCTTGTTTCTGATCTTTGAGGGAAAGCATTAAGTTGTTCAGGATTATGTTTGGTTGTTGGTTTTTTGGTAAATGCCTTTTTATTAGATTAAGGAAGATTCTTTCTATTTCTAGTTTGCTGAGTTTTTAAAATCACGAAAGAATGCCAAATTTTGTCAAAAGCTTCTTAGCAAATACGCGTTTTTCTTCTTTAGTCTTTTAATATGATTTTTCTTCTTTATCAAATGGTTATTCTTCTTTGGTCTGCTAATATGATGGATTACATTGATTGGTTTTTCAAATGTTGAGCCAACCTTGTATTTCTGGGATCAACCTCACATGGTCATGCTGTATTACAGTTATGTATCATCTTTTTCTTGTTATGGGAGAAAAATCAGTAGGCCTGTGCCTCATGGAGAAGGAGAGTATGTTGGCAAGGAGAGTGTGGTTCTCATGTCATTCCTGAGATTCTCTGAATGCAAATTAGAAGACAGTTCAGGCTTCCTCCAAAAACAGATGAAGCCAATGAAGTAGGCAGCATGTCCTTTATGCTTTTGCTGCCACTAATACATTTTTTAAATCTTTTGTTTGTAGAAGTGAAAGTGCATTCTTATAATTCTCCACATATCTGATTCATGTATGGACTAATCATAAGAGAGGAAAAGCCCCACGTATTTTCCTCTTAGCATCATAAAGTGCTTTTCTGTGCAGAAGCTAAGGAAGTACCTCAGGGCTAGAGCACTTGGCTAGCAGGCATGAGGTCCTGGGTTACATCACCAGCACCACAAAAAGTACAAAAAGAAAAGAGCCAGGCTGGACATGATGCCACACACCCATAATCCCAGCACTTTGGGAGGCTGGGGCAGGAGGATCACAAGTTTGAGCCTAGCCTGGGCAACTTGGCTACTTAACATGATCCTATCTAAAAAAAAAAAGCTAGGAGCTCAGTGTCAGCTATGGAGAAATATTTCATAATTCTTCAAATAAAACTATGGCATACTTTTAAAACATTCTTTTTATTACTAATCATGGCCATGCTAATAGTAATTTTAAAAATTACTGTCTGTTATGGCTTGTGTGTAGATGTGCCCCCAAAGCCTCGTGCACTCATAGTGGGGCTTTTTCAGAGGTGGTTGGAACCAGAGTGTGTGATGCTGGGACTGATTCATGGTCCAATGCTAGGATCAAGAGCATTAGGATTAAGGGTGTGAGTGCTGCCCACCCTGGGTAGCCTGGATAAGAAGGGATGGAAGGAACTGCGGTCGTCCCTTGCTTGTTTTGCTGCCTTCCCCCCAGTATGGACTGTTTCTCCTCTGCAATGCCTGTCTGCCACACAACCCTGCTTGGAGCCAGCTGACTATGGACTGAAAGCTCTACAAACTGCGAGCTAAATGAACCTTTCCTCCTTTAACTTTGGGTGTCAGGTATTTCATCTCAGCAACAAGAGAAGTAACTAAGACACCATTATTGATAGTGATGATACCAGTGAGGTGTTGGCCCAAATGTTTTATATTTGTCAATTTTTAATAATCTGCATGTTCCCTATTATCAGTACTGTACTGGATAAGGCAGCCGTGGCTGAGACCTTAAGGCCACACCACTAGCCAGTATGGGGAGCAGGATTCAAGACCCCTGCCCATGGCTGCATGTGGCTGGGTCCAGAGGTGCCGTCCACACTGACTCCCATGCGCTCCCTGGAGGGGTGTAGCCTGGCGGCCTTAATGGCCCATCAAAGCCAGATCCTGCACCCATTTACCTCTCCTCAGGCTACACTGCAGTGGAAAAACCTCCAGCTGCTGTGTGCAAGCTTTGAGAGTCAGCTCTGGCAGGCACTGGTGGTGCCCATCCCTAGAAAGCTTAGCAACTGTGTATCAGGCTGGATCTCTTCTGCTAGAGAAAAAAAAAAACTAAGATGATGATAAAACAGAAAGCTGGCCTTCATAATAAAATACGTGCTAAGAAGTGGGAGAAGAACAAAGAAGAAGGAGCAGACCGCGCACACACCTTCTACCATCCCAGGAATCGCAGCGCGACAGAAGCTCAATTCTATGGACACACGGTGACAGCTGGCGCCCAGGGAGCCCCCACGGAGGATCCTGAGACAGTGGCGAGGTGGGGGAGCGGCGGAGAACTGCGCTGGCCAGCGGTGAGTGTCTCTCAGCCACAGCTGCCCCGCGCCAGAGAGCGACCGGCCGGGCGCCATTGTGGTGGGTGCGGAGAAAATCAGAGCGGCGCGAAAGAAAAACAGCACTAGACACTTGCGCTCCAGACAGGGCAGCACGGGGCCTCTCAGGCCCACGAAAGTGTGCTGAGGTCAGCAGGCGAACGAGACTGGTCTCTCAGCCACACCTGTCCCGTGCCAGAGAGCGACTGGCCCGGCGCCATTGTGGGGGGCGTGGTGAAAATCAGAGCGGCGGGAAACCAGTGCAGGGAACCCGTGCTCCAGGCAGCGCGCTGCGCCTCTCAGGCCCAGGGATAGTGAAAGGGCACTGAGAGCGGCAGGCGAGCTAGACTGGTCTCTGCCTGAAAGTACGGGCCTCTGCTCACCGCCCGCCAGAGGGCGCTCCTGGCTTACTGGGACCGACCTGCACGGAACAGGACTCTGTCACCACACGGTGCCTGCCTACAGCAGAGTCAACACCTGGAACTGATTCTTTTTATTTATTTATTTTTTTTTTTCTCACTCATTTGTTTTTTGTTCTGGCGAAGGGTTTTTTTTTTTGGGGGGGGTGGGGTTTTATTTTTGTTTTGTCTGTTTTATTGTTTTTATCTTCATTTTTGTTTCTGTATGTGTATTTGCTCTTTCCTTCATTATTCTCTCTGGTTTTTTATATGAGTGTAAACAGTGCCTCTAACTTCTTTGTGATTGTGGTTGTGATCTGTTCTTCCTTTTATCCCTTCCTTCTCTTTTTACCACCAGTCCTCTGCACCAGTGTCCCAATTTTAGTGGGATCCCTCTTGGTCCTCTAACCTTACATCTAATTCCTCCTATTCTCCCAACACTCTATTTCCTCCTTAACTCATTTTAATTTAAACTCCTCAGGGAAAAATTGACATACATAGGATTTGCATATAATTTTTCTGGTGTGTTTTAGATTTTGTTATATAACCACAACTCTACTGTATACGGCTAAAAGTGGTAAATAACTGGTTAGCTCAGTCTGTCATTTTCTAGGCTGTGTTTGATGCTTTAGTTATCATTATAGCCAAATGTGAAATAATTGTTCTAAACATCTTTCCTTCCTGATATTTCGTGATTGAGATTGACTAAGGGACACAGAAAATACAGTGGCACAGTACCAAAGAATCAAGGACTGGGCCAAACAGGTAGCAACTTCGCATACCCAACGAATTGAAGAGGTAGGATCTGGCAGAAAGCTCAAAACCCAAAAGCAAGCTCCACTTGGAGATACTGCAGAGAAGTAGTCATCTTCTAAAGATCTTAAACACTAGCAATAAAGTAACCTACCATAGGTAATTTGCAAACATCACCCCAGGAATTAAAGAAAAAAAAATGAGACGACACTTAAACAAGATGCAACCCCACACATCCAATTCACCAAAGGCAAACCTAGGGGGCAACGAGGTGGGACAATCCAAAAGCCACCCACCTGGCCTATCTGAAGTGGTAACAACAAAGCAACTGAATGAGGCTCTGGAAAAAATTAAAACAGAAATAATTTCACAGATAACTGCAGAGATAATGTCCACATTGAAGACCATGCTTAAGGACACTATAGCTGATACAGACAAAAAAAATAGATGAGCTTAAGAAAACTATAGAAACCATGAATGCTCAGCATAGGAAAGAAATAGAATCCATAAGGCAGATTCAAGCAGATATCCAAGAGAACAAAAATTCCATTGAAAGTATTTGTAGCAGATTAAGCCAATGCAAGGACAGGATCTCAGATATAGAAGACAGGCTTGCAATTAGTGATCATGAAAAGGAAGAATTCTTAAAAACAGCAAGGGACCATGAAAAATCAATTCAGCAGCTGCTAGATGACTCAGAGATAAACAACTTAAGAATAATTGGAATAAATGAAAAAGCAGGAGATAGCATCAATGACATTAAAACCTTGTTCAAAGACATAATCAGGGAGAACTTTCCTGGAAGAGAAAAGGAATTTGACACCCCTATAAGTGAAGCTTTTAGAACACCAACTAGACATGATCAAAAAAAAAAAACTTCAGCCAGACATATTATAGTCAAGATCCCAGAAATTCAACAGAAGGGCAGAATCTTAAAAGCTGTTAGGGAGAAGAGACAAATCACCTATAAAGGAAAACCCATCAGAATCACAGCTGACTTTTCAGCACAAACCCTCAATTCAAGAAGAGCTTGGAATGATGTATTTCAAGCTCTAAAGGAAAATAGTTTTCAACCCAGATTGATGTACCCTGCAAAACTATCTTTCAAAATTGATGGAGAAATAAAATACTTTCATGACAAAGAACATCTGAGAAAATTTATGACCACCAAACCAGCACTCCAAAATGTTCTGTAGGACATTCTAGAAAGAGATAGGAACCCCAAAAGAAGGAATCCACCAGGCAGGGCAGATAATTAAATAGCAGGAAAGGGGAAAAACAAAGAGTGGGAACCAACAACAGGAAAATATCATAACAAGTATAAGTCAATACATATCAGTTTTAACCATCAATGTTAACGGTCTCAATTCACCAATCAAAAGGCACAGACTGGCAAAATGGATCAAGAAGCAAGATCCAACAATATGCTGTAAGCAAGAAACACATTTAATTCAGAAAGAAATTCATAGACTGAAAGTCAAAGGATGGAAAACAATACTCCATGAAACAGGAACCCAGAAAAAAGCAGGGGTAGCTGTTCTTTTTGCAGACAAAGTGAACTTCAAGCCAAGAAGGATTCAGAGAGATAAAGACGGTCATTACATCCTTGTAAAGGGAACAATCCAAGAGGAAGAGATAACGATCATAAATATATATGCGTCAAATACCAATGCACCCAGCTATATAAAACAAGTACTAAAGGACATGAAAAATCAAATAAGCACTAATACAATTATATTGGGAGATCTCAATACTCCACTGTCACAAAAAGACAGATCAACTGGACAGAAAATCAATAATGAAATAGTAGAACTGAACCAAACTTTTGAACAAATGGACTTAGTAGATGTCTACAGAGTGTTCCATCCCACAACATCAGAATACACATTTTTCTCAACTGCACATGGGATGTTCTCCAAAATAGACCACATACTAGCTCATAAAACCTGCTTAAGTAAATGCAAAGGAATTGAAATTATCCCATGCATATTATCAGACCATAGTGCAATGAAATTGGAAATCAATAGCAAAAGATCTCACAAAAACTCCCTAAACACATGGAAATTAAACAGCACCCTCCTGAACAACCAATGGGTCACAGGTGAAATTAAAGAAGAAATTAGACACTTTCTACAACTGAATGATAATGACAGTACAACATACCGGAACTTATGGGATACAATGAAAGCAGTCCTAAGAGGGAAATTTATAGCATTAAATACTTATATCAGGAAAATAGAGCAAGCACAAATAAACAACTTAAGGGTGAACCTCGAGCTTCTAGAAAAAGAAGAGCAGGTTAAGCCAAAAGCCCGTACAAGGGAGGAAATTATAAAGATCAGAGCAGAAATTAACATATTGGAGACTAAAAAAACAATACAAAGAATCAATGAAGCAAAAAGTTGGTTCTTTGAAAGAACAAATAAGATTGACAAACCCTTATTCAACCTTACTAAAAAAGAAAAGACTCAAATCCATGCAATTGAAAATGAAAAGGGTGATATCACGACAGACCCTGCAGAAATCCAGAAGATCATCTATACCTATTTTGAAAATTTATATTCTAGTAAGATGGAAAATGCAGAAGAAATGGACAAATTCCTAGATTCATATGAATTACCAAAGCTGAATCAAGAAGATTTAAAAATCCTAAATAAACCAATATCAACCAATGAAATTGAAGATGTAATTAAAAACCTCCCAACAAAGAAAAGCCCAGGCCCTGATGGATTCACTACCGAATTCTACAAGAAATTTAGAGAAGACCTAATGCCCCTACTTCTCAAACTTTTCAATGAAATTGAAAGGGAAGCAATACTCCCAAATTCATTACTGGAAGCAAGCATTACCCTGATACCAAAACCAGAGAAGGACCCAATTAAGAAAGAGAACTACAGGCCAATCTCCCTAATGAACATAGATGCAAAAATCCTTAATAAGATACTGGCAAACAGAATCCAACAAATCATGAAGAAGATTATACACCATGACCAAGTTGGATTCATCCCAGGGATGCAGGGATGGTTCAACATACGTAAATCAATAAATGTAATACACCATATTAACAGAACCAAAGACAAAAATCACATGATCATCTCAATAGATGCAGAAAAAGCTTTTGACAAAGTCCAGCACCTTTTCATGATAAAAACCCTACAGAAAATTGGAATAGAGGGTCTTTATCTCAACCTGGTAAATGCTATCTATGACAAACCAACAGCCAATATTATACTAAATGGCCAAAAACTGAAAGCCTTCCCTCTAAAATCAGGAACAAGATAAGGATTTCCACTGTCCCCACTCTTATTCAACATAGTTCTGGAAACTTTAGCCAGAGCAATTAGACAAGAGAAAGAAATAAAAGGAATAATGATTGGAAAGGAAGAAGTTAAATTATCATTATTGGCAGATGACATGATACTCTACACAGAAGACCCCAAAAACTCCACTAAAAAACTGCTAGATTTAATAAGCAAATTCAGTAGTGTAGCTGGATACAAAGTCAATACTCAAAAGTCAATAGCCTTCCTGTACACAAATAACAAACTTACTGAAAGAGAAATTAGGGAAACAATACCTTTCACAATAACATCCAAAAAAATGAAATACCTAGGAATCAACCTCACAAAGGATGTAAAAGACCTCTCTACTGAAAACTACAGTACTCTGAAAAAGGAGATTGAAGAGGATATCAGAAAATGGAAAGATATCCCTTGCTCCTGGATAGGAAGAACCAATATAGTGAAAATGGCCATACTTCCAAAATTGTTATACAGATTTAATGCAATTCCAATCAAAATTCCAACAGCATATCTCACAGAATTAGAGAAAACAATCCTAAAATTCATTTGGAATCAGAAGAGACCTAGAATAGCAAAGGCAATTCTGGGCAACAAAGGCAAGGCAGGGGGCATCACAATCCCCGACTTGAAATTATACTATAAAGCTACTGTGATAAAAAACAGTGTGGTACTGGCAAAAAAACAGACCTGAAGATCAATGGAACAGATTAGAAGATGCTGAAACTACTCCAGACATACTAAGCCACCTTATCTTTGACAAAGGTGCCAAACACATTCGCTGGAAGAAAGATAGCCTCTTTAATAAATGGTGCTGGAAAAACTGGCTCTACACATGCCGAAGATTAAAACTAGACCCATAGCTTTCACCATGCACTAAACTAAATTCAAAATGGATCAGAGATCTAAATATTAAAACAGAAACATTAAATCTGCTGGAAGGTAGGATAGGTAAAACCCTTGGAGACATTGGTGTAGGCAAAGACTTTATGAATAAAAACTCAACCGCACGGGAACTATCCCAAAGAATCAATAACTGGGATCTCATCTTATTAAAAAGCTTTTGCACAGCAAGAGAAACCACCAACAGAGTGAAGAGACAACCCACAATGTGGGAAAAAATGTTTGCCAGCTGTTCCTCAGACAAAGGATTACTATCGAGAACATATAAAGAACTCAAAAAAATCAGACCTCCCAAATTTAAAGACCCACTCCAAAAATGGGCATCTGAGATGAATACACATTTCTCAGATGAAGAAATACTAATGGCAAATAAATATACAAAAAAATGTGCAACATCACTAGTCATTCGAGAGATGCAAATTAAAACAACACTGAGATACCATCTCACTGCAGAAAGAATGCCTACTATAAAGAAATCAACTAATAACAAATGCTGGAGGGGCTGTGGGGAAAAAGGAACCCTTCTTCACTGTTGGTGGGAGTGTCGACTGGTACAGCCACTGTGGAAGCCAGTGTGGAGATTCCTCAAAAAACTAGGGTTGGAGGTCCCATTTGACCCAGCTATTCCCCTTCTGGGCATCTTTCCAGAAGAATTAAAAACATCGTACCACAGCGATATATGTGCACCCATGTTTATAGCAGCATAATTTGTAATAGCCAGATCTTGAATACAACCCAAATGCCCATCAATTGAGGAATGGATAAGAAAGATGTGGTATTTTTATACAATGGAGTACTATTCAGCCATAAAGAAGGATAAACTGGAGACTTTTATAGGTAAATGGATGCAACTCAAGAAAATACTCATAAGTGAAATAAACCAGAAGCACATGTGTAAGCATCGTATTGTCTCTCTAGTATGAGAAACTGAAAGAGTAAATAAGATCCAAAATATACAATAGACATGGTGAATCAAAAAGAAACTGGTCAAAAGAAATGAGAGTCTGGAATAGGGAAAAGAAAGAAGGGAAAGGGAAAAAAATTGTATATATATATAAGATGGTTAAGATAGATACACTACCAATTTTACTTAGTTCATTGAAGAGTAAGGTTTGAGCCAATAATGTTTGGACAATTGAATGCTAATGTCTGGCATCCTGAATAACTAACTTAAAGATAGTAATACGTAATGTATTAACCATTGTTACCCTCCTATTATGTTGTTTTGAAGATTTGTTCTTCTTTTGATTTGTTTTGTTTTTTCTTCTCTTTAAAATTAAAAAAAAAAAAAGAAGTAGGAGAATTATGGAAAGGAGCACGTTACAACTGTGTCCAAGTTTAGTGAGGTTAGTGGAGAAAATGAACGGTGATAACAGGAGCCATCGGCTGACCCCAGGGCAAGACTGTGAAGGAATTGGCCTGTCAAGGGAGCTTCCTAGAAAAAGGAAGAAAGCGGATTAGGAAGTAAGATAGACACGTGCTGCGCCTCCCTCGTGCTTGCGCCCAGCTCGCAGAGCTCACTGCTCCCTCCTCTGAGGGCCTCCGGGTGCGGGCGAAGGACTGATCACTCTCTCTGAACACAGGAAGCATTTGGAGACAGGAGCCACTCTGCTAGGACAGGGCCTGGATGGCAATGGAGTCAGCCAGAGATTACGAGGCCCTGAGAAGCGTGCTCAGCTCCGGACAAAGCCGCACGTCAGCTGGCCCTCTCCCTGGCCTTTCCAGACCGTGGAAGCCAGAAATTCTCCTCCGGCTGAGGGTAGGCTGGGTCAGTTCTTCCTTCTGCTCGTAGCTATCCTGGGAAGACTCAGAGGGGAGTCCAGCACACAGTCCAGCGGGCTGTACTCAGCAGAGGGACCCAGAGACAGAGCCCACTCATCAGGTGGCCGTCTTTAATGTCACCAAGCAACCTACTGAGCCCTGCCCCCGAGCTCCATCTGGAGCAAAAAGATTGCTGGAAATGAAGCCACTTGCTTCCTGGGACCGGTATGGTTCCCTTCCTGACACAGCAGGTCCTCACCTGCACCCAGCTCTACCCTGTAAACAAGGGAGAAAACCTAAAACCCTCAGCTTCTTACCTTGTTGCAGACGGCAGCGAACACACCCCAGTTTCACGAAGTGTTCTAAGGGAACTGGGGCAAGCCCTTACAGGGAGGATTTCTAACAGCAGGGTTCATGGCTGTCACCAGCGATAATAACACACAGGCAGTGGTGACAGGACTCCAGTTTTCTGAGGCATTCACTCATTCATTCATTCATTCATTCATTCAACAAATGTGCAAAGCCTGACTAGCACTGAGAGCAGGCTCTGATGCCATAGACTCCTAACCTGGGGTCAGACAACAAACAAGTGAACCGATGAATAACCCGCCTCTGGTGACCGGTGCTCTGGAGGAGGCAGTTTGGCCACATGATACAGAACAGCCACTTAGAGAGGGAAGGTAATATTTTTTGGTGGTGGTAGTGGTGGTACTGGGGATTGGACCCAGGGTTTTCACACCGAGCTACATTCCCCACCCTTTCTTTTCTTTCTCTCTCCCCACTGCCCCTTTGAGATAAGGTCTCACTTAGTTGTTCAGCCTGGCCTCAAATTTTCAATCCTCCTGCCTCAGCCTCCCAAGTGGGCACCACTGCGTGCACTTCCAGGTCCTCTATCTTATTCGCTAAGGTGCAGTGGGACTTTCTGTTCACTTCTCCGTGTTCTCTGAAACCCTGGCCACACCTGGACATTAACCTTCTGTTTCTCCTTCCCCACAGTGAGAGATTAGCAATAATACCCCATGTTTGTGGAACACATTCTACCAAGACACTCAAAGCCCTTTACAAACATCAGCTTCACACTGCAGACGGTCCAGGCTTGAGAGCTGTGTTTTTGCAGGAAGCAGGAGAGCCAGAAAAATCCGAGCCAAATATCAGAGCTAATCTCTAAGAAAAAAAGTGTTAAAATGCTCCACGTCTAAGTTTCTTATTTTGGAAAAGTGCAATTTCAAATCCATATCCCCTTAAAATTGTCTTTCGTTCTTACATATAGTATCTGAACTATCACTCAGAAATGTCTACCATGTCAAAATTGTAAGACATTTTTACCATAAATTCCTCAATTATTCTTCCTTTAATACTAAGACCAAACAATAATGAGCAGATTAAATTGTGCCGCGTTACCCCATTTTGGTGGATAACAGACTGCATATGTGATCCTGGTCCCACAGATTACAATGACGCTGAAAAATTCCTCCTGGCTAATCACACCATAGCCATGATGACATCACAGCACAATGCACTGCTTACACATCTGTGGTGATGCTGGCGTCAACACACTCACTATACTGCCAGTCATATGAAAGTATGGCACACACAATCACATGCAGTGCATGACACATGGCAACCATAAATGATGGTGCTATTGGGCCACGTACTTACCACAGTGTACACTTTTATCACTATTTTAGCTGTGAGCACCTCAGGCAGGCCCTCCAGGAGGGTTCCAGGAGGTAGTTTCCGCGGCGATGGCAGGCCCAGCTTACATTACCTCTGAAGACTCTCACTGGGACAGGAGGAGGTGAAAGACTGCAAATGATAGGCTTCAGCTATCCCACGTGTTTATGTTACAGTTTCTGTTTGGTTTGGTTTGGTTTGGTTTGGTTTTGTGACGCTGGGCATGGAACCAAAGCTTCAGTGCTGCTAAGCAAAGACTCTCCCCCTTGGTCACACCCTCAGCACCAGCATCATCATTTTTAACAAGAGAGTTTTAAAAGTAAAATCGTATGTATTTTTAATGGGAAAAAAATTTATAGAATAATGACATGAGGAAATATTTTTGTACATTTATACAATGAGTGTTTTAAGCTAACTGCATTACACAAGAGTGAAAAAGCTAAAATAAATTTAAAAGTTTATAAAGCAAAATGGTTATGGTAAGCCCATTTATTAGTGAGGAAATAATGTGTTAAAATAAATTTAGGGCAAGCCAAGTGTCCAGTGTTCACAAAGTCTATGGCAGTGGACAGGGACAACCTGGGCGCGTGCAGAGTCCCCCCATCCCCACTCACCCCAGCAACTCCCAGACCAGCGAGCGCCGTTACACAGGAGCCCTGCGCTGGGGCGCCTATGGCTTATCTTTTAGGGGGCATTTTTACTGTACCCTTTCTATGTTCAGATGCAGAAACAGTTGTGTTACAGACCCCTGCAGGGGCAGCACGGAAGCAAGCGCGAGGCTGCACCCTAGGACCGCAGGCCCGAGCGCATCTCCGGTTAACACCCCGGGACTGCATTCCTCGCCATTGCTCTGCTTTCCGCCCGGGCTGCCCTGAAGATCTTCAGTTCTGTTAGATCTGAAAGTCTTCAAAGCAAGTCAGTGTTGGTTCATTTTCATCTTAAAGCAGCAACCAGATATCCTGTATGCTTCATATTCCCATTAAACCCGTGACTTGTCAAGACTGAGGAATGTGATTTGTCATCAAGGATGGAAAAGCTTAGGGAGCCAGTGACAGGAAATGTATTTACTGAGCTGGTCCCGTGGATAGGCAGGACCTCGCCCCACCTCCCCCCAGCCCTGCGAGCTGAGATCTGCCTCTGTTTTGCAGATGAAGAGACCAAGGGTCAGAGGTGGAATGACTGGCTCAGGTTTATGTAGTCAGCCCTTGGGACTGCGCTCAATTCTTACCCAGGATCCACTCAAACAAGAGATCCAAGGTCAGAGGGAGCCTGAGAAGGCGGAGAGTAAGGTGGCGCTAAGTTCGTGGACTTAGAAGTGCCATTCTTAGTGTGGAAGGTAGACTTTTGGGGCGACGACTAGAGCTTTAAGGCTAGCTTGACCCTTCCATAGCTGGTTTATTTCTTATTCTTTTCAGTAACGAGCTCCAAGGTTCAATCTAAATAGGACTTCACTATGTTTGCTGAACTTTTTGGTGCTCTAAAACAGAACTCAGCTTTTGGAAAAATATTACCAGTTTAAGATGCTGGCCTTAGGGGCTGGGGATATAGCTCAGCAGCACAGCACCTGCCTGGAAGGTGCAAAGTCCTGAGTTCAATTCCTGGTACTAAAAATAAAACAAAAAGAAAAACAAAGATGCTGGCCTTGACAGGTCTCCCAGCAGCTGCATTTTCCTCAATTGCCATGGGGACAGGAGAGCCATCTGTGTCTCAGGCACAGGATGCTGGCCACTGAGTATTCTTACTATTTTATTCCTGCTCATTTGCAGCCCTGCCCAGCTTAGAGCAGGTGCTCAGTGAGTGCTTACTGAGTCCAGCTGCATCCGTCATCACACTGATGTGAGACTATCAAGGCAAAGGGTCCTGCCCTTGTGGCTTTAGAAAGGTTGGCCTCATGTCCCCTTTCCTTTGTTAAGGTGCTTGTGATGCGGTTTCCTAACCTTGAACATGATGAGGTGCAACTTGACAGGCTAGGGCATTGAGTCCTTTCTCACGAGTGTTCGCGGGTCAACATTAATAATATATTTATGATTTATAGGGTTTTGATTACTCACTGGAAGCACAAAGAAGGAAGGCAAATGAGGTTGCAAAATAAAATCAATAACATAAAAATAGCTCCATGTGGAAGTCTTTCTCTGGATGTCACTAGATTTGTGCCTTATGAAGGTCCTTTGGTTGATAGGAATAGAAAAGGAATGTCTACATGTGCCAGAGGAAAGCTGTGAAAACAGGATCAGACAAGAGAATTAGGTAAAACAAGAGCAAAGCCAGACAAAAGGCCCCAAGCATGTCAGCGTGTCCACTCCTCAGAACAAGAGAGTAGAACTGAATTCCCTGTGAGGTTATGGATCAGATCGCTGGTCAGTGTGTGGGGGGAAATGAAGAAAGAGGAGGGACTGGGTTTTCCTTCTTTGTTCTGATTGTGGTACTCTGGGATGGATGGACAGCTTGCTCGGGGTGCAGACTTTGGAGTCAAGTTATGGGGAATAGGACTTGGGAGGTTCACAGCTTCTGCACCTTTTTGGTTTGCAGAACTTCCATTTGTCCTGTAAGATCCAGAGTAAACATCTCCTCTTGGGAGTTTCCCTGACTTTCTCCCTGTCTTGCTGTCATTTTTGTATCTCTATGGGAACTTCTATATACTGTTTATCATGTACACAGTGAAAGTGATTACTTTTTACATAACTAATGCTTTGTCCTCTCCTTGAAGGGACAAATGTGACTTCACCTCCCACACCTAGGATCTGGCAAAGTGCCTGGCACTTAGTGGGCTCTCGGTGGCCCCTGCTGCATGAGTGGAAGATGTAGTGAACCTAACATCATTCTCTCCTGCACATTGTTCTGTTCCTGCTCCACGAGAAGTCCCAGAAGCCTTGAAGAGCAGGCTTAGGAAAGGGGCTCCCAGGAGCAGTGCTGGGAGAAGAGGTCACCTCTGCCGGTTCCCTGCAATAACCCCAGGGCAGGTCACTGCAAGCCTCCAATCCTTGGGGGTAAAAGAGAAAGGGGACAGGATGACAGAAGCTACTGTACAGAGGAGCAGGGAGAATTAGATGAGCTCATTCCATGCCCACACAGCACAGTGCTCGGTAAGTGTGCAGGGTTATTATTACCTGCTCTAGAGTCAAGACCCCTGCAAAACTTCAGTGGTAGCTTTTCTTAAACTATCAATTTTATTTTTCTTCTTTTCCTCCCTCCCCTCCTCACTTCCTTCCTTCCTTTCTTGTGATGCTGGCAATCAAACCAGGGCCTCACACATACTAGACAAGCGCTCTACTACTGAGCTACAGCCCAGCCCTCCATACCTTTTATTCATCCTTCACCCTTTTTTATCCTTTTAACTTTAAGAAAGTGAAAATGAAAAGTATAAAAGTGACATCAAGGTCAAGTTCAAATGCCTGCTGGTCTGCTGCCTTCTCTGTGTGTGCTGTCCACCCCACAGAATCTCCTTCCTCTTTGGCCCCTGTGGTTTACGCCATAACACAGTACTCACTGGTACTTGTTGGCTGCTGTCCTTTGTGACATTTCCTACCCCAAACTCAGTCCGTGTGGACAGATGTGGCTTTGAGCACATTCTCTGTATTTGTGCGGCATGGGAAGCTTGCTTTCTCCTACTTTGGCTGCTCCTAGGATTCAGAAGCAGATCTTTGTGTTAGCGAGGAGGCTGGGTGTGGCAGAAAGGGCCTTTGCCAGGGGTAGGAAACCCAGGTGCCAGCCAGGGGGATCCCTGGCTCTTCCTGGTGAAACGCAGGCAGTGCTGGTTCAGGTGGTTGGCAGCTTTAAAAGGGGAGAGAAGACAACCTTTGCAAATTAAATGCAACTAAAGCCCATCCTTCTCATCGCTTATATTACCTGGGAGCCTAAGTCAGCCAACTGTCAACTTGTTCCTCTGCAGTGGCTTCTCTCGCTTTCTTTGGGGTGAGAGACTTCAGGGATTTTAGACCTGACCTGACAGAACTCTCCAGGCTATTGTGATCCTGTGGTGTAACTTTGCTGGAAGTCATTCTCAAAGCTGTAGCTAAAGCCTGGGGACCTGTGGCTTCCACCCCATTATGTCTAAGCCTGTTCTCTGTGGCTGAAATGATTTCTTGTTTTGAAAACTACAAGAAAAGTGGAAAACACCCACTCTCTCAATATTAAGCTCCATGGTCCCTGCAGAGAGAAATTTCATGAGAGAAATTAAGAGCTTAACTTCAGTGAGCGGTTGGGAAGAGAGTCTGTGGGACTTTCGAAGAAAACAAAGGTTTTCTTTGTTATTGTTGGTACAGAGGATCTACACCCCCATGCCTTTTTATGTTTTATTTTGAGACTGGGTCTCGCTAAGTTGCTAAGTTACCCAGGCTGGGCTGGAACTTGAGATCCTCCTGCCTCAGCCTTCCAGATTGCTGGGATTACAGGTGAGTGCCACCATGCCTGGCTCATAAGTTTTAGTGTTTACTTATTTGTTCTGTTTTTGTTAACTTCTTAAGCCTGTTTATACTTTAAGATAAAATCCTAGGCTCTTCTCTCCCCTGTTAGCGCAAATATTGGACTTCTTATTGGTCTTTATGAATTCAAAAAACTCCAAATTCCACAGCCTCTAAATTGCAAAAGTCTGATACCCCGTCACTGAGGAATGAGAAGGGTATACTGTGAGATACGTTTATTTAAGTTGTACTCTCATATATAAATTTCCAGCTCAGTGTTTTTTTCCTGGATACTTTTATTTGCAAGTAAAATAGTACGCAGACTCATTTCACAACTTACTAACATGCCTACCAAGAGGAAGAGAAAGTCGTAAAATGCATAATAATTTTCTAATTCTGATTCATGTTTTGGGTGGGAGAAATTTTATGCTTAGGAACCTCCTCAGTTTCTTCTATCCATTGCTCCTTACAAACCATTAGTAGAAACAACTGAACAATGTTTACAGAGTCTCAATAGATAAGTAATGCATTGAGTATAAGCAAATGTGAAGAAGTGTTATATCTGTATAATTCAGATATAATTTCTCATCAGAAATATTGGAAATCTACTTGCAGATCATACATCTGACTGTTTCTTTGAAAAAAAGAATTGCTAACAAAACAGAAACAAAGAATAAGCAATTAAGCCAAACCTCTATGATCAAGCACCAGTATTTTCTCCTTTCTCAAAACACTGTAAAATTGGATTTTGAAAGGTAATTATTTAGTGATAACTCCAGAGCAAGCTCCTCTGAACGGAATTGTCTGGCCTCGGGAAACAGGCAAACACTCATCTGAGGAAAGCTCAAAATGCGTCTGTCAGGAAAACATGCGTTCATTATGGGTCGGGGGGCTTCTGTGGGCTCGGAAACTGGAGGGGCAGCCTCTGTTATTCCCTCCTTTGGAGGTCAGGGAACAACAAGAGGCATTGGAAATAGACTCTTTCTGTGGGGGACCAGAGGAAATGGGTGAATTTATGTACCATCTTGGAATCTCTTCTCTTTTTCTCCAAGTACCCCAGGGCCTGCGGGCTGGGCCGTACTGTGCAAGGGTCATCTCCCCATGCCCAGCCCTGAGGAGCAGCTCTGCCTCCAGAAGCAGCACTGGGAACACCCAGCTCTCAGGCTGCTCTGCTGAGGACCCGCCTGACGCGGAGCAGGCAGCAATAGTTGGCATAAAGTAAATTGAGAGTCTGTCCCAGGCCTAAATGACTTGTGGCAAGGCCTGAGGCGGGCATGGGGATGACATTAATCCCCAGGCCAAAGGCCAAGGCCAAAAGCAGCAAGTGGTCTGTGAAGTCCTGGTGTCTCAAAGCAAGATGAGCACCACAGCTGGGGACTTTGTGACTTGCACCCAAATTCCTCCCAGCTCAATAGCTGCAGTTAGCAGACAATCAGGCTACTAGTTAACCATGATCTGCTCCTGTGTGCTTTTCCAGAAACACGTTGTCCCTCAGTCCTTGAGCCTTGCGTGTATCAGCAGTTTACCCCCATCGCTCCCTGTAACACACCAGCACACCCCCTCCAGTAGAGCCGTGCACCTAATAAAGGCCGGGGACACCACTCCTCGTGGTCTTAGTCCTTCCTTGACTCTGACCATCCCTGTTCCCCTTGCAACTGAAATATATATCTTCTCTGTGCTTCATCCCCTCCTCGCACCCCGAGCAGGAGGTCCATGGTCCCAGGCCAGGGCCCACATACTGCTCTCCAGTGCTTGCGACAGAAGAGAAAACAGCAGACGCTTCCTGAACCGTCCCAGACGGCTCCCCGAGGAACCCAGTGTGCTTCCTAAAACAAGAACCTTTCAGGTCGAAGCAGAGAACTTCAGCGAGTTAGCAGATACAATTCTGGGACTGAATTTACCTGTTTCAGCCACACGTTTGTTGTCATCAGTTGATTCTTTTCATCCTATGAAAAATGACAATGAAAAAGAATTAAAATTGAAGGAAGTTGCACTTTTGGGGTTTGTTTTTTTTTTTCACTTTTTGTTAGAAAAAGCTCTTTGAGTCTTATCCTGGTATTCCAAAGTACAAAAGATTTTAAGAACATTTAAATGGCATGTAACCCTAACATATAATGCATAGTTTGCTTAAAAGGAGAAATAATTATTAAAACATGTAGCAGTTCATTGTGACAATATTTATATAAGATTGTATAACCCAGAAAATATTTTAACAATACAAAATAGAAGAAAATATTCTACATAATATACATATATATATATTTTTTTTCAGTGCTGTGGATTGAACCCAGGGCCTAGCTATGTTCCCAGCCTTTTTTATTTTTTATTTTGATACAGAGTCTTGATAAATCACTAAATTGCCCAGCTGGGCTTGAACTTTAGATCCTCTTGCCTCAGCCTCCTACACTGCTGAGATTATAGGTATGTGCCACTGTGCCCTGCAATATTAGCTATATTGAAGACAAGCTTTGCATGATTTTTTAGAAGGAATTCTGGGCTACTGAGCCAGCCAGAATGGATGAGTGTGTGGCAAAGTGGGGAACTTGGGCCACATAGGAGGATTCTTTGGGGATTTTTAGGACCACATATCAGGACAATTCTGTTATATTCAGGGAGTTTAAGTTCACTGATTTTTCCAAAAACATAATCATGGCAGAAGTCAGAGCCCAGCATAAAAGTGGGCATTAGGGTGTGGCTGAGTTCAGGAAAGGTGAGGGTTGCTGGCCCTTGCTTGGCCAGGCTCCCTGCACGTGCTGGCATGATAGCTACCAGGGGGTGCAGCAGGGAGGAGCTGAGCAGCTCAGCAGCTCTGGCTCGGTCCTCCCTTCTCACCCACTCCCCACCCCGCAAGCAAGGCCTGTCCTAGCACCACAGCCCGTCCTTGACCCCAGAGCCCACAATAATAGTGTTGCAATGAACATTTTCTCCATGACAACCTCCCATTCTGTCCTCTGATCATTATACCAGCTTCTTGGGGTGGATTTACTCTCACCATAAATTACCAAAAGGTCAGATATGGAAAACAATCTTAGACTCACACATAGGTTATAATGTGTGCTGCTTTAGCTCAGTGCCCAGGATTACTCACCACATCCACGAGCTGAGATATTTTCAATCCAAAATATACTTTTATGGTGTCATTAGAATTTAATACAGGGCGAACCCATTTCTGATACCCATGGAACAAATGTCTGAGGAGGGCGTCTTCATTTTCGGCTATTGAACTGAACCGTGCAGCAGCTGTAAGAGTCAGGAGGGAGCCTGAGTCAGTGGGAGGCCAGGGTCCACCGCTCAGCGCCCACCACTGCCTGGAGGCCCAGTCCACTCCCAGCACCAATCTGCAGAGTAGCCCCAGGGGGAGCATGGTCCCGCAAACCGCACAGCCACCTGCTGCCTCCACACAGTGTGCACCAGTTCTGCTTCACCGAGCTCACTCCCCACAGTGCCCACCATGAGTGACACCTCCGTCCCAAGCGTCATCTGCAGCCACCTGCCTGACCTTGACCTCAGGTCTTATCAAAATGTCCCCTCCTTAGGGACAGGGCTCCCCCACAAGCTTTGGTCCTGGGTGTCCTGTATAGAGTTTGGTGTCTGTCTGTCTGTGTGTGTCTGTGTGTGTGTGTGTGTGTTGTCATTGTATGTATGCTGTATACATATGAATTGAATGTTGTCATCAATGTATGTTGGATGTTTTTGTATTTTTATCTACACGTTTATATGTATGATGTCATTGTCTGTCCTCCCCTCAAGCTCCATGATGACAGGCACAAGGTCCACTGTGTCTGGACCCTAGGTAGCGCCTGGCCCTAGGCTGGCATATACACTATGAACATGGTGCTGGAAAAACTGGCTTTCTGCATGCCAAAGACTAAAACTACACCCATGTCTATCACCATGCACTAAACTAAAATCAAATGGATCAAAGATCTAAATATTAAAACAGAAACACTAAATCTGCTGGAAGACAGAATAGGAAGAACTCTGGAAGACATAGCTGTAGGCAGAGATTTCATGAACAAAACCCTGATGGCACGGGAAACACTACAAAGAATCAACAACTGGGATCTCATCTTCTTAAAAAGCTTCTGCACAGCAAAAGAAATCACCAACAGAGAGAAAAGACAACACACAGAGGGGGGAAAAATTTATGCCAGCTGTCCCCCAGACAAAGGACTAATATCTAGAACATATAAAGAACTGAAAAAAATCAGACCCTCCAAATTCAAAGACCCAGTCCAAAATGGGCATCTGAGATGAATACACACTTCTAAGAAGTACAAATGGCAATAAATATATGAAAAAATGTTCAACATCACTGGTCTTTCAAGAAAAGCAAATTACAACAACACTGAGATTCCATCTCACCCCAGAAAGAATGGCTGTCATCAAGAAATCAACCAATAACAAATGCTGGAGGGGCTGTGGGGAAAAAGGAACCCTTCTCCACTGTTGGTGGGAGTGTAGACTGGTACAACCACTGTGGAAATGAGTGTGGAGATTCCTCAAAAAACTAGGATTGGAGGTCTCGTTCGACACAGCTATTCCTCTTCTGGGTATTTTTCCAGAAGAATTAAAAACATCATACCACAGTGACATATGTGCACCCATGTTTATAGCAGCACAATTTGTAATAGCTAAATCCTGGAAACAATGCAAATGCCCATCAACTGAGGAATGGATAAAAAAGATATGGTCTTTACAGATGTCAATAAATATATGAAAAATGGTCAACATCACTGGTCATTTAAGAAATGCAAATTAAAACAATGCTGAAATTCTACCTCACTCCAGAAAGAATGGCTATTATCAAGAAAACAACTAATAACAAATACTGGCGGGGCTGTGGGGAAAAAGGATCCCTTCTCCACTGTTGGTGGGAGTATAGACTGGTGCAACCACTGTGGAAATAAGTGTGGAGATTCCTCAAAAAATTAGGATTGGAGGTCCCATTTGACCCAGCTATTCCCCTTCTGGTTCAGAACAATTAAAAGCATCATACCACACCATTTGTAATAGCTAAATGTTGGAAGCAACCCAAATGCCCATCAACCAATGAATGGAAAAAAATAAATGTGTTTTTTTTTATAATGGAGTATTACTCATCTATAAAGAAAGATAAAATTGAGACATTTATAGCTAAATGGATGGACCTTGTGACCATAATCATAAGTGAAATAAATCAGACACACGTGTAAATATCACATTATTTCTCTGGTGTGAGAAATTTAAAATGTAAATAAGAACAAATATGTATAATTGATATTGTGAAATAGGAAGAAACTGTTCAAAAAGAAAAGGAAAATGGGAGGGCAGAGGGGGAAAGGAAGGAAGGGAAAGAAAAAATGAGAAAAGAAGGGAAAATGAAAACTGAGTTTTGCGAATGGGGATGAGAAGGGGGTTTAAAAAGAGGGGATGGGAATGGGGAAAAAAAAGAGGAATCAAGGTATATCATGTACAGATACAAATTCCCTATAATGAATGTGGTCATTATTTATACCTAAATTGTACCAATAAATTTTTAAAAAGAAAAAAGAAACATCCTAATAAATGTTCTCTCTCAAGCTGAGGAACTACTGAACACAACTGACACAAGTGGCTAAGGGAAGAAGTCTAGAGATGTGTTTTGTCTCTTTTCAAGGCTATGCCAGCAAACCTAAAACGGGGAAACCCTTTGTTGTTTTAAAAATATAGCCCCTCCCTGGATATTCAACCCCCTATTAATAGCCAGAGCCTCATTCTGCACCATCTGCTTTACTCAGGAAAACCTCGCTGGGAGACACACATGAGGGACAATGACCACGTGCGAGACCTCCAAAGGCTTACCCAAGCAAACCCAGAATTGCCATTTGGATGAAAGGCACCCACACACACGCACACACACACATGCACAAGCACGCACACCATATGTTCCCACAGGCTGCACCAAGGGGCAGGACACAGAGGTGAGGGCTCAAGCAACTGTACTGAAATGCAGACTCAAACTCGTAACAGGGAGAGGTGTGACCTTGCATTGTGCTTCTTTATTTAAAACCTTAATCCTTTTCAAGCTTCCATTCTTCCAGTGTTCTTAGCAACCAGAGCTGCGTGGAGGGGCAGGACAGCTGGGCAGCGCCAGAGTGCCAATCTGTAGGAGCCCTGAGTTCTCACTGGAAATGGCAGGGGAGGAAGAAGTAGAAATTCCCCAAAGCTTTCAGAGAGAAGAGGTGTTCGTCTGTTCGGGGGAAATTCTTCATGTCCCCTTTGGGTCCTCTCCCTCTCCTGCCCTGCACTCAGTCTTAACATCCTTCCAAATACTACCAGCTCCAGTAGTTTCCCATCACCTGCCGGGTAACACCCCGCACAGGTGCTGCCACTCTCAGATTCCCCAGCTGCTTCCTAACTGCTTCTGCACTGTTTCTCTCTTTACAGTCCACTTTTCACAGCAGCTCTGGTGAGCTTTTAAAAACAGAAAAGGATTACATCATTTCCCCGCTGAACCCCTCACATGGGTTCCCATCAAACTCTGGGAGAAGCCATGCCCATCCTTATCATAGCCTGCCAGACCCCACCCCCACAGGACCTGCGTGGGCCTCTCCCTGCCCTCTCCATCTCTGTCCTCATCCTCGTGCCCCATGTCCCGGGCCCATCTGCTCTTCAGTGTGATTGGCTTGGATCAGCGTCCTCTCTTTAAACAGGTCCTTCAAGCTGTGCTGTCTCAGAAGCCCTCCACTCTCCATCCGTGCTCCATCTCTCTGGCGCATCATCTTCCACCAGGGCTCTCAGTCTCCCAGCACACTCCCTCGTTACTGTCTGTCTGCCCCAGTCGATATGCCAGCTCCAGAACGTCAGGAGTGTCTACCACACTGCAGTGTCCCCGCTTCCCAGACAGGAGCTACACGGAGCTACTGAGCACAGGGCTGTGGCGAGATCAAGCCCCTGAGCAACAGCACAGTCAGCTTGCCTGCCTCTGCTTTGCCCGGTGGTACCGCGGAGTTTGGGTCAGAGCTGAGTGCTCAGAGAAGAGAGACTTGGGGAGGCGGCAGCTGTCTTCCCTTCTCAGCCGGACCTTGTGCAGGCAGAGCCCTGCTGTAAGTGGAGAGCCATTGGAAAGGCACTTGTTTTAGGAAGCCTTGCACTGGTGTAGCACCAGGACTGGCCTGGCTAAGTTAGAATGAACAAAACCCGACTGCTCACGGTTCTGGAGGCTGGCAAGGCCCAGATGAAGGGGCCAGCATGTGGGCAGGGCCTTCTGGCTTCGCCACAGCATGAGGGCAAGGCAAAGACAGGGAGAAAAGAAAGAGGGAGAGAGGACAAACTTGTCCTTTTGTAAAGAAGCCACACCCTCGTTCCCGGTTTTAATTCATTCATGAGGCCAGGACCCTGGGATCCAAACATTTCTCATCTCGCCCCACCTCCCAACACATGACCACAGTGAGGATCAAATTTCCCACACATGAAGCTCAGGGACACATTCGGACCTCAGCAGTGCGGTTACACACGCTGCTAGTGCCTTGCCCATCAGCCATTCTCCCCTTTCCTCAGCAACAGATGCTACATTTAATCAGGGGGAGCCACAGAGGCAAGGAAGGACCCAGAAAGAAGGCAGCATCTACCAGCCAGGAAGAGAGCCTTCCCCAGACTGATCACGGACTTCCGGCCTCCAGAACCAAGAGAAACACGTGTCTCCTGCCTGAGCCACCCAGGTATGGCAGCCTGGGCCGATGGAGATGAATCTGTTCTGAGCAAAGCAAACCTGAAAAAAATTTTAAAAATTAAAATTAAAAAAAAAAAGCTTTAATGCTTTCTGCCTAGTATCTTCAAGTTTTCTGAACATTTCCTAAGTAGAGGCAGGAGCAGACATAGGTCAGGCCTAGACATGTTCGTGGTTTGTGCTTTAAAATAACACATTACGAGCAAGGGCAGGGTCTTCTCTAGATTCTTTGAAACTAGGGCTTCAGTACACATTTGGTGATGTTTGATGAATAAGCAAATGAATAAATGAAGGGGGAAAGGCCATAACGCATGCTTTTATGACGTGCGGGAAGAAGGCTCACTGCTCCAGGGGATGGAAAATCACAGATACGCTCAGGAGTTCCAGGAAAATGGTCTTTGTTTTAAGGAATAAATGGACTTCTGAAGAGTTATGCGTGATTCACTTTTTGCAAATTGACTTAGATTTTAAATTAATTGGACAAGATCAATGTTCTGAGGCTCATCTCAGAGATCCACTGACAAATGAAGAACTAAGTGTTCTTGGAGGCGAGAGACCCCACGGGGCAGGGATGATCCCTGCAAAGTTGGGATTTCCCAAGTTCAGCATCAGTGAAGGAGGAAAGAAAAATGAAATGTTCAGAGACTCAGTCAAGGGGGAAAGGACCTCTGATGTCATCTGAGCCTCTCATTTTACAGGTAAAGTCACTGCAGTACTGGGGGGACATGACTTCCCCGGGGTCACCCCGCTAATGAGTGCCAGGTATGGTCTTCTGAGTACTAGCTCAGTCATCTTTCCACCCACCCAAAATTGTTTGAGGATGGAGCACAGCAAATGACTGTTACCTCTGCTGTGGTCTCTTACCGCATAAAAATTCTTCCAACAATTCAAATCTATTAACACATATTCTTGTTACTGCTGTTTTTTTGCTAGCACTGTGTTTTACAAACTGCTTTGCTATAGTTTGGGACGAGTGTCCCCCCAAGACTCAGGTGCTAAAGGCCTGCTCTTCAAGGTGGTGCTCCCGGAAGTAGAACCTTCAAGAGGCGGAGACTAGCAGGAGGTCCTGAGGTCACTGAGAGCGTGTACAGGAAGGGAACTGTGGGTCCCTGGCTCCGCCTCTTCCTATTTGCTCCGTCAGGCACTCCTGCCATGATGTACTGCCTCACTAGGGGCCGCAAAGCAATAGAGCCAATTGATCATGGACTGCAAACTCCAAAACTGTGACCCTCTTTACCTGTTGATTATTTCAGGTATTTTGTTATAAATGCATTATTTTAAAGCAGTATACTACCTGAAAGACTTCTAAAACCAAGTCACAGTCACGTTTGTTTGGTCTTAGGAAGGCACCTCAGTGGTGATGGTGTTGGCTTTTATCCTACTCAACTCTGCACTTTCTGTAGCTGACATCTGGTGCACAGTGCTCTGGTTGGGGCCTCTTTAGTGGGGCACCATCCTGGAGTCACTTGCGTGGAGATGAACCACATAAGGAGGGCACATTCCTGCTTCAAGTTAAACATGGTCTCCCTACATCCCTTGTTTTGAGTCCTGCTCTGCACAGCACTGTCCAAAACAAGCATTTAGTCCAGCGTGGGTGCTTACTGCCTACCAGAGCTCTTTACCATCTCTGGCAAAGAATTTTGTGGCTCACCTCAATCTCTGTTCTTCCCTTTCCTCTCCTCTCGCTTTTCTCCTTAATCTTTGTCCATTTTTCTTGCTCAAAATATTTCCTTTGGGACCAGTCAGCTCCATGTGCAGAGAGCAAGAAGAGAAAGGACTGGAAAGGGCCGAAGAGCACGGTGAGCCATGGGGAGACAGGGTGCTCTGTTCTACCCAGGCTATTTATTTCCTGCCCACAGAGCTCAGGCTGAGACAGCGCTCCAGGATAGCATGCTGCTCTTGGTTCAGATCAGAACACAGAGTTCCTCACCAAACTCCTCACTCATTACAACAGGAATCCAACAAATATTTATTTAACATTCAGAGGCACTAGACTTAGAGAAATGAGCTCTGTTCCTAATTCCAAGTTTCATGATCTTAAGCAAGGCATCTGACCTTTCCCAATAAAAATGGGATGGGATGATTGCTAAGACCTCCAGCAGCTCACTTGTCCTATGTTTAAGGTCTTGGAGTCCATGGCACAGCTACGAAGTGTGACCACTAATGCCTGATACCTAAAGATACAAAAGACAGCCTATGTTCAAGATGTGCCATTCATGGGAGAGCTCTTCATGTAGGGCTGCTATTTATCCAGCAGAGGTGAAGGTAGCTGCCAACATCAAGGGGTTAGAGGATCCACTCCTGTGGGGAGATTAGAGCACTCTTCACCCCAGTGAGTGCAACTGGGACGGGTTTAGATGAGGTGCTCAATGCCAGCTCAACAAGGACATTTTCCTTCAGAACCTAGGACTTAACCTTCTGGTCTCTTCCTTCCTGATCAATTTGTCTTTCGTCAGGCTCTCACACCCTCTGCTCTCTTCTCACCCCCAGACCAACATCTACTTTCAAGCGAAATTTTGACAAACTCACGCCTAGGTGTAAATAATTGATAAGACAATACATGAAACCTCCCACAACTATGATTTTAGAGAAGATAACATCACTGCTTATCTTCTGCCAGGAGAGAACAGAAATGACTGAAGAATTTCAAACCTCAGCAAGTATGATTGTGTGATAATTTTTTTTTTGTTCTTGGTATGATTTGGTTTTGCCTTCCATTCAAAAAAATCATACCACAAACATGGTGGTTTCTTCCATCAACATATGAAGCCAGCCTGCAGGGTAAAATCAAATAGTAAATGTTCAATGAATTCTCGCTAGCATGACAGCTTATTAAAATGACATTTTTTTCTTAGCAAGTCAGCACGCTGTATTATTTGAGTACAGATGACTTCCCTCCTCATGTCACCTAGAGACCATTTCATTCACTGCTCTGTCTGGCTGCCAGCCTCTTGTCTCCCTTCAGCAATGGTGGGGCAGATTCCCTTTCCGTGGGGAAGAGAAATCCATGGTTTGCTGCCTTTGCCAATAACAAAAATGTTAGAGAGCCAGGTGGCAAGGCTGTTGCCATTGGCATCTTTCACATGAACCACATCAAAAGAGCCAGGATGTCTCCCTCTGTTGGTGATCACACCAATCCTTCCCAAGATGGCACCTCCAGTCACCATACCCAGGTTACTAGTGTCAAACTTGATAAAATCGGTAATCTTGCCAGTGTCCAAACCAATCTGAATGGAGTCATTCACCGTGATGAGGGGATCAGGGTAGCAAACGCTGTGAGCATCATGGGTCACCAGATGTGGGATTCCTTTTGAGCCCACAAAGGTCTTTCTCACTTTTCCAGGACCAATGGACGCTCACTAGACTGTCACTGAATGAACAAGCAAACATTATCATGAGTAAGTTACTATTCTGCTTTCTGGGAACAGACACAAGCACTCAGCATGTGAATTAGCAAGATCGGCGATGTCACATGGTCACACACAATTATTCCTTTTTACTAAAGCCTGAAATATAAAAATAAGGAGGTTGCCCCTTGTAATATGAAAAAGTAGTTTTGTGTAATTAAAAGATCTTTACAATGAGTAGTAAGGTTAAGGGGCTTAGAAAAGGTGTACTCTAGTGGGCTAGACATAGTCATGCAGGTGAGATTTACTGCAGCTTATTAAGTCTATTACAGATCCACGAGAGACACACCTCAGAATACGTCCCCAAACAGTGCAGAGCAAGTCCCAGGCTCTCCTCCAGCTCCCATTTCCTTAGGGACCCCCACTGTGCAGCGAGGATGACTCATGCTTAAAACATTTATGCTGATCACCCTTGCTCAGCAGAGAGAGGGTTTTCCTGGGAAAAGCACCAATTCTTTCATAATAAAAAGAATACCCTGACAAATGAAGGCAGAGAAACATTAGATATTAATACTATGCTAAAACATACAAATGTTGATTCTTATTTTTCTGGTTGACAGACTATTTAAGACTTTGCAGAGAACAAAACTACTGATATTTGGAGGTGGGTTTGATGCCCTCTGCACTTAGAAATGACTTTGTTTTGTGGAGTCTACGCTGTGAAGAAAAGTTGTTTTTGAAGAGAGGGTAATATTCAGAAGTGCCTCACAGTCCACGATTTATTTCTGGACGTGGGTAAATCTATGTCAGTGCTTCTAACTTTCCATTTGAAACTTGTAATAACTTGTTTTAGATGTGCTAAAAACACTACTAAGAAATAAATACAAATTGCTTACAGAATAACACTTCTTACCATCTTTCTACCTGGCTTTAGACAGCTTCCGGTTCCGTGAGAAGAGTTTTTCTGTTCTTAAGTTATGTAAGAAGTAAAAGGACCCCAAACCCCCAGAAACCAGCAGGTACAGACGATCAGCGTGTTGTAACCTTTTCAATAGTTTCTTCCTCTTTCCCTTTCTCCTATATTTCTCTCTTTAGTCTCTGTCTTTCTCTGTCTCTCCCTCCCTTTCTGCTTTCTCTCTCACTTTTTATTTGTCCTCTTCCCTTATCAATAATTCCACTATTTCCAATTGGAGAGCAGCCATACAACACATGCGTACTCACAGACACTTGATATATTTTTTATTTAATTGTGATATACACATTTATCAAAATATTTATATAGGTTTATAGAATATATTGGACAAAATTAAATATGTATACACGGACACAGTAATTATTGGCAAATGTGATATGAAAGTGTTGATACAGTCAGTGTCTACGTCCAATATTTGGACAATCCTCTGAATAAAAATCAGTGCCTTCAGTAACATTTCCTCTGCTTTTATTACTTCCTACCAAGCTCATAATGATTCAAACAGAGTAAGACACAACAAAGGACTGAAACATAAGCCTTACGGAATTCACAGATATGATTTCTTTAGCGATACACAGATTTCACAGAAGCAGCCATTTGAGTCCCGTTTGAAAGGTTACCCGAGTATAACCGCGTTTGACCTTTCGCAGCTCTGGCACGATCCACAGTCTAGTTCGCCTCCTTTGCTTAAACAACTCTGCAAGTCAACTTCTTACCTGAGGGAATGATGCTGAGGAGAAAAGGCACCAGCACAAAATCAGTTCGCATCCTGACGTCTGCCGTAGAGTTTCTTCCTTTTTAAGCAACAGAGAACACCGCGGTTTGCAGTCTGAGTGAGCGCGGGACAGGAAGCCGGGCGGGAGGCAGCTCTCGCGGCTCCCGCAGCTCCCGGGCTCCTGGAGCGCTCGCGAACTCCCGCCGTCGGTGCCGCAGGTCTGAGACAGCCCTGGGTCCTAACTCGCGACGTGTTAGTCCGCTCTCTCGCGGAGGAAGAGTGCTGGACGAGGGACGACGCCTGCAACTCTGGACATCTGTGGGTTCTTCTCATGGTTGAAGACCTATATAAAGGGGAAAACGACACTTTATAAACTCTGCCCCGACGCGCACACGCAGTCTCCCGCGCCATGGCACCCCAGAACGCCTCGTGGTGGGCCTGGCCAGACCACCACGCCTGCTTCCCACCCGGCCTTCGTCCTCATGGGTGACGCCGGGCCTTCGCCACGTCCCCTGCGCCGGCCAGGCCACCTCGTCCATGCGCAGACATGAGGGAAAGCAGGTGTGCTTTCAGCGGGCCCGCTCAGTCCTGATTAGAACTTTTGCGTAATTGTGCAAGGGGCACTCCATTTTAAGAACACTTATTATCCATTTTCCTAATCAACCGCCACTCAGATGTTGGTTTACTTCCTTCCAGCACAGAGGGGTGAGTGTGCAGTGACACACGGGCACACACAGTCAAATGGTTATCCGGTTCCTACAGGAGCGTCCCTCCTTCAGGAGAGCTGTCACCGTCTGGAACACGAAACTTGACACCATTAGATCAGAGAACACCTTGGTTCTGATGTTGGGGAAAAGAGAAAAGATGAGATTACTTCCTGATCTCTACGTGACGCAAGGGATAACTGGATGGTTCGGTAGCACCGCTGAGTGATTCAGAGCTGGCTGGGTGACCGGGAACCAGGGTATCGATGAACAAATGGACGTCGCCTGGAAGAGGTCTCTAGTGGGGACCGCGCGGCTCTGACACTCTCAACGTCTTACCGGCACGGGAGACGCACTTCTCAGATTTGCAGGTAACACACAGAAGAGTGCCAGCTTGGCAGCCGAGCAACATCACCCTGCACACTCCCTGGCGGGCGATCGCTGTCACCCACTGTGTGTGACAGAATCAGATCCAGAGCAGCCTTGAAAGTCTGGGACCAGCCCATCCTAACGACACAGATTAGCTTAGAAATCTCATTTGGGTGAAATGGGACAAAATATCTTTTTTTTCTACAAAAAAAAACTTTAACAAAGAAAAACTAAATCCCACGGAGGTATCTGTTTAATTAATTTTCTTAATTAGGAAGATCACACTACGAGACGCCGACAGCATCTTGGTCACCCTAAGAAAGTCGTGCGGGGCAGCAGCGCGGCCTCGCTCGCAGGCACCCTGCGCGCGCTTGAGGCAGCTGAGGCGGAAGGTCAGGAGGAGGTCGCAGAGCCCCAGGGTCTGGAAGCGACCATGAGAAATGGTTACAGATGCAGGAGTGGAGAAAAGAAGTCTTAGGGAAGGGCCGTTCTGCGGCAAAAAGCTGAGCCACGACCGCCGGCCTCCTCACACCCACACCGCTCTCTCGCCCGCAGACCCAGCGCGCGCGAGGTCGGGGCCAGGGCGGCCATCGCGTGCGCGTGCGCGTGCGCAGCGGACCCTGCCGGCGCGCTCTCGGCGCAGCCGCGGACAAACGCGAGGGCGCAGGCGCACGGCCCCGCTCGCCTCCCCGCCGGGCCTGGCTCCGCCCGCCCCCACCCGCCTGGCCTCGGGCGAGCCGCGAGGCCTAACTCGCGGCCCCTCCTCGGGTGCGCGCGGCCGGCTG
This sequence comes from Erethizon dorsatum, assembly GCA_028451465.1. Taxonomy (NCBI): domain Eukaryota; kingdom Metazoa; phylum Chordata; class Mammalia; order Rodentia; family Erethizontidae; genus Erethizon; species Erethizon dorsatum. The sequence goes on from CM051837.1 coordinate 30,430,786, forward strand.
TCGCGGGGTGGGGGGGGGACCGGGCCGGGCCTCCAGCTCGCGGCGTCGGAACCGGGACTCCTCGCTGCCCTCCGTCGCGTGTGAGGCTCCCTCGGAGGGCGACGCGTCTGATTTAAGACGCGGTCTCCGACCGTCCCGGCGGTGCGCACCGGCCGCTCTGCGGCCCCCATCCCGGCAGGTGCCGCGGGCTCTGGCGCCCCCCGGCGGCGGGAGCGCGCACTGCAGCCCGGCGCGCGCCCTCCCGAGGACGAGCGCGAGCGGGCTCAGCCGTGCTTTGTTTTTCAAACGGGAAAATACCGACCCGCCGAGCCGACTGCTCACCCGCCCGCGAGGGCCGCCCGCCCCCCCGGCTCCTCCTGCCTCCCCGCGGCCAAGGGCCCCGTGTGCAGAACACGCGCCCGGCCGGGGCCGAGCCAGGTCCGGGCCGACCCCGCGGACGGGGCGCGAGGCCGGGGAGGAAGCCCCGCGCTCCGCACGCAGCCCCCACGCTGGGAGCCCGCGGTCTGACTGCTGAGGCCTCGACCCGGCTGCGCCCTGATTATTAGGGTTGGTGGCAGGGGGCAAATTGCAGGATCGAGCGCCAGGGTCAGAAACCCTGCTTTTGCCCTTAATGGCTGTGGGGCCTGGACAAATAACTCTGTGCATCACATGCCTCACCCGGTCCCCAGGAGCTTTTCAAACACTGAGTCTGAGCGTGCGTGGAGACGCGGTGCTTGGAGCGGTGCGGGGCTCTCGGCGGTGGAGGTGTGAACGCTGCTCGGTAGCACGGAGCAGACACGCCCTGAGCACCTTGGCCTGGAGTATTCTGTACGCTGTGTCCGGATGGGGGGACCCGCCTTCTTGGGGGGCCCAGGACTGACCCAGTTTGGAAGCAGAAAGCGCTGTGGTAGGAAAGCCCTCAGCCTCTGGCCACAGACCACGCCGCTTCCCGCGGGCAGTGCAAAAGCAAAGCAGGGGCGCGCTCAGAGCTCTCAGGGGTGTTTGTAGGTGCGTGTTTTGTGCGTGATTTCACTAGGTCTGTCAGGAGGCAGATTTACAATTCCACCACACACCTGCTGCATCGTTGCCTGTTCTCTAAGCATACATTTGAGTAAAACCTGCTAGTGCTGGGTTTCTAAATATTATATAGCAACCATCCTAGCATGTCCCTCTGCTCCAGCCTGATGCTTTGAGAAAGGATGCTTTTCTTTTTCCTGACTTGAGAGTAAAGGAAGTAAGAGTAGAGAATTCATGCATTCATTCAGCAAGTGCCTATTTAACCTCTCTGTGTTCGTTCCTCAAATTGCTCATGCTGCAACCAGTCTGCCACCAAGTCATGTTCTCTCTGTCTTCAAATCGTATCCCGAATCTCAAAACATGACCCTTCTGACTGTCCCACTTCCGTTACCCAGGTGCAGTGGTTTTCAGACTAGAGGGTCATCAGAATCTCCTGGTGGGCCTGTGTGTTATGCAGCTTGCTGTCACTTTAACAGAATACCTGAGATCATCTACTCATCAGAAGGAAAGGTTTGTTTTAGCTCAGTCTTGGAGGCTCCAGCTGATGGTTGGCCCCATAGCTCTGGGCCTCATAAATATATTCATACCGTTGTCAACCTTCACCACCATCCACCTCTAGAACACCCATGTTGCAAAACTGAACTCTATCCTCATTCAACAGTGATTTCTGATCCTCCCTTTTCCCGGGCCTGGAGAACACCTTCTACTTTCTGTGTCTATGAATTTGAGTCATCGGGTACCTCATATAAGCAGAATCCTGCATTGCTTTTGTTTTTGTGACTGGCTTATGACCTCAAGGTTCATCCATGTTGTAGCATGGATCAAGATTTCCTTTCTTTTTAAGGTTAAACACCATTCTGTTGTAGGTATGGTCACATCTTTTGTGCGTTGTTATCCATCAATGGGAGTGTGGGTTACTTCTACCTGTTGGCTATTGTGAATAACGTTGCTCTGAATATGGCTACACAGATGTCACTTTGAGTGTCTGCTATTGATTCTTCTCTGTACTGAGGAGTGGAATCGCTGCATCTTATCACATGATTACTCCACTTTTAATTTTCTAAGGAATCCCCGTACTGTCTCCCATAATAAGTGCACCTTTTACCTCTCTACCAACAGTACACAACAGTTCCTGTTTCTCCACATCCCTACCAACAACTGTTATTTTCTGAGATTGTTTTGTTTTGTTGTGTTGTGTTGTACTTTGTTTTGTTTTGTTTTAATAGGGGCCATCCTAGGGTATGGAGCTTTCAAGCTACCTGACTAAATAACTATGTGTAATTTCAGGGGGGGGGGTTGTTAGTACATGTCTACAGTACATAATAATTACATTTATCTTGGAGACATGATTTCAGTTTTTTAAAGCCCTTAACCCTTTAATGCCTAATGTTCTATTTTTGGAATGTCCATAACAACAGAACATAATAAAATTTTTTCTTTTCAAATTCTTGTTCCTTGAATTTTTCTAGATAACAAATATGAATCTCACGCAAAATTTCAAAAAGTTGCAAACTTCGACATAAATGGATTTTAATAGGAACTTAGTGAAGGAGAGGAGATAAATGCAGTTTATACCGGAAATCCGGATCTTCGTTTTGATGAGATTTCTCTCATATGCCTCTGTACCTCCACTGTCCTCCCTTTTCTCTTTCATCCAACCCCCTCATCTGTCTACATTTCTCATTTGCTCTTATTCAGCTTTCCATCTTAGAGAAAAATCACCTTACGCATATGGCAAGCTGTTTTCTTTCTTGGGCTAAGATCCAGAATACACCAAATTCACCATCAGATTTTAACAGTGGAAGCTGGAGTACGTTTTTGGATGCATCTTAAATCACACCCATGGTTTCCCTAAGTGTCAGAGCAAGTGTACCTTGTGGGAAGGAAAAATAAGAAGCAATAATAATAACAGGGCAATGCAAAGTGAGGTTTTTTTGTTTGTTTGTTTGTTTGTTTGTTTTGTGGGTAGCGGGGGTCGAACTCAGAACTTCGCGCGCCAGCAGGCGCCCATGCCGCTGAGCAATATCACCAGCCCTTTTATCGTATGTGGGTACCAGGAGTCAAACTCAGGACCTCGCGCTTGCCAGGCAGGCGCTTATGTCACTGAGCTATCTCACTGGCCCCCAAAGTGTTTTTTTTTTAATTTGTTTTGTTTTGTTATGTTTTGCCATTGCTGAGAATTGTCTGAGTACTTTATCTCATCTGAATAGCTATCATTTGAATGCAGTTCTGACATGAAAGCTTTTTTCTTGGCTTTAGTGTTTGTTTGTTTGTTTGCCACCGAATGCACCTCATTTTGACATATAACTTAGGCTGGCCCAACTTTAAAAAATGAGGGAAAAGAGTTCTGGCCACTGTTCTCTGTGGCCAGACATTAGGAGCTATGATGGGCCCAGCCCAGGTCCTGTGGCTGCCTCCATAGCTGAGGAACTAGGGGGGCTGCTTCATGCAAAGTAGAAGGGATTTGATGTCAGAGGAGACCCACAGCCACCACACCGTCATTCCGGCAGAACGAGCCACAGGCTGTGAGGTGGCGGCTGAGACGCTGCCATCCGTGTGTGGTGGCTGCACAGGAAGTGCCTTCCGGCCTGTGTGTGGCTGCTGGATGTGGCTGCAGTGCCCACTGTGGGTGTGTGGTGACTCCCAAGAACTGGATTACAGAAAAATTAAGGGATTCCCAGGTTTCCTTATTTCCACATCAGACTGCAAAAGAAGATGCTATAGCTATTAATTTTAGTTTCAGAAAGTTTTATTAGACAGAATCCTTGATCTCAGCCATTTTCCTATTGTATGAGTGCTCTGTGGTCTGCCTCCTAAACACTACAATATTGCCGTAAGATCCTCCACCCCATCCTTGGCTATAAAGGAGTTGAGGAGTTAATGTTTTACTCCTTTTCCCCATTGCTTACCAGCAGGGGAGTGTGGGAGTGCATGGAGCAGAGTGGGAGCTGGGTTCCTGGATTTGGGGAGTTGGTCCTCATGGCTCATCAGTCCAGCCACCTGCTTCTCAGCCGGTGACCACTTGGCAATGGCTGGGGACATTTTGTTTGTCTCAACTGGGAGGAAAAGTGGGTGCTGCTGTGTCCAACAGGAGGCCAGCAATGCTACCAGACACCGAAGGAGCTCCGCAGAGCCCCACAGCAGAGAAGCGTCTGGCCTCAGATGTCCACAGTGCTGAGGTTGAGAAACTGGTGTTCCATGCCAACACACATCAGGGGTTCGGTTTTATAAATGAGAAAGGATGGGGACAAGGACAAGCAGGAAGAATATTCTAGATGTTGTAAGGAGTACAGAAGGCCCTCAGGGACCTTTCTTCCTCAGCCTGTGGCCTAAGGACACCTGCAGTATTTCAGTCTGACAGGCTGTAGAGACCCAAAGCAGCAGCCTTGGGATGAATGATTCATGAGAGTCCAGGCTGAGCCTCTACCAACCCAGGTAAGACCGCGAACCCTCGACTCACCCATCCTAGCCTATCGTGGCTGATTCTTGAGAGAATTTCATGCGTAGGTTGAAATGCTTGGACGTTTGATCATTACATTAAGACTTCGGTGAGAAATCCCAATACTCATATACCATAGTCTATATAGTTTAAACTAACTTCAATTGTTAATGTTGCCAATTCCCATGAAAAGAAAATGTGAGAATATAAGCCACGTCTTATCACAGGAAAACTTCACCATGGGACACAAACCATGAGAACAAGATATATTTCACCAAGGAAGGACACTGGGAAACACACCATTTAGATATAATGGTATTTCATCGAAGACACCATAGAATTGGAGGGGAGGATATGGGGGAGGCTTGTTCTAATCTTGAAACACTAAGAAGGACTTGCCCCAAAGAAAACACACACTTAGGAGCCATTAAACTTTACTTTGCTGAGAACATGGAGTTTTATTATCCATCTACCTATCAATCCACTCACCCACATATCCTTTTGTTCCGATTTTCTACTCTGTTAGTTGAAGGCACAGTGCGAAAGTCTCAAAGGCTAAACCAATGAATAAGATGGTGGTTCTCCACCTTCGAGGAATTTTAAATTGCTTGTGAAACCAGCTATCAGCTTGCATGAGAATTTCTGTTTCTCTCTGCATGGGAATTCCAGTTTCACTCTGTCATGTTCCTGACCAATTAATAGAGCCAGTTTCCTTCATGCTCATGGAATGGGGTGCAAAAGGCCGAGACATGTGGCTTTCCTTGTGCTCCAAGAGGTGCCCTACACAGAACACCCTCAGATGTGTGACTCGTGGCCACATGCAACAACCTTGCCAGATATCTGGGGACAAGGAGATTTTAGAGAAATTCTCTCTTATTTGGGGATTCAGTGGTAGGGAGGTTATCTGTGTTTTTTAAAATTATTATTGTGTAAGTAGAACACACATTGAGGATAGTGTACAAATATTAAAAGTAGAATTCAATGAACTTTTATGTAACTACACACTGATACAGCCACAACCAGGAGGAAGATATGGAATCTCTCCAACACCCAGTTTTCCTGATTTCAATTCCCATACCACGGCCTCCTCCCCATAACCATTGTTATGACTTTATCATTAGAGGATGGTTTTACCTGCCTTAAAATTCATAAAAATGGAATGTCCCCATGAACTCTGTCTCTGGTCCTCTCCTTTTGTCTGTTCATATCTATGAGCCATCCATATTGGTACACCTAAGCGTATTCTTTTTATCCTTGTGTAGCATTCCACTGAAAGAACACGTCCAGCTAATTTACCCGGTTGCTTGCTGATAGGCATGTGGGTTGTCTGTATTACCAAAGCTGCCACAAACATTCTTGCGCATGTCTTTCAGTGGACACACTATGGAACCTATGGGCCTTGATGACTGATAGGAGGAGGAGATGAAGAGAAGGTGCAAAGATACCCTTCTCAGTGACAAAGAGAATGGTTATGCTATTAAGAGTAGTAAGAAAATCGAGAGAGAGGAACAGCATCACAAATGTCCTTACGCTTTTTTATTGATATGTAAAGAAAAGGTAGTCTCTATTTCTCCATAACCAACCTAAATTTTCAAGTGTGACATTCTTTTATAGGTAAGAGAAAAGTTATACTTAAACTTCAGTAGCAAATACTGGCATCTCGGTCTTTTTGGATGACCTGATCTCTTTGGCCAAATGCTTAGTCCCCAACTGTACACTCCATTGCCACCCCTCCCCATGTGCTTGGTCTTTCTCTGAGAGCCATGTAGGTATCGGGATTGGAATTGGCTGGATCATCAGGGCTATTGACGATGTCACAGGGGTAAAGATAATTATAAAGTTTATAACTTTATAAATTATAAAAAGAATGACTTAATTATTTAGAATAATATAAAAGCAAAAATAGTCAGGAGGCCCCTGATAAAGAAAAACAAAAGCAATGAGAGAAATAGTGAGAATTTTGATTATGTTAAAATCTTCATATGGCGAAACTATTCTAAGCAAAGCATAATGAACTGAGGAAAATACTACAGACGAATGGTTATTTTATTAATATATAAGTAGCTTCAAAATTAAGGAAGAAGAAGCCCAACAGACTGATGGAAACTTGGGCAAGTGAAATGAACAGACAAGTCAAAGAAAATGAAATCCAAATAGCTCTTAAACAAATAAAAGGATTTTCAACTCATCTATAATAAGAAAAATACAAAATTATAACTTAATGAGATATGATTTATCACTTAGTATACTGGAAAAATTCAGAATGTCTAACAGCAGATCCTATTGCCCAGCCTGGGGAAATTAGCATTCTTAAACATTGCTGGTGATACAAAATATTATCATTCCCTTGGAGGAGAATTTGGCACTATCTAGCAAAATCACACATGCGTTTTTAACTGAACTGGCTTTCCCACTTTTAGGTGCTTGTCCCAAAGATAGTATGATAAAAACATTCGCAGGGCTGTTCCTATAGCCTCACTTCACAGAAGATTGGCAACCACTGGACTGTGCATCCGCAGGGGCCTGGTTAAAAACTTACCAAAACATTCACAAAGTGGGGAAATATTCAATTGAAAAAAGAATATTTCCACATGTCATTACTACGTAGTTATTCCTCGGTTGTAGTTCTTATTTTTTATTAGTACACATTTGTAATATATAATGAATACATTCATTGTGGGTAGTTGGTACATACACACATAACATCTTAGTCTTTTTTATTTTCCCTTCCCCTTTACCCACTCCCTTTTCCTCTATCAATTTTTGAGTTATATGACAAGGGAAAAACTAAGTGGAGAAACATATAAACTGCATAGCATAAACTGTATAGCATAATATGCCATTTATGTGACAAATTTATATGATTATGTGATAAATTTTCATGACTTATGTGATAAAGGGGAGGGGTATGAATATGCATATACATACATATACAGTAGATATATTTTTTAAAAACATATCTAAATTTTATCTTTTTTTCACAAACCAAAATTTTATCTTCAACTATATTGTTTTTTAAAATTTTGTGATTTTTTTTATTATACATGTGTGTAGTGTATAATGTTTACATTCCTTGTGGGGAATTGGTACACATATGTAACTCTATCTTAATTCCTTTTTTTCATCTCCTGTCCCTTCCCCTCCTATCCCCCATCCTTGTCTTGATCCCTTTCTTTTTTGTACATGTTTGCAATACATATTTACTTTCCTTTTATCCTTATTTTTTTCATTTTATTTATTATTTTGATGGTGCTGGGGGTTCAACTCAGAGCCTTATGAGTGCTAAGCACACATTCTATCATTGAGTTACAGACTCAGCCCTTATTGTGTGTTTTTTAAAATGGCAACATAAGCAGTAAAGAATAAAACAGAGGTGTCTCACAGAGGGGAAAAAAATAGAGTTCAGATAATAAGTATAGAAGTTCCATTTCTTTATGCCTTATTTGGTAGATTTGAATTTGAAACCAAGGAGATAGCTTGTATTACTATGAAACAAAATTAAATTTAAGAAGAAAAAAGCAATTGCTAAAAATGGTAAATAATGAAACAAATAAATCTGGCTTTGTATTGAGTCAAATCATAGTAATTTTACCATATATCCATAGTGAGATCCTACGACAAAAATAAATACAAAAAGAAAACAAAACTGTTTTCGGTAATAATATGGTGTGGCTGGCCTTGAACTTATGGTGACCCTACTGCTTCAGCATCCCCAGTGCTGGGATTGCAGGCATGTGGCAAAATGCCTGGCCAGTGTTGGTAATATGTGCCATTTTGACAATATTGGTTCTGCCTATTCTGAAACAGGGGATGTCTTTCAGATTGCTGATGTCCTCTTAAATCTTCTTTTCTAAAGGTCTATAGTTTTCATTGTTCAGATCTTTCATTCACCTGAATTCCAAAATATTTAAAGTTTTTTTTTTTTTTTTTTTTTTTTTTGTGGGTACCGGGGGTCGACCTCAGGACCTCGCGCGCCAGCAGGTGCCCGTGCCGCTGAGCGATATCACCGGCCCCTTTTTCGTATGTGGGTTCCGGGAGTCGAACTCGGGCCCTCGCACTTGCTGGGCAGGCGCTTAAGCCGCTGAGCCATCTCACCGGCCCAATATTTAAAGTTTTAAAGGTATTTTGAATGGTATTGGTTTTCTAATTTTCTTCTTAGTAGGTTCATTATTGGTGTACAGAAACACTATCGATTTTTCGTTTTATGGAAAAAATAAAAATTTCATAATAAAATAATAGGAGAATTACAATAGTTAATAAATTGCATGCTTTTATCTTCAAAGTAGTTACTCACAGTACAAGATATGGGCATAAAAAATTCTCCAAATGATATTAGCACAAATCTTTCATTTCAATGAACTAAGAGAAATTAGCAGTATAACTATCATGTACTTTTTTTCCTTTTCCCATCCTTCCTTTCCCCTTTCCCCCACCCTAATTCCTCTTTCCTTTGGAATAATTTCTTCCCACTTCACAATATCTATTGTACACTTTGATCCTTATTTACTCTTTCAGTTTCTCGCACAAGGGGGACAGTACAAGGTTTACACATGTGAGTCTGATTTATTCCACTTATGAATATGGTCTCAAATTGCATCCATTTATCTATAAAAGTCTCAAGTTTATCCTTCTTTATGTCTGACTAGTACTCCATTGTACAAAAAGACCACATCTATTTTTCCATTCCTCAGTTAATGGATTTGGGTTGTTTCCAAGATTTTGCTATTACAAATTGTGCTGCTATAAACATGGGTACACATACATTGCTGTGGTATGATGTTTTTTATTCTTCTGGGAAGATACCCAGAAGAAGACAAGCTGGCTTGAGTAGGACCTCTAATCCTAGTTTTTTGAGGAATATCCATACTGATTTCCACAGTAGTCACACTAGTCTACACTCCCACCAACAGTGGAGAAGGGTTCCTTTTCCCCACAGCCTCTCCAGCATTTCTTATTGGATGATTTCTTGATGACAGCCATTCTTTCTGGAGTGAGATGGAATCTCAGTGTTGCTTTAATTTGCATCTCTTATGAACATTTTTTCATAGATTTATTTGCTATTTGTATTTCTTCATCTGAGAAGTGTGTATTCATCTCAGATGCCCATTTTGGATTGGGTCTTTGAATTTGGGGGGTCTTATTTTTTTCCATTCTTTATATGTTCTAGATAGAAGTCCTTTGTCTGAGGGATAACTGGTTAAAATTTTTCCCCACTCTGTGGATGGTCTTTTCACTCTGTTGATGATTTCTTTTGTTGTGCAAAAGCTTTTTAATAAGATGAGATCCTAGTTGTTGATTTTTGTAGTATTTATGGGTTTTGTTCATGAACTCTCTGCCCCTATGTCTCCAAAATTTCTACCTATTTTCTCTTCCAGCAGATTTAGTGTTTCTGTTTTAATATTTAGATCTTTGATCTATTTTGATTTTAGTTTAGTGTATGGTGATAGACATGGGTCTAGTTTCAGTCTTCAGCATGTGGAAAGCCAGTTTTTCCAGTACCATTTATTAAAGAGGCTATCTTTCTTCTAGTGAATGTGTTTGGCTCCTTTGTGAAAGTTAAAGTGGCTGAGTGTGTTTGGAGTTGTTCCTGCATCTTCTAATCTGTTCCACTGATCCTCAGGTCTGTGTTTGTTTTTTGTTTTTTGTTTTTTGTTTTTTTACAGTACCATGCTGATTTTATCACAGTAGCTTTGTAGTATAATTTCAAGTTGGGGACTGTGCATTGCCTTTGTTGCCCAGAATTGCTTTTGCTTTTCTAGGTCTCTTCTGGTTCCAAATAAATTTTAGGAATATTTTCTCTAGTTCTGTGAGGTATGCTAATGGTATTTTGATTGGGATTGCATTAAATCTGTAAAACAATTTTGGGAGTAGGGCCATTTTCACTATGTTGGTTCTTTCTATCCATGAGCAAGGGATATCTTTCCATTTTCTGATATCCTCTGTGGTGGATCGACAACTGGTGGTCAACTTGTCACACCCAGCTGAATTGAATCAGCGGGGTGCCTGGTGTGGAGGGCCCACCTGAGGACTGTTGCCAACAACATAAAAAGGAGAACTGGTGAGGAAGAGTTGCTGCTGTCAGTTCTCCTTGAGGAGCTTGTCACGCTGGCTTTCCTGATAGGAACTTGGCTGTTCTCATCGTCGGAGGAGCTCGGGACCTCATTGTCGCTGAGGATGGCTGTGGTGACTTTCGGGGGAGCTCTGGTCCTTACTCTGAGCGTTGCTTCCTGGCTCCGGGATAGATCCCTCAGCCTGTTGGCACAGATCCTTCATCCCGCTGGTGCAGACTTTCTAGCTTCCACCACTGACCTTTGGGCCTTCCCAGCGTAGATCCATGAAATATCCTTGCATGAGACATTGTTGTGGGCTCTGGGCCTCTAGTGGACTCGTGGAGGCATTGCCATGGGCTCTAAGTCTTCAGCTGGACTCATGCAGGACACTGCTGTAGGATCCAGGCCCTCAGCTGGATTCTTTGGGTCTTTAGTGTGTGGACAGATTTCCTGCACTTTTTGTATATGACTCTTTGGGTGACTATTACAAAATAACTCTATAAATTATGTGTCCTGTATTGTATTGTTTCCCTTGCAAACCCTGACTACAACATCCTCTTTGATCTCCTTTTTCAGAATACTGTAGTTTTCAATGTACAGGTCTTTTACTTCCTTTGTTAGATTGATTCCTAAGTATTTCATTTTGTTGGATGCTATTGTGAAGGGTGTTGTTTCCCTAATTTCTCTCTCAGTGAGTTTGTTATTTGCGTACAGGAAGGCGATTGATTTTTTAGTGTTGACTTTGTATCCAGCTTCGCTACTGAATTTGGTTAACTCTAGGAGTCTTTTGGTGGAGTTTTTGGGGTCTTCTATGTAGAGTATCATGTCATCTGCAAATAACGATAGTTTAACTTCTTCCTTTCCTATTGTTATTCCTTTTATTTCTTTCTCTTGTCTAATTGTTCTGGCTAACATTTCTAGAACTATATTAAAGAGGAGTGGTGAGAGTGGACATCCTAGTTCCTGATTTTAGAGTGAAAGCTTTCATTTTTTGTACATTTAGTATGATGTCTCTTTTCTATTTTTTATTTTATTTTGTTTTCTGTGTTTATGGTTGTAGATTTCTTGTGGTAGATAGGTTTATCTCTAGTACCATGGCTTCCATGGAAAATCTCTGTTCCTCAGGGATATCTTCTAGATGTAGGTGGTTCTTGGTCTTTGTGTCTATCCAAGAACCTACCTTCCCAATGCATTGAGGATAAAAAGGTGCTGTCTATTTGGCTCAGCACCCACTCCTTTGGTACTGGGGTACAGTGATGGTTATGACCCCATACAGTCACAGTGTTGTCATGAGGAGAAAAACTGATTATAAAAGGTATAACATCCTGGATAAAGTAGTATAGTTAGCCATAACAATGGTCTCAAGCACAACTTGGCTACTGACAAACTGTGGTAACTATTAACCTGATACCTTTAACCACAGGAGTAAATTCTACAGTTATATAACAAAATCCAAAATACACCAGGAACTTGTATGCAATGATTTTCCCCTTAGTGGAGTGATTTTACTCTATTCTGGGGAGAAAGGTTAAGAGGGATAAGGGACAAGATAGAGAGGTTAATAAGGTCAAATATAGTAGGAGCAAGGCTGAAGGGCAAAGGATGGTCACCCAAGTTTGGGGAAACTGGAGGACACATGAGGGAAAGAATAGAAGAGAAAGCAAAGAAGTATTGAAGTGAACCAGAAAGAGAAGAGGCAAAGTATCATAAAATGTACATGAAAGTGTCATAAAATCAAGTAAGATAGTTGAGGAAATAGAGAAAGAAAACAAACACAATAAAACAAAAAAGAGATGAAATCTAAGTCGTGAAAGAAAGAGAAGAGAAAAAAAAAGAAAAACAAAAATAACCACAAAAAAACAAAACAAGACAAAACAAAACAAAACCAAAAAACCCCAGCCACACAGAAAAAGGAAAACCAATCAAACAAACAGAGAAAAATAAAAGTAGCAAAATTCCTCTGGTGTCTACATTTCTGTGGTAAGTCCAAGTTGGATCCCAGGATTCTGTTGTCCACTCCAGCCCAATTTGCAGTGCGATTTGTGCTGGGTATTGGGTCGATCTTGGCCTCTGGATGTGGGGACTGGAACTGGCCTTCCATTGCTGGAGTTCTCTCCAAGCCCTTTGATAAAAAACGTTGGCCCCATCAGCTTCTATTCTGCATGTCTGTGTGCTGAAGCACGACACTGGTTCACCTAATTTATCAACCGCTGCTTCATATTCTCACCGCTGCTTTGGACTTTTCCACTATGTGTGCACCCCCACTGGGGCCTTGCAGGGTCTCTGGGGTCCCAAGTGGGCTGGTGTGTGCACCCCAACTGGGGCCTTGCTGGGTTGTTCGGGTCCCACCTGATCTAGCGTGTTCACCCCCGCCGGGGTCTTGCTGGGTCCAACACTATTGCTTTTTGCTACATTGCAGAATTTATTAGTTCTAGGAGTCTTTTGATAGAGTTTTTGGGTCTTCTATGTAAAGGATCATGTCAGTTGTGAATGATAGCCTGACTTCTTCCTTTCCTTTGCATATCTTTTTTTTATTTCTTTCTCTTGCCTCATGGTGCTGGCTAAAGTTTCAAGTACTATATTGAACAGAAGTGGTAATTTTAGAGGAAAAGCTTTCAGTTTTTTCCCATTTAATATGATGTGGGCAGTAGATTTTCATAAATGGCTTTTATCAGATTGAATTAAGGCACTTCTAGAGCATTTTTTTAATATCTTGAGTGGATGCTGAATTTTATCAAAGGCTTTTTCTCCATCTATTGAGGTGGTCAGTGTGATTTTTGTCCTTGATTCTGTTTATGTAAAGTACTACATTTATTGATTTGTATATGTTGAGCCATCCTTGCATCCCTGAGATGAAGCCTATTTGGCTATGATATATGATCTTTTTTGATGACTTATTGCAATCTGTCAGTGTCTTATTGAGGACTTTTGCATTTATGTTTGTTAAAGGGGTGGGCTTGTAGTTTTCTTTTTTTATGGAGTCCTTGTCTGGTTTTGGAATCAAGGAATTTTCCATCATCCACATTCAAAACAATGCTAAACCAATCAGTGGACTAATGCAATTATCACACACCCTTAATCCATATTCACACACTTAGATCCACCCACTCTGAAAAGCCCCACCTGTGAGTACATGAGGTTTTGAGGTAACATCTAAATTTAAACTATAATGTTCTGCTTCTGGCCCCTAAAAGACTCATGTGTATCCCTTTATGCAACATACATTTAGTCCATCTATAGGAGTTGCCAAAGTTCTAACAGTTTCAGCATTGCTGAAAAGTCCAAGTTCAAAATGTCCTCTGAGGGGCCGGTGAGATGGCTCAGCAGCATAAGCACCCGCCTGGCAAGCGCGAGATCCTGAGTTCGACTCCTGGTACCCACACAAAAAGGAAAAAAGGGCAGGAGATATCGCTCAGTAGCACAAGTGCCTGCTGGCAAGTGCGAGGTCCTGAGTTTGACCCCCGGTACCAGCATAAAAAAAAAATCTCCTCTGAGATTTAAGGCAAACCCTTTGCTGACAGCCCCTGTAAAAATGTAAAAAAAAAAAAAAAAAGTTAAACACTTCCAACATACAATGGTATAAGATAAACATTTTGACTTCAAAAATGTACAAATAAGGGGACAGGAAGGAATGGGACCAAAGCAAATCCAAAATCCAGCAGGGAAAATATTAAATCCTGTAGTTTCATGTCCAACATCTGACACAATCTGTGGCAAGATGTGAATTGCAAAGGACTTGAATGGCTCTGTATCTACACCACTGCCAGTGGTTGCAGCTCCCACAGCTTCTCTTCTGGGCTGGTTCTGCTCCCTCCTTACAGTTTCCTCAGACAATCCATGTTCCTGGCTTCTTCAACCTTCTGGGTCTCCACTGCACTTTTGGCTTCATACTCACAGTTTCACACACTGCCCTCTCAGGGGCACATTGCATGGCCTCCCAGGCCTTCTTTTGAAATCTGGGTGGAAGCCTTCCTGACCCCACAACTCTTGCATTCTACATGTAACTAAACCAACACCACATGGATGATGCCAAGGTCTGCTGCCAGCTGGAGCAGTAGTCAAGCTTCCTTCTCCCTTGGCTATAGGGGTCAAGTGCCTGGATTGCTGAGTGCTATGAACCCAATCTTCAGTAACAAATTCCCTAGGCCACTTCTGAAACATGGTACACTGGTGGTCTCTTCCCAAACAAAGTCTTTCACATTTGCAATTTTGAGGTTGCAAAGGGTCAAGTCTTGCCAATTATCATGCTGCCCTTGGGGCATCTATTCTGTTGTACAGTGCCAATCATTTTAATGCCAATCATTTCAGCAACCAAATTCTCCTCTGCTCCATCTCTGCAGCCCACAGCGTTTTTTGGAATTTCCTTTCTGGCCTAACTCAAAATTTTTAAATCATTTTACTGGGTTGTTTGCTGTTTATTCTCAATGTAGAGCTGGCTAAAACTCAAAAAAGTAGCCATGCCACTGCCTCAACATTAGACTGCCTTGGAATTCTTTCACAAGACTAGTCCACTGCCCTTAATCTCAGTCTGAGGCAGTCTCTGGACCTGAGCAAAATACAGACAAATTTCCTGCCAAAGCATAACACCTGTGATCTTCCAACGCAGTGCTTGTTCCCAACTGAACCCTCCTGAGCCTGATTTTTACAGGATGTATTGCTATCAGCATTCTGGTCTTCTGAGCTCTGACCAAAATCTCTAGTCAAGTTTGACTTACAGCATTCCAGGGCTGCTTCTTCAGGCCACATCTCCAAACATTTGTATTATGGTTTGTGTCTAGATGTCCCTCCAAAACCTCATGCAGTCACAGGGGCAGGCTTTTTGGTGGTGACTGAATCTAGAGTTTGTGACTGGTTCATTGTCTAGTGCTAGGATTTGGGATGTGAGTGCTACACCCATCCTAGGGCAGGTAGCCTGCATATTATATAAGGCAGGAAAAGAGGCTTGCTCCTCCCTTTTGCTCTTGTTGCTTTTGCTGTCTTCTGCTGCCAGGAACAGTTGCCCCTCTGCCATGCCACCCTGCCTTGGAGCCAGCTGATTATGGACTGGAACCTCTACAAACTGTGAACTAAATAAGCCTTCCCTCCCTTTAACTTTGGACATTGGTATTTTGTCTCAGCAAAGGAAAATTAACTAAGACAATTTCCAAACTCTTTCCACAAGCCAGTTCCAAAGGCTCCTGAACCATATGGCCAGGTACTGTCACAGCAACTCCACTTCTCTAGTACCAAAATCTGTCTTAGTTACTTTTCTCATTGCTGAGTTACAGTACCTGACACCCACAAGTTAAAGGAAGAAAAGTGTATTTCAGCTCACAGTTTATAGAGGTTTCAGTCCATAGTCAGCTGGCTCCAAGGCAGGGTGGCATGGCAGAGGAGAAACAGACCATAGCAGGGTAGGCAGAAAGCAGCAAGCAGCCTTCCATTTTTCCCTTTACATTTTATCAAGGGCATAAATCTGTTAGTTAGTACCACTCATGTCCAGGGTTGGGCTTCCCATTATCCACACCCAGAGCAATCCTAAACCAATCAGTGGATGTTGTAGTTGGGGTTTGCAAGGGAAAAGATTTACTATAGGACACATAATTAATAGGATTATTTTATTCACCCAAAAAGTCAAATGCAAAAGAGTCCAAGAGATCTGTCCACACACTAGAGACCCAAAGAATCCAGATGAGGGCATGGATCCCATGGCAATGTCCTGCACAAGTCCAGCTGAAGCCCCAGATCCCATGGCAATGTCCTCCAAGGTGCCCTAAGGGATCTCTCCCTTGCAGACCCTGACTACAACAGTGGACTAATCCAATTATCACACACCTAGATCCAGCCACCTCCAAAAAGCCCCACCTATGAGCACATAAGGCTTTGTGGTGGACATCTAGATGCAAGCTGTAAGATTCCTTTTCAATTTCATTGAAGAATTTGAGTACTAGCATTGGGTCTTCCCTGAAGTTCTAGTAGAATTAGGCAGCAAACCCATCAAAGCCTGGCTTTTTTAGTGAGACAGTTTTATTACTGTCTCAATTTCATGGCCTGTTATTAGACTATTCAGGGTTTTTATAACTTCTTGATTCAGTTTTGGTAATTTATATATATGTAGATTCCTACATATGTAGGAATTTATGTGTGTGTGAGTGTGTGTGTGTGTGTGTGTGTAAATTTTTTCTGAATTCTCCAGTTTATTGGATTATAGGTTTCCAAAATAGTTACTAATAATCTGGTTTTGGCAGTTTCCATTGTGATTTCACCTTTTTCATTTCTAATTGCATTGATATGGGTCTTTTCTTTCTTTTCGTAAGATTGGTTAAGAGTGTGTCTATTGTGTTCATCCTTTCAAAGAGCCCATTCTTTGATTTATTAATTCCTTTGTATTGTTTCTTTTTTTAGTCTCAATTTCATTAACTTCCACTCTGATCTTTAGAGTTCCTTCCTTGTACTAGTTTTAGATTGGGATTGTTCTTGTTTTTCTAAGACCTTGAGGTGGATCATTAGGTTATTTATTTGAGGTCACTCTATTTCTCTGATGTAGGCATTCACAGCTATGAACATCTTCTTAGGAATGCTTTCATTATATCCTATATGTTCTCTTATCTTCTACATGCATTACCAGTTGATTCTAGGAACTGTTTAATTTCTCCCCTGATTTTTTTCTTTGACCCAGTGATTAGTCAAGAATGTATTGTTTAATCTCCGTATGCTTGCATAATTTTTATTCTTTTCCCATTGATTGCTAGTTTCTTTGCACTATGAGATGATACTATGTATGGGATAATTTTGATTCTTTGTATTTATTTAAGCATGTGTTATGGACTAGTATGTGGTGTATTTTGGAGAAAGTTTCATTTGCTTCTGAGAAGAATTATATTTTGTTGTTTTTAGATGAAACACTCCAGGTATTCTTTAAATCCATTTGTTTGATGGTGTGCTTCAGCTCTGATATTTTTGGTTGGTTTGTGGCCTAGTTGATCTGTCTGTGAAAGTGGGGTTTTGAAGCCCCCTTTATGGTTATGTTGATAAAGTGGGATTTTGAGGCCCCCCTCTATGGTTGTGTTGATATTTATCAGATTTTTATGTCCAGTAGTGTTTGTTTTATGAAGTTGTGTGCACCAGTATTTGGTGCATATATATTTACAATTGTTAAATTTTTCCCTCAACCCATTGTTTGACCTTCTTTGCCTATTCTCATCAGATTTGGCTTGAAATCCACCTCGTCTGACAATGGAATAGCTCTTTTTGCCTCCTTTTGGGTCTGCATTACATGTAATATCTTTTCCATCCTTTTGGTTTTAGTCTATAAATTTGGGGGGTAATATGTCTTAGGTATAGCATACTGTTGAGGTTTTTTTAATCCCATCTGCCCATCTGTTTCTTTTGATTTTGAGTTGAGACCATTTACATTGAGAAGTATTGCTAAAAACTATTGACTAGTTCCTGTCATTGTGAGGTATTTTTTCTTTTTTTCTGTTGCTGATCCCTATATTTTTTCCTTTTGGTTGGCTGCTCACCCAGCTTGCTCTATTCA
Source organism: Erethizon dorsatum (assembly GCA_028451465.1). Lineage (NCBI taxonomy): Eukaryota > Metazoa > Chordata > Mammalia > Rodentia > Erethizontidae > Erethizon > Erethizon dorsatum. Next base: position 30,448,790 of record CM051837.1, read on the forward strand.
TTCTGCTAAGTCCTTTGGTTTTGATGTCTTCATTGTCTCTGTTTAGAATATCTTTGAGTATGTTTGGTAGTGCTTGTTGGGTAATCATGAATTTCTTATGGTGCTCTTTGTTGTGGTATGTTCTTATTTCTCCATCAATTGTGAAGACAGTTTTACAGGATACAGTAGTCTGGATTGAAAGTCATTTTCTTTTAGGACTGAAGAACTTTCCTCCAGGTTCTCCTGGCCTTTTAGGTTTGTCTTGAGAAATTTGCTGTAATTCTAGGAGATTTGCCTTTATAGGTGATTTGTTTTTCTCTAACAGCTTTTAAAATTCTGTCCTTGTGTTGGACTTTTGGACTTTTATGATGATGTGTTATACAAAGGTTCTTTTCTCATCATGAATATTTGTATGCATCACTTCTTGTATCTACCCATGCTTGGAAAATTTTCTGCCATGACTTATGTAAATAGAATTTTTTATACCATTTGTGGTGTCTTCTGATTTTTCTCTAATTCCAATTAATCTTAAATTTATTTTCTCTGGGTCATATAGCAATTGGATTCATTTTCTATAATCTCTTGACTTAAAGATATCTATGAGTATATGATCACTTGCATCATGTCTGTATACTAGTTCTGACACTCTCTCCTTACAATGGCTACTTCTACTGTCCATATTTTCCTTTCTTTCTTTTTTTTTTTTGTGGGTACCGGGGATCGAACTCAGGACCTCATGCACCAGCAGGCACCCGTGCCACTGAGCGATATCACCAGCCCTTTTTTCGTATGTGGGTACCAGGAGTCAAACTCAGGACCTCACGCTTTCCAGGCAGGCACTTATGCCGCTAAGCTATCTCACTGGCCCTGCTGTCCATATTTTCAAGTGAATATTTTTATCTTCTGCATTTCTGCTTGGTAGCCTTTTATGAGCCCTAACATTTGCTAAACTGCTTACTTGTCTTATAATTTTGGTTAGCTCAGCTAGCCTTATACATGTCTGGTCATTTTGTTTAATTATCTGTTTAGGTACATCATCGTTGAGCTCACTCAACACCCTATTGGTCACTTTTTGTGCGTCTTCTTTTATCAATTCACATACCTCAACTGTTTGGTTTTTTACTTCCTCCCCATCAATTCAGCTTTTGTTAGCTTTGGTGGAGTTTGGAGTTTTGGGAGGAATTTTGTTGCCTTGTATTCTCATGCTTCTATTGATTTTGGGGGAGTATTGAGTGTTGAGGGTCAATTAGAGTAGAAAAACACTGTTGCTAGTGTAGAGATCTCTTTAATTCCTGCTTCTCAGTGATGTGGTCTTGGTTTTGTTTGCATTTTGAGATTTATCAACCTTTTCCACCCACTCAGTTTAATAGGATAATAGGATTGGATCTCATTTCACCATCGCTGGTGGTGGCTGTGGTGTGGCCAGGAGCCCAGGGCATGGTGGCCTATAACCAGCTGTGCCCAGCCACTGGACAGTTCTTATGGTCTAAGCTATGGATGGTCCACTAGTTTTGGATGCTCTGGCTTGGGCTTAGCATTGCCTGACTTACGGAAATATACATGTGTTTTCCTTCATAGGAATATCCAGGTACCCAATGGCTGACAAGAGTACAGGCTCAGAATGTGAGAAGGTTGTAACCTAGGGCACCTGAATTCTCCTCCCTGTGATGCTTCCTCCTACTGTAAGGTAATGTGGGCTTTTTGTCATGCAGATGGCAGAGTTCATTTTTGGCTTTCAAGGTTTCTAATATTCTCTCTGTGTATCTCCCACCTTTGTAGGTCACAAAGCAATAGAGGCTGCTGCAGAGCCACATGGACCTCCAGAGCAGACAAGGTGGAGCCAGGGGATCATTTCTTTTTAACACTGAATATTTCATTGCATGTATGTACCACAATTTCTATTCACCTATTTAAGAACATCTCAATGGCTTCCATGTTTGGGCAGTTATTAGTAAAGTAGCTATAGTATCCATGTGCAGGGTTTTTTTCTTAATTCCTTTTCATTCCCTTTATGTCCCTCATCTCTTGATTACCTTCCTTTTCTTTTTTGTACATGTTTGCACTACATAATATTTACATTCATTGTGTAGAGTTGGTACAACACATAACACATCCCAATCCTTTTTTAAATTTCTTATCCCTTCTTTCCATCCCCTCTCCCTTCATCTCTTGATCCCCTTCCCCTTTCAGAACAATACCTCCATACTTCCTGTCATCTATTTTTTATTTTTCTCTACTTTTACTCTGAGATTCTCATATAAGAGGAAACATGTGATATTTAAGTTTGTGTGTCTTATTTATTTCACTTAATATTATGATCTCAAGACGCATCCATTTTCCTACAAGTGACTCAAGTGTATCTTTCTTTATGGTAGAGTAGTTCTTCATTGTGTGTAAATACCACATTTTCTTTATCCTTTCATCTGTTGATGTATATATGGGCTGATTTCCAGACTTAACTATTGTGAATTGTGCTGCTATAAACATGGGTATGCATGTATCACTGTAATATGATGTCTTGAACTCTTTTAAGAAGATACCTAGAAAGCGAACACTAGGTCAAATGGAATTTCTAGTTTTAGTTTTTGGAGGACTCTATACTGATTTCCATAGTGTTTGCACTAGTTTACATTCCCAGCAACAGTGTAGAAAAGTTCCACCCACACCCCAAGTCCCTCCTGCATTTATTATTTTTATTTCTTAATGATGGCTGCTCTTTCTGGAGTAAGATGGAATCTCAGTATTGTTTTAATTTGCATTTCTCCAATGGCCAGTGATGTTGAGCATTTCTTCATATATTTATTGATCATTTGTATTTCTTTTGTGAAGTGTCCATTCACATGCCCATTTTTTGTTGGGTCTTTATTTTGGAGGGGTCTAATTTTTTGAGTTCTTTATATATTCTAGATATGGGTCCTCTGCCTGAAGAATCACTAGCAAAAATTTTTACCCATTCTGTAAGTTGTCTTTTCACTCTGTTGGATGTTTCTTTCGTTGTGTAGAAGCTTTTTAATTTGATGGGATCTCAACAGAGGAATGGATAAAAAAGATGTGGTATTTTTATACAACGGAGTAATACTCAGCCATAAAGAAGGATAAACTGGAGACTTTTATAGGTAAGTGGGTGCAATTCAAGACCATACTCATAATTGAAATAAACCAGATGCACATGTATAAACATTGTATTGTCCTAGTGTGAGAAGCTGAAAAAGTAAATAAGATCCAAAATGTATAATAGATATTGTAAAACAGGAAGAAACTGTTCAAAAGTAAAAAGAAACTGCGATGGGGAAGGGAAAAGCAAATATATATATATATATATATATATATATATATATATATATATTAGTTAAGATAGATATACTACTAATTTCTCTTAGTTCATTGAAAAGAAAGGTTTGTGCTAATATTCTTTGGACAATTGAATGTTGATATCTTGTACTCTGAGTAACTAATTTAAAGATAACAATATGAAATGTATTAACCATTGCCACCCTCCTATTTTCTTGTTTTGAAATCTTGTTCTTTTATTCTCTTTAAAAAAAATGAAATATAATTTGATGGGATCCCATTTGTTGATTTTTGAACTATTCCTGTGCAAATGGGATGTTGTTAGGAAAGTCCTTGCCTATGCCTATCACTTCAAGAGTTTCATCTATTTTGTCTTCCAGATGTTTAAATGTTTTTGGCTCGCCACTTATTTCTTTGATCTATTTTGATTTTAGTTTAGTGCATGGTATGAGATATGAGTCTATCTAGAGCCAATTTTCTGCATGTGGATGGTCAGTTTTCCCAACACTAATAATTCAAAAGGTTATCTTTCCTCCACTTTGTGATTTTGGCCCCTTTGCCAAAGATGAAATAGTTAAATGTACTTGGGGTTGTTTCTGCATCCTCTGCTCCATTCCATGGTCTTCTTGTCTGTTTTTGTGCCAGTACCATGCTTTTTAAAAAAAAATCACAGTATCTTTCTTATGTAGCTTCAAGTCTAAGATTATGATGCCTTCTGCTTTTCACTTTTTACCCAGGATTGTTTTTGCTATTCTGGGTCTCTTCTGGTTCTATATGAATTTTAGGATTGCTTTCTCCTGTTCTGTGAGGAATTCTGTTGGAATTTTGATTGGGATTGTACTAAATCTGTATATCAATTTTGTAAGTATGGTCACTTTGATTATATCTGTGCTGCCTATCCAGAAACAGGGGATATAGTTCCATTTTCTGAAGTCCTCTTCAATTTCCTTTTTTTTTTTTTTTTTTTTTCATTCTCTTTATATGGGTACTGGAAACTGAACTCAGGATCTCGCACTTACCAGGCAGGCTCTTATGCTGCTGAGCTATATCACCGGCCCCAATTTCCTTTTTTATAGTACTATAGTTTTTATTGTAGAGGTCTTTCACTTCCTTGGTTAGGTTAATTCCTAAGTACTTAATTTTTATTTGTGCTATTGTGAACGGTATTTTCCCCCTAATTTCTTTCCCAGTGGGTTCATTATTAGTGTTGCTTTTTGTATTCTGGTACATTACTAAATTTGGTTATTAATTCTGAGAGTCCTTTGGTGGATTTTTGGGTCTTCGCAGTAGAATACCATGTCAACTGCAAATAATGGTTATTTGACTCCTATTTTCCATGCCTACCAGTAATAATATCATTTTGTTGTTGTTTGTTTGTTTTTTTAATTTTAAAGAGACAAAAATGAACATAACAATGAAATGGAGTTTCAAAACAGGTTAGTAGGACAGTTACAATAATTGATACATTGAATATTGTTGCCTTCATAGTAGTTACTCAGAGTACAAGATATAGGCATAATATTGTCCAAACAATATTAGCACAAAATATTCTTTTCAAGGGACTAAGAGAAGCTGCAGAAATTAATGCAATAGAGACTAAGAAAACAATACAAAGAATCAATGAATTGAAAGGTTGGTTTTTTGAAAGAATAAATAAAATTGATAAACCATTAGCCAACCTCATCAAAAAGAGGAAAGAAAAAACACAAATTCAAGCACTTAGTATTGAAAAGGGGGAAATCACAACAGATCTCACAGAAATCCAGGAGATCATCAATATCTACTATGAGAACCTATACTCTAATAAGATGGAAAACACAGAAGAAATGGACAGAGTTCTAGACAAAATTGAATTGCCAAAACTAAATCAAGAAGATTTAAAAATTCTAAATAAACCAATATCAGCCAATGCAATTGATTGTTTTTGAGACAGGGTCTCACTGTGTAGTTCAGACTGGCTTTGAGTTCACTATGTAGCCCAGGCTGGCTTCAAACTCACAGTGATCCCACTGCCTCAGCCCCTCAAGTTCTGGGATCCCAGGTGTGCACTACCACACCCTGCAATAATATTGTTGATGATAGCGATGGTATTACTATTTTGAGATTGTTATACAAATAGTAAGAGGTGAAGTAAAATAGTAATATAGTAAATTCATTGTGAACCAAGATTGGGAGAAAGGAAAAGTTGTGAGATTTGTAAAGTTAAATTGTGAGACTGGCAAAAATGAAGTTGTGAGATACAAGATTGGCAAGGCTAAGTAAAAGCAATATAGTCCTGAATTTTATTTTAATGTATTTGAATGTATTGATGAGCAAATTCATCATGCATTTAATCTTTGAACAATGTGTTTTTAATTCTACCAACTAAAAAGCCTCCAAGCCCAAAATGCTTGTGTCCTGGATGGCATTGCTGACCTGCTAAGTGGAGGAGAGACTGCCAGTGCCACTGGCAGTGGCTGGCTAGCCACAAGCTGGGAGGCAAAGTGAAACTAACATTTTTGCTCATGGAGAACTGGAGAGCTGCACTGGGACCAAAAGAACCATTGGCAGTTGGAACCTGCAAGGGAAATGCAGGATATTGTTTCTAGAGCAGCCTTCCACAGTCAACCGTTGGTGAGTAACCTAGGTACAGCACCCATAGCCACAACTGTGGAGCAAGAGCTGGTGGGGATGCCATTGTAGGGAAGGGCTGAGTGCTTGAACCTGGGTTCCAGAGCAGCCCAAACCATGCCTCACACTTCCAAGTTCCTGAGTGGATGAGGGAAAGAGCCACAGGAGACAGCCTCAGTTGGAGAGCAGGCTGGAGGGAGTCCTGGTTACAGGCAGGGGCTGGTGATCACAGACCTGGCTCCTGGGGTTAGAGGCCTGGTTCAGCCTGAGTTACAGAGGATTAGAAGTTCACACTAGTGCTGTGTTCTCACTGTAAGCAGATCGCTACACCCAGCATGGTTCTGGGGGTGGACTGCCACCTTAGACTTCCAGCATGAACAGAGACGTGCCCTGGCTGGAGCTCTGCTCCTTAGCACTAGGCTGAGGGAAAGAACCACATGTCCAAAACCATAGAAAACTTTTTTATTATTCTGTATTTGTATATTTTTAATTTTTAATTTTTTATTCTTTGCTGTTTTCCCCCTTCTGTACACTTTCTCCCACACTTTTATTCCATTATTTTATCATTTCTTCTTTTATTAGTGAATGTTTGCTTGTGTATGTGTCTTTTTCTTCCTCTTGTCTTCTCCTTCCAATATAGTTTGTAGAAGGTAAGGGAATTCTCCATTGTCCCTTTATACCCTTCCTACTTTTATCCATATCTCACCTGACTTCTATCTTCTATCTTCACCTGACTTCTATCTCCTATGTTATTAATTTTCAATTTTTCTTCTTTCTTCTTACCCTGTTCATTTTTCTCCCTTTAACTTTTTCTCTAATATTTATATCAGCCATAAAATCTTTTCCCATCCCCATTTTTCACTACCAATTTTGTGCCAGTTTTCCTTGTTATCTTCATCTAAATATATAACATACCCTTACCATCATTAGGATCTTTTGTCCCCCTACTATTTCCTCCTTCCCATACCACATAGCAGAAGACTTTTTTTAAAAAACTTTTTTCCCTCTTCTCTTCTCCTCTCTGGCATCACCTAGTCCCCAACTCCCTGGGCTTTAGATAACTGATTCTATAAATTACTGTTGAGTGCCTCTTTTTACCATTAGAGGGTATGTAGCCATCACATTTAGTGCACATTAACTGTGGGTCAGGGCTTGGGTTGTTATGATGCTTTCGCTATAACTGTAGATTTCTTCTCTAGGCTAAAGGGAGACATAAAATGGGGTTTCATGGTATGTTATTTCTCAACTACCCTGATAGATACCACAGTAACTGATTAGCTTGTTACTACTGTAGCCAATTTGATTGCATAGGAATAATCCTGACTCAGTGAATAATTTTGTGCTAGTGAATCTGTCTGCTGAATCCACCATCAAACCCAGGAAGAGGGACAGCAAGAATAACTAACCCAAGATCTCAGACTGGATCAGACTCTGCAAGAGTGCCTGCAACCTGGAGGAAAGATGTCCTGAGTCTCAGTTACCTTCAATATTGCCATGGAAAGATTAGTAGAGTTACTGGGGTGTGAGCATGCAGACTCTGGCAAAGAAGTTACTTGGGAATCACATATGCAATGTCTCATTGGAATATTTAGTCTGTGTTCCCATCAGACATCTGATAGGTTTAATTTTTTGTATGTTTCTTATCTGGTAGTGTAGGGTTATGTTACATTCTTTTATGGTTTCCTGTGTTTATTATATTGTTACTTTTGTGTATTTGTTCTTTTGTTGGCTTTGATTTGATAGGTGTCTAGGTTCTCTCCCTCATCTCAGCTCCCTACCTAGTTTCTTCACCTCAAACCCCTGAGACAATAGCAACATATTTCTTTATTCTTTTCTTAAAACATACTTAGCTCCCTCAAGTCACTCCTATGTTTTCTAGTATTATTCCTCAATCCTCCCCATCCTAAGCCTTTGGATTTTCCATATCTTACCTAGCTTATTGTCCTCCATATCAGCAAGTTCTGACAACCACATAGCTTTCCTCAATCACAAAGTAAACCCTCTTTCTCCAATATCTCACTCTTGCTTCCACAAAATATCCTCTGAAAACTCCCAATATTCTTCAGCTCAACTAAAAGTCCACCAATAATAATCAGACCCCATATCAATCTTTTCTTCTCATCTACCATTATTCCCCCCCACAAAACTCTCCCTTAGTTTCTGACACTTCCCATCCAAACCACCTTCCATTCACCCCACCCCATTCCACCTACCATTGCAGAACAACCATACCCTATAAATGGTCATAGTGTGTACAAAGAATAGAAAAGGAGAGAAGTGTAACTGCAAGGACTACCACATAGAAGTGTAAGATTGAATCCATGGATACTGTTATAATCAGAAGTAATTCTTTCAGAAAAACTTAGGGACAGTCAAAATCACTTTAAGTAAATAACAGAAGGAGTTAATACTAGCACTGGACAAAGCTGAAAATTATTCATGGGGAGGCAACATCCTACCAAAAATCTCCATACAAGCTACAAGCTCTCCCCACTTTTCCAGTCCCAACCTTCAGTAATACCCTAAAAAAGAAGGGGAAAAAGAGGGGAACATATATATTAAAACGTATATAGATATATAAATAAACTAAGAAAATACATATAAGAAAATGGGGAAACAAAGAAATAGAAGATCTTTGAACCCCCCCCAACTCTTCTAAGGCAGAGCAAAGGGTCACAAAGGGAAAAGAAAACAAATACCAGGTAGCAGAAATCAATGAAAAGTTTGTAGAAAGGATAAAGAAAATAGATGAGTTCAAAGAGGAAATGAACCAAAAGTTCACAGCAATTTCACCCAATATGTCCATGATGAATTTGGGGGAAATAGCTGAAAAACTGACTGAGCTAACCATAACAATTCAAACTCTGAATGACAGAGTCATCAGGGATATGGAATCCTCAAAAATATGTCAGACAGAAATACCTGAAATGAAAACCGTGTAGAATTCATAAATTGCAGAAATGACCAATGTGAAGACAGAGAGTCTGATATTGAGGACAAAATAGTGAATTACAATAAAGAGTTCAAAGAAGCCAGAAAGGAAATAAGAAAACAAGAAAAAAACTGTGCAGCAGCTACTAGATGACAACAAGACCAATCTAAGGCTAATCAGAGTTAGGGAAAAACTAGAAGATAGTACAGATGTGTTCATGAACATGTTTACAGAAATCATAGAAGAACATTTTCCAAATATAAGAAAAGAGTTTAAAATACAAGTAAGTAATGCTTACAGTGTAGCAGAAAATGCCCCCCAGCCAGTCTGTTGCCCAGGTAATAGTTCCTCTTGCTACTATCTCCTAGAAACGGCTGGTCACTGTGATTCATAGCTGGCCACTATGATGCATGTTGTAGGAACCCATCAAAGACACCCAAGTACTCTACCTCTGTACCTCCCCTTTGCAACCCAATAAAAACCTCCTGGGCCTCGAGGCCTGATATTTTGGGAATGATCCCAATCAGTGCCTGTCGACGTAAGGTCTTGATGGGAAGACACATCTTCAAGATTTCTCAGGTCCCCTCAGAGGTCTGGAAGATTCTTGGCTCCCCAGAGTGGTTCACATCAGACCCAAAAGGGAAGAGGATGCAGTCTGGTCTGGTCATCAGATAAGGTAAGACCCTCCAGGGGCACCCCAGTTAGTCTGTCAGTCCTGCTTAGCTTGAGCAGAAGGAGAGATTGATCATCTCTCATTAGTCAGGACCACCCTCGAGGGAAGGGAGTTGGAATGTTTAACCTCTGAGTACCTGTCAAATGAATGTGTGAGTGACTGGAATGGACAGTGTATGCAATAGGCTGCTCCATCTGTGCACCAAGACTGTGAAGCACTGGTCACAGTGGCTGACTGGGCCTTCACCTGCACTTCTGTGGTGACCAACATAAGGCATAACAGAGGCCTTGCACCTTCCTTAGCTAAGTCGCGCCTAAGTCTGTGAGGGGTAAGGCCAGAGGGCATCTGAATGGTGTCTCTCTCTCTCCATATGGCACCCACCCTTTGTCTGTTGTGCCATCATTCAAGGATACACAACACACATGTAGAGAGCCAGAAATGGGAATTAATTAGTACAGAGTTAAAATGAAATCAAACTGCTGTTCCCTGCATCTGAAGAAAAAAGAGATGTATTCTTCCTGCAAATTCCACCTTGGCACCCTTGTTGGCCTCTGCAGTTGCTGCCAACAGTTTCACCCCCCACTCCCAACTTGTCTACTCCCAGCCAATTGAACTGGTTCCAGTTCAATCGGTCATTGGCTACGTTTGGCCACAGAGCCCCCCCCCGGAGACACGCCTACCCTGGTCAGATGGCATCATCTAATGCCCACCTGAGATGACTGTCAGCAATTCCTTCTGAGTTCCACATTTTGACTGAGGAAAAATTGGACTGTCAGCCCTGACAAATGAGTTTCCATGGCCTTTTCCAAAGGTCGTCCCATCTAGAAGTATAAAGTCAGTCAAGTGATTCTCAAAGACCCCAGTTCTGGACTCAAAAGTCAACTAACCTGGTCTCAACCTCCCAGAGGTTCAAAAACTTGTTTACCTCTTTAAAAAGTCCCTCATAGCTGACCTCACTAGTTTCCTGGCACAAAATATCACTGCACTTCTGATTAATGACACCCAAGCTGCCTGCTGGAAAGGCATAAAAGCTGTTCTGCAATATCTGGCAGAAACTGGCTACAGGAAATAAACTGCACAAATTTCTTGGAGATGTTGGCTTCTATAAAATCTGGATCCTTGAGTTCACAAAAACAATAATGCTTACTCAGACTGTCAGTCTCTGGCAGTGCCCTGTGCAGATACATGGATCCGGCCCCTCAGGGCTGCCTCCCTACTTTGCCTTCATGCTCTAATAGCCATTGTCATTCTGGTCAAGAAAGCTGACAGCCTTACATTAGGCTACCACCTAACTGTCCAGGTGCCACATGCTGTACTGGACCTACATCAGTGGCTCCAACAGCCAGGTCACCCAGTACCAAGGACTCTTATGCATAAATCCTTACCTGACTCTTGTGGTGATAAACCACTCAATCCAGCCCACAAAGCTGGGCCCACCAGACCATGACTGCCTGGCACTAACTGATGAACTGTTCTTGAGCCAACCAGACTTTAAAAATGGACCCCCTGACAGATGCTGAGTACACCCTGTTTATGGATGGAAGTAGCTCTGTTAGGAATGGAGTCCAACGGGCTAGAAATGCTGTGGTCACCTTGGACAAAGTTATTTTGACCAAAGCTCTCCTGCTACTGCTTCCTGCTTCTGTTTGGAAATCTGCCACCAACAATGCCAAACCTGTGCTCAAAATAATCCCCCTCTCAGGATCCAATGGACTGAAACATTAACCTCAGCCAGAAAAACTTTTAATTAGAGCCAAGCCTGCCCCCACTGCATGTTCTGCAAGATAATGCTACAGTGCTGGTACCCATACCCCTGCAGCCAGCTCAAGCTTCAGCATCTGTGTCACTGGCCCTGACCTCCCCCCATTTAAAGATATACAGATAGACAGTGCTCATCTACAACTACAATGTCAGGCTATAATGTAGCCTGACCACAGTGTAGCCTGACTACAATGTCAGGCTAGCCCAAGACATTCCCTACCTACACTGAAAAGACAATAAAAATTTGTAGGGTCCTGCTATGAAAAATCATCCCAAGATAGAGCTTACTCTTGACCATTGGCAGCAATGACAGGCCTGCATTTGGTGCAGAGGTAATGCAAAAAGTAGGTTAAATAAAAACTACATATAGCATACAGGCCACAAAACTCTAGAAAAGCTTAAAAAAAGCTTGTAACCAGCTCCATAAAAATTTATCTGAAAGACCATCTATACTTGTAGACATCCCTGCACACACATATAACCCAGGTGCATATTAATAGCTCTTAAAGTTTCAGAAATCCAGCCTTAGATCCACCATTCCAGAGTCCTTCTGAATTTCTGAAGAATTTACCTGGACGAGACAGCTCCTCTGAAGCTCACTCTGAAGAGACAATGCACTCAAATCCCTGCTCTGGTCACTCTGGATGCTAACATGTTCATGCATGGCTGAAGCCTGAGGACAACATTCACGGGATTGCTCTATACCTCAATGCATTACTCCCCTTGATTTTTGTGCCTTTCAGCCTGCTTATCCCAGTTCTTGCTTCCACTTCAGGTTATGTATATTGTATTGTCCAACTTGGTTTTCGCTCTCCACCCCCCCCTGCTAGCTGTGGTTTTTGCCTTAGCTTCAAGATTTTATGAGCATCCAAGATACATTGGACACTCTCCTAGATCAGATTAACTCCTTCACTCCTTTGCCAGAGTCAACTTAGGGAGAAACCCTATAATAAGGAAAACAAACCACAAAATCTGGGTGGGAAAATTTCAGTCTTGGGGACCTTAGCTAGGGCCAAATCCAAGGACCACTGAATGTTACTGCTTCTAGTTGGGCCTTGTCTCAAAAGATCACATGTAACATGCCCAGCAAAGATTTGCCAGGAAAACTAAAAGAGGGGGCAACATAGCAGAAAATGCCCCCCAGTCAGTCTGTTAGTTGCCCAGATAATGGTTTCTGTTGCAGTTCCTGTTACTACTGTCTCCTAGAAATAGCTGATCACTGTGATGCATAGCTGGTCACTATGATGCATATTGTAGGAACCCATCAAAGACAGCCAAGTACTCTACTTCTGTACCTCCCCTTTGCAACCCCGTAAAAACCTCCCTCTCTGGGCTTTTGAGGCCTGATATTTTGGGAATGATCCTGATCAGTGCCCATTGACATAAAATAAATCTGCCTCCAAATCCTGAGTGTCATTTCATTGTTTCTGTTTGCCGATGCAATAGAACACAAAACAAATATGATGAAAAAAGAAGCTCATCAAAGCATATCCTTATTAAAATGCCAGATATTCAGCAAAATAACCCAGAATTTTAAAAGCAGTCAGGGAAAAACAAAAAATCACATATAAAGTTAAACCAATTAGAGTCACAGAAGACTTCTCAACACAGACTCTAAAGGCCAGAAGAGCTTGGAGTGATGTTAAGCCCCACAAGCAAATAACTTCCAACCCAGGTAACTTATCCAGCAAAGCTATCCTTCAAAATAGATGGAAAGGTAAGGTATTTTCATGAAAAAGACAAGCTCAGAAGATATATGAGTGCTAAACCAGCTGTAGAGAAAATGCTTAATATTCTTGAAGAAACAATGAATCAGACCCAGCTAAAAACAAAGAAGAAACTAGTGAGGTCACTGGATAAACAAGAAAAAAAAAAAAACAGGAAAACAAAAACAAAGGATGCACCAACAGATAAAGAAGGCAATGATAGTAAAAAAAAAAAACACACATCTCAGTAATATCTCTCAGTGTTAACAGCCTCAACACTCCAGTTAAAATACACAGATTCAAAAAATAAAATCCAACACTCTGTTGCATTCATGGAACTCATCTAATCCAAAAAGATATTATAGACTAAAAGTTAAAGTATGGAAAATAACATTTCCTGTGCTAGGATCCCTAAAATAGGCAAGGGGAGCAATACTAATATCAGACATGGCAAACTTCAAGCAAAAACTTATTAGAAGAAACAAAGAAGGTCACTACATATTAGTTAAGGGAACAGTCAAACAAGAAGAGATAACACTAATAAATATATATACACTGAATACTGAAGCATCAATTTTAATTTAAAAAACTGCTAAAATTTAAAAATCTAATGAACACTAACACAATTTTAGTAGAGGATTTTAACATCCCACTTTTGCAAAGAGATAAATCAACTAAACAAAAATCCAATAAAGAAATTTCAAAGCTGAACCACACCCTTGAACATATGGATTTCATTGATATATATAGAGTATTCCAGCCCTCTACAACAGCATATACATTCTTCTTAGCAGCACATGGTACTTTCTCCAAAATAGACCACATACTAGTCCACAAAGTCTGCACAAGTAAATATACAAGAAATTACCTTATGTATACTATTAGACCACTGTGCAATGAAAATAGAAATCAATGACAGAAGAAACTTCAGAAAAGGCAAAAACTCATGGAAAATTAACAAAATATTCCTAAGTAATCAATGGGTCACAGAAGAAAACAAAGAAGAAATCTAAAATTTCTGTAAGTTATGACAATGATAGTACAACTTGCCTAAACCTTTGGGACACCATAAAAGAAGTTCTAGGAGGAAAATTCCTCAAAATCAATGCTCATATTTGGAAAACAGAGGAACTCAAATAGACAACTTATGAAAAATCTTAACATACTTGAGAAACAACAACCAGCCCCACATTGAAATTAAGAGGAAAAATTACAAAGATTAGAAAAGAAATCAATGAAATTGAGACCAAAAAACAGTAAAATAAAACAATGAATCAAAGAGCTGGTTCTTTGAAAGAATAAATAAAATAGATAACCCCTAGCCAGACTTACCAAGAGAAAGACAAAACTCACATCAATGTAATTAGAAATGAAAAAGGTAAAATCACCACAGACACTGTCAAAATCCAGAAGATAGCAACTACTTCAAAAAATTATATTCCAACAAATTAGCAAATTTTGAAGAAATGGAGAGATTCCTAGATACAGATAAACTATCAAAACAAGCCCAAGAAGACAAAAATATGTATAATAAAGCAATAACAATTAATGACATTGACAAAGTAATAAGATCTAACAACTTTAAAAAAGCCCAAGACATGATGGAGTCACTGCTAAATTCTACAAAACCTTTAAGGATGTTATATCACAAATTTAACAGGCTCTTCAAAGAAATTCAAAGGGATGGAGTGCTCGCAGATTCATTTATAAAAGCCAGTATCACCCTGATCCCAAAACTGGATAAAGACCCAACTAAAAAAAAAAACTACAAGCCAATCTCTTTGATTAATATAGATACAAAAACTATCAGCACATTATCAAAAAGATCATCCATCATGATCAAGTATGTTTCAATCCAGAGATGCAAGAATGGTTCAACATATGTAAGTCAATAAATGTAATACATCACATCAACAGAAGCAAAGTCAAAAATCATATGATCATATCACTAGATGCAGAAAAGGCTTTCAACAAAACCAAACAACACTTCATGATAAAAACTCTGAAGAAAATAAATATAGAAGGACCATACTTGAATATGATAAAATCTATATATGACAAACCAATAGCCACCATCATATTAATGGGGAAAAACTAAAAGTATTAATCCCTAAAATCAGGAACATCACAAGGATGTCCACTATCACCTCTTCTATTCAACATAGTACTTAAAACATCAGTCAGAGTAATTAGGCAAGAGAAAGAAATAAAAAGAAAACATATAGGGAAGGAAAAACTCAAATTATCATTATTTGCAAATGTCATGATTCTCTACATAGAAGATCCAAAGATCTTCACCAAAAACCTCTTAGAATTAATAACCATCTTCAGCAATGCAGCAAGATACAAGATCAATGCACAAAAATCATTAGCATTTGTGTACACCAATGATGAACAGGATGAGAAGAAAATTATGAAAATAATACCATTCACAGTACATTCAAGAAAAATGAAACAGCTAGGAATTAACCTAATCAAGGAAGTGAAAGACATCTACAAAGAAAACTACAGTACTTTGAAAAAGGAGATTGAGGAGGACATCAGAAAATGGAAAGATGAACCCTGACAGAAGGAATCCATCAGGCAAGTCAAACAATTAAACATAGGGAGGGAAAAAAAAAGGGGGGAGCTAACAACAGGAAAATAACATGACAAGGATAAGTCAATACACATTAGTTTTGACTATCAATGTTAATAATCTCAATTCACCAATCAAAAGACACAGACTGGCAAAATGGATCAAGAAGCAAGACCCAACAATATGCTGCATACAAGAAACACATTTAATCCAAAAAGAAATACATAGACTGAAAGTCAAAGGATGGAAAACAATACTCCATGTGACAGGAACCCAGAAAAAACAGGGGTAGCTATTCTTTCTGCATACAAAGTGAATTTCAAGTCAAGACTGCTTCAGAGAGATAAAAAAGGTCACTACATCCTCATAAAGGGAAAAATCTATGAGGAAGAGATAACAATCATAAATATATATGCAACACATACCAGTGCACCCAACTATATAAAACAAATATTAACAGGCATGAAAAATCAAATAAACACTAATACAATTGTATTGGGGGAATCTCAACACCCCACTGTCACAAAAAAAAAAAAAACAGATCAACTAGACAAAAAAATCAACAATGAACTATTAGAACTGAACCAAACTTTTGAACAAATGGACTTAGTAGATGTCTATAGAGTATTCCACCCCACAACACCAGAATACACATTCTTCTCAGGTGCACATGGGTTGTTCTCCAAAATAGACCACCTACTAGCTCATAGAACCTGCGTAAGTAAATGCAAAGGAATTGAAATTATCCCATGTATATTATCAGGCCATAGTACAACGAAATTGGAAATCAATAGCAAAAGAAAACACAAGAAGTTCCTAAACACAAGGAAATTAAATAGCACCCTACTGAACAACCAATGGGTTACAGATGAAATTAAAAAAGAAATTAGACAGTTACTACAATTGAATGATAATGACAGTACAACATACCAGAACTTATGGGACACAATGAAAGCAGTCCTAAGAGGAAAAGTTATAGCAGTAAATATCCACATCAGGAAAACAGAACAAGCACAAATAATGGTGAATCTCAAACTTCTAGAAAAAGAAGAGCAGCCTAAGCCAAAAGCTCATACAAAGGAGGAAATTATAAAGATCAGAGCAGAAATTAACCCATTGGAGACTAAAAAACAATACAAAGAATCAATGAAGCAAATAGTTAGCTCTTTGAAAGATTAAATAAAATTGACAAATCCTTATCCAACCTTATTTTAAAAAGGAAAGAAAAGACTCAAATCCATGCAATTAGTAATGAAAAGGGTGAAATCACAATGGACCCTGCAGAAATCCAGAAGAACATCTATATCTACTTTGAAAACTTGTATTCTAACAAGATAGAAAATGCAGAAGAAACAGACAGACTCCTAGATACATATGAATTACCAAAGCTGAATCAAGATATAAAAATCCTAAATAAGCCAACACCAATCAATGAAATCAAAGATGTAATTTTAAAAATTCCAACAAAGAAAAGCCCAGGTCCTGATGGATTCACTGCTGAATTCTACAAGAAATTTAGAGAAGAACTAACACCACTACTTCTCAAACTCTTTAATGAAATTCAAAGGGAAGCATTGCTCCCAAAGTCATTCATGGAAGCAAGCATTACCCTGATACCAGAACTGGAGAAGGACCCTACTAAGAAAGAGAACTACAAGCCAATCTCCCTAATGAACATAGATGCAAAAAGCCTCAGTAAGATACTGGCAAACAGAATGCAGCAAATCGACAAGAAGATTATACACCATGACCAAGCTGAATTCATCCTAGGGAGGCAGGGATGGTTTGATACACATAAATCAATAAATGTAATACACCATATTAATAGAGCCAAGGACAAAAATCTTATGATCATTTCAATAGATGCAGAAAAAATTTTTGACAAAGTCATTCATGATAAAAACCCTACAGAAAATTGGAATAGATGGTCTTTATCTCAATTTGATAAAAGCCATCTATGACAAACCAACAGCCAATATCATACTAAATGGACAAAAACTGAAAGCTTTCACTCTAAAATCAGGAACAAGACAAGAATGTCCACTGTCTCCACTCTTATTCAACATAATCCTGGAAAATTTAGCCAGAGCAATTATACAAGAGAAAGAAATAAAAGGAATAACAATAGGAGAGGAAGAAGTCAAATTATCATTATTTGCAGATGACATGATACTCTACATAGAAGACCCCAAAAACTCCACTAAAAAACTGCTAGATTTAATAAGCAAATTCAGTAGCATAGCTGGATACAAAGTCAACACTCAAAAATCAATAGCCTTCCTGTACATGAATAACAAACTCACTGAAAGAGAAATTAGGGTAACAACACCTTTAACAATAGCATCCAAAAAAATGAAATACCTAGGAATCAATCTCACAAAGTATGTAAAAGACCTCTACACTGAAAACTACAGTACTCTGAAAAAAGAGATTGAAGAGGATATCAGAAAATAGAAAGATATCCCTTGCTCTTGAGTAGGAAGAACTAATATAGTGAGAATGGCCATACTTCCAAAACTGTTACAGATTTAATGCAATTCCAATCAAAATTCCAACAACATATCTCACAGAATTAGAGAAAACAATCCTAAAATTCATTTGGAACCAGAAGAGACCTAGAATAGCAAAGGCAATTCTGGGCAAGAAAGGCAAGGCAGGGGGCATCATAATCCCTGACTTGAAATTATACTATAAAGCTACTGTGATAAAAATAGCATGGTAGCGGCAAAAAAAAAAAAAAAAAAACCCAGAACCAAAGATCAATGGAACAGATTAGAAGATGCAGAAACAACCCCAGACATACTAAGCCACCTTATCTTTGACAAAGGTGGCAAACTCATTCACTGGAAGAAAGATAACCTCTTTAATAAATGGTACTGGAAAAACTGGCTCTGCACATGCCAAAGATTAAAATTAGACCCTTGTCTTTCACTATACACTAAACTAAACTCAAAATGGATCAAAGATGTAAATATTAAAACAGAAACATTAAACCTGCTGGAAGATAGAATAGGTAAAATTCTTGAAGACATTGGTGTAGACAAAGACTTTATGAATAAGACCCCAATGGCACAGGAACTATCACAAAGAATCAACAACTGGGATCTCATCTTATTAAAAAGATTTTGCACAGCAAGAAAAACCAACAACAGAGTAAAGAGACAACCCACAATATGGGAAAAAATGTTTGCCAGCTGTTCCTCAGGCAAAGGATTAGTATTGAGAACATATAAAGAACTCAAAAAAAAAAGACCCCCCAAATTTAAAGACCCAATCCAAAAACAGGCATCTGAGATGAATGCACACTTCTCAAATGAAAAAATACAAACAGCAAGTAAATGTGTGAACAAATGTTCAACATCACTGGCCATTTGAGAGATGCAAATTAAAACAACACTGAGATTCCATCTCACCCCTGTAAGAATGGCTATCATCAAGAAATAAACCAATAACAAATGCTGGAAATGTTGTGGGGAAAAATGAACTCTTCTCCACTGTTGGTGGGAGTGTAGACTGGTATAACCACTGTGAAAATGAGTGTAGACATTCCTCAAAAAACTAGGATTGGAGGTCCCATTCAACACAACTATTCCCCTTCTGGGTATTTTTCCAAAAGAATTAAAAACATCATACCACAGTGACACATGTGCACCCATGTTTATAGCAGCACAATTTACAATAGCTAGATCTTGGAAATGCCCAAATGCCCATCAACAGAGAAATGGATAAAAAAGATGTGGTATTTTTATACAATGGAGTACTACTCAGCCATAAAGAAGTATAAACTGGAGACTTTTATGCAAGGTAAATGGATGCAACTTGAGACCATACTCATAAGTGAAATAAACCAGATGCACATGTGTAAACATTGTATTGTCTCCCTAGTGTGAGAGGCTGAAAGAGTAAATAAGATCCAAAATGTACAAAGATATTGTAAAATGGGGAAAAACTGTTCAAAAGTAAAGAGAAACTGGGATGGGGGAATGGAGAAAAGAAGGAAGGGAAAAGCAATATATATATATATATATATATATATATATATATATATATGATAGTTAAGATAGATACACTACAAATTTCTCTTAGTTCATTGAAAAGAAAGGTTTGTGCTGATATTGTTTGGACAATTGAATGCCAATATCTTGTACCCTGAGTAGCTAATTTAAAGATAACAATACACAATGTATTAACCATTGTGACCTTCATATTATGTTGTTTTGAAATTTTATTCCATTTTTTCTCTTTAAAATAATTTTTTTTAAAAAAAAGGAAAGATGTTCCCTGCTCCTGGGTAGGCAATGTTATGGTTTGTGTCTAGATGTACCTCCAAAGCCTCATGCAGTCATAGGGTTTTGTCAGAGGTAGCTGAATCTAAATTGTGTGATTGATTTGTAGTGCAATGCTGGGATTAAGGGTGCTGGGATTAAGGGTGGGTGATTGCTGAATCAGTGCACTGATTGGATTGGCACAGCCCTAACCCCAATAGCCTGGATACAATATAAAGGACAGAAAGAGGCTGGTCTTGCTCTTGGTTGCTGCTTCTGCTGTCTTCCCCTGGCATGAAAAGTTGCCCCTCTGCCATGTGCCACCCTGCCTTGGAGCCAGCCAATTACGGACTGTAACCTCTACAAGCTGTGAGCTAAATAAACCTTTCCCCCTTTAATTTTGAGTGTTGGGTATTTTGTCCCAGAAATGAGAAAAGTAATTAAGACAGGCAGAATCAATATTGTCAAAATGGTCATACTTCCAAAACTGTTATACAGATTCAATGCAGTCCCAATCAAAATACCAACAGTGTATTTTACAGATCTAGAGAAAACAATCCTAAAATTTATATGGGACCAGAGAGACCCAGAATAGCAAAAGCAATTTTGGGCAACAAGAGCAAAGCAGGAGGCATTATGATACCTGACTTCAAGCTATACTGCAAAGCAATAGTAATAAAAATGGCATGGTACTGGAACAAAGACAGATATGTGGGTCAATGGAATAGAACTGAAGATGCAGAAACTCCCCCAGACACACCCAGCTATTCACTCTTGAACAAAGAGGCCAAAAGCATATGTTGGAGGAAAGACAGCCTATTCAACAACTTGTTATCCATTTGCAGAAGACTGAAACTAGACCGTTATGTCTCACCATATACTAAATTAAAATCAAAATGGATCAAAACATTAAAACAGAAACAGTAAACCTACTGGAATGTAAAATACTTGAAGATATAGGTGTAGGAAAGGATTTTCTAAAGAGAACCTCAATTGCACAAGAAATAACAGCAAGAATCAACAAATGGGATTATATCAGACTAAAAATGTCTGTACAGCAAAATAATTAATAGAGTGAAGAGATAACTTACAGAGTGGGAAAATTTTTTTGCCAGCTATTCCTCAGACAGAGGACTAGTATTTAGAACATACAAAGAACTAAAAAAAAAAATTAAACCACTTAAAATTAAAGATCCAGTCAAGAAATGGGCATGAGAAATGAACAGACACTTCACAGAGGTAGAAATAGAAATGGTCAACAAATATATGAACAAATGCCTGACATCTCTGGCCATTAGAGAAAGGCAAACTGAAACAATGCTAAGATTCTATCTTACCCCAGAAAGAATGACGATCAATAAGAAATCAAGCAATAACAAATTCTGGTGAGGCCATTGTGAAAAGGATTTTTTTTTCATTGTTGGTAAGAATGTAAACTAGTACAACCATTGTGGAAATCAATATGGAGATTTCTCAAAGAACTGAAATTAAAAATTCCATATGACCCAGTGATCCCCCTGCTAGGAATCTTCCCCAAAAAGCTTAAGTCATCACACTACAGCAATACACACATACCAATGTTTACAGCAGCACAGTCCATAATAGCTAGATCCTGGAAGCAGCCTGTATACCCATCAACAGATGATTGGATACAGAAAATGTGGTTCCTATATATACCATACTACTCTGCTATAAAGAATGACAGATTTGAGACATTTGCAGGAAAATGGGTGCAAGTGGAAAATATAATGTTTAGTGAAATAAATCAAACACACGGGCTTAAATATTGTTTGGTATCGCTCATTTGACTGAGGCAAGGTATGAACAAATAGAATAATAATGCATGGGTTGAAGGGGACAAGGAGATGGATCTCTGGCAATAGGGAAGTGGTCGAAGGGGAAAAGCATGAGGGGGTGAGGAGGAGGGGAAGGGGAAATAAGTAGAATAAAGATATGCCGTGTACAGGAACCTACTTCAATTAGTGTAAACATTATATGCCATAACATGAGCTAAAATTAATAATATCAAGAAGAATAAAAAATGGGATAGAGGGATTGGAGGAGGAGGGACAGAGAGGGAGGGAAGGGAAAAGAGGTGAAAAAGAAACAGGCTGTGGTGTGTACATGTAACCACTCCCTAGGACGACTGTAAACTGCATGAGCTGCAAACATGTACTAATAAAATAAAAAATTTAAAATTTAAAAAATATAAACATTGGTATGCTGTGTACCACTATTTAGAAAAGATAGAGGGCCAGTGAGATGGCTCAGCGGCATAAGCGCCTGCCTGGCAAGCACGAGGGCCTGAGTTCAACTCCTGGAACCCACATACGAAAAAAGGGCCGGTGATATCGTTCAGCAGCACGGGCGCCTGCTGGCGCATGAGGTCTTGAGGTCGACCCCTGGTACCCACAAAAAAAAAAAAAAAGATAGAAAATAGCATTGTAGTTTCACAGAGATGAGACAGAGCTTGCTGTCTGGTGGTCTCACTGTTGGCCTCTGGCTCTTGGATTCCCAAGATTAAGAGTTCAGACTTTAGTCCTGTATTTTAGAGTTAATCAGGTTAGAGCCAACTATCTTAACCCAAATAGTCACTCTTGGGACTTGAGATTTAGCACTATTTCTAGAGCTTGGTGAGCCACTCAACCTTTGTAAGCCTTAGTTTCCCTATTTTTAAAAATGATGTGAGAAGTACTGCTGGGGCTGGGGATGTGGCTCAGAAGCAAAGCCCTTGCCTAGCATCTGTGAGGCCCTTGGGTTCCATCCCCCATGCTGAAAAAGATTTAGAAAGTAGTATTTAACTAGAAGGGCTACTGCTATAATCCAACCTGAGAACTTTTGCAATGTATTGAGCACAGGGCTCAGTAAAATATTAGCTATTATAATTTATTTATTCACAATTATTGAACTACCATGTACTGAAGGTATACAAAGTTCTAAGTACCAATGCACAATGGTGAATAAAATTAACATTTATACTTGTCTTCACAGAACTCTTAGTAATGTTGTGAAGAGAATTATAAATGCAATGGGTGAAAGTGCCTATCTGAGAAACTGCAGACAGCCTGTTCTGGAAATGTGTGATCATGGAGGTTTGGCAAAGCAATATCAATTGTGTAAAGCCAAAGTGATGCTTTAAGTTTGAGTTTAAATCAAGCAATGTTACTTGGGCTGGGGAGGAATAGTTCAGCAGTCAAGTGTTTGCCTAGCACCTGGATTGCATCCCTGCAAAACCAACCAAACAAGCCAATCTTTATAAGTGATAGGCAATGTAGTCAGCTCTATAAAATAAAATCAGAATGTTGTTCAGTGAATACAGAATCAGGGTGCAGAGTGTTGAATAGCATCCCCTAAAGCCATGCCCACCTGGAAGCCCAGACTGTGACCTTATGTAAAAAAACCTTTGCAACTGTCACTCATTAGATTAAAATGAGGTCATCCTGGGTTAGGGTGAGTCCAATATCCAGTATTTGTCTTTATAGGAGAGATCACACAAAGAGATAAAAAAAAAAGACAGGTGTGGAAAGATGGCTTTGTGAAGATAAGGAATGCCTAAAACCACCAGGTGCTAAAAGAGATAAGGGCAGATTCTACCCTAGAGCCTTCAGAGGGAGCACTTGATCTAGGGCTTGCAGCCTCCAGAGCTGTGCAGATGATAGATAACGCTGTGGTAAGCCACCTAGGGCCCAGTCATCAGCAATGGCAGCTACAGGAAATGAGTATCCAGGCAGATGGGTTTGTTTGGTGTGAGTGGCTGAGTTTCCTCCTATTGTGGCAGCTCAGAGAGTGGCTTCACCGCATGGCCCTGCTACATATTGAAAGCCACCACACTGCTCCTCCAGCCACTGTGGCAGCTTCTCCCCACACAGAGCTGGGCCCCATGCCCCTTCCTGCATGCCTCAAGTGGACCCACCTCTCCTGCTCCTTGTACTTTCTCTCAGATTGAGTTTGTTTCAATCACCCTGTGCTCGCTAAGATTCCATCACCCTGTGCACCCAGAACAGATGGTACAGAATTGCTTAGAGTGGAGCTTCCATTCACTGCCTTTAGATTCTTCTTCACTTCACTCAGAATCCAGAAGTTGTCCTGCCTGTACCCTCTCACAGAAGTCACATGTGGTTGAGCATAGGCTGGGTTTCCTTGGGGAGAAAGGGGAGTTTTAGAGGGAGAATGACTGGAGAACAAGGAGTCTGCCCCTTTTCCTGTCTCTACTAGATGGACATTAATCAACAGATTGAGCCAAACTCTCATAGGAAGATAGTAGGTCTACCCCCACAGCTGTCTCCTCATTCTTCTCCTCACATTCTATGTTATTTGAACTTAAAAATAAGTGACCTTGGGCCGATGAGATAGCTCAGCAGCATAAGCACCTGCCTGGCAAGCGCGAGGTCCTGAGTTCGACTCCCAGAACCCACATAAGAAAAAAGGGCTGGTGATATCGCTCAGCGGCAGGGGTGCCTGCTGGCGCACGAGGTCCTGAGGTCAACCCCTGGTACCCACAAAAAAAAAAGTGACCTTGAAAATATTGGGGCCATCTAGCAATGACATTGCTCGATGCTCAGAACTGCTAAGAGCCTCCAAAATTTGTATCTTGTTTTTCAGGGGCTTGCTAAAGGCTTGTTTATAAGAGTAAGAAACCGGCCTTCTGTTTGTGAAACAACAAGCAATAAAATAAACACAAACACAGCATACTTGCAAATAGAGGAGAGAAACTAAGCCACTGACAGGAACCTGAGCTGTCTGTTTCCCTGGCTGCCTTCCACCTCGTCAGCACACACTTGCTGCCGACACCTTCCTTAGTGGGCATTGGTCCTCCTGGTCAACCTCAGGTCACAGTCAATCACCTCTGGGTTCCTCTTCCTTCTTCAGGTGCAGCCCCAAGAATTGCAGACTCCATGATATCCATATTTTTTATTCCCAGTCTTGATCCCATGGCAAATAGTAAATGCCTTACGTTGAATATGAGTTATATTTGTAGTACTTATTTTTGCATTTAACTCTTTTTTAATTTTTCATTTTTGTTAGTACATGTTTGCAGTACATAATGATTACATTCACTGCGGGTCATTGATAAATATGCATAACACATCTCAATCATTTATTTCTTTCCTCTTCCCCTCTACCCTCTTTTTTTGGCCAGAATCAGATTCATTTATTTATCTTATAAATCACTGTAGAGGTCTTTTACTTCCTTGGTTAGGTTAATTCCTAAGTGTTTCTTTTTTTGATGTCATTGTGGAAGGTATTTTGTCCTTAATTTCTTTCTCAGTATGTTTGTTATTGGTGTGTAGGAATGCTATTGACTTTGGGGTGTTGATTTTGTAACCTGCTATACTACTGAATTTTGTTATTAATTCTAGGAGTCTTTTGGTGGACTCTTCTATGTAGAGGATCACATCATCTCCAAATAATGATAATTTAACTTCTTCCTTTCTTATCTATATCTTTTTGTCTCTTTCACTTATCTAATTGCTTTGGCTAATGTTTTGAGAACTATATTGAACAGGATTGGTGACAGTGAACATCCTTGCCTTGTTCCTGATTTTAAAGAGAAAGCTTTCAGCTTCTTTCTGTATGATGTTGGCCATTGGTTTGTCATAATTTTTTAACATATTGAGATGAAGTCCTTCTACTCCTATTTTTTTTCAGGGTTTTTATCATGAATGGCTGTTGGATTTTGTCAAATGATTTTTTTTCATCTATTGAGATGATCATGTGATTTTTGTCCTTGTTTCTGTTTATGTGGTGTATTACATTTATAGATTTATGTATGTTGAACCATTCCTGCATTTCTGGAGTGAATCATATTTGGTCATGATATATGATCTTTTCGATGATTTGCTGCATCCTGTTTACCAGTATCTTATCTCTTTTTTGGTTTGGTCCTTTTCTGATTTTGGAATCAGGGTAATGCTTGCTTCCAGGAATGACTTTAGGAGTAGCATTCTCCTTTCAGTTTCATTAATGAGTTTGAGGAGTATTGGCACTAAATCTTCTCTAAAGTTCTTGTAGAATTGGGCAATGAATCTGTCAGGACCTGAGTTTTTCTTAGTTGGTAGTATTTTTTATTTCTTCTTCAATTTAATTGACTGATATTGGATTATTCTGGATTTTTATGTATTCTTGGTTCAGTCTTGGTAGTGCATATGTGTCTAGGAATTTATCCATTTCTTCTGAATTTTCCATTTTATTAGAGTACAGTCTTTCAAAGTAATTGCCAGTGATCTGGATCTTGGCAAAATCCATTGTGCTTTTGCCTTTTTCATTTCTAATTGCATGGACTTGAGTCTTTATTTATTTTGGTAAGATTGGCTAAGGGTTTGTCTATTTTGTTTACTCTTTCAAAGAACCAACTCTCTGATTCATTAATTCCTTGTATTTTTTAGTCTCAATTTCATCGATATCTGCTTTGATTTTTGTAATTTTCTTCCTCATACTAGCTTTGGGTTTGAATTGTTCTTGTTTTTTCTAGGCCCTTGAGGTGCATCATTTGGTTATTTATTTGAGCCCAATCTGTTTTTCTGATGTGGGCATTCAACACTATAAACTTCCCTCCTAAGACTGCTTTCATTGTGTCCCATAGGTTCCAGCGTATTGTACTAGCATCCTCATTTGATTGTAGGAACTAATTTCTTCTTTAATTTCATCTGTGACCAACTGATTATTCAAGAGGGTATTATTTAATTTCCATGTCTTTGCATAGTTTCTGTGGTGTCTTTTGCCATTGATTTCTAGTTTCATTGCACTATGATCTGATAATATGCATGGGATAATGTCAATTATCCTGCACTTATTTAAGCACGATTTATGGGCTAGTATGTGGTCTGTTTTGGAGAGAGTCCTGAGTGCTGCTGAGAATATGTATTCTGTTGTTTTTGGATGAAACACTCTGTAGATATATATTAAGTCCATTTGTTTGAAGGTTTGGTTCAACTCTAATATTTCTTCCTTGATTTTTTGCCTAGTGGCTCTATCCATTTGTGACAGTGGGGTATTGAGAGCCCCCATTACAATTGTACTAGTGTTTATCTGATTTTTTTTATGTCCAGTAGTGCTTCTTTTATGAAGCAGGGTGTACCAGTATTTGGTGCATGTATGTTAATAATTGTTATCTCTTCCTGTTTAAATCATTCACTTAACCAGTGTATGCTGACTTTCTTTGTCTCTTCTGATCAAAATCCACTTGGCTCAAAATCCACTTTGTCTGAAACTAGGTTATCTACCCCTGCTTTTTGCTGGGTTTCTGTTGCCTGGAATATTGTTATCCATCCTTTAATTTTTAATCTGTGAGAGTTTTTTTTTTAATTAAATGTGTTTTTTGTATACTGCATATCATTGGGGTTTTTTTCTTTTCTTTTTTTTTTTTTGTGGGTACTGGGGGTTGACCTCAGGACCTCGCGTGCCAGCAGGCACCCGTGCCGCTGAGCGATATCACCGGCCCTTTTTTGTATGTGGGTTCCGGGAGTCGAACTTGGACTCTTGAGCTTGCCAGGCAGGCGCCTGTGCCACTGAGCCATCTCACCGGCCCCTGGGGTTTTTTTCTTGATCCATTCTGCCAATCTGTGTCTTTTCATGGGGTGTGGGAGACCAGTTAAGGAAGATTAAGACCTAAATTGGCCTTCTCTGTGAGCACAAAGGAGAAAGGCATCATACAGGGATAATGGCATGTTGCAGATTCTAGGGAAAGCTAATACAGCTGAGATTAAATTGTTTACCTGAGCATGTATTAATAGATAATATGAAGCAGATGAATCTTATGTTACTTTAATTCCTTGTACCCATGGATGGATGAATAAAAGGGGGATGAGCCTGGCTGCCCATATATCTAACTCTGTGTCTCTTTGTCATTCATCCTCTTTCACCCTTGGGTCAGGGGAACAAAGTAGCAAGACTAGGTCCCTGCAAGTGATTCCTTGGGTGGGGAAAGCTCAGAGGCATGGGCTGGTTCCCCATGGATGGCACCTGGGAAAGGACCAAGGACCAGGGCAGGCCTAGTTGGTCTCGTACAATTGGGAGATTAAGACTATCCACATTGAAAGTTATTACTGAGAGGTACTGACTTATTCCTGTCACTGCATTATTTTTCCATTGCTTATTTTTTGTTTGTTTGTTCATTTAGCTTCTCATCCCACCAAGTATATTCATTCGTTTTGACTTGTTGACATTGTTGGCTTCATTGTCTCTAAGATATCCTTAAGAATTTTTTATAATGCTAGCTTGGTGCTCATGAATTTCTTGAGGGCTCCTTGTCATGGAAGTATCTTATTTCTCCATTAATTTTGAAGAAAAGTTTTGCAGGATACTTATGTTGCAGTTGGAAGTTTACTTTTAGAGTTTTAAACACTTCACTCCAAGTCCTCCCGGCCTTTAAGATTTGTGTAGCGAAGTCTGCTGTAATTTTATTGGGTTTATCTTTACTACCTTTACATATGATTCATTGCCTTTCTCTAACAGATTTTGATTTTGTCCCTGTGATAGATTCTTCTATTTTGAGTATAATGTAATGATTTCCATCATTTTATTTGGTTTGGTTCGGTTTTGTGCTGAGGTTTGTGGACACTTACAGTCTAAAGCCTTTGTTGCTAGTATAGAGATCTCATTAACTGCTATTCAGTGATGTACTTTGGGCATGGCTAACTATAATTCCTCACCACAGCCCCAAGATCTGACCACCTTGATTAATTTGGGTAGGGAAGATGCAGTGTAATGCAGTGTAATTAGCCCAGCAACTAAGTTCTCTAGGAATGTGCTGTAGTATTGTTAATGTCACAAAGTTCATCTGAGTGTTGGCTTATGGTGAAAGAGCAACAATTATCCAATCCAGTTGGGTTGGATATCACTTGATATCCAATATCAAGTGAATCAGCTACAGTATTATTGTCCAAGACAAATTGGATATTAGCATACCATAAGAACCAATTATGGATTGCCCCCAGGATGGTGGGGCCTGTGAGAAAAGTGTGGGTCCGCGCTCTGCACTCACTTCCTCCATAACCCCCGGGATGGTGGGGTCTGCAAGTAGAGTGTAAGTCCACACTCTGCTTGTGCTTCCTCCATTGCCCCAGGAAGGTGTTGTCTGCAAGAGAAGTGTAAGAACACATGCCTTTGATGGGTGAACCAACCAAAATCCCGAGACCCAGGACAACAGCCAGGCCCCAGGCGCACAGGCGCACAGGCACACACGCTTTTGGCGGGCAGAGTAATCAGTGAGACCAGCAGTGTGGAAGTTTCTGAAGCAGCAGGGAGGAGCCAGCAGTTGGACTCTGGAGAACTCCACCAACTGAAGACCAGTCCCAGCCCCTACATCCAGAGGCCAAGATCAGCTTTATACCCAGAAAACCCACGGAGTTGAAAAAATTTTAGCCAACTGTCCCTCAGACAAAGGACTTCTATCTAGAACATATAAAGAATGGAAAAAATCAGTCCCCCCAAATTCAAAGACCCAATCTGAAAATGGGCATCTGAGATGAACACACACTTCTCAGATGAAGAAATACAAATAGTAAATAAATATATGAAAAAATGTGCAACATCATTGGTCATTCAAGAGATGCAAATTAAAATAACACTGAGATTCCATCTCACCCCAGTTAGAACAGCTATCATTAAGAATTCAACCAATAACAAATGCTGGAGGGGCTGTGGGGAAAAAGGAACACTTCTCCACTGTTCGTGGGAGTGTCGACTGATACAGCCACTGTGGAAATCAGTGTGGAGATTCCTCAAAAAACTAGGATTAGAGATCCCATTCAACCCAGCTATTCCCCTTCTGGGTATTTTTCCAGAACTAAAAACATCATACCACAGCAACATATGTGCACCCATGTTTATAGCAGCACAATTTGTAATAGCTAAATCTTGGAAACAACCCAGATCCCTATCAACCGAGGAATGGATAAAATGATGTGGTATTTTTATACAATGGAGTACTATTCAGCTATAAAGAAGGATAAACTTGAGACTTTTATAGGGAAATCGATGCAACTTGAGTTAAGTGAAATAAATCAGACTCGCATGTGTAAACATCATATTGACTCCCTTGTGTGAGAAACTGAAAGGGTAAATAAGATCTAAAATGTACAATAGATACTGTGAAATGGGAAGAAACTGTTCAAAAGGAAGGAGAAACGGAGGGGGGATAGGAGAAAAGAACTAAGGGAAAAGGAAATACATATATATATATATATATATATATATACCCACAAGATAGTTCATATAGTTATACTACTAATTGCTATCAGTTCATTAAAAAGAAAGGTTTGTACCTATATTGTTTGATCAATTTTTCATGCCTATATCCTGTAATATGAGCAACTACTTTGAAGATAACAATATGTAATGTACTAACCATTGTTACTCTTCTACAATCTTGTTTCGAAATTTTGTGCCGTTGTTTTTATTGTATTGTTTTTTCCCTTTAAAATAAAACAAACAAACAAAGAAAAAAGAACAAATTATGTGCCACCCTTAATCCTAGGGAAGAAAACCACAATTAATGTGTAAACATTAAAACAACCCAGGTATTGACTTACAGCTAGTATGTACTAAATGTGACAGCTACATCTCTGCTAATGATAGAAAATAATTCAACAATAATTTTACTAAGTTAGCTATCAAAAGATTAAATATTAAAGATATTAATATTCTGGGGAAATGGAAGGGAAAAACTTTGAACTTTAAGCTCTATGATATGAGGAGGAGAAAGAAGTGAGTTCAAACCGTCAAACCCTCCTTGGAATGGTGTCCAACCAAGCCCTCTCTCCTGGGGTATGATGGGTACTTGCACTGGAGTCACTCACTAGCTGTTGCCTGTCGAAGGAGTCACATGGGAACAGAATCCTGCACTGTCCCTGCAGGTCACAGCATCCGCCAGTCCATTCTCCCACCGTGTTTTCCCCTGAAGCCCTCTGGAGTCCCCAGCTTTCACTTTGTCTCTGTAGATTCTGTCTTCCTTTTTCTTTTTTTTTTTTTTTTTTTTTTTTTTTTTTTTGTGGGTACCAGGGGGTCGACCTCAGGACCTCGCACGCCAGCAGGCGCCCGTGCCGCTGAGCGATATCACTGGCCCCTTTTTTGTATGTGGGTTCCGGGAGTCGAACTCGGGCCCTCGCGCTTGCCGGGCAGGCGCTTAAGCCGCTGAGCCATCTCACCGGTCCTGTCTTCCTTTTTCACAAGCCACAATCCAGGAGCCAGGGAGAGAGTGCAGATTGTCTCTTCCCTTCTCTGTGTTGTGTTCTGTCTCTTCAACTTCTCTCTGGGTTTTCATTTTCCTATCAGATCCTGGTTCCTGGGGATCTACTACCCTCTATTTTTTCTTCCCAAAGTGTTATTTTCCAGTGTCTGGATTCTGCATCTCAGAGAGGCTGAGTTTTGCTTACCATTCTGCCCCGGTGTTTAACTCTTAACACATACCACATGATAACATGTTGTTAACTGCTGACCCATTGGAGTATGCGCAAAACAAACTTCATTTTTCTCTCCCACTATCTTTGAACCGCATTCATGGAAGGCAATCATCTCCACCTGCCGAAGGGGCCCCAGAAGCATGTGTTCAGGGTTTGACCCGCAGCCTGGGACCTGTGGGGAGGTAGGAAGTGGGGCTTGGCAGGAGGAAGTAGGCCAGAGGCATGTACCCTGGGAGGGGATATTGGAACCTCAGTCCCTCCTCTCTCTCGTTCACCTTCCAAGCCACCATGAGATAAGCAGATCCCTTCTGCGACATGCTGTCACCATGATGGGCAGAGCCACCACAGACCCAAAGCAATAGGGCTAGGTGACCATGGACCAAAACCTCTGAAACCATAACCAAAGTAAACCTTTCCTCCTTTGAAGTTGTTTATCTCAGATATTTTGTACAGCAACAGAAAATGATAGGCTGTCCTTGGTTGGAAAATTGGGTACAGACCTGACTTCTCAACTTACTCTCTGAAGTAAGACAGCTCTGTGGTCATTATAGAGTCCTAGAAATAAGAATGTTTCACCTGAAGTATTAATCGAATGCTTCGGCCCTCCCTCAGGGCTGAGTCCTTCGCATGCCCACCCCCAGGTGCACAGCCTGCATTTGGGGGAGGGCCATGGTCTTCTCACCTTTCCTGCACTCGCTTTTGTATTTGTTTCCATCGGGGCAGGGGCGAAGGGATGGCGGAGGGGCAGTGTTCACTGGCTGAATGGCTCTGCTCACTGGGCCTGGTAGACAGCGAAGGAGCACCAGGCGCCTCGTGCGGCTCTTCCTCGGGGATTCTGATCACTGGGGCCTTCTGTGTTCCTCAGACCTCTCCTGCCTAGAGGCTGTTTCTTCCCAGCACTTGGGGTCTGCCATCATCCCATGCTGAGTTCTCTGCTCCTTCTCATCAGCCTGCTTGACTGGACTCAGGTGAATCCACGTACGTCTTCTCTTCTGCAAGACCCCTGGGCCACGGGGCCATCTGTGTGTGTGCCTGGCTCTACCAAACTCCAGGCCCATGGCGGCTCCCAGTGCCACTGCATCTATCCCATGTTCCCCGACCACTTTCATATTCTTAGGCATGAGTTACCAACCCTCAGAGCTCCCAAACGCAAGGGACTCATCCAGATCTCTCTCTCTCAGTGGCTCCCGCAAAGTCCCTGCAGTAGGCTTGAGGTGAAGGAAGACAGCACCCACCCACCCTTCTTCCCTCTTCTGACCCCTTTTTATATTCTGCATCTAACTGAGGGCTCCCAGATTTATGGAGCCTGTTCCCAGCATTTCCTTCACAAGTCATGCTTACATTGGTCCCTGTTATAAGTTGTACTAGCATTTCAGTAAAAAGTGCAATATTATGTTGGGTTGTACATTTTCTATGGACATCTTTGTCTTCACAAGAAGATGAGCTTCCTGGGGACAAATACCTGCCCTGACATTCAGGGTGTCTGTGGAGCTTGGTACATTATGGTAAACACAACCGGGCAACACAGGGGTGTATAAAGCCTCAGTGATGCCTCTCTACACACTGGTTTCATCCTCTTGCTTTAGTATTTCCAAAAATGAACAAAATCTATTTGAATATGCTATTGCTTGACTTCAAATTATTAGGTTTCAAAATATTTTGTCTCAAATTCTCAAACTATACCACCCTATTCTATCTTTGTTGAATGTCTTTGCATAAGCAGTTTAACTCAAGTGCAGAAAAAGAAGTTAATACCCCAAAACCTACTGAGAGCACCTAAAATGAAGTAATTCCCAGGGACCTCAGCACAGATGAAATAATAGGAATCATCCGAGTCAAGATGCTTTATGTTGCCCATGACAGACAAATATTTTTAACTAACTTAAGCAAAACAACCTCAAGCATCGGCACATGTGAGGGGCCTGTGGGACTCACAGGACCAGGCCTGCCTGGCCTCTCAGGGCCTTACTCCTGCTGCAGGTGGGCTTCCTCCCCGTGCGGGGGAGGCAGCTTCTAATGGCCTCTGAGCAGAGTCCACGAGCACTGTCACTCCCAAGCGAGAGGCTGCCTTCCGCAGCCGCTCAAGAGCAAAGTTCTGGAGAGGATTCAGCATGCAGCGCAGATGAGAGGAAGGGAAGAGTGACACCAAAGGCAGGCAAGCGCAGCTGGGAGCACAGCAGCCCCCAGCACGGAGCCCCAGTGCCACTGATGACAAAAGAAGCCATGGGTCGCCTGGACTTACTCCGATGACTCACCTTCCCTGTGTCTGCACCTTCATTTCACTTCCCAGATGGGCTTCTATGCCAGAAAAAGCAATTAAGGTCACGGGTTGAAATGTACCCCCTCCCATGTTTTGAAATCTTAACCCGAGTACCTCGGAATCTGGCTGGTTTTAGAGACAGGACCTAGGGAAAGGGGATTAAGTTAAATGAGGTCACCAAGGTGGGCCCCCTTCCAGTGTGACCGGAGTTCCTATGATGTAAGGTTAGGACACAGACACACGTAGGGAAAAGCATGAGAAGACACAGGGAGGAGACAGCTGCAAGCCATGGAGAGAAACCTCAGGAGCACCCACCCTGCCGGCACCTCGATCTGGAACCTGCGCCCTGCAGGCCACGGTAGAAAGCACTTTGTTAGGCAGCCCTCACAAACCAAGACAGAGGCCAGGTACCCTCATATAAACTGAAGTCCAGGAAAGGAGGAAGGTGAGTCACTGCCTCTTTTGAATTTCCTGGCACAAAGAGAGGGTGATGTGTGCTACTACTGCGCAGTCCCTGCAGAGCTCTGCTCTGCAGGAGACCGGGGTCGGGGTGTGGCGGGGGCAGGGGCGAGCCACCGACCGCTGCGATCCATCTGGCTTCAAGAAGGAAGCCTGGCACCTGGCAGCCTGTGACTGGGGCTGAATCACAGCACTAGCACGACCCTGCCCGACCCAGGGAACAGAGCAGATGGCAACAGAGCAGCAGGAGGAGGCCCCTCTCCCTCTCCTGCCTTCAGGCGGTGCCACATGGAGCCCCATCTGGTGTCCGCGAGGCCTGCGTGGGGTGCACGACAGCAGAGGAGGCTCCAGAAACTCAGCGCTGAAGATGAATAATCCTGGGGTGCTGTATGTTTAAGAATAAAAATTAATATAAAAAATTTCATAACCAACAAAATGCTACTGATATTTCCTTATGCCTCTCGCTCCAACGTGGTTAGCACAGAGCTTTTACCAATCCTGTCTTTATTTAAAACTTTGATATTTTATCATTTTTTGCATTAATTTCAATCTTTAAAATTATTGCATTAAAATATCACTCATCTTAAATTACATTTAACTGTTCACATACACACACACAAAGGAGTACAGATTTTTTAAATGGCCATCTGTACTGTATTTAGTAGAAATGTTCTCATATCAATGTTTTAGATTTTTGTTTGGTTTTGGGGGGCTCTGGGGATCCAACCTAAGGCTTCAGATGTACCAGGCAAGCGCAGCATCCCGGAGCTACACTCTAGGTCTCCTGGTTTGATATTTTACTGTATTGACATCGGGTGTCACCATTAGGTGTGCCATTGTTGTAAATTTCCATAAGTTTATAACTATTTCAAAATTAGTGTTTATGAAAATAAATTATTTTTCTAAATTACTGAATTTGTTGGCACCCAGCCCAGTGTGAGCCCCAGGTGAGTGCCCGTGGTTCCTTGGGCCCCTGTCTGCCCCTCTTTGTCTGCTGTTCCTCTCAGAGTGATGGGAACCTCGACCAAGAATCTTACCTCAATGAATTACAGAAGCTTTAGCTTCCCCTGGGGCCAGCCACACAGACTCTGGCCACCAACGGCCACCTGCCCCAGCCCCTGGGAACTCATTCTGTGGGGGACACTGTCCTGCTGTTTCTTCCCGTAAATGTCCTGGGAGAAAGGTTCGATCATGAACAGCAAAGTGATAAGCTTTTTTTTTTTTCTCTGACTAGTTCAGTTCCATTTCCAGTATAGACTACTCAGGCTATAAGCCAATAATGTTGTGTTCTATTTAAAATTTGAGTTCTGAGTTAGGGAGTATAGTTTTAACAAACCCTTGGATGACTCCACTCCTCCATACCAGTTCTTGACTTTTCATGTTGGAATCTTCTAGATCAGCACCACTCAGGAACTTTAGAAGTACATATTCCCAGGATCCACACTGGGTCTACTGAATCAGAAACCTTAGGAGTTGGACCATCAATATGTGTTTGCAAAACCTTCCAGGTGACTCTGATGCATGCTGAAGTTTGAGAGCCACTAATTTAGAACTTAAAAAAAAAAAAAAGTACTCCTCCCCCTCCAGAGATATTTATTTATTTATTTATCTGCAGTGCTGGGGGGTGGAACCTATGGTCTTGCACATGCTAGGCAAGCACTCCACCATTAAGCTACTAGCTACACGCCCAGACCTTCTTTTTAAACATTATTTTGAGACAGGGCCACTAAGTTGCCCAGGATGACCTCAAACTCAAGACCCTCCTGCCTCACACTCCGAAGTAGCTGGGCTTTCAGGCCCAGAGAGTCTGATTTCATTGGTCTGAGTTAGAGGCCTGATGTTGGGCAGTTAAAGGAATTCAGGCAATTCCGGCGAGAGGGCCGCTGCGTTCCACCGTGTCTGCATTGGATCTGCGAGTCTGTTTCTGCTTCTCCAGGGTAGTTCTTCTCTAGGTGTTTGTTTCCTTCAGAGAAATCAAAAAACCTCCTGTAACAATAGACTAATGAGTTGAGGAGACATAAGATGCCTTCAAGGAAATGCCCTTCTGAACACCCGTATCTCCCAGGGAGGCTCCTTGATTGGCAAGGATTTCAGTTTGCATATCCTTTTTCCTCTCCTCTGCAATTGGGAGAACCTTACAAATGGAAAAGAAAAGTTCTTCTCTACCTGGTCTGGGACAGAATCTTCTCCTTATATAAGTCACATCTCCTTCTGGGAATATCAATTATTCCTGATAAAATGCATAAGTAATTTTCTTATCACATTTGGAAAGATTAAGATGTGTCCTGCGAAACCAATCACCCACTTACCATCAGTCACATGTCTAGGTACTTTTAACCAAACACCTTGACTTTCTTGTATCTGGCCTAAGAACTGATTATCATAACATTTTCTTGATCAATAAAATAACACTACTACTTGTGGGTCTTCACTGGCAGGCAGCTTCTCTGTTACAGCAAGATTGTACTAAAACTTTGGTATATTCTCAGGATTTACAGTCTGGACATTTTTTTAAGACTGACAAAAAAATCAGGAGGGCGCGAGGTCCTGAGGTCGACCCCCCGGTACCCCCACAAAAAAAAAAAAATTCAGGAGGTATCACAGTTCTGGACTTCAGTTATGCTACAAACTACCATGATAAAAACAGCATGGTGTTGGCAAAAAAAAAAAAAAGAAAAAACAGGTATATGGAATGCAACAGAACAGAGGATGCAAAAATAACACTAGGGACATTCAGCTACCTGATCTTTGACAAGGGGCCCAGAAACTTCCCCTGGTGGAAAGAGCCTCTTTAGCAAACGGTGTTGGAAAATCTGCCTATCCATATGCACAAGACTAAACCTACACCCATATCTCTCACCATGCACTAAACTAAAATCAAAATAGATCAAAGATCTAAATATTAAAATAGAAACAATCTGCTGGAAGATAAATTAGCTCTTGAAGACACAAGCATAGGCAAGGACTTTCTCAACAGAAATCAAATTGCATAAGAAATAATACCAAGAATCAGTAAGTGGGATCATATCTTTTTTTTTTTCTTTTGTGGGTACCAGGTGTCGAACTCAGGACCTCATGCACCAGCAGGCACCCGTGCCGCTGAGCGATATCACCGGCCTTTTTTTCGTATGTGGGTACCGGGAGTCGAACTCAGGACCTCACGCTTGCCAGGCAGGGACTTATGCCACTGAGCTGTCTCACTGACCCTCAAATTTTAAAGCTTCTGTACAACAAAGGAAACAGCGAACAGAGTGAAGAAACAACCTATAGGGCCAGTGAGACAGCTCAGCAGCATAAGCGCCTGCCTGGCAAGCGTGAGGTCCTGAGTTCGACTCCCAGTACCTGCATATATAAAAAAAAAGAAAGAAACAACCTACAGGATGGGAAAATATTTTGCCAGCTATTCCTCAGAGGACTAATATCAAGAATATATAAAGAACTCGAAATATTAGACCCCCAAAACAAATGACCCAATCAAAAAATGGGCAACTGAAATGAACAATAGTTTTCAGAAGAAGGACAAATGGCCAATAAACATGAAAAAATATTCAACATCACTGGCTATTAGAGGAATGCAAATTGTTACAACATCAAGATTCTACCTTATTCCAGAAAGAATGGCCATTATCAAAACATCAAATAATAACAAATGCTGGCAAGGCGACAGGGAAAAAGGAACTCTTCTATATTGCGGGTGGGAGTGTAAAGTAGTACAACCACTATGGAAATCAGTATGGATTCCTCAAAAAACTAAAACTAGAAATTCCAATTGACTCAGCTATTCACTTTCTAGGTATGTTCCTGAAAGAGTTAAAGACATCGTATTACAGTGATACATGCGTGCTTGTGTTTGTAGCAACACAATTCATAATAGCTAAGTCTTGGAAGCAGTCTATATATCCATCAACAGATGAAAGGATAAAGAAAATGTGGCATTTACACACAGTGGAGTACTACTCTACCATAAAGAAAGATACACTTGAGTCATTTGTAGGAAAATGGATGTACCTTGAGACCATAATGTGAAGTGAAGTAAATCAGACTCACCAGCTTAAATATTGTGTGGTTTCTCTTAGTATATGTGAAACCCAAAATATAAACAAAGAGCAAAATAAATGATAAAAGATACTTCCAACAATAAAATTACAAAAAATTTAGATATAAATCCAACTGGCTTTTATTTGTGGCTTCTGAGTGGGTCAGCTTTCATTTTATTTAAAATAGAATGAGAGGTCCAACTAACCTCTCAAAGCAGTGGGTTTTACAAAGTAGAAACAAAGAAACAGGATGTCAGGAAAAAAGCTAATTGGTTAACTTTAGATTACTTTCTTGTAAAGGCTGAAGCAAATAAGACTTCCTTTATACACTGTCTCGGCAGATCAGAATCTTTTTTTGTGAAAAACTTGTCTGTTTTGAGATCCATCTGCTTTCTTAAAGGTTCAGTTTAATTATGTGGCATCCAGCATGAGTGACTCCATTTTGGTTTGGTCTAGCTGGCTGGGGCCTAGTACAGGAGGTCAGTCCAAAATAATGCCCTCCTATAATTTTGTTTAACAATTCAAGTTAGGTAAATGTAACATGTTCACTAAGAACAATTTGATGTAATGCAAACAATGCAGAAGTACAAATAGCAGTAAAAAATAGTACCCATAGGATCCCATTCCCCAAAGTTAACCACTTCTAGCAGATGTGTGTCCTTCAGGCCATTTCCTATTCATTTGTTCATTCATTCATTCATTCATTCATTCATTCATTCATTCATATAGGAAGCCCTTCTGGACCTCGTCGTGGTCTGGAGTCCACATTTATAATCCCAGGGAAAAGTTATTGGAATTTCAATAAGTAATTCCAATCTACCACTTCCAATGCAATTCATGGCGAGAATAAAGACACTAAGACATAATTGCAGTTGTGGGGAGCCAAGGGGGTCCTAAGTCCAGCTAGAATGATGGCTACCCAGAACAAAGGCCTTTATCAATTCATGAAGAGGGGTGTGGCTCAGGGATGAGTGACTGAGAGAAAGGCGGGAAATACATGAGTGCTGTGAGCTGGGCTAGGTAAGAGGCCTGATAGCACCTCCGCAATATGCAGAGAGAGAGATGCAGAAAGAGTAACCTGCATATCACAGAGAGAGTATCTCGTGCTTAGGGGTCAGTGTTTTGGCTGTAATATGTAATCTTCATGCCCTGAGACGTCATAGATTCTTTCTCAATTCTCAGTCTCAGCTGACAGCGCAGCGTCACTTGGCCTAGCTCACGCATACTACTTGGGAGCTATAGGCAGGGCATCACTTTACCTGTCGCATTGCTTCAAAGACTGCACATCAGCAGCTCCGCTAGACCCATTTGCATCGGTTGAAGCCAATTGAGGGGATAAAGACAAATCTTAGCCAGCTCTGCACAGATCAATATGCGGAAATAGGGCCAGGTTTAGCCACATGGAGACAATTGCTCTTCTTTCAAGGAGAGCCATCCTGGTGGTCCCCCGCAATTCATACAACACTTATCAGTCACTTCTGTTGTCCCCGACAGTGCAGGAGAGATCTTTGTGAGAGAAATGAACATAGTCCATAGACCTTACATAAGCATAAATACAAACATTCCTGCATGATTGTTTGAGTTATTAATAAAAAAACTAACTCCTGGCTCCACTTTCTTTTTCTGCTGTGGGTTCACCAAGGAAGAGGAGAGATCCTTGACCAGACTGTGCTGCCTCTCCTTTACCCTCTCCACTCCACCCTCCCACCCTGGCCAGACCAGCTCTAGGGTTCCGTGTCCTTTGAGGAGGATTAGTATGGATTGCACCAGAGAAAGTTCCTGAGATCAGCGCAGATAAAAGGGGAAGGTGGAAGGCACTGAAGGGAGATTCCTCAGCCCTGAGGGAATGGAGCAGATTAAGGACCACTGGAGGTGACAGTAGCCAAGCTCCCTTGTACCCAGCCATCCACAGTGCATGATTTTGAGGTTGCCTGAGGAGGCAGCACTCCAGGTGGGTGTGTTTGGGCCCCTGGTGCAAAGGCCCCAGCTCCAGCATGGAATCAGAGTTGCAGACTTTTCAAATGGGTCACTAAAGCTTGGGCACTGCACCCCCGGCTGTGACCAGGATGGATTCAAACCATGCTGGTAACCGTGCTGGTAAACGCCAGTGGTCACCTGTGTGCCTCCAGAGTGATAAAAATGGATGCTGAGCATCCCACTGGTCAGTAGATGACCAGTGGTCAGTGGATTTGGGAAATCAACCCTTCACTCAAGTGCCATGAAGCAAATGCACACTCAGAACACACACACACACACACACACACACAATCTCCTACTTGCATACAAACACACTGCAGTCACATCAATCAACTCCTAACTCTCTATCACCATTTTTTTTTTACATTACAGAGAATAAAACTGCACCAGAAGCCTCTTCTTGCTAAAGACAGGGCTTATCACTGCTGTCAAAAGTAAGCACCCCTCAGGAAAAATGCTGAAGGAGTTTACCCTAAAATGAACAGATCTCTATTCCTTACAAAGCTTGGCCTGCCCAGGCGGTACTCATGGCTGTGTGAGGTGGCGGGGCCCTGGGGGTATGAACTCCTGAAAATGTACAATTCCTAAGCAGTCCCACGATTCCCTGGGGGTCAAAAGTGTTACTATGATCAAAACAGATTAGGACACCCCTTCCTCAAAAAAAGCAAGCTCTGCGTTAAAAACAAACACAACAATGCAAAACAAAAACGTCCAGTGTTATTGAGGTATATTTTATACATGATAAAAATGTACTTATGTATTTTAAGAGGGTAATTCACTAAGTTTTGACAAATCCACGCAGAGAATCATTTCCATTCTGCCTCAAAGTTCCCTCAGGTGCTCTGAAATCAGTTCTCCTGCCCAGGCACCCACCGACCTGCTTCCTGTCACCGTGGGTTGGTTTTGCCTTTTCTAAACCCTCACGTGAAAGGAATTCTGCAGTACGTAGTCTTCTGCACCTGCCTCCTTTCACTGGGCCTGATTATTTGAGATGCATCCTAGTCTGCACACGTCAGTACAGCGTCCTGTGTATGGCTGAGCGGGGGCCACTGCAGGGATACCCTACAGCTTAGTAACCTCTGGGTGGGTTCTTGAGCATTTCCAGTTTTGTGTACTATGAATAAAGCGAAAAAAGCTCTGCTTGTGTATGTTGTAAACGTTCAGGGTTTGTGTATCATTTCAGATGGAAAAAAACACTTGGGTTCTCAAAAAGAAAGGAGGAAGAAAGGAGGAGGGAAGGGAGGAAGGAAAGTGAGAGAAATGGAGGAAGGAAGGAAGAAAAACATAGGTAACAGAACAAAAGCTTAGTGTTTGGAGCCAGCGTGTACTGGGCTCAAAGCTCAGCCGTGCTTATAGTTATGACTGTCTGAATAATTGAGCATGTTTTTTCCTTTTCATAAAATAATCAATTAATTTAATTAACACCAATTTTTTTGTAGGATACTTGATAGTATCCTTTTGTAGTACCTACAAAAGTTTCGTTTGGTTTTTGTTTGTCTTACTGGGGATTAAACCCAGGGCCTTTGCACTAACCTATATTCCCAGCCCTTTTCTAAATTTTTTATTTTGAGACAGGTTCTTGCCAAATCGATAGATTGCCCAGGCTGGGCTGTATCCTCCTGCCTCAGCCTTCCAGAGTGCTGGGATTAGAGGTGTAATACAAGAGAGGAAAGAAGTGCCTGGACTAGCCCCCAGAGCCTGATAAACTCAGCGGGTAAGATGTACCTGTGAGTAATTTCTCGGAGGACTTGGCCCAAGTGCCTATTGTCTGGTTCAAACCATGTTGTAGAGATGTATGGTCATTTTTAATCATGCTCTAAGTCACCCCTTTTGAACTGATTACCCACCCCACCCCACCACAGCTGAGGTCACCTTTAGCTTGGTAGGGAGTGTGGATAAGATGTGGAGGACTTAGGTCTGCGGCTCCGTTAGTGACGGGAAGCTCCTGCCCACCAGCTCTGCTTGTGTATGGCGCAAACCTTCAGGTTTTGTGTAGGACCGGAACGTTCAGTTCAGGACCTCTCTGGAGAAGCAGACTGAACCTGGGCCGGACCTGCGCGACAGCGGCTGGGAAAGGCCGGCGGCAGGGAGCGCGGAGCCGTAGCTCCTGGGGCCTGTGCAGCCAGATCTCCCTCCGGGGGAGTCATGGGAAAGAGGCTGAAGCATGCTGTGACTCGGAAAATGACCACCTGCACAACCTGGAGAAACAAAAGAGCTCAGGAAGATCACGTCAGCTCCAACACAGAGGCCGGGAGCCGGCGATGGGAGTCTCGTGATAGCTCCACCTCTGTTCCGTGCAAATCCCCCTGGGAGCTCAGCGTCTTCATCAGTAATGAGTGGTTGGACCACATCGCTTCCAGCTCTGCCATCCTGTAATTTTGTGATACTGATTAATCCATGGATATTAGTGCTGGGAACTTGGCTCCGTTACCAAGCTTCCGTTGCTCATCAAGCCAGCCCCACATGAAGTAACTCTGAGAAAGAAAGGGACAACTGTAAGGACTCCTGAGGCAAAAGACAAAAGCAAGGCAGCTGGAAGTGGGGGTTAGAGTATGCTTAGTTCAGTTTTGGACCCGCTTTGGACCTGCTGTAGACATATACATATATATGCATATATATATATATTTTTTTTTTTTTTCTTTACTGGGGATTGAACCCAGGGCCTTCCTATTGAGCTACATTCCCAGCTGGGATTACTGGGAATTACATGTGCTACCATACCCAGCTATCATACACACTGTTAAAGGTATCTGCAGTACAAAGCTGGAGGTTAGATGAATAAGTCATAGCTGAAGAAGTTAAGATTGGCATTTATTGGCAAATAAGTTTATTGAACACTTAGTGCAAATATCATTCACATAATCCACAAACATTTGTTTAACATGTATTATGTCAGTAATTACTGTAGAAAACATGTTTTAAAAGTAGGTACATAGTTGTTTTCAGGAATACACCATATAAGTTGCATTTGGGTAAGACAAAAATAGTTTTGCTACAGGGTGGCTAAAGATGAATTCTATAAGAGAAATTCAGGTCATTTTAAGGGTTTGAAGGAGGTATGAGGACTGGGGCATCAGGGAAGTTTCGTGAAGGAAATGACATTTGAAAAAGGCTTTGAAGAAAGAATGAAATTTGTAGGTGGCTTTGGGGGCTGAGGAGAGCGTTCCAGGGAAGAAAACTAGAGCAGGTGATGCTAGCACACAGAGTGGGAAAGCGGAGCCATTCAAGTGCTGGCAAGAAGCCTGGTTGAAGTGGGTTGTAGGCTGTGAATGAAGGAGATGTGGGAATTAAGCTCTGGGCAGGTCAAGGTGACATTATTGAGTGTTGGGAGGCTGCAGAGGTCCTTATTCTGGAGCATAACGGGAGGGTGCTCTTCCCATTTTGAGCAAATCCGTGTGGTGGTCTGAGCCGAACCTTAACATATTTATCTGGCTCCACCGGGTAGGACAGAGTGAATTTGAGATCAGAGCCAGGTGAACTTCTAGGTCTAACCCTGAAGTCTGGCTGAGTCCAAACAGGGAAGTGGTGAGTGGAGAGATACCGATTAATCCACAGCTGTGAGATGCTAGGGATGGGGCTGGGAACTTGGCTGCCTGCGGGCAGCGGGGCCGAGGTAAGAGCAAAGCAGCAAGAAGTTGGAGATGCCACTTAGCTGTTGCCAGGTCTACATACAAGCCATGGAGGTGGAGAGATGGATGAGGCTATTACAGACAGCTAAGTTAAATAGACATTAATATACAGCAAGAGAGGTACTGTATTGGGCCCTTAAGGAAGTCAGCACAAAAATATAGACATCAGAATTGTAGCTGGAGGAGCAAGACGAGAAGCAATGGCCAGGCCCGCGTGCCTCCCTAAGGGATACACGACAGCTTGAGATTAGGCTGTAATTAGCGCCACCTGCTCCAGTGAGTCCAGGTAGCCATCAGTTGCCCGTGTGGGTGACCAGAGCATCCGGACCCATCTCTTCCCAAAAACGCCTTTGTTCTTTCCATGTAGCCTTGCTGCGTGACTCATTTCCCTACTGGATGAATATTAGCTAAGTGGCTCTATTTGTACTCCTATAGGTCGACTGTAGTTTGACCCACACTGCACCCACTTTGTGATTTGCTGTATACATCACCCAACACCGGGCCTCAGTGGTCACCCCACTCGAGGCCCCTCCTAGAAACCCAGGCGCTATTCTGTCCTTATGTATTTTCAGTAAAACTCCTAACTTCCTCCTTCGGTTTGTGACTTCATTCCTGGATGTTGTGGGACCACGAACTTGGCACGTTTGACAGCTAATAGGTTGGGAGTTATATTTCTCCTACACCAGGACTTTTTGATCTTCAGTCTGAACCTCACGTGTCCCCTCAAACTCAGCAGCACGCTGAGCCACAGTCCAGAGGAAAAACTGTGGATTGCAGTGTCCGCTCATCTTCAGGCAGGGTAAAAGAGGTAAAGATAGGGAAAAAGAAGACAAGGAGAATCAGAATTTTAAAACTGTCCTTTTAAGAAACACCGCAGCTCTAGGATATGAGTTACTCAACTCCACTTTACGTTTGCTTTTTCTCTTCTCCCAAGGCGGTAAGCCTGGGCAGTTCCTTTTCACCTGCAAATCAGCCTTTGTCACCTGTGAATGGGCAGCGTTTGTCACCTGTAAGTTGCCCTTCCTCCATCCTCACGGAAGCAGCAGTATCAGTAGGCAGCAGATTTCAACCGAAGACACCTGTAAACGGTTTGCATCCTGACACAGCCCACCGATGAGACGCACACACTAGATCACCCATCTTAAAGACACCCCCAAGGCCCATGAATATACTCAGCTCCAGATCACAAGGCCTCTCTCTTTCTCTCTCTCTCTCTCTCTCTCTCTCTCTCTCTCTCTCTCGGCCTGCACTCTTATTTCCTTTGACTATATACTTTTAAACTTAAATTTCTGCCTCGTAAGTTCCTTTGTGCCTAGTCACTAGTCCTGAAAACTCTTTCTC
Source organism: Erethizon dorsatum (assembly GCA_028451465.1). Classification (NCBI taxonomy): domain Eukaryota; kingdom Metazoa; phylum Chordata; class Mammalia; order Rodentia; family Erethizontidae; genus Erethizon; species Erethizon dorsatum. The sequence goes on from CM051837.1 coordinate 30,493,690, forward strand.
TGTGGCCGGGGTCAGCGAGCCTGCAAACGTATCGTCTGGGTAGAAGGGGCGCAGCTTCTTTATCTCGTGGGAACCTGCTTGAGCCCCTCCGGTGAAGTCTGAGAGACCTCAGTCTCCCGTCCGTACAATGGGGAGCTTATGAGCAAGGTCAAGGAGTTAACATTTAAACCAATAGGTGCTTAATCCCTGCAGCTGAGTCAGAATCATAACAGGCTTCCTGAAATGTCACCAGGAAAACAGCCAGGTGGGCAAAATCCAAAAGAACAGAAAATTCCAGGGTGAGCTTGATTCTGCAACCGGAAACTGAAGGCTTTTTGACCTTTCTCATTTATTTTAAAACCTTCTGTATTGCAAGTGCAGTTTCTCCCTATCTCCCAAACCTTGAGCTCTTTCATCCATCCTGGCAGTGGCGCAGGGAGGAGGAGCTGGTGTTTGCCAAGGGCTTTGGCAGTCTTGCTGGAACATGCTGCACAAATACAGGATATTATTTTTAAGCCTCTGCTTAAAGGAGGGAGAGACAAGGAGGAGTGTCTCCTAGTGTCCTGGGGCAGCAGCAGGGGAAGGTCAGGGAACAGGAAATACCTAGAGGGAAGAGAGCAGAGGTGCGGGGGCTCGAGGCTTTGAAGCCCCTCTGTGTGGAGGCGCTGCTTACAGTTCCCCGACTGTGCTGGGGGGAAGCAAAGCCTCCTTAGCAACGCAGTAATAAAGATGAAGATGTTTGCTGGGGACAGTTGGCTGGAGGTTGGAGGAGGTGGGCAGGGGTGGCAGCAGCTCACCCACCCTTTCATGCTGGGAGTCCTTTTCACGAAGACTTCCTGGAGACCCAGTGGGGACCTTGGGGAAAGCCAGAGCTTCAGTTTCCACTCCCCATGCTGATTTGGCAGAGGAGGTGCAAAGTCACCAGCTATGCTGGACTCTCTTGCCCATGCTGGGTGCAGAGGCCCGCACCTCCCAGGCTCTCACCCTCCAGTGAAGCCCAGAGCAGGCTGGCCTCCCCTCCTGGGACGGCAGGAAGGAAACTGCCTGCCCGCACTCCAGCCTCTGCCCCCCACTTAGGCCTTCTTATGGCTCCAGACCCATCTATTGGTAGAAGTTTGAAGTTTTAACAGTTTTAAGAGTCCCCCCACACACACACTTAAAACGATACTTGGCTTTTTGAAGAAGGGAGGGATCTGAACCCCTTACTCGCATACCCAGTGTTCATAGCAAGCTTTCTGCCCTGCCCCTCTCAGAGGGACGCAGGCTGCAAGCTGCTCTACAAGCAACGCTTCCCAGCCACAGGGCTCCCTCCTGTGCACTGAGCCCCTGTGCTGCAGCACAGGCCCTGCTGAAATGATGACTGGCTTTGGTGTGTGCGTGTGTGTAGGTGTGTGTGTGTAGGTGTGTGTATGTGTGTGTGTGTGTGTGTGTTTGGGGGTGGGAGGAACGGTAACTGTAACCCCTCTTTCCCCAACTAATAGGGAGTTACTTTTGAAAGAGATTCATAGGGATTTACTGCAGTTCCACAAGTGCTCACGAAGTATCTACTGGCTGCAAAGCACATGCTCAGCACCACGAGAAGGATGAAAGGAAGAGGACGAAATGAAGGTAGTTTGGGTGATTCGCCTGTACTATAGTGAAGGTGACAAACATGTACATAAACGCATTAAGCAGGCAACAGTCATAGAAGACCATGGAGATGAACGGGGGTGTTTTCCTACTCCGAGGATGGAGAGGGAGTACGACACAGGCTGGCGCTGACTGACCCTAGAGGACAGGCAGGACTGCGGCAGTGACCAGGGTCAGGAGGACTGTTTTGCCTGCTGGAGTCAAGAGCCAAGGGCAGGACGTGAGGAGCAGGGACTGTTCAGATGTGGCATGAGTACAACCACCTAGCTGTTCAGACTGATGGCGAGGCACACTGTTCGGATATATGACCGCCACTCGGACTTACGATGCGTCCTTTTCTTTTGTACAGTTCTGTACATGTTGTTATAGAGCCTTGATGTCTTTTTTTTTTTTTTGGTATAGTATAACTTTCTATGCAGTACTGTAATTTTGCTGGTTGTCCAGTACAGTACTGTAGCTTTATGTTCTGTTATACATTACAGTACTGCATGTAAGAGTTAGCAAACAGGGCCGGTGAGATGGTTCAGCGGCATAAGCGCCTGCCTGGCAAGCGCGAGGGCCCGAGTTCGACTCCCAGAACCCACATACGAAAAAGGGGCCAGTGATATCGCTCAGCGGCACGGGCGCCTGCTGCACGCAAGGTCCTGAGGTCGACCCCCAGTACCCACAAAAAAAAAAAAAGAACAAATGAAGGCAAAGTCATCAAGTTTGAGTTTCCTTTGACCATTTCTTTGTTCTGAACACTGTAATGTACACACTGTATACAATTTCCATTCAGTGACCAGTTCTTTTAGTGAGCTGGTCCCGGGAACATAACTCGGTCACCGAAGGAGGAACATCTGTACTTTTTGAGTGGAAAGTGCCATGAGTGAGCAGTAGCTTTGCATGACAAGCTCCACAATTTGGGCTTTTCTCACCATGAACGAAGGAAGCATTAAATGTTTTTTAAGTTAGCACAATGCGTCTGGGTGTGGTGGCGCACACCCGTAATCCCAGCATTTTGGGAGGCTGAGGCAGGAGGAGCACAAGTGGGAGCTCAGCTGGGGCAATTTAGCGATTTAGGGAGAACTTGTCTCAAAACAAAAAAAAAAAGAAAAAAGAAAGGACTGGGGATATAGCTCAGCATGAAGACCCAAATTCAATCTTCACTATAGCAAAAAAAAAAAAAAAAAACAGTGGGGGGTGGGAGGTAATGTTGTTAGAATGAGTCGGCCTGGAGCAGGGAGCCCGTTAGGAGCCCATTAGAATAGCAAGGATCAGGGCGGCAGACCATGGGGTATGAATGCCAAACATTCCTAATGTAGCATTCCAGCCCTCTTCATCTCCTCCAGCATCAGAAGCAAAGAGCTCCCTTCCACTGGAGGGATATGTGTGCACGGTGACTTTGCCCTTTGTCAGTCACATGGTCATCTGGATTTGTGCTCCAAACTGAGGGCTACAGTCCCAGCCTTTCCCGGCAGTTGTTCAGCAAAGGGGAGAAAGGGAGCAGGGCCTGAAGACAGAGCAGTGTGGGTGGGTCAGGCTCCAATATCGCCCACGGGGAGGTGGCCGAGCCTCCAGAGCTGGCGAACACTTGTTGAGTGCCAACTGCATTAGGTGCTGGTCTGGTCACTCCTCCCCTGCACTCAGCTCTGCCCTGCTCTGTGCCAGGGGGCCTGGCACTCTGTCCCCAGAGGCCACTGGCTCCCTGGCCCTCTGGGTGACAGCTGGGGCTTGGCCCGCTCTAAGGAATCTGATGTTAGATGCATCTCTTACTGATCCCCTGAGCCCCACCATCCCAGGGACCTGCTCCCACCCATTACTCTCTTTTGGGCACAATAAACCCTTACCAGTTTGCCACTTGCTCCCTGCCAGGACCCTGGTGCCATGGAAGACAGCATATAGGGGGCTGGAGCCAAAAGTAGTTTGACCAATAGGCAAGGAAAGTAGAAAAGACAAGCACTTATATAGATCAGGGACCGCTGCCAAGGGGGACAGCAGGCGGGTTTCCGAGACAGGGCTCTCACAGTCGGTGAGAGTCTGGGGACTTTTTACCAAGGGCTTGAGGGGTGGAGAAAGGGTCGAGACAGCAAATGCGGTTGTCTAAGAATGTCTGTTCCTGGATGGTTTAGCACCCTGTAGATCTTCCCGGAGCGCTTGCGTTATGTTTAAAATTATTTTTACCTGGGCGTGGTGGGGCCTGCCTGTAATCCCAGCACTCCAAAGGCTGAAGCAGGAGGATCACTGTGACTTTGGGGTCAGGCTGCCCTACATAGCGAAACCTTGTCTCAAAAACAAAAAAAATTAAGCTCACAGTTGCAATTTTGACAAAACGGCTTCCCTTGATATATAGAAGGCCTTTAGCTTTAGTTAAGAAGGTGATAAGGAGGCATATGCATATCTTTTCTAGAAGATAGATTCTATATCAAAAGGTTTCTTCAAGAGCCGGGATGCCTTTAACCGGAGCTTTTTGTTATGGGTTTCACCACCTCTTCCTAATGGGCAGCCACTATTCCTGCTAAATGTGTTATTAATCTTCTCTATGCACTACATTAATCTCTGTAACAGCCCTGGCCACATTATTGCCATTTTAGAGATAAGGAAAATGAGACACAGAGAGACAGGTTTTCTGTGGCCAAGCAGGAATGCTCACCAGTTGCAGCTGCCCCCACCATTTCCACCCCTGCTCAGCCCTTAGGGGAAATGAAGGCAGGCAATGGGGAGGCTGCGGGGTGGGGGTTGTGAGGTAAACAGCTGTACGCTGTGGGCACTGGAGAGAAAATAGCTCCCACAGCCCCACAGCAAACCTATAAGAGTGAGACACAAACCTTAATGCATCAAGCCAAGAGGTAAGCTATTTTATCAGAGTTTCGAAGTTTTATACTTTTCTAAGTTCACTTAACTAGCAAATGTCAGAACTAGGGTATAAGCAGGAGACAGGACAGCTCCACATCCTGTGCTTTGGAGGAGGAATTAATGAGGAGGAAGGACAAACGAAGCAGTGTTAAGTGAAGCCAGAGCCTGCCGCATTTTCTTCTGCTCATTTTTTCTGTCACCCGTAACGCCAGAAGCTCACGTGTCTTGAGTGCTTAACACGTGCCAAGAAATGTGTCAGGTGCTCTGCCTTGTCTTGCTTTGTCCTTACAGGGCATCTGCGTGATTACTCTCCGTGTTTTCCCTGTGAGGGAGCTAAACACAGTGAGGCTAGGTAATTTTCAAAGTTCACCTAGTCCTAGGTACCAAGTGTCAGAACTGGGACTCTGGGATGTATGATAACCAAACTCAACTGTCACTGAGCCCAAACTATTGCCAATGCTAAGGGGAAGGTGGTATGGAAATAACACACGCAAACACACACACACACACACCTAGAATTGAAAGGAACAGATCAATGAGTCACAAGTACTGAAAATATCCCCCAAGGGTCTAACACCACATCTAAGTACTTGTTCACATCAGCTGTCTACCAGACAACCTGGAGCTGTTCTCAAGAACCTGCTGCTGTCCCTACTCCTGAAGCAGCTTCTGTCTTGTAAGGTAAGTGGGCCAGGTTTCGAGAACTAGCTCTTTAAGTAAATGCGACCTTTGGAAATGGAGAACTGTGCTCACCAGCATAGGTCGCTATGCCTAGGCAGCCCCTCAGGTCATCTGTTACAACGAGACAACCACAAACCTGCAGTTTCGCACCAGTCGTTCCTCTAGGAGCCAACTGAGCTTGGCTGGGTGGGACGGACTTGTTTAGCACTCTGTATCCAGATGTTTGTTTTGTTACAAATAGTGACATTCAACATACCAGCAATCTCTGCACCCCACACACTTTGGGAGGTTGGAAATGAGACCCCCTTACATATTTGTTACCTTCAACAAAAATATGAACTGGAAAGACTGTAGACACCCGCAAAATCAGGCAAAGATACTTGCCTGCGTGGGCCTTATCATCAAGTGCGGGGAAAAAATCCCCTGAAAATGTGTAGCCATGGCCTTCCTGCGTACAGACTTAGGGGATGAAGTTAAATCACCTGGCTGCCCAGAAATCTCAGAGATGAGAACTTGAACTCAGAGTGGTCTTGGATTGAAGGCACCTGGTGGCAGATAAAGGTAAATTTTTCTGGAGGTTTATATATTTAAGCAAAGCTCTAAAGACTCCACATACAAAGCCCAGTAAGTAGAACAAGAGCTAACAGCCCAAGGACAAAACACACGAGGAAACAAGCCACCATGAGCAAGAGTCACCAGAAACCACAGAGTTAGAGCCCCAGGGACATCAGATATTGGAATTGTCCCCACAGAATATAAAACGAGCCTGTTAACACTGTTTAGAGAAGTAAGAGAGGGAATCAAAACCATAAGCAAATGATATGGCACTACTAAAATACCCGAGGGACTTGACAAAAGAAACACAGTCCTTCTGAAAATAACAATGATTACTGCAGAAATTGTCAATGATACCTTAAAGGGCAGATTAGACATGGCTCAAAGAATTAAGAAAGACAGTCACTTGCTGGAAAATACGGGTTTCTACCTTTGGGAATGTTCAGACCGGGAAACACCCGCCTCGATGCGACTCCTTTGCAGCTGGGGGATTAGGACAGCACTGTGAAGCCATGTGGGACAGAAGGAACGATCCTCTGGAGGCCGCACGGGACAGGAAGAGCAACCCCTCGTTCCAGAGACCCCTGAGGAGCGCAGGCTTTACTCAGTGCCTACAGGCAGCAAAGTGAGGAGGAAGGACTTGGATTTCCAAATTAAAATTTCCTTTTTGAAAGCTGCTTAGAATGAAGGTTCTTAGAGGCCATCACACAATTGTTTATTTGGGAAAAGACGTTTTCCCTCTAACTGCACAAAGTCACTCTGGTGCATCCTGGGGATTTACCTTACTAATAAACATCTGAAATGTGATGTGTACAACTGTCTAGTGTTGAAATCTGGTCAAGAATGAGAGAGAGTTGGGGGGAGAAGAGGAGAGGAGAGGGAGAGGATAAAGTTTACAATAAGACTTTACTGTGCACTAATAGAATATTTTGTTGAAAATAGAAGAAATGGGAAAAATTATGACTAGGAAAACACCCAAAGATTTTACCCAGAATTAAGCACAAAGAGACAAAGAAGTGAAAAACATGAAAAGAAAAACACATTAGGATGAAAGGTAGAATGAGAAGGCACATAGCCCAGGGAATTGGAATTCTGTAAGAAAAAAGAATGATTAAACAGGAAACGGAAAGAAAATGTTCACAGTTGGTAAAAGATTCAAATCCTCAGACAGGAATTAAAGGAAACCCAAGCTAAATAATCAGAAATGAACACCATCATGAGACCAGATCACAAAGTGAAGACAAGGCCTTAAAAGCAGCCGGTGAGAAAGGCGACTATCTCCAGAGGAATAACAATTAGATGGTGAGTGCACTTTCCTCATGTGCAATAATGAGACAGAGGCATAATTTTTTCAAGTATGAAAGAAAGCTCTTGATCTAGGTAAACTGTCATTCAAGAACAACAACAAATAAGATACTCTCAGACCAAAAAATAACTCATGTAAGCTGAACGTGGCAGTGCATACCTGGAACCCCAGGGAGGCTAAGGCAAGAGGACAGCAAATTTGAGGCCAGCCCGGGCAACTGTGCAATAACTTGTTGCAAAATAAAATAGTGAAAAGGGCTTAGGACGTTGCTCAGTGTTCCCTGGGATTCAATCGCTAATACAGAAAAAATTATACACACAAACCCAAGTCCACATCACCCCCAGAATCAGAGCACCCCAGTGTCCTGCGCTGACTCCCCAGTGTGTTCTCCTCTTTATCCAAGCAGCAGAGGCCCTGCCCTGCACATGGACGCCCAGCCAGCGGCCAGCTGATGCAGGTTAGGGAGAGGGTGGAAGAGCGGGAATCTGAGACAAACTAAAGACAAACCATCAAGAAGAAACAGGGGCAATAGCTAGAGGGGGCCATGGAGTGAGGGACAGTTTTGATTTTCATAAAGATGAGAGGTACTAGAATATGCACATGATCTGGTGGACAGAGAAATCGTTATGAAATTGAAAAGGAAAGCTATAGGGGTGTAGGACTCAGTGATGGTGACCCTTTTAGAGTTTTCAGTGACAACAAACTGCCTATGGCATGCGTGCCACAGGTTCGCTGCCACTGGGTAGCCTCTGCACGGGAAGAAGGGGCCCACCCTACGTACAGTCGGATAGTGACTCCCACCTGATGACCGTCTCCTTACCTTTAACAATTCAGTTAGAAATTCTGAATGTTAATTTCTATTCTGACAAGTAGCTGTTCTGTACTATTTCAGAGTAGATATCATTCATGAGAATTAGAATCCACATTTCAAAGGTGATGTTTTTTAAAAAATGCAAGTCAGAGGACTCTTATTTATGTGATAGGGCAATGAGGAAGAGCAGGGTTGATGTAACTCTCAGAACTGTGTGTTAAAGCACGTAAGCATGCATATCTGGGTTTGTTGCTGGTTATTTTTTCCAGCACTTGTTCTCTGGAGGTTAGATGAGGGACTCGAGGAAGAAAGTTGTTGAGGGACAGCAGGCGGGGAGGACTCAGGATGTCCCACGCGTGGCGCCCAGGAAGGACTGACCGAACCCAGGTAGTGAAGCTGACTGAGCCAAAGGTACCTACGCTTAGCACTGCGGCAATGGGGCAAGGGACAGGCCGGGGGGAATTATTCAGCAAAGCACCACAGTTCACCAGAGGAGTTTTCTGGAATTCCAGTGGTGTTGAGACTGAGCAGTTATGGCCTACTGGCAAGTTCACGGGAAAGAGCCGAGGGAGGAATGACTGGTACTTGACATGAAACGCACGTTCTGCGGGTATTCATCAGAGTAAATTACACGCAGTGGGACATTTAAAAGAGCTTCCTTTTTCCCCCTTAATGAGTATGTACTGTTGGATAGCATTGTAGTGCCCTCTTGGTTTTCAGTAAACAATCAACAACATCCGATGCTTATAATCTAGTGTTCGGCTGCTATACTTGTGATTAAATCGAGGGTGAACACACATTACTGTAATCCTCAGGAGTTGCATAACATTCCCACCAACGGTGAGGTCCTTGCTCCTCGGCACAATGCAGGATCCTAGCCAGGCTGGCGGCGATGCTGTGGGAAGCCAGGCTGGAGAGCACCCTCCAACTCGGGGAGGCCGAGCCTGCTGCCTGGGGAGAGGAGCCAGCTCACAGGGAAGGTGCAGGGGCGTGGGGGAGCCGTGCTTGGGAGGGGTCGCCTCCATGTGGGAGGCCACCAGGACGGAGGGCAGGAAGGGGCACGGCCTGGCCTCGGGTGTCCTCCTTTCCTGCTGAGCCACCTGACATTCTGTCATGTCTGGTGATGCGCAGCACTGGTGCTGTGAGGGACTTCCCGGATGAGATGGAAGGAGCCTGATGGTTCTAAGAGGTCTTCTTGAAGCGGGGGTCAGAGCACTGCCATGTACCCCATTTCCCTTCACAGTAAACCCTGAGGACATTTGCTCACAGTCAGCAGCAAGGCAGGAACTGGGTTCCAAGTCTAAGTCTTGCAAAGGCCTCATTTGAGGAAGACAGAACTATAAGTATTTTACTTAGCAGATGTGTCCTAATGAAAATTTGAAGGCTGGGGCCTGACATTAACTGCTATCCCCTCGATTATGCTGGGATGAGCCAGTATCCAAGAGCAACTATATAGATAAGCAATGATAGAAAATAGTTATTTGAACTGGGTGTGGTGGCACATGCCTGTAATCCCAGCACTCAGGAGGCTGAGGCAGGAGGATGCCTGCAAGTTCAAGGCCACCCTGGGCTACATAGTGAGTTCAAGGCCAACCTGAACTACATAGTGACTGCTGTTAGTCCAGAACTAACTCTGCCTACTTCCACCAAGGTACTCAGGACCCTGGAATGTGGCATTGGCATAGTTTCCAGGGTGTATCCTGAACAGGCGAGCACCCCAAAACTTTGACCATAAACACACACAACTTCAGGCTCTCTTTAGTGGTCCACTGACTGTGGCCCTTCCAGGGTCAGCTGTAGACACGCCCGTGGTTGCCTCTGCTTTGTGCAGAGATGATTCTGCTGTGAGCCGAGCCAAGGGCCGACCCACGAGGAAGAGGCAGAGGTGAAGGGCTGGGGCGAGGCTGGGGTTCCCCGCCACAGCACTGCTGGGTTTCGGCCAGGTCATTGGTGGTGGTGGTGGGAGGGGCTGCCTTGTGCACCTAGCAGCATCCCGGTCCTCTTCCCACTACTGTCATTCCTCCTCCCATCCCCTAGTCACAACAATTCTCAAGGTCCCTAGTGTTACCCTTCCTTCCTTCCTTCTTTTTTGTGGCATTGAGCATTGAATCCAGGGCTTTCACATTGAGCTTTTTTTTTTTTTTTTTTAATTTTGAGACAGTGTCTCACTAACTCACTAAATTATCTTGGCCAGGCTTGAACTTGTGATCCTTTTGCCTGAGCCTCCTGCATAGCTGGGATTACAGACGTGCAACACTGCACCCAGTTTACATCCCCATTTCTTGGGTCCAGTCCTTTCACTGCCTTTCCTGTAGATCTTTGGCCCTTCCCAGGCTGCCTCTGCCATGCTGAACAAGTAGAGCTTCCAGGTCCCCTCCCTCCAGGGGCGCCCAGCCTCCCCTGTGGGGGTGGGGTGTCACACTGTGGATGTCTGTTTTGGAAATGGCTCTTCACAGGTTAGGAAAACACGCCGAGATCGTTTATCTTGGTGAAGGCACAGTCTCTGCTCACAAATAAGTGAATTAGCGAGACATCCGCTGTCAGTATGAGACCAGCAGGAGACGGTGGGGTGATGCGGGGTCACCTCCAACCAGTCAGCAAAGGTGACCTGAGTCTGAGGAGGTGCCCAGCAGTCACACAGGTGAGGGAGGAGCCGAGGCTGGAGAGGGCGCCGGTGGGGGGGGGTGAGGAACGGCGCGTGCCTAGGAACCAAGGGGTGAGCGCCCTGGCACCGAGGACTGTCACAGCAAAGTCGAGGAAGGTGGGAGATTGTCACTGCTGTCCTACAGGATTCAAATTTATTCCTTGGGGGAAAAGAGGGGCAGCATGACGGAGCCACAGCGGTACGACACAGCAGAGCAGGAAAAGGTGAGGGGACAGGAAACGGCAAGGGACAGGAGGAGTCAGGAGCGCCTCTGGGGCCCAGTGTGCCTCCACATGAGGCAGCAAACAGAGCAGGAGGCACAGGAGAGTTGGGGGTGGCACCTCCATGTGGGACATGCTGGCCCAAGGTGCCCCGGGGACTCTAAGTGCAGCCACCCAAAGTTTGCAGAGTTTGAACAATGATGGGCATTACCTGGGCAGCTGATAAACTTTGGTTTCCCAAGTTGCCCAGACAGCTTACAGATTTTTATTTCCCACCACCAGGCTCTCCCAAAGGCACCAGAATGCTAACTGGCACCCTGGCCCAGGATTCAAGGTCTTTTTAATGAACTGTGAACTTAATATCTGCAGAGAACATTGCACAACTTCTAAGGTTTGTGGTCAGATGGGATCACCCAGAACTTAATTGTAAGTATAGATCCTAAGAGCAAGATTATAGGCTGCTAAAGCTGCGGATTGTTATTAAAAACCGAAAGACAGTTCGCTGTTACCACGTCTTTGCAGTTCTGCATATTTGCAGCAGGGAGAATATGGTTTTCTTTGAACAGCCTCTCTGTGTAATTTCCACTGATGAATACCTACACTGTCTGTGTTTCACATGAAACATGACTTGACTTTTTCCCCTGGCTTTTTCCCATGAACTTGACCCTCTCAGTAGGATAGAGACAATAGCATTTGCTTAAACCCTTCATAAATTCTTTTAAACTCTTTAGACATTTTACTCCTTCTGGTAACAATCACATCTTTCAGTGGTTATTTAATCCTGGAATCGGATTCTTGCCTCTTGGAGAAAATGATAGTTTTACTGAGGAGCGTTTCCTAAAACATTTTGATTTTATTTCATACTCTTTTTCCTCCCCTCTCCCCACACCCAGGGCCTTCTCACTGACCTACATCCCAGCCTATTTTTTATTTTAAGACAGGGTCTCGCTAAATTGCCCAGGCCAGGTTCAAACTTGCAATCCTCCTGCCTCAGCTGCCAGAGTGCTAGCATTACAGGCATGCGCCACCAATGCCTGGCTTCATACTCCTATTTTCAAGGTGCTTTTATGTACAGTAATTTTGTTCTTTCCCTAAGCCTTGTGTTCATTCCCGTTTTTACTGATGAGAAACTGAAGCTCAGGGCTGGAAGTTGCCTGCAGGTGGCTCTAGGCCTCAGGCATTCCTGACTGGAGGGTGATTTAGTGGTACCTGGAGTAGAACAAAGATGTTTGGGTTTTTTTGTTTTGTTTTTTCCTGTGTAAAAGAATGAAGTGCTTCATGGCAGAGTGGGGCCCTATCTCCTCCTCCATCCATACTCTACTCTATTAGGAGTGAAGTATTTTTGGGGTATACAAGATAATATCTTCTCAAAGTTCAGATTAGCGTGTTCTAGAAACACAGCTCTAGCGTGAAATCTGCTCCGACTTCCCAATAACAGAATGCAACCCTGTGAGAACTTGCAGGGCCCCACACCCTGCAATCTATAATCAGGGCGGTCAGCACAGCCAGTGGGGGAAGGGTCTGCACAGGGCGACTGCGGTCCCCTTGATTCTCACCAAAAGCACTGTCATAGCATTCTGAGTCATAGGCCTCAATTTTGTCGTGTTGTAAAATAAAGGGTTCAAGTGGATGAATCCTTTTCACACTGAAGGATATAGGCATGGTGTGAGAAGCTGTGAATTCTCCACAAATATTTCTTTTCTACCACTTTTTCTTTTCTTTTCTTTTCTTTTTTCAATACTGGGCATTGAACCGAAGCTTTCACACTTTCCCTAGCTCCTTTTTTTATTTTGAGACAGTCTTGCTGAGTTGCTAAGTTGCCTGGCATTGGCTTGAACTTGTGATCCTCCTGCCTCAGCCTCCCACAGTGCTGTGATTACAGCCATGCTCCACCATGCCCAGCTCTACCAGCTTTTTATTTCAAAAAGCTTCAAACTCAACAGAATAGTCAAAAGAATAAAACGAAAACATCCACGCAGCCTCCACTAGATGCACTGATAACTAGCACTGTGCCATGCTAGCCCTTTCCCTTCTGTTAGTGTTTTCATGTTGCTGAAAACTCATACAAGCTTTTATCTGGATCATTCTGCTGGCACAGGAACCTGGGTGTCTGTTCCTTTTGACACCAAGCAGTACTGCTTAAATTTCCACAGGATGCCCGGGGAAGAATTGAAAGGCTCTCAACAGTATCCACATCAAGCGATATCATGGGACCCACATAAATGGAAGTTGCCCTGTTATGCATTTTTAAACAGGGAAAGGTGTGGAGAGTTTGAATTCTCTCCCTTTTCATACACAGATGCATGAGTACAGGCACATCAAACACACAAAAAGAGGTCATCCTCTCCATAGAAGTCACTACCACATTCATGTCACCAAGTAGCAATTTTGTTTGAGCCGAACAATATCATTTGGCAAATTAATGTTACTGAATTTAATTTTATTGTCTTGGTAATAAAACTCTTATTGAATTTGGAAAGTTGTTTTACTATTGTTGTTCAAGGCATATGAACATAAGGGGTTTATATCTATAATGTTGGTATAGACTTAAGTAGCATTACAGTAAAATGACACTGGGGCATGCAAGAACATATTATTGTAAACAATGAACCAAAATATTGAAGTTTGGAAGAGATGGTTAAGGTTCACATAAACGGGCTCCTTGCCCCATAATTTTGTATCCTGGGGCTTCGTATAAAACTTTGGAAAAACATTAAATACTGGCATGATAAGTTTGCATCACAATAATGAATACTTACAGTAGAAAAGCTTTCTTTTATCCCAGCTTTAGAGATTTCTGCCCCAATATGTGCCCACTGCTGTGGGACCGTGGAAGTACATCATCTCCCTACGGGCCCAGCTCCTGCCGCGGCCGGAGACCAGGCCTTCACTCGCACGGCCCAGGGAGACTTCCAGACACGAACCCCAGCAACTGCTGAACTAAAGCATTTTGAAGAAGTTTTTCATCTTTAGCAACTAAAACCCATGTATTTTCACTTACAGTGGAAAATATCGGTAGCTGTGGACCATCTCCCACCCCTATCCCCCTGACATCTCAATTTGTGTGTATAACTTGGGGCTTTATGTGTATGCATGTGTATTATTCAGGGTTCTCCAAAGAAACACAGTCAATAGGATGTGGAGAGGAGACAGAGAGAGAGAGAGAGACAGAGGGAGAGATTTGTTTTAAGGAATTGACTCACAAGGTTGTGGTGGTGCCAGGCCAGATTTTGTAGGCCAGGCCAGCAGGCCGGAGATCCCAGCGAGATTTGCAGTCTAAGCCAAAGGCCTCCTGCTGCCAGAATTCCCTCTGCTCGGCAAGGTCACACTTTGTTCTACTGAGGCCTCGGGCTGGATGAATGATTGGATGAAGCCCACCCACGATTAGAGAGAACAGTCTGCTTTATTCACTGTCTACCAATTTAAGTGTTAATCTTATTTAAAAAAAAAGTCTTCACAGAAACATCCAGTATAATGTTGGGCACCATAGCCCAGCCAATTTAACCCATAAAATTAGCCATCAAAACAGGTATCTGGGGCCGGTGAGATAGCTCAGCAGCGTAAGTGCCTGCCTGGCAAGCGCGAGGTCCTGAGTTCAACTCCCGGAACCCACATACGAAAAAAGGGCCGGTGATATCACTCAGCGGCACCGGCGCCTACTGGCGCGTGAGGTCCTGAGGTCGACCCCGGTACCCACAAAAAAAAAAAAACAGGTATCTGCTGGTTTGACCAGAAACAAGTGTGGCCAGACATGGTGGCACGCACCTGTAATTCCAGCGTTTAGGAGGCAGAGGCAGGAGGATTGCTGTGAGTTCTACACAGTGAGTTCAAGGCCAGCCTGGAGTACATAACGAGACCCTGTATCAAAAAAAAAATGAAAGAAAAAAAAGAAAATAGAAAAGAAAGAAAGAGGATACAAAGGTGTGCTAGGGCCTTTTGTAACATAGCGTGCAGCTGGGAGAGATCAACTTATCAAGACAATCACTGTGATTTAGGGAGCAGGGCCAATCACCTGATTTTATTGATTCTTCACAGCTGAATTTTGACAGGGTAAGTCAAAACTCTCAACAATCCTTGGCCAGATTCTCTAACCTGAAACTGTCTTAAAGCAACCGGAGTATTTTCTGAGGATGAATTTACACTCTTAGTTCTAATTATGTTATGGCTTGAATTTTAAATGTCCCCCAAAGGCCTAACGTCAGTTTCCTGTACACAATGCAAGTATTCTCATATATAACAAAATTAAAACGCTGTACCACCAAAGTTTGCTATGCACCTCCAGGCCCCTCACTTGGCAAACGTTGAGAGGCTTAGCTGTTAAACCAAGAGCCTGGTTAGAGCTCAGTCTGATCCTCGGCTTCCTGCTGTGTCTATCTGTCTTCTGCTGATACGTCCTGTGTCCTCACCCTTCTCCCCACCACACTGGTTTGCTCCAAACCAGCTGTCATGGCTGACTTACCTCTAGATGTCCCCCAAAGCTTCATGTGCTTGTAGGTGGGGTTCTTGGGAGTGGCTGTATCATCGGTGCGTGAAACTAGATTAGTCCACTTATTGGTTTAGCAAGGTCTAGGTGAGACTGAATGGATTTACTAAAGGTGGAAGACCCACCTCGGGTATGAGTGGTGCCAACCAATAGGCTTGGAGCCTGAATGGAATGAAAAGGGAAAAAAGGAGGGCTAGCTGCTTCCTGCCTGCGTGCCATGGACTGTTTCTTCTCTGCAATGCCCCTTGGCCATGCCACCCTGCCTTCGAGCCAGCTGACTATGGACTGAAACCTCTACAAAGTGTGAGCTACAATAAACCTCTCCTCCTTTAACTTGCGGGTCTCGGGTATCTTGTCCTAGTGATGAGAAACTAACTAAGACACCAGCTTTCATTTTTCTATGAGAGTTCTTATTTTTATTTGCAATGATGTTTTCATCTGTATTCCTGGATTGCTAAGGAGGTGTGTTTTCCCTCCAGCAGACTGGGAATGGGTACAACCTCCTCCAGTGCCAGTCCTCAGAGTGGCTTCTCCTGCCATTTGTCAGTGCTGCTTTGCTTTTGTTCCACAGCTCTGCACAGGGAAGGACCATCGTGACATCTTTGGGGTGATGGCTAGCTCTCTGGGAGAAGTGCAGTCTGAAATAGCGCCCTGCCTCAGGCCACATCAGTGCTTACCTTTGACTTGCTCAGGACTTCAACACGCCACAGTCTCATCCTGTGTTACAGCTGAGTGTTTTTATTTGGTTCCCCAGATGACTCTGTGCCCTTCAGTGTCATCTTTTTATAAATCACAAGGCCCATGTGTGGAGGATCCCTGGGCGACTCTCCTTGAAAGAAGAGCAATTGTCTCCATTTCAGCTAAACCTGGCCCTATTTCCATGTATTGATTTGTACACAGCTGCCTAGGACTTTTCCTTGTCCCCTCAACTGGCTTTCAGCAATGCAAATCGGTCCAGCTGAGGTGCTAATGTGTCGTCTTTGAAGCAAGGTGACAGGTCAGTGTCTCCCTGCCCCCATAGCTCCCAAAAAGCATCCGTGAGCCTGGCAGGATGGAAAGCCATGCTCCATGCTGTTGGCTGGAATCGAGCCTAGAGATAAGAAGCTATCACTTCCCAGGGCATAGAAGATTACACATCAGAGCTGAAGCATCCACCCCAAAACATTAGATACTGCCTAGAATTGTGTGATGCAGATTACTTCCCGCATATCTCTCTCTCTTCATATTGCAGAGGTGATTTCAGACCTCCTACCTAGCCCAGCTTACGGCACCCACATACTTCCCGCCACAACTACAGTCACTCATCCCCGAGCCACTCCCCTCTTGACGAATTAATAAAACCCAGGTTCAGCCCTGGGTCGAGGCCTTTGTTCTGGTTAGCCATCACCCTAGCTGGACTTAGGACCCCCTTGGCTCCCCACAACTACAAATATGCCTTAGTGTCGTTATTCTCACCATGTGTTGCACTGGTAATGGTAGATTGGAATTAACTTGCTAGGATTCCAGTAACTTTTCCATGGGATTACAAATATAAACTTCCCAGACTGCGACAAGAATGGGAAGGGCATTCTATACCCTTGTCCAATTAGCTTTCCACATAGCACCTACCTCATAGCATCTTATATAAACATCACTCAACCTGTACTTTAGAAAGACTTCCCTCCCTAAAAAACATCAAGTAAGTATGTGAGATGATGCATGTAATAATCAACTTGATCATGGTAATCATTTCACAATGTATATTAAGTCATCCCATTGCATGCTTTAAATATATACAATTTGATTTGTCAATTATACATCAATAAAACTGAATAAGGGCAAAAATATATGAAAGAAGAAATTAGCTGTGTTACTCAGATTTCCATTACTGTAACAAAATACCTGAGATAATCAACTTTATAACAAGAGGTCTGTTTGGCTCACAGTTTCAAAGGTTTCAGTCCATGGTCATTCAGCTCTGTTGCTTTGGGTATGGGGGGCACAACATCATGGTGGGGAGCACATTGTGGAGCACAGTTGCTCACCTCATGGCCAGGATATGAAAGGAAAAGGAAGAGGCACCTCTTTGAGGGCCCACCCCAGCCACCCATGCCTTCCCATTGGGCCTCTCCCCCCAGGGTCTCTACCACCTCCCAATATCACTGAGCTGGGGACCAAGCTTTGAACACCTGGGCCTTTGGGGACCATTCCAGATCCAAATTGCAGCAAATGCTATGGCTGCTAATTTCAACATTATCAGTACCATGTCAAATTTAAAGATTGAGAAACAGCAATTAATCCATCCACCATCAAAATATTGCATATTAATATTTTGTCACAAAATTTTGCTGCAATCCTTTCATTTTATAAAAGCAATAGCCAGGCATGGTGGTGCCCAACTGTAATCCCAGCACTTGGGAGGCCAAGCCCAGTGCTTGGACAATTTAGTGAGACCATGTCTCAAAATAAAAAGTAAAAAAGGCTGGGGATGTTTGTTTTTCAGGGAATAGGCTCTGGGTTCGTCCCCAGTACCATGTACACATGGACAGAGCAGTACTCCCTTCCTGGTCTCCCTCCTCTTGACAGGCAGCCAGGTGGGATGCAGGAGCCTGGAAGACCTGCAAGGCCAGGAGCACTGACAGCCGTAGCCCAGAGGAAGACAGACACTCGCAGTGTCCTCACAGGCCCTCGCCTAGACGGTGGCAAGGGCCACCCAGCTGAGCTGGCCCTGGGCTTGGAGGCCAGTTCTGAGGCCTGTCTTTGAGTCAAAGCTCAGGGTCACTATAGACATTGTGATTAATTCTCATTGAGCTTTTGCTTGTATTTTCCCAGCACTTGAGATAAAAACCACTTGGGAAACAAAAAGGAGATTTGGCCTGGGACTGGGACCACAGCAAGCTTCTGAGCTGGCAACATCCCCCAGACAAGCATAGCAAGCACTGGGATGCTGCCAGCGCGTTGAAAGGAAGGTTTCCATGGGCACGAATAGGCCACCATAGAGTGTCTGGGCATAGGCAAGGGTGACATAGTGGCCTTTCTGAAGTTTGCAGTCCTTCCCCTCCGGGATCCTCCTATCCCAGCCAGTCTGCTCCTGGGGTAGACCAAGGCTGGGGGTCCCTGAGAAGCAGGGGTTACTGGGAGGAAAAGGACTGTCAGGCAGAGGGGGCGTGCAGGGGAGTGGGTCCCACGGGGCTTCTGCCGCATTCCTGGCATTTTGGAAAAATGAAGTTCGTTTTTGCTGGCAGCTGGCATATTATTATTCCGCAGGGAGGGTGTCAAAAGGCCACATTTCTTACTTTGCACTTATCCTTTAATTTAAATATAAACCAGTTTAGTGAATAAGACAAATTGTCAGACTCCCAAAAGCTTCAGAAAACATGTTTCATTTTAGTCCACGTGGTCCCATGCAGAACACAAAATGAATAAATTTCCCGATGTTTATGGGTAATAGACATTAACTGGCTGTCGGTTAATTCCTCTACGCTTTGGTCTTTCCAAGTGAAAAGCTGAAATGTTGGATATGTTGCTACTGAAATGCATACTTGGGGCTGGTGAGATGGCTCAGTGGCGTGAGTGCCTGCCTGGCAAGCGCGAGGGCCCGAGTTCGACTCTCGGATCCCACATACGAAAAAAGGGCCGGTGATATCGCTCAGCGGCACGGGCGCCTGCTGGCGCACGAGGTCCTGAGGTCGTCCCCCGGTACCCACAAAAAAAAAAAAAATGCATACTTGGCATGGGGGAGGCACTGAAGGTCGCTTGTAAGACAAACAGTTTTTGTTCTCGTATTCGGCCGCACTTCATTGTTTTCGGACCACACGGGTAGCACCATGCTGGCTTGTTCTGATCTGCTCGCGCTGGCCGCTCCTGCTGTTCTGATCTGCCGCCTCGTTGGCATCCTGTTGAATCTCAAAGCTCTGCTGCTGCGCAGACCAGGCTCTAGCTGTTCCTGCCACACTCCCTGAAGTTCTGCTAGGAGATGGCCCCACATACCAGCGTCACTTTTGTAAGCAAAAAGTGTGTGTGTTGGTGACCTTATAAGACCCGACCTATGAGTTCTGGTTTAAACCAAGTTTGTGATCATGATCAAAGACCCCCTTCATTTGTCTGAATCCCACTTTTATGGACTGGGAGAAGATGGAAATTGCTCCAAAGACCTTAAATGTGTCATTGGGGTGTTGTTGTTGTTGTTGTGTGATGCCAGCAATGGAATCCAGGGCCTCACACATGCTAAGCACTACTGCACCTCGTCCACACCCTGAGGCCGTCCATTAGCTCTGCTAGTCATGGCCATGAAACATAGACGAGCCCTTTCTTACCCACGTATTACAAATGAGAAGACCAAGACACAGGGAGACAGCCTCACAGGGTGGGACTGAACCCCTGGGTAGCCGGGTTTAAAGCTGTCCTCTTCGGAAGCCAGATGGAGTGGGAGAGTCAAGTAAAAATAAATCATATTAATGTCTACAGGGATTTGAATACTTTTAGCTAAAAGTAAAGGTAAACTTTCATCAAAATGGCTTACACCATGGAAAAACATACTAGCTATCTAATTTAAAACACCAGAGATTGCTCAATGGCAGGGCTAATTTTATAGAACACCAGTGTCACCAAGAACCAGGGCGCCTCTACCTTTATGATCTGCCACCCACCACCCATCAACTTGTTCACTAGGCTGATTCTCCTCCTGGGCCCCAAATAGCTGCAGTGGCCCCAGGCCTTGTATGCCCATGACAGCATCCAAGCTGAAAAAAGGAATCAACACTGTGTCACACATCATTTTAAGACTGACAGGCCTAAGACTATAGCTCAGTGGTAGAGCTTGTGCTTAGTAGGTGTAAGGCCCTGGGTTTCATCCCTAGCACCAAAAAAATATTTTTTAAAGATTTGCAATACACTTCCTGAGGCCCCTCAGCAGACGTTTCACATTTAAGTGGTTAGAAATGTGTACCAAGCTACACTTAAACCGAGGACATGGCAAAGGGAATGAGATCTCCTGAGGCTGGAAAGAGATCCGTTCTCAAAAAGGAGAAAATAAAACAAGTTTTGTTAGCAGGGGAGGAGGTGGGAATGGCTGCCACATGGATGTTCGAGTTAGGTTGTAGAAAGCAGAGCCAATAGTTTGAGACTGGCAAGAATGAGCACTGTGAATAAATAAAGAAGGCTTAGGCAATTTGAAAAGCCTAGAATGTGCACAACTTAATTTCACTGGGTTAGCAGGCATGTAATAAATGGTGTGTGGAGAAACAGATTAGCTCAACAGTTCTGTAATGTTTGGTATGCACTTATTTATTTAAAAATCACTATACCGTAATAGGCCCATTACACAGAAACATAAATGGCATTTTGTTTTTTGAGACAGGGGTCTCACTATGCAGCTCAGGCTGGCCTCAAACTCACTAAATTATCTAGGCTGCCCTTGAACTCACCATATGCCTGCCTGAGCCTCCCAAGTCCTGGGATTACAGGTGCACATCTCCACCACTGGCGAGCATTTCTTAAACTGTATTTTCCAAAATGAAAGAAAATTTAATTAGGAGAGTATTCTTGTTTGCATTTTTGCAAATCACTTCAATGTCTGAGCTGATAGATGACTCTCCAATCTGCTTCAGTCTATTGTGATGTGTTATTTTGGTTGAAGAATATGAGTAAAAGCCAGCCTCACATGGACAGATATCTGGGAAAGACAGGAGTATTCAATAGTTTTTTCAAATAATTATGGACACTGTATTTTGATGCTATGCAAAATACAACAAGAGATAGTATTTAATGGTTAGTTGCAATGTGGAATTGGAAGTCATAATGATAAACTTTTCTCAGGATTATTTATATATAATTAATATATTGACTTTTTTGTTTTTATTTTTTTGGTTTTGTTTGTCTTTTTTTTCCAACGGATTTCACTATGCAGTTCAGACTGGTCTTGAACTCACTTTGTAACCCAGGCTGGCCTCGAACTTGTAGCGATCTTCCTGCATCAGCCTCCCTAGTGCTGGGATTACAGGCATGCACCACCGCACCCAGCTTCCTTGACATTTTAAATGGATAGTTTATTTGTGAATGTTTCTGTAAAATCACATATTTCTCCCTTGGGAAATATTGGTTACTGACTTAAGCAGATTTTCCAAATACTGATATATTTAATACAGTACTAAATATTCATTAATATCACCAATTATAAGGAAGCTGGCAAGCTCATGGTGATGACTCAAGTTTTACAGAATTCTAATATTTCAGGAAAAGTTCAAATTTTATCACTGGCAAGAAAAACTGCCAGTTTTCTTTTTCATTGAAATGAAAGGTTTACTTTGCTCGTTTTCAGCATAAGGTCTGCAAAATGCCCAACCCCGATTAGTCATCTGCTGTCCACCTGCTGTTCTAAAATGTAAAAATGGTGCCCATGACCAAAGGAGCTTATTTAGTTCGAAGTCAAACAGATGTCTGCTGTCCCACGGAGAAGTGCTTTCCGTGTGCCTCCGGTTTGCCATGCCGAATTATTAAAAAGATGTGTATTCAGAGTTGAGATGTAATGAAATTCTCAACTTTTCTAGGCTTCACCAGTGGAATTCCTGAGAAAAACTTTCTTTTCCCTCAACTGCATACATGTGGCAGTGAGGGCCGTAAAGACTACTGCTGCAGCTTTAACCCTGCTGTCTCACTCCAGGGCCCGCAGCGCTACTCACCCTGGCTTTTGCATCATCCATGCAAATGTCAGCAGACCTGTTCCAGGATAACCCACAAGGTTCAAAAAACAATTACTCAACACTTTGTGTTTCTTCCTAAGCAACAGGTTTGCTGTCAAAAAATTATTCAACTATTTGTGTTTGTCACCAAGTGATCTCTAGAAAAGACCTTCAGTGGTTTATTCATTGGGGCTGACAGATTTACAAAAATTGTCCCATTGGCAGGCAAAAGTACAGTTCTTAAGAGGAGATGTTAATTCAGTTATCATATTTATAGCCAAAACTACAATACCACACATTGTGTATCATTAGCAAGAAGCATTGCCGTGGTTTCCTTTACCATCCTTGGCCCAGCAAGCAACGGGCAACGTTGATTGCACAAGGCTTTGTACTTCGTGCTCGTCTCCAGCCAGTGTGACCAGATAACTTCCCCATACTCTGCAAGGCCTCTGGAGGGAACCTCATTTCTAACAGAAGCTGTAACAAATATTTAGCTTTTAAAGAGCTAATCACATGTACATTTAAACTATTTAACTATTTTTTCTTTAACTTCTGAGTAATCTCCAAAAGAGTTCACGGTGTAACTGGCACCAAAATATTTTCTCTTTCCTTTCAAGGAAAGAGAAACTTATGGGTTATCCTGGAACAGATCTGCTGACATTTGCATGGATGACATAATAATAAATAATTCTGACACAATAATAATAAATTCTGTGTGTTAAAAATGTTTTAGGTTCACAGCAATATTGAGAAAACATACTGAGGGGCCTCATCCTACCGCACACACAAATTCACTAACTGTTAGCACCTGCAACACAGTGGAACGATGGTTATGACTGAACCTACGTTAAGACATCGTTATCAACCAAATCCCACGGTTTACTGGGATTTTGGCTACTCTAACATTTATCCCCCCAGCCACAGTGGATAAACCCCTCTGTGGGGGTCCACTCTTGGTGCGTTACACTCTGTGGGCTGTGACAAGTGTGGAATGACACAATCCTCCATGGTCGTCCCATTCACAATAGTTATACTGCCCTTAAGTCTCTGTTCTGCTTATTCATCCTCTCCCCACTAACCCCTGGCATTGCTGACCTTTTTCCTGTCTCCATAGTCATAAATTTCCCAGAATATCAGACAGCTGCACTTGTACAATCCGCAACCTCCTTCTATTGGCTCCTTTCATGCATTTCCGTTTCCTCCATATCTTTCATTCTCAAGAGCTCATCTTTTTTTTTCTTTAATTTTTAAAGTCTCTATTTTTATTTCATATTAGTGCATGTTTGCTATACACAATGATTATATTAATCGTGAAGAATTAACATGTATATAACACATCTTACCTCTTTTTACTTCCCCATCCACTTTCTTCCTCCCTCTTCCCTCCATCCCTTGATCCCCTTCCCAACTGCAAAAGATCTACCTCCCTTTTTCCTGTTATTGATCTTTTATTTTGCTCTTTAAATGATATATACTTTGGGTTTCTCATGTAAGAGAACCATGTGATATTTAAGCTTGTGTATTTGGTTTATTTCACTTAACATTATGGTCTTGCCAGGTGTGGTGGCACATGCCTATAGTCCCAGCACTGGGGAGGCTAAGGCAGAAGGATTACTGTAAGTTTAAGGCCAGCCTGAGCCCCATAGTGAGTTCAAGGTCAACCCGAACTACACAGCAAGACCCTGTCTCAAAAAATTTGTGGTCTCAAGTGCATGCATTTTCCTACATATGACTAAAATCTATCCTTCTTCATACTTGCATAATATTCCATTGTGTGTAAATACCACATTTTCTTTACCCATTCATCTATTGATAGACATAGGCTGCTTCCAAGATTTAGCTATTATGAGTTTTCTGCCATATGCATGGGAATGCATGTATCACTATAATATGATGTTATGGCTTGTATCTAGATGTGCCCCCAAAGCCTCAGTTGGTCATGGGTGGAGCTTTTTGGAGGTGACTGGATCTAGAGTGCATGGTGCTGGGATTAAGGATGTGATGCCAGGATTGGTTCACAGTCCGATGCTAGAATTAAGGGTGCCCCACCCTAGGTGTGAGTGCTGTCTGCCCTAAGGGCAGGTAGCCTGGATAGAATATAAGTGACAGAAAGAGGGCTGCTGTTGCTGCTTGTCCCTTGTCACTTGCTGCTTGCCACTTCACTGCGCTGCTGCCTCCTGCTTACCGGGAACTGTTTCTCCTCTGTGGAGCCGCCCTGTCTTGGAGCCAGCCAACTATGAACAGAAACCACTACAAACTGTGAGCTAAAATAAATCTTTCCTCCTCTAACTTTTGGTGTTGGGTATTTTATCTCAGCCTTGAGAAAAGGAACTAAGACAGATTTCTGTAACTCTTTTGAGAAGGGACTGGCTGGGTCAAATGGAATTTCTATTTTGTTTTTTTGAAGAATCTCCATACTGGTTTTAGTAGTGGTTGTACTAGTTTACAGTCCTACCAACAATGAAGAAGGGCTCCTTTTTCCCCAAAGTCTCACCAGCATTATGTTATTGGATTTGTTGATGATAGCTGTTCTTTCTGGAT
Source organism: Erethizon dorsatum (assembly GCA_028451465.1). Lineage (NCBI taxonomy): Eukaryota > Metazoa > Chordata > Mammalia > Rodentia > Erethizontidae > Erethizon > Erethizon dorsatum. The sequence continues at coordinate 30,518,034 of CM051837.1, forward strand.
TAAGGTGGAATCTCAATACACTTTTTTTTTTTTTTTTTTGTGGGTACCGGGGGGTCGACCTCAGGACCTCGCGCGCCAGCAGGCGGCCGTGCCGCTGAGCGATATCACCGGCCCCTTTTTTGTATGTGGGTTCCGGGAGTCGAACTCGGGCCCTCGCGCTTGCAAGGCAGGCGCTTAAACCGCTGAGCCATCTCACCGGCCCCCTCAATACACTTTTAATGTGCACTTCTCTAATGGCCAGAGATGTGGAACACTTTTTTGGGTATTTATTGGCAATTTCTGTTTCTTCTTCTGAGAAGTGTCCATTGATGTCAATTGCCCATTTTTTGACTGGGTATTTTATTTTGAGGTGATCTAATTTTTTTCAGTTTCTTATATGCTCTAGATCAGTGATGGAGAACCTTTTAGAGCTTTCAGTCTGCTGCGGCACCTGTGCCGTAGGTTTGCCACCACTCCTCTAGATATTAGTCCACTGTCTACGAGTAGCTGGCAACTTTTTCTCCCTTCTGTAGGTTGTCACTTCATTCTGTTGGTTATTTACTTTGCTGTGCAAAAGTTTTTAAGTTGATATAATCCCGTTAGTTGATCCTTGATGTTATTTCTTGTGCAATTGGCCTTCTGTTCAGAAAGTCCTTGCCTGTGCCTATGTCCTCAAGAGTTTCACCTATTGTATCTTCCAGCAGATTCAGTATTTCAGTTTAATATCTAGGTTGTAGCTATGTTTCAATATTTTCATTACATGGTAAGAAATATGGGTCTAAATTTAATCTTCTGTATGTGTATGTGGTGGAATGACAACTGGCGGTCAACTTGTAACACCCGGCTGAAGTGAGTCAGCGTGGTGCTGGGTGTGGAGGGCCCACCTGAGGATTGTTGCCAACAACATAAAAAGAGAACTGGAGAGGAGGAGGTGGTGCTGTCGGTTCTCCCGGAGGAGCTTGTCGCGCTGGCTTTCCTGATAGGAACTTGGCTGTTCTCATCTTCCAAGGAGCTCAGGACCTTGTTGCTAAGGATGGCTGTGGTTCTTTTTGGGGGAGCTCTGGTCCTTACTTTGAGCATCACTTCCTTGCTCCAGTGCAGATCGCTCAGCCTGCTGGCACAGATCCTTCATCCCTCTGGCACAGACATCCTAGCTTCCACCACTGACCTTTGGGCCTTCCCAGAGCAGATCCGTGAAGCAGACTTGCATGAAACATTGTTGTGGGCTCTGGGCCTCCAGTTGGACTTGTGGGGGCACTGCCATGGGCTCTAGGTCTTCAGCTGGACTTGTGCAGGACATTGCTGTGGGATCCAGGTCCTCAGCTGGATTCTTTGGGTCTTTAGTGTGTGGACAAATTTCTCGCACTCTTGTATTTGACACTTTGGGTGACTATTGTAAAATAATCATGAAAAAATTATGTGTCCTGTATTAAATCTTTTCCTTGGAAACCCTGACTACAACAGTGTATAACCAGTTTTCTGCATGTGGATAGCCATTTGTTAAAGCGACTATCTTTTCATTGCACAGGTCTTTTATTTCCTTTGTTAGGTTAATTCCAAAGTATTTAAATTGTTGAAGCCATTTTTAATGGTGTTGTTTCCCTAATTTCTTCCTCAGTGTGTTCATTATCAGTGTATAGGAACACTATTGATTTTTGTGTGTTGATTTTGTATACTGCTACATTGATGAATTTATTAATTCCAGGAGTCTTTTGGGAGAATTTTTGGGTCTTCTACGTAAAGTGTGATGTCATCCATGAATAAAGATAGTTTGACCTTCTTTTCTGTACATAACTTTTTTGTTTCTTTCTCTTGCCTGATTGTGCTGGCTAAAATTTTAAGTACTATATTGAACAGGAGTGGTGATTTTAGAGGAAAATGTTTCAGCCTCTTCCCATTCAATATGATGTTGGCAGTAGATTCATAATAAATGGCTTTTATCAGATTGAGATAAGGTCCTTTTGCAACTATTTTCTTCGGGGTTTTTTTGTTTTTGTTTTGTTTTGTTTTGTTTTTTTTAATCTCAAATGCATGCTGAGTTTTGTCAAAGGCTTTTTCCACATCTAGTGAGGTAGTCAATGTGATCATTGCTTCTGTTTATGTAATATATTATATTTCTTGATTTGCATATGTTGAACTAACCTTGCAACCCTGAGATAAAGCCTACTTGGCTATGGTGTATGATCTTTTTTATGACTTGTTGCATTCCATTTGCCAGTATCTTATTGAGGAGTTTTGCATCTATGTTCATTAAAGAGATAGGCCTGTAGTTTTCTTTTTTAATTGAGCCTTTGTCTGGTTTTGGAGTCAAGGTATTTCTGTCTTCCAGGAATGAGTTTGGCAGTACTACTTCCCTTCCAGTTTCATTAAAGAGTTTGAGGAATACTGGCAGTAGATCGTCCCTGAATTTCCAGTAGAATTCAGCAGCAAACTCATCAAGGCCTGGGCTTTTTTAGTAGGGTTTTAATACTGCCTCAGTTTCATTGCCTATTATTGGACTGCTCAGGGTTTTTTATATCTTCTTCATTCAGTTTCACTAATTTATCCATAGGTCTGATTTCTTTCTATCCTCCTGACCCTACCTTTTGGAATGGGAGTATTTATCCTTTGACATTTTATATTGGAAGTGTTTAACTTTCTGTTTGACTTTTGTGTGTGTGTGTGTGTGGGTACTGGGGCTCGACCTCAGGACCTCGCATGCCAGCAGGCACCCGTGCCGCTGAGCGATATCACCAGCCCTTTTTTTGTATGTGGGTTCTGGGAGTCGAACTCGGGCCCTCGCACTTGCCAGGCAGGCGCTTATGCCGCTGAGCCATCTTACCGGCCCTTTGTTTGACTTTTACATGAGCTTACAGCTAAGAGTTTGCCTTGAGTCTCAGAAGAGACTTTGCACTTGGATTTTTCAGTACTGTTAAAATTTTGTCAAATCTTAGAGATGGTTTCAATGCATTTTGCATAAAGAAATAGACATAAATCTTTTGGGGTCCAAGTGTGGAATGTTCTGTTTTGGATCTAGAATGTCCACCGAAAGTTTCATCTATTTGGGAGTAGAGTTTGGGAGGTGGTTGGATATGCTATAGTCATCACTGAGTTCAGATCTGAATGTGCTGTTAGGTGATGGGGCCTCATCAAACAAGGTGAATCCTTGGGCACGTGACCTGGAAGGGTGCATCTCCATTCCCAGCTCCTCCCTTTCTCTCTGCTTCCTGGCTGACATGCTTTGAACACTTTTTCCTCTCCATAAGACTCTGCCATCCTGTTTCTGCATTGGAGCTAACTGACCATGGACTGAAACCATGAGTCAAATTAAACTTCTCATCTCTTAAGGTATCTCAGTGACAGGAAAGTGACTAAGACAGTGTATATGAGATATTCTGCAGCAGAGACTTTCGTTTGGCATATTTCTACATGCGTAGAACATAGTTTGATAGTTTCCACCCTCATTATCCCCCCTTGTCCTTTTCTCTCCCTCCCTTCTACTCCTTTCTTTTTCTGTAATGCCTCCCTTCTATTTTTTGTTGTCTCTCTATGTTTAGATTCCATATTGTTATAGCTTGTGTTTAGATGTCACCCCAAAGCCTCATGCAATCATAGGTGGGTCTTTTTCTGAGGTAGCATGTGTGACACTGGAATTGATTCATGGTGCAATGCTGGGATCAAGGGCACTAGGATAAAGGAGGTGAGTGCTACTCACCCTAAGTAGCTCGGATAAGACATACGGGTAGAAAAAGCTGTGGCCATCTCTTACTCCTTTGCTACCTTCTTCCTGCCTGTTACGAACTGTTTCTCCTCTATGATGCCTGTCTGCCATGCCATTATGTACTGATTATGTACATGCTGATTATGTACTGAAGCCATAAACAGTAAAAACTGTAAGCTAAATAAACCTTTCCTCCTTTAACTTAGGTGTCGGGTATTTTGTCTCAGCAATAAGAAAAATAACTAAGACAGATTTTGGTACTGGAGGTGGGGCCGTTGCTGTATCTATATCTGACCATGTGGTTCAGGAGACTTTGGAACTGGCTTGTGGGAAGAGTTTGGAAAGGTTTGGAGATGCCAGCTCAAGAAGCAGGCCTGGAATGCCTTAAGCTGTACTTGATGGGAAATTCTGATGAGAGTTCAGAAGACGAGAAGGCTGATAGAAGTGCTACCAGTAAAGACCAGGCTCGGGAGGTTTCTGCTGGGAAGAAGGACTGCATTGGCCGTTGGACTCCAGATGTGTGTTATACCTTGGCAGAAAGTTTGTCTGCATTTTGCTCCTGTCCAGAGACTTTGTCTGAGGCTGAGATTAAGGGTGGTGGACTAATTAATCTTGCAGAAGAAATTTCAAGACAGTCTAGTATTGAAGCAGTGGCATGGCTCCCAACAGGAGCCCTAGCCAGATCTATGTTGAGAATCAAGAGCAAACAGCCAAACAGAATGATTTAAAATGTGAATTTGGCCAGAAAGGAAGCTCCAGTAAAGTTGCGGCCTGCAAAGATGGAACAGAGGAGAAATTGGTCACTGAAAAGACTAGCAAGAAAAAACCAAGTATTTCAGAAGAAGACAATGAAAAAGATGACCTGAGGACATCACAAGAACCAGCAGGACTCCAACCTCTGCAGCCTCAGAGTTGCAGAGGTGAAAGACTTTGCTTTGAGAAGACAACCCCAAAGCCCCATGTTCCAGAATGGCAATAGCCTAGAGAATTTGTTCCTTAGTATTGGGTTCAGATTGCTCAATGACCCAGGCATTCAACCCCCACAGCCAAGAGAGGAAGCCTGGCTATTGTTCCAGGTTGCAGCAGACTTGGCATCATCCATGTGGTGCTGGTTTTAGGTGCATACAGCATGCAAGAGTTGTGGAATCAGGAAGACTCCCAGCCAGATTTCAGAAGAAAGGCTGGGAGGCCAGGCAGTGCCCCTGAGAGGGCTGTGTGTGAAGCTGTGCATGTGAAGCCAAAGGTGCAGTGGAGACCCCAGAAGGTTGGAGAACCCGAGAACATGGATCATCTGAGGAAAGCTGCAAGGAGTGAGCAAAGCTGGCCCAAAAGAAAGCTGCAACCACACACAGTTCAATAGGGATGGAGTCACCCAAGCCCTTTGGAGCTCACAACTTGTCACAGATTGCCTTGGATGCTGCTGCACACAGAACTACAGGACTTAATGTTTGCCCTGTGGGATTTTGGACTTGCTTTGGTCCTGTTCCTTTCTATCCCCCTATTTGTACCTTTTGGAATGGTAATGTTTATTCTGTGCCATTGTATGTTGGAAGTATTTAACTTTCTTTTCATTTGTACATGCGCTCAAAGCTAACAGTTTCCCTCAAATCTCGGAGGAGACTTTGGACTTGAACTTTTCAGCAATGCTGCAACTGTTAGGACTTTGACAATGCTTAGAGATGGACTAAATGCCTTTTGCATAAAGGGATGTGCATGAGTCTTTTAAGGGCTAGGCCACAATGTTGTAGCTTGTATCTAGATGTCCCCCAAAGCTTCATGCAGTCATAGGTGGGGCTTTTCAGAAATGGCTAGATCTAGGGTGTGTGATGCTGGAATCAAGGTTGTGGTGATGGTTACTCACTTCATTAGCACTAAAAAAGGATGTGATGATAGGGTCAATTCATGGTGTGATGCTAAGATTAAGGCTGCCCCACCTTGGGTGTGAGTACTACCTACCCTAAGGGTGGATACGATATAAGGGACAGAAAGAGGGTCAGTGCTCGCCACTTGCTGCTGCTGCTGCTTGTCTTCTGCTGCCTCTTGCCTGCTCTGCAGTGCCCCTTTGCCATGCTGCCCTGCCTTGGAGCCAGCCAATTATGGACTGAAACCTCTACAAACTGTAAGCCAAAATAAACATTTCCTCCTTTAACTTTAGGTTGTCTCAGTAATGAGAAGTGTAACTAAGACAAGCTTCTCTGCCTTTTCCCTGCCTGTTACACTAGAAGTCAGGAGAGGAACAACCATTTGAGAAATTCTGTCCATGTGTTGAGAGGCCCAGGCCAGGTCTTCCACTTAGCATTGAGGCTTGTGGAAAAAGCCTTATTCATGAGCATATGAGATCCTTACCAGCCGCCTGTGTCATCAAGAACCTGTACAGATTTTATTATAACATCCCCAGATTCAAGAATGGGTTATGGGGGCCGGTGAGATGGCTCAGCGGCCTACGTGCCTGCCTGGCAAGCGCAAGGGCCCGAGTTCGACTCCCGGATCCCACATACGAAGAAAGGGGCTGGTGATATCGCTCTGCGGCACGGGCGCCGGCTGGCGCGCCAGGCCCTGAGGTCGACCCCCGGTACCCATAAAAAAAAAAAAAAAAAGAATAGGTTATGAACAAGGAACAGTCAGAAAACAAAGAATTAATGAAAATTTAAAACATGGTTGCCTAAACTAAAAGAATTTTTAAAAGTATATGTAGTAGAGACAAGAACAGGATAGGTACATGAAATCTAAATTCATCAACATTCCTTTCAGGCCCACTGTAGCCATTGCTTAAATGGTGGAAAATAATACACTAGAGGGCCGGTGAGATGGCTCAGCGGCTTAAGCGCCTGTCTTGCAAGCGCGAGGGCCCGAGTTCGACTCCCGGATCCCACATACGAAAAAGGGGCCGGTGATATCGCTCAGCGGCACGGGCGCCTCCTGGCGCATGAGGTCCTGAGGTCGACCCCCTGGTACCCACAAAAAAAAACAAAACAAAAATAATAATAATACACTAGAGACATAACATACTTGGAATTAGGAAGGCATCAGTCAAAAGCAGTTCTCCTTAGGAAGTGAGATTTGACAGCATTTACTCTTTGGTTTGGTCTAATAATCAAAAGGAAGGTGATTTCATCTTCATGTAAACCAAACTATAATGAACGGCGACAGTAAGAGCCCACCAGGGACCACCCGAATAGGCTTGGGTAAAGGCAATGCAGCACAATATTTATTGTACCTGGGTGCAGGTAGACTGATGGCAAAAAGGCAGTCAGTCCCAAAGAAAAGCAAGGCTTTTTATAGGGCTTGGGAAGGGGATTTTTGAGGGGTTACTGATGCCAGGGAATCTATTTGGGCTTGTAAGGTGACAATGGATTTGGCTATCTCTTCGAGGCTTTGAGATAGGTCCTGGGACAAGGAGTGATAGTAGGAAAGAGAGGTTGTGAGAACAGCTGTTACTGTTCCTGTTCCAGCAGTGATTGCCAGGCCAACATGCAGGGGAATCAGCTGAACAGCCCTGCACTGTCAAATCTGGACCTTTATCATGACAGGCAGGCTCTGGTTCCCTGGGGCTATGTCTATTTTTAGAGTAAGATACATGAATGTGCAGTTTCTGGCCCAGTTGGTGGAGAGACACAGATAGGTGGAGGTCCCACAGCGGACAAAGATGCCCTGAGTAGGTAAACAAAATTGACTATAGATGTCAAAGAGATATTGGAACTTTCTGTCTTCGTTATCTCTAACATTTAATGTGCCCGACAGGACAGCGCCTTTTAGTGGTTGAAAGGCCCTCTGATTTCAGGAATTTGATGGACACCCGTGATCTGGTTTTCCCAGTGGAGGAAAAGCCTCTTGGTGTCTGTCATCAGTCATTTGGGGGGTGATTGAAGGTGGGCACGAGGAGACAGTGAGGGTGCGTAAGAGTCTGAAGGCAGGCGTTCCGTGGATGCGCACCTGCACACGGGAGGTGACGGCCATCACAGAAAGCAGAGCGGCTGTTAATCAGTGGGGCAGAAGCAATCTGGGAAGGGGCCGAGAGGGGACAGGTTGACTGAGTGGGGGATCTTGAGTTACTTGGTGATTAACATAACCGGAGGGGGCTAGCAGGGTAAATGTGAAATTGTACTGGTGGGGAGATTGGTGTCCTGAGAATCACCTCAGAGAACATGTTATGCTGAATGCACAGGAGCTTGGAAAGTTGGATCCGCGTCCGTGGCTACTGGGCTGTGTGTAGGCTCATTCGTGCCGGCTGATCTGAGACAGACGGGACGGGGAGAAGGGAACACAGACCCGGACTGCTCCCTCTGCTGCGGCCACCTCGAGAAGTGGCGACTGAGGAGCAGGGGTGAGGAGGGCTCTGAACTGTACTCCGGGCCGAGTGTTGACGGAGTTGGTCGAGATGCAGCATGGGGGTTAGATTCGGAGGGAAGAGCCGCGTAGATGGAAGGACGAGGTGTTGGGTTGGTAGGGGCTCAAGAGAATGGGGAGAAGCAGCTGCAGCAGCTGCAGCAGGAGGCTCAGCAGGGGGAGGAGGAGCAGCCGGGGGCACGGGCTGCTGCCAGGGGGGAGCAAGATCACTTGGCCAGCCATCAGGGAGGAACTGGCATCAGAGGGAACTAGAGGGGGTGCAGATAGAAGGGAAAGAAAAAGAACTTGAGGGCCGGTGAGATGGCTCAGTGGCGTAAGCGCCTGCCTTGCAAGCGCGAGGGCCCGAGTTCAACTCCCGGATCCCACATACGAAAAAGGGGCCGGTGATATCGCTCAGCGGCACGGGTGCCTGTTGGCGCGCGAGGTCCTGAGGTCGACACCCCGGTACCCACAAAAAAAAAAAAAAAAAGAACTTGAGAGAGAGCACATGAGGAGCACAGGGCAGAGAAACTACGGAGTGTGAGAAATACCTGGGTGTGAGGTACCTTAGACCACCTCCCCAGCCTGCAATAATTGTCCAGATCTCTCAGAATGGGGAAACCTGAAGTACCATTCTCTGACCACTGGGAGCCATTGTCTAGCCTGCACTGTGGCCATGCCATGTTATGGAAAAATATCAGGCACTTGGGCTTCAGATCGGGACAGAGGCTTGGGATTTTGCGGGAGAGAGGCCGGGGGACAAGAGAGGAACGTAGCACGGAAGGTTCCCGGCTGAGAACAGAGCGGTGTGGGGGAGCGGCGGGGCCTCTCGGAAGACATCTCCAGTCGGGACCCAGCGCGTGAAACACGGGCGAAGAACAACACAAGCATTTCCGCTGTGGGCCGGACACCAAAGGGAAGCGGCCCTCCCACGAGTGCTTGCAGGGACCAGCGCTGGAGTTCAAGAGCCCTTTCTGAGGGAGAATGAAAGGCAGTCAAGGAAAAGGAAAGAGGGAGGGAGAGAGGCCGGGAGGCTTACCCAGGCTGAAAAACGAAGATCTGGCACAACAGGAGCGTAGGAGCGGGGGTCTGAGGAGCAGATGGCACTGGGTGGTCTCAGCCAAGGAGGAGGTGCAGGAGAGGACTTGAGGCCCCCCTGGAGAGGGCTCCCCCTCCTGGGTTTTGGCACCAGATGAAATGGACGGCATGAGTAAGAGACCACCAGGGACCACCTGAGCAGGCTTGGGTAAAGGCAATGTGGCACAAGATTTAGTGTACCTGGTACAGGTGGACTGAGGGTGAGAAGGCCGTCAGTCCCGAACAAAGAAAAGCAGGGCTCTTTATGGGGCTTGGGAAGAAGGGTCAGGTGAGGAGGTTTGGGAAGGGGGGGTCGTGTGAGGAGATCAGGTGGGGGTCGTGTGAGGAGATCAGGTGGGGGTCGTGTGAGGAGATCAGGTGGGGGTCGTGTGAGGAGATCAGGTGGGGGGTCGTGTGAAGAGATCAGGTGGAGGTCGTGTGAGGAGATCAGGTGGGGGTCGTGTGAGGAGATCAGGTAGGGGTCGTGTGAGGAGATCAGGTGGGGGTCGTGTGAGATCAGGTGGGAGTGTCGTGTGAGGAGATCAGGTGGGGGTCATGTGAGGAGATCAGGTGGGGGTCGTGTGAGATCAGGTGGAGGTCGTGTGAGGAGATCAGGTGGGGGTCGTGTGAGGAGATCAGGTGGGGTCGTGTGAAGAGATCAGGTGGGGGTCGTGTGAGATCAGGTGGGGGTGTCTGTGAGATCAGGTGGGGTCGTGTGAGGAGATCAGGTGGGGGTCGTGTGAGGAGATCAGGTGGGAGTGTCATGTGAGGAGATCAGGTGGGGGTCGTGTGAGGAGATCAGGTGGGAGTGTCATGTGAGGAGATCAGGTGGGGGTCATGTGAGGAGATCAGGTGGGGGGTCATGTGAGGAGATCAGGTGGGGATCGTGTGAGGAGATCAGGTGGGAGTGTTGTGTGAGGAGATCAGGTGGGGGTCGTGTGAGGAGATCAGGTGGGGGTCGTGTGAGGAGATCAGGTGGGGTCGTGTGAGGAGATCAGGTGGGGGTCGTGTGAGGAGATCAGGTGGGGGTGTTGTGTGAGGAGATCAGGTGGGGGTCGTGTGAGGAGATCAGGTGGGGTCGTGTGAAGAGATCAGGTGGGGGTCGTGTGAGGGGTCTAAGCTCACATCTGAGGTTAAAGTTTTCAGAATGTCTGGTGCAGATGTAAAGATCTTACAACATCCTGTCCTGTTTGTCTGGGGACAACATGACCCATTTGCAGTTTCCTGTCATTTGCCAATAGCAGCATGCTTTCTGGGGGCTGCAGTTTTTGCTGAAAACAGTGTGGTTGCTGGGAAAGTCGTGCCCAGGTTGAGCCTGGCACAAACCTCCCACTTACCTTCACTTCCACCTCAATTATGACCCTGGCTGGGTCACATGGTGACTAAAGTTTCCAGGTTTGCTCTAAATTCAAGGTAATAGGGTAAATAAATTAGAGCCAAAGGGGTGTCAAGGAGGAAATGCTGTTGAAAATCTTTTCTGATTTTTAGCCAACAACCGACTCTTCTGGCATCTTGAAGTTTCTAGTATTTTTATGTCTCGTGAATGGACATGGACTGTGGTTTAGGCCCCTTATAGAGAAGAGTCAAAGCCTTCACTTTCAGGGAACATAAGGGACTCGGGTTGTATCCTCTCCTTATTTCAAATTTCAGATAATTACATTTAAGCTTTTTCTCACTCTCTTCATGTACAGAAAGAGATTTCTCCTTTTACTACCTTAAACAAAGAAACAGCACCGTTGGAATGAGTGTAGGAGACAATGTTTCCCAGGCAGCCTGGGGAGCTCTCCGGGGCTCCCCACTGTCTCTAGTGCATCAGGTGACCATACTGTGGAGAGTCCTAACGCTGAGGGACCCTCTGGGGGGCACTGGTACCGCAGCCACTTTGGACAGATACATCTGCCTAGTGCTTGAGTCTCACAAAGAACTCTTTGCAAACTCACAGGTCTGTCTCCTTTGCAGGGGACACCCTCTGAAGCACCCCAACCCTAGTTTTCTCTATGTATAGGCCCCAGAATGCACCATGGCAAAAACCCTGCTGGTCCCAGTGAGCTCCCCATTAGGCTAAATAAACTAGGAAGTGGCAAGAGATGGGTAGCCCAATGGCAGTTTAAATCACAATAATATTTCCAGTTAGATCTTTTCTGCAAAAAGCATAGAAAGTAGTATGAAATTTCTTATGTTCAGACTTTTGTGGCTCTTTATCTCTGGAAAAAATAAGAAAATACGATACTTAGAGGGGCCCCTGAGGAAGCTGATATCATTGATGATTCTGTCCTCAGAGATGTCCACTGTCTTTCAGGGGGACACAGATCTCTCTCACCTGTTTTCACCATATGCTAGCACCCCAAAGAGACCTAGTATTTTCAAAAGATCCTGGTATGTTTACAGATGAGTCCCCAGACCCCCGTGACCTAATTGCTGGACCCATGTCCTTTTCCGTGTTCAACAATCAGGATCTAACTGGGATTGGTGGTGCACACCTATAATCCCAGCACTTGGGAGGCTGAGGCAGGTGGGTTGCTGTGAGTTCAAGGCCAGCCTGGGCTACATAGTGAATTCATGGCCAGCCTGAGCTACATAGCAAGACCTTGTCTCAAAAAACAAAACACGGGCCGGTGAGATGGCTCAGCGGCTTAAGCGCCTGCGCGGCAAGCGCGAGGGCCCGAGCTCGACTCCTGGAACCCACATACGAAAAAGGGGCCGGTGATATCGCTCAGCGGCACGGGCGCGCAGGCACCCGAGGTCCTGAGGTCGACCCCCCGGTACCCACAAAAAAAAAAAAAAAAAAAAAACACAGTCAGGGTTTAGAGGAAGATGGAAAGACAAGGGCCGAGAAAAAAGACAGACCAAAATTATGCCTGTTGCAATTGGCAATGCTTTAAGCACACCCAAGTCATCCAAGGGAAAACCCAGGACATATCAAGGCTTGATTTACATGAAAGAAGAGTGGACACTGGGCATGCAACTGGACCAAGCCACTGCTTGAGCCCTGTTCCGTGTGTCAGGTGGTCCATGTGCCTGACTTGTGGCACTGGGGGATTGACTGTCCTGCACCCAGAGAGGGGTTATGGCAGCCACAACCCACATCTCCTCTGTTAAAGAGGACTGAGGGGGTCCCAGGTCAATCTGCAATGCCTCATCCATGAACATCTCCATCTCCTGTAAAACAAAAACAAAAAACTGCAGGTGACTCTGGCTGTCATGGGTAAACAAATTCAAATATTCTGTTTTAACTTCCCTGTCTAGGAAACCCTGCTCTAGATCTATAGCCACAATTGAGATCAAGGGGACCTTACTCAGAGCTTCTTTACTCCTGCTCTGACATGTCAATTCAGATGTCTGGTACTACATGCCCCTGCAACGATCTGGAGAAAAAGGGTGTGGGGGTTGCTAACAACAACTCCTAGAGGTCATCTATTTTTCCAGGCAGGTTGCTGTCATTCATTGCAAAGGACACCAAAGGGACATGTTTGAAGTCTCCTTGGGAAATCAAAAGACTGATAAGGCACCATGGGAAAGCTGTACAGCCCCTTAAGACATTACCCTTCTTCCCAGTTACTGAGGAACCATTCTGGTCTTTCCTCAAGGGAAACTACGAAAAGCTATTTTAAAAAAATTCTACATGGGAAATGGTCATTCACATTTTCACAGGATTAGGGGTAGCAGTGACCACTCAATGGGTCTGCAAATCTTGCCCACTCTGAGCTTATAATAACCCTGGCAAGCTCAGACCATCTCCCTTGTTAGAACCTGTACAGAGGAGCAAGACAGACCCTGGAGGGACTGGCAATTAGAAATCCAGCTCTACCTTAAATATCTGAGGAAAAAGAGCACCAAAAAGAAGAAAGCTACTCCTGTGAACCTCTGGAGGACCTGAGGACCCTCTTCAAAAAAGGAAGACTCCAGTTCCGCTCCAAGTGCAGATAAGTCAAGTCAACAAAACAAGGCATCGGTACCTATTTAACACCCCTCTTTGCCTCCACAGGTTCCTGACAAGGTCACCAAGCTCTTAAACAGCAGCTCCAAGGTTCTCCATATACACAAACTCTTTTCTCCCTGTCTTCTGATGGGCTTTCTTCAGCCCAGCTGGTGAGCCACAGGTAGTTAGAGAGTACATAATCCCCAGTAGATAGGACCTATAGCCTCTCAGCAGGACGTAGTTATATGAAGACAGAGGACTCCTCTCCCTCAGCAACCCACAAATAAGTATGGTGATTTATGTCTTGAGGCAGAAATGAGGCAGATCAGGGCATGGCAAATTGGCAGAAGAGTTGGGCATGACCTGTCAATCATAGAGACCTGTCAGATCATGGCTGGGGTGCATGTGCAGAGCAGCTTTGGGGCCCTGCATGGCATCTGACATCAAAAAAAGATACAAAAGACAGTGACCACTGACTTCATGGCCACTGTATTTTTGTGCATGCAGTGGCACACCTTGCATAAAGAGCGCATCTTCTCTTTTCTTCAGAGCACTTCTTCCTCTAAAGCACTTCTTTTTGCACTCCTTTTCACTTCTTTTACCTTAAATAAATGATGAACTTTTGCATTCATCAGTTGTCCTTTCCAGTTCTTTGAGTGGGACAAGAGCCTAGAAAGGACTACTGGGCCCCACAACATCCAGCTAACGACAAACACTTCACAGGAGTACAAAGGCCAATAAATACACGAAGAAATGCTTGACACCACTGGCTATCAGAGAAATGCACACTGAAACAACACCGAGATTCCTTTCACCCCAGAAAGAATGGCTGTCATCAAGAAACCAACCAATAACAAATGCTGGTGAGGAAGACTTCTACAGTGTTGGTGGGAACGTGGACTGGTACAACCATTACGGAAATCAGCATGGAGATTCCTCAAAAAACTGAAACTAGAAATTCCATTTGATCCAGCTGTTCATTACCTAGGTACCTTTCTGAAAGAGTTAACAACATCATACTACAGTGATACATGCATACTCATATTTATAGCAGTACAATTCATAATAATCAAATCTTGAAAGCAGCCTATATGTCCATCAACAGATGAATGGTTAAAGAAAATGTGGGTATTCACACCCATGGAGTTCCACTCTGCCATAGAGAAGGATAAACTTGTGTCGTTTTTAGGAAAATGGATAGACCTTGAGATCATAATTTTAAGTGAAATAAATCAGGCACACAAGCTTAAATATCACATGCTTTCTATTATATGAGAAACCCAAAGTATAAATAAAGAGCAAGAGAAAAGATAGATAATAGGAATTAGGGAAAGAGATCCTTCTCAAAGGAGAAGGGGATCAAGAGATGGAGAGGGGATTAGGAGGGGAGGAGAGGGGATAAAAAAGGGAGTTGGGAATATGCCCCCTCCCCACGAGGAATGTTACATTATGTACTGCAGATGTGCACTAATAAAGAAAATTATTTTATTACATATGCACATATCACTAAGCAACTTTTAATTTTGTTTCTCAAGCTCCCCCACTTTCCATAAGTAGTTGTAAATGATATGATTTCTTTGGTGGTTTGTCTTTTGTTTGGTAACAGCTTTGTGACCTTAGTCAACAACAATGCAGTTCCTTCTTTTTTCTCTTAAGTGTGCACAACCTTCCATTTCAGGAGTATAACATATCTATACTATTTTATTTGTATCCATTTTCCTGTCGATGGACATCTGTGTTGTTTCCATTTTGTTTTGTACTGGAGAATTTAGGATTTTGCTTTTGGCCTTTCCCAACCATGCTGCTTTGAAATTCTTATGCATGTCTCCTGATGCCTCCCCCAGCTCTGCCCAGGCATGTGCCTGGAGTGGATGTGCTGGCTCAGGGAGTTTGTGCATCTTCAGCCTCACTGGGTGGAGCTGGATTACTCTCCAAAGTGATGGTACCATTTTCCATGCTCAAGAATGTTGTGTAAGGGTTTTCAACACAGGCTTTTCTCACTTAATATTGTCATATCTTAATTTCTGCTAGTTTTTTGGGTGTGATCAGAGCATTGCATTGTGATTTTACTTGCATTTTCTCAGCAGTGAAATTTAGTATCTTTTTTCTTTTATTTTCTTTTCATTCATTTTGATTGCGCTGTATAAATTACCTGTTATGTTTGGCCCATTTTATATTGTACATTTTTCCATATTGGGAATCACATTGTATATACTCTTCCCTTCTTTTTCTGCATACTATTTCCAAATTTTTTTTTCTCTTAACAGCATATGTCATAGCTGTAGGCATTCTTCTACCATCTTTTTTTAACAGGTGCTCTGTTGAAATATAATTCAGATACTATAAAATTCACATTTTTGAAGTGTACATTTTAGTGGCTTCACAAAGTTATGCAATTACTACTGGTTTAGGACATTTTTATTACCACCTCCTGAATTCTGCACCATCAGTAGTCACTCCTTATTCTCTCCCTCTCTCCAGGCCCTGGAAGCCACGATCTATTTTTTGTATCTGCAGGTTTGCCTTTTCTAAACATTTCAGTAAATGGAATCATATGATATTTGACCTTTCAGAATTAGTTTCTTTTCATTAGCATTACATTTTCAAGGCTCATCTACATTATAATATGTATAAAATTTACTTCATTTGTATTACCGAATAATACTCCATCACATGGATATACTACTTGGTTGATTCGTTCACCACTGATGAACATTTGGATTGTTTACAGTTGTTGGCTATTTTGAATAATGTTGCTATGCTGTTCATGTACACATTTGTTCATGGACATATATTTTTATTTCTCTTTGCATATGCTTAGTCATGGTATTGCTGAATAATATGGTAGCTCTATGTTTAACTTTTTGAGAAACTACCAAACTTCCACAGCAGCTGTGCCATTTTACATTTCCAAGATTAATGTATGAGGGTTCTAATTTCTCCACATCCTCACCAGCATTTGTTACTGCTCATCATCTTGATTTCAACAATTCCAGCAGGAATGAAGTAGTATTTTATTTTGTGTGCATTTATGGGGGGCCACAGCACTCCCATGATCCAATCACTTTCTAAAAGCCCCACCTATGAGCACATGAGGACTTTGTGGGGATGTTCTTGATCCAGACCATAACATATTGACCCTGGCCCCCAAAAGCCTCATGCACATCTCTATGCAAAATACATTTGGTCCATTTTTAAGAATCCCTAATAACAGTCTCAGCATTCTGAAAAGTCCAAAGCCAAAGTCTCCTTTGAGACTCAAGACAAATTCTTAGCTGTTAGCATCAAAGTAAGACCTAAACCCAGCAGAGCAATCATTAAATCCTATAGCTTCATGTCTAGCACCCAAAGACAGTTACCACCCCCATGGCATCTCTCTTAGAATGGCTTTGCTTACTGCTTGCAGCATTCCTCAGACAGCCTATATTCTTGGCTTCTCCAACTTTCTGGAGTCTCCACTGCACCTTCAGTATCACCTTCACAGATTCACATACTGCCTAGCCTCCAAAGTCTTTCTTTGAAGTCTGGGTGGAAGCCTCTCTGACCCTACCACTCTTATATTCTGCATGACTATAAAACCAGCACCACATGAATGATGCCAACATCTGCCACTACACTGAGCAATAGCTGGGCTCCCTTGCACCTAGGCTGCAGAGGCCTCTGGATGGCTAAGCATTGTGAACCAAGTCTTGGAAACCAATTCCCTATGTGACCCTTCTTGGGTAGGGTGACTGGTGTTCTCTTTTCAAATCAGTCTTTTCATTTTGTAACCTCATTCCTGGGAAGACATCTTTCCTATTGTCCTTATGAACAGTATTCAACCTCATTTTAATGCCAATCATTTTAGTAACGAAGCTCTTCTCTGCTCCAACATTATAGGCTCTTAATTTCTGGCCAAACTTTACATCTCTTGGCTCTGGGTTTTGCTCCTGTTTTTCAGTGTAGAGCTGGCTAAAAGCCTCCATCAGTACCCACGCCACAGCCTAAACATTGGGGTGCCTTGAAATTTTGCTGCCAAATTAATTAATCCACCCTCCTTAATCTCAGTCTCTTGCGAAGTCTCAGGACATGGCCAAAACATTGACAAATTTTCTACCAGAGTGGCCTCTAGCCCAACTGCCTATGAAGTCCTTGCTCCCAACTGAAACTTCCTAAGCCTGGTCTTTACTGTCGGATTTATATCAGCATTCTGCTCTTCAGAGCTCTGGCCAGAATCGCTCATAAAGCTTGACTTACAGGATTCTAGGGCTTCTCTAGTTGGCACCTCCAAATAATTACCATCTTATACCTTGATCCAGTTCCAAAATCTTAACCACATGGTCAGGTATATCCACAGTGATGAGCCCATTCTTGGTACCAAAATCTGTCTTAATCACTTTCCTCATCTCTGAGACACAATACCTGCCACTCATAACATAAAGGATGACAGTTTATTTGAGCTCACAATTTTTGGATGTTTTAGTCCATAGTCAGCTGGCTACAAGCAGAAATGGCATAGTGGTAAGGCCTGTTGAGGAAGAAAACTGATCATGTCATGGTCAGCAGGAAGCAGAGAGAAAATAGAGGGGCCAGAATAGTAGGTACGCTCTTCCAAGCCATCCTCTCATTTGTCCCCCTCTGCTGACCAGACCTCACTTCCCATCAACAAGTCCACCGTGATCCAGTTACCTTCCAAAAGTCCTGCCTGTGAGTACATGAGGCTTTGTGGGAACATTCTTGATCCAAACCATAACATGGACTGTAAAGGAAATGGTGAAGAGACAACCTAGAGAATGGGAGAAAATATTTGCATACTATTCATCTGCAATATAATATATAAGGAACTAAAAACAAAAAGCAATCCAAATCACAAATGGGCAACTAATCTGAATAGATCCTTCTCAAAAGAGAAAATACAAATGCCCAACAAATATGTTTAAAAATGTTCAACATCATTAGTCATCATGGAATGCAAATCAAAGCCACTGTGAGATGCCATCATTCAAGTCAGAATGGCTATTACTGTAAAAACAAAAAGAAACAAACACAGGTGAGGACATGGAGAAAAAAAAGAACTATTGTGCACACACTGTTAGTGGGAATATAAATTAGTGTATCAATTACAGAAAGCACTACAATGCTTCCTCCACAATCTAAAAATAGATTCATGAAATGATCTAGTCATCCCAGTAAGTATATGCAAAAAAGCAAAATCACCATGCCAAAGAGATACTGCTATACTCTTGTTTATTGTAGCACTATTCCCAAGAACTGAGATATGAAGTCAGCCTAGCTGTTCATCAACAGATGAATGGATAAAGTAAATGCGGTATAACATATTATATATGTACGTATTACACCACATAATATATAATATATATACAGAGCCCACCAATAAAATGTATACACACTTCAGGAACATAGTATGATGTTTTTTCACCAGATGGTGTTACCCTCATATGAGGGACCCTAGAGAAAGTCATATATCACAGAAAACCCGCTGCACTGCTGGACCTTAGAGAAGAAACTAAAAATGTGTGTGCTGCAATCTCAGTCACCAAGGTTACCCAAGCAGCAGTTTGCCATGCTAATAAATGTCTGGAAGCTACGGCCACCATTTTGAGCACCTCTTGTAATTGTAGAGGTCAAGGGTAACTTGTATTAATCTCATGATGTCTCAATAAATTTAGTATTAAAACATTTATACAAGTTTTTCTTTTCCTGAAGTTTATATATATATATATATATATATATATATACCTCTATATAATCTCTATATAATATATATATGAATATTATTCAGCCACAAAGAATGAAATCTTATAATTTTCAGCAAAGTGGACGGCACTGGGAGGTATTTTTATGCAAAATGAACCAGACCCAGAAAGACAAGTATCACATGTAGTCTGTCATATATCTCCAGATGTGAGAAAATACTGACCCGAAAGTGGAATCATGATTAAAAGAGACTACGAGAAGTGTGTGAGGGGAAGGGTGCATAAAAGATGGTTGGATCTGATCAGTGCATGTTGTATGCTTGTGTGGAAGTATCCATTGAACACGTGAAGATGTATAACTAATACACATTAATGAAAAATAAAATATATGCCAGGTATAGTGGAGCACTAAGAAAGTTTCCATTTCTCTTAAGTGGGGTTATAGCTGTAGAGTTTTTTGTCTGGCTGGTTGCTTGGTTTTTTTTGTTTGCTTTTGGAAGGTATTCTTTATCAAGTTGAAGAAGTTCCCTGCTATTCCTAGTCTTGAGGGCTTTTTTTTTTTTTATCACAGTTGGGTATTGTTAAGTACTTTTTCTGCATCTATTGATGCTATCATGTGATTTTTTTCTTTAACCGTTGTATATGAGGGAATAATTGACTTTTGAATGTTGAACCAGCCTTACATACCCAGGGTAAATAAGTCCCAGTCCTCCAGTTTGGATATGACTTGTGTGTCCCCAAGAGTTCATGTGTTGGGGCCTGGTGCTCAACGAGGCAGTGTTAGAAAGCGATAGATCTTTAGGAGGTGGGGCCTGAGGAAGTCCTTAGGTCATGGGCAGCACCACGTCCAAAGCAAGTAAAGTCACTCTCATGGGGCTCTGAGTTGTTCTCATGAGAGCAAGTTATTATAAGAGACTCTTTCCTGCCTTGTGATGTGATCGTTTGCTCTCGTACGTATCCTGCCGGTGTGGCGCCACTACTGTGAGGCCCACCTGAACCATGCCCATGCTGACTCCACGTCCTTGAATCTCCAGAACTGTGAGGTAAACAAACCTATTTTCTTTATAATGTTACCCAGCTGCATGTATTTCATTACAGTACGGACACTCCTTGTTTAATGACCAAATTCCATTCCTGCAATTAGGTCATTAAATGAATCAGTCACTAAATGAGGAATTGTATATAGTAAGTACATTTCAATATTCAGAACAAAGAAATAGTCAAAGGAAACTCCAACTTGATGACTTTGCTTTTATTTGCATAAATCTTACCTGCAGTATTGTAATGTATAACAGAACATAAAACTACAGTACTATACTATACAATCAGCAAAAACTACAATACTGTATAAACACGGTATACTGTACAAAACAAGACATTGAGGCTCTATAAACAAGAGGTACAGAACTGTACAAAAGCAAAGATGGGTCCTAAGTCTGAGCAGCACACTTCTTAAGTCTGAACAGTAGTTAAACAGGTAGCTCATTAAGCAAGGAACGTCTGTAATGAAAAGCAGACTAATACACCCACTATGCTATTGTGTATAATGTGTTTTATACATTGTTGGATTTGACTTGCTAATATTTTGTTGAGGCTTTTCACATCTATGTTCATGTGAGAGAGGGGTCTTATTTTTGATCCACTTTGACAATCCATTTCATTTTGTTCATTTAGGTAATTGTCTGGCTTTTACATTAGGTGAGTGCTGCCCTCTTATTCTCCTGTCGTGTGGAAGAATTTATAGATAATTAGTGTAACTTCTTTAATGTTTGATATAACAAATGAATCAATCTAGAACTGGTACATTCTGTTTTGGAAGGTTTTTAGTTATTGATTTCTTTTTGCTTTTGGTTTTTTGAGACAGGGTCTTGCTATGTAATTCAGGCTGGCTTTGAACTTACTATGTAGCCCAGGCTTGCCTCAAACCTATGGCAATCCTCCTCCCTCAGCCTCCAGGGTACTGGGATTACAGGCGTGCACCACCACGCCCAGCCTATGCCCAGTGTAATCCAATTTCTTTAATTGACATATACTTTTTCAAATTAACTATTTCTTTCTGTATAAAATTTAATAGTTCTGTTTTTTTCAAGGAATTGGTCTATTTCATTTAAGTAATCAAATTAGGAGCATAAAATTGTTCACAGTGCTCCTTTTTATCCTTTCAATGTCCGTGAGGTCCGTAGCAATGTCCTTTATTTCCTTTCTGATATTGTAATTTGTGTCTTATCTCTTTCTTCTGAGCCTGGCTACCTGCTTGTGGATTTTACTGATCTTTTCAAAGAAACAACTTTTGGCTCTGTTGATTTTCTACTTTCAAATTCTTTGGTTTCTGCCCCTTTATTCTCTTCTTTTCCTCTGCTTCCTTGGGATTCAAATTGCTCCTTTTTTCCACCTTCCTAATATGGCACTTACATGACTGAATTCAGATCTGTCCTTTTTTCTAACGTATGCATCCGATGCTGTACATTTTCTTCCAAGCATTGCTTTCACTACATCCCACAAACTTTGATGGTTGTATTTTCATTTATTTCAAGACATTTCAAAACATGCCATAATTTTTTTTTTTTTTTTTTTTTTTAATGTGGGTACCGGGAGTCGACCTCAGGACCTCGCGCTTGCTGAGCAGGCGCTTATGCCACTGAGCTATCTCACCAGCCCAAAATTTCTTTTTAACACACGTGTAATTTAAAAGTGTACTGTTTAGGGCCGGTGAGATGGCTCAGTGGCATAAGCACCTGCCCGGCAAGCGCGAGATCCTGAGTTCGACTCCCGGTACCCACATACGAAAAAAGGGCCAGTGATATCGCTCAGCGGCACAGGCGCCTGCTGGCACTCGAGGTCCTGAGTTCGACCCCCGGTACCCACCAAAAAAAAAGTGTATTGTTTAATCCCCACACACTTGGGATTTCCCAGGTATCCTCCTGATAGTGATTTTTAGATTAATTTCACTGAGGTATTTCCCTTCTCCCAGGTCAGTTAGGCCCTGATGAAATCCTAGCAAGTTGAGCTCAGGCTGAATAATTTCTCCAGAAAGAACACTTCACGAACAGTTATAGAGTGGTTCCTTTCCCCTTCTTCTCCTGCTGGAAGCATGAGAGAATCTTTCTCTGTGAGAGCCTCATAATGCCCCAAGAAGTAAAACTCGCCAAAGCACAGAGGTAGCTGCTCTTACATTTCCGCTTCAGTAGGTTGAGATTTCCTATGCTTTCCTGCCTAACTCTGGGGACAGTGGTTTGCCCCGTGACCTTACTTTCCTGGTGACTCTAAGGAGAGGCCTTGGTTTTTCAGTTTTCTCAGCTCTTCTCGTCAGGACAGAGTACTGATGTCTGAGCTCCTCCACGCCAGGCCAGGAACCAGCATTGGCCCCCGTCGTCCTCCCGGAGATAATGACAGCGAACTCCGGAAGCCAAGGTCCCTTTCACTGAATCCCTGGTTCTTATCCAGATTCTCATCCTATTTCTTTGGCAAAGGTTCCTGTCCTCTGAATCAGAGAAGCATCTTTCTATGTAAATGATGAAGCTCTGGATAGAGAAACCAAAGCAATTCACCATTAAAAAATAAGAAAAATAAATGAGAAAAGTACATTGTAAATAATTTTTTATTTTTAGAGTAAAATATTCTTAAATTTGACAACTAGACATACTAGAAAAAAATGTAAACTTTAGAAAAGTTTAAAATTTTTTCAAATGTGATAGAAAATCAAGACAACGTAATACAAGTACTTATACTTCTTATGTTTCTGCGTAGGCTTTAAGTAGACTCCAGGATTTCAAAATAACAACTAATTGAATAATAATGAGGTTAAAGAGAATACAACAAGTATAACTGGTCATGTTAAGAGCTCAGTAGAAGCTGGGCATGGTGGCGCACGCCTGTAATCCCAGCACTGGGGAGGCTGAGGCAGAAAGATCTTGAGTTCAAGGACATACTGAGCTACATAGTAAGGATCATCTCAAAAATCAAAAAGGAGCTCAGTAGAAGTAATGAGAACAAACTTACTTAATCTCTAAAAATGCTCATTTTTATATCCTAAACCTGCCTTCTTGGAAAATTCAAAACAATTTCTAAACAAATGAGGCAGTATTACTACAAATATAGTTTTTCATTTGCCAACTTCCTTGTGTTCTCACAGGAATCACTGGACTACTTCTAGACTCATAAAAAAGGTCCAGAGCCAGCAGAGGTCAAGCACAGCTGGTGACCCGACTAGGGTTGGCGGGATGATGATCACTCTCCTACTCATGTAGAAAGCAGTGACTGCGTCGAGGATTCTCAGGAGTGCTGAGGCATTATAATAAAGCCTTATAATTATAATATATTAATAAAGAAAGGAGCACTTAAGTCGGAGGAGAAAGCACCTGCTCTGCCATCTGAAATCTTCATGTTTGCTCTTTGTCTTTGGTTTTTGTTTTGTTGTTTTGCAGTTGCTGCTGTTGCAGTGCTGGGGGTAGAACCCAGGGCCCCGTGCGTGCTAAGCAAGTGCTCTACCCTGGCGGAAATACTGTTTTAATTCCTTGCTTCTTACCTATAGGCTTTCTGTCTCTTCAGCACGGTCTCCTCCTCTGTGAAAGGAAAGTGTTAGGCTGCATGCGTGATCTCCAAAGTCCCTCAGTGTTTTAACTATTATTAACGAATGTAGACGGCACGCAGTTTATACACATACTCTCAGCACTGCAGAGCTGTATCAGTTCACAAGAGGGTATGAAAATACCACCTTAGCAATTTCTACAGACTTGCACAATTACCACTCCAGCGGGGTCCTCGGAACAGATAACAGTGTGGCTGGCCAGCATCCCAAGTGCTCAGTTTGGAAGCTTGATGAGATCAAACTCCAATTTTAACCAAAAATATCTCCACTATTTGGCCTGCAGAAAAAAGCATAAACAAAAACCTTGATTTGACTAAAATCCCAGCAGAGAGGGACACCACCTGTGACCTTGCTAAGGAACTTTAGAACTGAGCATCTAAGGGAGAGATTTGCAAGAGAGCTGCAATACTTAATTTGCTGTTTTTAAGACTGCTTGGGAAACCAAAGGAGAAAAAAGAAAAAAGCAACAATAGCTAACAATTGTCCTGCTAACAATTCAGTTCAGATATATCCCACTGAAGAATGCAATGAAAAAATGTGTATTACTCATAACCAATTGGAAAATATAATGGAAGAAAAGACCATCTCAATTTTTTTTAAAAGATAAAATAACTGGAAATAAACTTACGAATGAACACTCAGTTTCTATAAGGAAAATTTCAACACGCAACTCCCCTCCCCAGATGTGAGCTCTCAATGTCCACTCGTACTGTATCTCAACCAGAGAGGTTTCTAAGGGAGGCCTCCCCAGGTCAGGGAGGTGCACGGAGGCAGGTGCTCCAGGAGTTTGAATTTTCTAATATTTCAGGCTCCTGCTGCAATTCCAGATTCCAAGTCATAAGACTTAAACCTTACCAAGAGAATCAGGAGCAAAGCACAGAATTTAGGCATTGCAATTTGGTAGGACTATGAATCTGATTCTCAACATTTTTAAATGTTTGGCTGTTTTCTTCCACTTCCAGCTGTGCCACCTTGCTCTGCAATCTGTCACTTTGCTGGTACCTTTTACTCAAGGGTTTCATATCTGAGTTACAGTCTCAACTGCAGGAGGCTCTAACCCAAGGCAGCTCCCAAACTTCGCAAGGGCCCCTGCTGCAGGCCTAATCACCTGATTCCCTCCCTGCAGAGAGAAATTCTCAGTAGCCCCCTCTCCATACTTTCCCCATGAGTCTCGTATTATAAACTCTTTTACCAGTGTTTACCTTCATTTGAAAGCCTACTGAGTAGTTATGCTTACTGTGCCCCTCCAATTCTCGAGCAGGGTTAGCTACCTGCTGTTTCCCTTCCCCGTGCCCCTCCCTCACTCCACATCAGCATCTCTTTCCCCCACTAACTTGTTGGGTGCCAAGATCACCTCTGGTTTTATAGTTGTCAGGCAAGGGTATAGGAATGTGAGGGAGTATTCTTAGACATTATCACAACAAAGCCAGATGCAGCAGAGCGGACCCCTGCAGAAGGTGCAGGTATCGTTCCCACTTTGTAGTTGGCAAGTGACAGTTCGTGGGGATGGAGTCCGGTTCTCACCCATGAGAATGCACAGCATTTGGCTGGCACAGGCTCTGGGTATAGGCAATTTAAATTCACTAACCTCTGTGAAACATTAAATGGTACTCCCATTAATATGTCTACTTTTGTTATCTTGTATTGGTAAAATTTTTTAAATTTATAATTCTGTAATACATATCACAGAGAATGAAAGACCATGGGAAAAGACAACAGGTCAGATTGAAGAGGATATTCAACAGGGAAAGAAAAAAGGATAGGAACTTTCACTGAAGGGGAGTTGCCAAACCCAAACAACAGGAATAGACCAGGCCATTCAAAAAGAGGAAGCCCACAGGCTAATAAACATATGAAGAAAGGCTCACTCTCAGTTGTAGTGACAGAAATGGAACTAAAACACAAGAATATGTCCCTAGATACTTGCTAGATGGCATAAAATAGAAAGCTAAGAGATAGACCATGGAGAGCCAGGCGGCCACTCAGTTAGGAGTGCAGATGGGGACAGCTGACATGGAGGCATCACTAGAGTGTAGCTGAGATGAGTACTGGCCTGTGCCCAGCCTTCTTCCTGCAGAGGAGCCAGGGCCACACTGGCCCACAAGCCCATGCAAGAGTGTGTTCACTGCAGCAGTGGTGGGTATAGTGGGGATTTGGAGATAACCTTGGTGTCCATCACAGAGGAACAGAGAAGAAAAATGTGAATATACATATACATTACGGAATACTTCACAGTAGTTGGAAGCGGTGAATCAGATGCATGGGTATGTATTGACTTTTTAAAATATAGCTATTGATGAAACAGCAGGATAACAAGACAGCACAATGCTTTTATGCACATTAATACTATATACAAAAGTGTGAATAAACAACATAATGAATGTACTAAGACCATGGAATTGTACATGTTAAAATGGTGAATTTTGTGTTATGTGAGTTGTAGTCAATAATAAAAATGCATGCACATAAAGCAACAGTATTTTCATAGGAACAAGGAAAAGGATACTTAAATCTCAAACACACAAGAATTGTTGCCTATAGAGGTTAGGAAAAGGGGGAAAATAAGAGCAAATATAATAAAAAAAATAAAACTTTGTACAAGCCAATAATTAAATATAGGAGTTATTGGTCAGTGAGGTCTTTGACCAATTAAATAAAAATTACAGGGGGCCGGAGAGATGGCTCAGTGGCTTAAGCGCCTGCCCGGCAAGCGCGAGGGCCCGAGTTCGACTCCCGGAACCCAAATACGAAAAAGGGGCCGGTGATATCGCTCAGTGGCACGGGCGCCTGCTGGCGCGCAAGGTCCTGAGGTCGACCCCCCGGTACCCACAAAAAAAAAAAAAAATTACAGGAGGCCGTGATTTTGGACTAAGATCTTGACACGGGCTGACATGGATCCTAAGATCGGTGATAGTGGAAACTGAGGCACTGATTCTAGGGGGGAAGCTTCACCTGGGAAGAGAGAGAACACGCTAAGGGACTTTAACAAGACTGAACTGGCCTCTTAACAAAGCAAAGCAAGAGCAAGCAGGAAAAGGGCTCCAGCTCGAGCAGTGGGAAGGGGCGCACCGAGGAAGAACTTCAGAGCGGCCGTTTACCGAGGAACCCAGCCTTGCTGGGTGGGGTCAGAGCCTGGGTGATCGTAATCTCCACCCTGCTTTTCCAGAACGGCTGTGAAGAAGCCCTTCTTGCTTAGGGGTAATTTAGTCTCCATGAGATCCCTGTTTCTCCTTCGGAAGGGTTCAGTCTTGGGAGGCGCCCCCGGAATCCAAAGTGGCCACAGGTTTAAGGCAATGGAGACCTCTGGTCGTAGCTGAATGGCCCTGTGTTACTGGCCACTGAGGTTTATACATCCAGGTTCGTTTGTTTGCCACTGACCAAATCGGAGGAAGCATAAGTACTTTGGTAAAATAGAAAAAGGATTTATTCAAAGCTCATTCCAAGGAGATGGAGGGGCCCATTTACCTAAAATCACCATCTCACTGTGCACATGTTGCTTATTGCTAAAAGAAAAACATCTAACTTCTAAAGTTCCATTTTGCAGTGCCAAGTACATCTGTAAATCTCTCATCTTGGGGTCCTCGCACTTGAAGGAGGATGTAAACAGGGCTAATCAAGTGTGTGGTGCCAACTTTTAGACAGATCCCCCTAAATGACTAATATGACTATAAGTAGAGCTGAGAAGGGATTTGACCCAAAGTTTTAAAGAAATAAAGTCTTGAGACAAAAGAAGGAGGAGGAGGACGACGACGAGGAGGAAGACAAGGAAGAGAAGAAAAAGAAAATGAAGGCAGAGATGGCAAGATTTATCCTGCTTTTATTACTCATTGAGTATCTGCAGGTCCAGCCTCTAGGTCTCTGTTACAATCCTTCACTGAGTCCCAACAGGCCAAGCTAAAAATCACAGTGGTGTCGGACATACTCAGCCACCTTATCTTTGACAAAGGTGCCAAACACATTCACTGGAAGAAAGATAGCCTCTTCAATAAACGGTGCTGGAAAAACTGGCTTTGCACATTCCAGAGATTAAAATTGGACCCATGTCTTTCACCATGCACTAAACTAAAATTGAAATAGATCAAAGATCTAAATATTAAAACAGAAATATTAAAGCTGCTGGAAGAGTAAATAGGTAGAACTCTTGAAGACATTGGTGTAGGCAAAGATGTTATGAATAAAACCCCAATCACACAGGAACCATCACATGGGATCTCATCTTATTAAAAAGATTTTGCACAGCGAGAGAAACCACCAAGAATGAAGAGACAACCCACAGTGTGGGAAAAAATGTTTGCCAGCTGTCCCTCAGACAAAGGATTACTATTGAGAACATATAAAGAACTCAAAAAAATCAGATCCCCCAAATTTAAAGACCCAATCCAAAAATGGGCATCTGAGATGAATACACACTTCTCAAATGAAGAAGTAGAAATGGAAAATAAATATATTAAAAAGATGTTCAACATCACTAGTTAGTAGAAAGATGCAAATTAAAACAGTGCTGAGATTTCATCTCACTCCAGAAAGAATAGCAATTATCAACAAATCAATCAATAACAAATGTTGGTGGGGCTGTGGGGAAAAAAATGAACCCTTCACTGTGGAAACCAGTGTGGAGATTCTTCAAAAAACTAGGACTAGAGATCCTATTCGACCCCACTACTGGGTGTCTGTAAGAAATAAAAGGAGAGAGAAAGAAAAGCTTGCAGCAGGGCCGGTGAGATGGCTCAGCTGCGTACGCACCTGCCTGGCAAGTGTGAGGTCCTGAGTTCGACTCCCGGAGCCCACATACAAAAAAAGGGCCAGTGATATCATTCAGCAGCATGGGCGCCTGCTGGCGTGCAAGGTCCTGAGTTCGATCCCCGGTACCCACAAAAAAAAATGCTTGCAGCAAGGGCAGGCTTTATTGAAGATAAAGGCCTGAGAGGGGCTGTTGGCTCTGAGATGCCAACAGAGTAATGTTTAAAAGGTGTTAAAGGAATGAGGAAGTTAAGGGCCTGTTACTCTCAGAACTGGGCGTTTGAGCCTATTGTCATCAGTCCTCTTGTGTTTGTGCAAAGTCTATTCGAGGCTGAACGCCCCTTGATCAGGAATGTCTTGTACAATAAACAGATTTAATGGGCTTCATAATCACCAGGCACACAGCCAGACATGGTGGCTCATGTCTGTAATCCTAGCACTGGGGTGGCTGAGGCAGGAGGATCACTGTGAGTTTGAAGCCAGCCTGGGCTACATAGTGAACTCAAAGCCAGCCTCAACTACACAGTGAGACCCTGTTTAAAACAATAAGATAATAATAATAATAATAATAATAATAATAAAATAAACAAATCAACCAAATAAACAATAGTAAAAAAACAACAATAATAATTACAGGGCACAGAAGAATGTCGGTAAGTGTCACAACTAGGGGAAAATGTCTACTGGCTTTTTCCTTCAGAGTCATTCATGCTAAAATTCCATGTCACCATATTGAAAATAAATTAATAATCTGATTTT
The DNA here is from genome assembly GCA_028451465.1 of Erethizon dorsatum. Classification (NCBI taxonomy): domain Eukaryota; kingdom Metazoa; phylum Chordata; class Mammalia; order Rodentia; family Erethizontidae; genus Erethizon; species Erethizon dorsatum. Next base: position 30,546,818 of record CM051837.1, read on the forward strand.
TCTGGGAATCAGGATTAGAGAGACAACAGCCAAACTTCTCAAATAGGCCAGTTTCAGTTGGCATGATAATGCCTAAAGCTTACACAAAAAAAGGTTACCTGAAGTAACCTGATGGTAGCCAATCAGTTATTTTCCTGTTGTTGTCTCTCTGTCCCCAATTTGCAAAAAAAAATTTGAAGCGACCAGTCAGGTTTTTGTTTTTTGTTTCTGCTTCCTTTAACTCTTTTCTGTCAATAAAACCAGCCTCCTCTTCTTCCGTCATGCAACACTCCTTCTGTTTTATGAAATGAGGTGCTGTCCAATTCTAGAATCAAAAATACAGCCAACCCATTAAACTCAATTGTTTTACTTTTTCCCTTTGACAGATCCATAGCTCCCAGTGTCCTGTTCAAAGCAGCCCCACTTTCAGCCTGCTCACCAATTCCATCTTCTGTCCCAGCCTCTTCTCACTGAGGCCAAGCTCCCCCCAACCAAGCCTCATTACTTTCTTTACTTTTACAGTAGCCTTTGATTCTAGATTAGGAAAAGCCCCATTGTCAAGAAAAATTGAGTGGTTTGCCTTTTTCTCACCAACAAAGAGAGCTCAGTATTTAGATACCACAGTTCTCTACTCTCCTCTGCCCGGAAGGGAAGACAAATCCCTCTCTCTTACAGAGTAACACAAATTTCTTTTCTGTTGCTTTTTTTGTGGTGCTTGGGATCAACCCAAGGCCTTGTGCTATCCCCAGCCCCAGCTTCTAATGAAACAAAGATAAACTGAGTTTGGCTTTAAATCCAAACAAATCGAACCATCATACTTGCTTACACAGGTGATAGACGTCTACTTAAACTAACTTAAACCAAGATAGAGAATGTACTACACAATCCAAGAGCATCTCTAGGAAGTGAACATTTAGAAGTATAGCCAGGTCTCATGAAAATATTATAGGCAGCTAAGTTATATAGAAATTAATATACAGTCAGAAAGGGACTGGGCTGTCAAGGAAGTCGTGAAAAATAAAGATATCAGAATTATGGCTGGAGGTGCATCTCAAGAAGGCCAGGCCTCAAGATAGAGATGCAATGGCCAGGCCTGAATTCCTCCCTAGGAATAAACAACAGCTTGAGATTATGCTGTAATTAGCACCACCTGGTCCAGTGAGTCCACATAGGAATCAGTTGCCTGGGTGGGTGGGCAGAGCACCTGGACCCACCCCTTCCCAAACATGCCTTTGTTCTTTCCATGTACCCTTGCCATGGGACTCATTTCCCTATTGGATCAAAATTAGCTAAGCAGCTATATTTGTAATCTTATAGATTGATTATTGCTTGACCCATGTTGTACCCACATTGTAACTTTGCTGTATAAATTACTCCTGACAAAAAGCCTTGGTGGCCACCTACTTTCCCCTTCTGTCTCTCAGGAGCTATCTCCCAATAAACCTCTCCTACTCTTAACTTCTGTTGTCCCTTGAAGTTCATTCTTCAATTAAAGAACCTGGGGGACATGAATTTGGCACATCTGACGTCTAGCAGGTTGGGAGTTATATTTCTCCTACATCAAAAATAATAAAATAGGAAATGGGAAAGATGCCAGGAACCAATAATACAGATCATCATCTCCACCTCCCCTATTGGCTTGCCTTGGGGGTTAGTTACTGCCCAGTCTAACTGACTAATGGGGAAATTGGACAGATGCACTGTGGAAGATGCAAAGTCAGGTACTATAAAAACCCTCCCTATGGGCAAAATGAACAAATCTCAAAGAAAGAGGTTCTAAGCTGGTCCAATATAACAAGAAAGAGTTTTTAAAACTACCTTACTGTTTTTAAAATCCACCACATATTTATTGGAAATAATACTTAACTTAATTTCAAAAAGCCAAAATTATATAGATCACATTCTGTTATGACAATACAATAATATTATAAATGAAAGCTTAAGATGGTCAAGCATTTAAAACACTCCAGTTATGAATTAAAGCCAAAACTATATTCAAGAAAGTTTACAACCTAAAATGATTTCATTATTAGTTAGGAAAAAGTTAAAATATATGTATCAAGAATTCTCCTCAAGAAATTAGAAAAGAGACGGGGCTGGTGGGCCCGCGAGCTCACCAGTGACACAGCAGTGCCCCGGCTGGGGCACACACGATGGACAGGTGGGACTAGCAGCCTGGAAAAGTCTGAAGCAGCAGTCACAGTAGGAGCCAATGGTTGGTTCACATTAAAACTCCTAGGCCAGTGAGCCCGGGAAGAATCCAGGACTCGGCAACCGGCCCCGCAAGAGGAATCCAGGTGACTGGCCCCTCCCCTGCACCATGCGACACGGTCACCAGCCCAGGAAGAATCTGGGACTGGGCCACCAGGCCGGAAGGAATCCAGTTGACTGGCCCTTCCCGCTACACTGCAGGACCCAGCAACCAGGGGAACGCCAGCCACACAGTAGGACCCTGACTAAGGCACCCTCGATGGACAGGCAAGACTAGTGCGATTGAAAAGAGTGAAATATGAACAAACAGGTGGTAAGTTAGGCAAACCAGCACTGTGGTTAGGGACAAAGACACACAGAATAGAAGCAGGTGGGTGGGGCAGCTTTCTTTTTTTTTTTTTTCTTTTTAAAATTAATTTTATTTTATCTTGATTTATTTTTGTTTTTATCTTACTTTCTTTTCCTTTTCCTTCTTTCTTTTCTTTTTTTCTCAAATTTTTTCCTTTTCTTTACTTTTCCTTTCTCTTTTTTTCTCTTTCTTTCTTCTTTCTTTCTTTGTTTTCTTTTTTTCTCTCTTTTCTAAATGGCTGTGGAGAACCCCAGCCACACAAAACTAATCCCATCCCCAAACCCAAAGACTGAGTTCAGATAATCCCTCAAATACTCCTTCATTCTTTCTTTTCTACCCCCTTCTCTAGTTTCCCAAACCTTGCGTGATCATCCTTTGTCCTTGAGCCTTGCTTCTACCTCCTTTCCAGTTATCTTTGTTTTATATGATATCCTCCCTAAATTTTCCCACCGCAGGGTAAAACCACTCTACCAAGGGGAAACAGTTTGCATACAAACCCCTAATTTACAATCAGTTCTGTTATATAACTATAGACTTTGCTCCTATGGTCTAAAATACAAAACCAATAGTTACCCAAGTTTGTCAGTTTCTAAATTGTGCTTGATACTGTTATTGCTAATCGTACTATTTTAGCTAGGATGTCATATCAATTGTAATGAGTTGTTCTCCCTTCTGTAACAATACTGGGAAGCTCTGGGGTAATAACCTCACCACAGCCCAACATCCAAGGACTGGGGATGGAGCCAAACAGATACCAACATCCCACTCTCCATTAATTGGGAAAGTAGGATCCTGGGACAGACACAAACTAAGAACCTCCTACACACAGAAGACATCCCTGAAGAACAGACTTGTCCTAGAAAGGCCTTGATACTAGTGATATAGCTACCTACTACAAAAACTCACAAGGATCATCACAGAAAACAAAATTAAAAAAAAAATTTTTTTTGAAATAGAAAATGACGAGGCAAAAAAAAAATGCAATCTCAGACCTCCAGCCCACCCAGAACAAGTACAGGAGACATCGACACAGAAGAAATTGGAAGACACACAACCAAAATTTCTGAAAAGATAGCAAGTGAAGTAAAGAAACAAATCTATGAGGCTATAGAGGAAATCAGATCAGAAATAATCTCTCAGGTAAAAAAAGAAATGACAACCATAATGAAGGAATTGCTCAGCACAGCTAGAGAAGACATAGATAAAAAATAAAAGAGCATAGGAAAATGATGGAAACCTTGAATGAACAATATAGGAAACAAATAGAATGCATGAAACAGATTCAAAGAGATATCCAGGAAATCAAAAATTCCACCAAAAACTGGCAAAACTGCTTCAATGAAACTGAAGACAGACTTTCAGACTTTAAAGACAGGATCACGGCTAGAGATCATGAAAGGAAAGATCTCTTGAAAATAACAAGGGGCCATGAAATAATAACTCAACAGCTCCAAGATGATGCAAAGAAAAACAATATAAGATTGATAGGTGTCAATGAAAAAGCAGGAGTCAACACAAATGACATTAAAAAACTATTTGCAGAAGTAATAGCAGAAAATTTCCCAAGTATGGGAACAGAATCTGACATACTGATAAGTGATGCATACAGAACTCCAAACAGACATAACCAAAATAAATCTACACCCAGACATATAATAATCAAGATCCCAGAAATTCAGCAGAAGAACAGAATATTAAAAGCTGTTGGAGAAAAGAAACAAATCACCTATAAAGAAAAGCCCATTAGAATCATGGCCAACTTCTCAACACAAATGCTCAAGTCAAGAAGAGCTTGGAGTAAAGTATTTCAAGTCTGAAAGAAAACAATTTACAACCTAGATTGATGTACCCTGCAAAACTATCTTTCAAAAATAATGGCAAAATAAGATACTTCCATGACAAAGGACAACAGAAGAAATTCATGACCACTAAAGCAACCACACAAAGAGTACTGAAAGTTATTCTAGATAGAGATAAAAATGACCACAATTCCAAGAACAACATCAGAAAGAAACCATCAGGCAGCAAGTAATTAAACAGAGAGGAAAAGCAGGGAACCAACAACAGGAAAATAACATGACAAAGATAAGCCAATACATATCAGTTATAACCATCAATGTAAATGGCCTCAATTCACCAATCAAAAGAAACAGGTTGGCAGGATGGATCAAGAAACAAGATCCGACAATATGCTGTGTACAAGGAACACATTTAACTCAAAAAGAAACTCATACACTGAAAGTCAAAGGATGGAAAACAATACTCCATGCAACAGGAACCCAGAAAAAAAGCAGAGGTAGCTATTCTGTTTGCAGACAATATGAACTTCAAACCAAGAATGATCAAAAGAGATAATGAAGGTCACTACATACTTGTTAGGGGAAAACTTCAAGAGGAAGAGATACAATCATAAATATATATGCACCAAATACAGGAGCACCCAACTGTACAAAACTAATATTAACAGACATGAAAAATCAAGTAAGCAATAACACAATTGTAATGGGGGATCTAAATACCACATTGTCACAAATAGATAGATCAACTAGACAAAAAAAGCAGCAAAGAAATAACAGAACTGAATCAAACCTGTGAACAAATGGACTTAGCCGACACTTACAGAGTGTTCCATCCAACAGCATCAGAATACACATTCTTCTCAGCTACACATGGGATGTTCTCTAAAATAGACCATATACTAGCCCATAGAATATGCTTAAGTAAATGCAAAGGAATTGAAATTATCCCATGTATATTATCTGACTGTAGTGCAATAAAATGGGAAATTAAAGGCAAAAGAAACTTCAAAAACTCCATAAACACATGGAAATTAAATAACACCCTCCTGAACAGCCAATGGATTACAGATGAAATTAAAGAAGAAATTAAACAATAACCACAATCAAATGGAAATGCAAATGCAACATACCGGAACCTGTGGGGTGCAATGAAAGCAGTCCTAAGAGGGAAATTTATAGCAGTGAATTCTCACATCAGGAAAACAGAATGAGCACAAATAACTTAATGCTACACCACAAGCTTCTAGAAAAAGAAAGCAAGTCAAGCCCAAAGGTAGGAAATTATATATAGAGATCAGAGCAGAAATTAATGCAATTGAGACTAAGAAAACAATACAAAGAATTAATGAATCAAAGAGTTGGTTCTTTGAAAGAATAAACAAAACTGATAAACCCTTAGCCAACCTTATCAAAAACAAGGAAAGAAAAAATTCAAATTCATAAAATAAGGAATGAAAAAGATGAAATCACTACAGATCCTGTGGAAATTCAGAAGATCATCAATAACTACTTTGAAAACCTTTACTCGTATAGGATGGAAAACACAGAAGAAATGGACAGATTCTTAGAAACATATGGATTACCAATGCTAAATTAAGAAGATGTAAAAATTCTGAATAACCCAATATCAGTTAATGAAATTGAAAATGTAATTAAAAACTTACCAACAGGGCCGGTGAGATGGCTCAGCGGCGTAAGCGCCTGCCTTGCAAGCGCGAGGGCCTGAGTTCGACTCCCGGAACCCACATACGAAAAAGGGGCCGGTGATATCGCTCAGTGGCACGGGTGCCTGTTGGCGCGCGAGGTCCTGAGGTCATCCCCCTGGTACCCACAAAAAAAAAAAAAAAAAAACTTACCAACAAAGAAAAGTCCAGATCCTGATGGCTTCAGTGCTGAATTCTACAAGAAATTTAGAGAAGATTTAATGCCAATATGCCTCAAACTCTTTGATGAAATTGAAAAGGAAGCAATTCTCCCTAACTCATTCCTGGAGGCAAGTATTACCCTGATACCAAAACCAGAGAAAGACCCAACCAGGAAATAGAACTATAGGCCAATCTCCCTAATGAACATAGATGCAAAAATCCTCAATAAGAGATTAGCAAATGTAGCAAATCATCAGGAAGATTATACACCATGACCAAGTGGGAGTCATCCCAGGAATGTAGGGATGGTTCAACATATGCAAATCAATAAATGTAATACACCATATCAACAAAGCCAAAGACAAAATTCACATGATCATCTCAATAGATGCAGAAAAAGCTTTCAATAAAGTCCAACACTCATTCAGATAAAAACCCTACAGAAAATCAGAATAGATGGTCTCTACCTCAATCTGATAAAAGACATCTATGACAAACCAACACCCAAAATCATACTAAGTGGAAAAAAAAACTGAAAGCTTTCACTCTAAAATCAGGAAAAAGACAAGGATGTCCACTATCACCACTCCTACTCAATATAGTTTGGAAACATTAGCCAGAGCAATTAGACAAAAGAGAGAAATAAAAGGAATAAGGTTAGGAAAAGAAGAATTTAAATTATCATTATTTGCTGATGACATGATACTCTACATAGAAGACCCCAAAAACTCCACCAAAAGACTACTAGATTTAATAAGCAAATTCAGCAGCATAGCTGGATACAAAGTCAACACTCAAAAATCAATAGCCTTCCTGTACACAAGCAACAAACTCACTGAGAGAGAAATTAGGGAAACAACACTTTTCATAATAGCATCCAAAAAATGAAATACTTAGGAATCGATCTAACCAAGGAAGTAAAAGATCTATATATTGAAAACTACAGTACTCTGAAAAAGGAGATCGAAGAGGATATCAGAACATGGAAAGATATCCCTTGCTCCTGGATAGGAAGAACCAATATAGTGAAAATGGCCATACTTCCAAAATTGTTATACAGATTTAACGCAATTCCAATCAAAATTCCAACAGCATATCTCACAGAATTAGAGAAAACAATCCTAAACTTCATTTGGAATCAGAAGAGACCTAGAATAGCAAAGGCAATCCTGGGCAACAAAGGCAAGGCAGGAGGCATCACAATCCCTGACTTGAAATTATATTTACAAATACTACAAAGCTACTATTATAAAATCAGCATGGTACTGGAAAGAAAAACAGACCTGAGAGTCAGTGGAACAGATTAGAAGATGCAGACACAACTACAAACACACTCAGCCACCTTATCTTTGACAAAGGGGCCAAACATGTTCACTGGAAGAAAGATACCTTCTTTAATAAATGGTGCTGGAAAAACTGGCTTTCCATATGCCGAAGACTAAAACTAGACCCGTGTCTATCACCCAGCACTAAAGTCAAAATGGATCAAAGATCTAAATATTAAAACAGAAACATTAAATCTACTAGAAGAGAAAGTAGGTAGAAATCTTGAAGACATAGGGGTAGGCAGAGAGTTCATGAGCAAAACCCAAACTGCAAGGGGAATAGTTGAAAGAACCAACAACTGGGACCTCATCTTATTAAAAAGTTTTTGCACATCCAAAGAAATCACCAACAGAGTGAAAAGACAACCCACAGAATGGGAAAAAATTTTAGCCACTGTCCCTCAGACAAAGGACTTATATCTAGAACATATAAAGAATGGAAAAGAATCAGAACACCCAAATTCAAAGACCCAATCCAAAAATGGGCATCTGAGATGAACATACACTTCTCAGATGAAGAAATACAAATGGCTAATAAATATATGAAAGAATGTTCAACATCATTGGTCATTCAAGAAATGCAAATTAAAACAATCCTGAGATTCCATCTCACTCCAAAAAGAATGGCTATCATCAAGAAATAACCAAGAACAAATGCTGGAGGGGCTGTGGGGAAAAAGGAACCCTTCTCCCGTCGGTGGGAGTGCAGACTGGTACAACCACTGTGGAAATCAGTGTGGAGATTCCTCAAAAAACTGGGATTGGGGCCGGTGAGATGGCTCAGAGGAGTAAGTGCCTGCCTGGCAAGCATGAGGGCCCGAGTTCAACTCCCGGTACCCACACACACAAAAAAACTAGGATTGGAGGTCCCATTTGACCCAGCTATTCCCCTTCTGGGTATTTTTCCAGAAGAATTAAAAACATCATACCACAGCAACATATGTGCACCCATGTTTATAGCAGCACAATTTGTAATAGCTAGATCGTGGAAAGAACCCAAATGCCCACTAACCGAAGAATGGATAAAAAAGATACAGTATTTTTATACAATGGAGTACTACGTAGCTATAAGGAAGGATAAGCTCAAGGCTTTTATAGGTAAATCGATGCAACTTGAGACCATACTCATAAGTGAAATAAATCATACTCACATGTGTAAACATTGTATTGTCTCCCTAGTGTAAAAAACTGAAAGAGTAAATAAGATCCAAAATGTACAATAGCTACTGTGAAAGGGGAAGAAACTGCTCAAAAGGAAAGTACAACTGGGATGGGGGAAAGGAGAAAAGAAAGAAGGGAAAAGAATATATATGTATATATATATAGAATATATATATACACACACACACACACACACACAAGATAGATAAGATAAACTACTAATCTCTATTAGTTCATCGAAAAGAACAGTTTGTACTTACATTGTTTGATTAATTATTCATGCCTATATTTTGTAATCTGAGCAACTACTTTGAAGATAACAATACACAATATATTAACCATTGTTAATCTCCTATTATCTTGTTTTGAAATTCTGTATCATTTTTATTGTTTTTTCATTTTAAAATTTAAAAAAAACAAAAGCAAAAAAAGAAATTAGAAAAGAAATAGCAAATTTTTTTCAATCTAAGGAAAGCAGAAGGAAGAAATTTAAAAGAGCTAAAATAATGAATTTTAAAAAGCAAAAATGATAGAATTAAAAAAGGTCAAGAGTTTTTCTGAAAACATCAAACAATGGCAAAATAGACACACTTTTGGTAAACATGATTAAGAAAAATATAAACATTAAATATTAGGGATGAACTTTTGTACAGAATAGTTGTTTTTTGTGTGTGTGTGGGTGGGTACCAGGGGTCGACCTCAGGACCTCGCACGCCAGCAGGCGCCCGTGCCGCTGAGCGATATCACCGGCCCTTTTCTCGTATGTGGGTTCCGGGAGTCGAACTCGGGCCCTCGCGCTTGCTGGGCAGGCGCTTACACCGCTGAGCCATCTCACCGGCCCAGAATAGTTATTAAATATAAAAGAATGTGTTCTACAAATTTCTGCTAATGTATTTGAGAAGCTGCACAAAATAAATGATTTTATAGAAACAATCAGTGACCAAAATTAATGCAAAAAGAAATAGCAAAACTAAACTGAACAATAAACTTGAAGAATTGAAATTATCACTGAAAAAAAGAAATTCTCAATAAGACAGACACATACTAGATGGCTGTGTAGATGACTCTTCCCAAACTTTCAAGAAGTATATGCTGCTAATGTTATTGAAAAGCATGGAAAAAGATTAATAATCTTCCATTCATTTTACCAAGCAAACTAACTTCAGTATCAAAACCTCACAAAGTTAGACAATCAAAGCCAGCGTCATTTTTTCAGACCTCAAGATATCTCTTGGTATCTGTAGTTGTCACGGGGTTGGTTCTGTGAGGTGCCCAAGGCTGTAATACGGAACCTGTTCCACCCTTTTAAAATAAGCTTGCAGGTTCACTGACTCTCAACAAGGAAAAAGAACTTTTAAGATGCACCAGTAAGAGACAGGAGAAGGGTTTATTAGTGTGTCCTCAAAGAACAGAGTACCATTGTGTGGAGGAGTGCTCCCCAGGGTGTAGGAGGGCAATGTGCAGGTGAAAACGAAGTCCTGGTGCCTGGAATTTTCAGGCTATTGTAAAAGGACCTTTAGGAATTTTCTTGTTTGAGTGGGTTTCCTGGAAAGGAAAAGCTTGTCTTGAAGCTGCAGTTTTTCTTAAAAGTACAATTTAAAACATCTCGATCTCCTTGCCTCTTGTCTACCTCCTTTTTATTTCTTCTATCCTACCTCATGGTGAAGGCTGGCCTAACTGCTAGTGTCGCCTACAAATCGCAGGAGGAAGGAGGCAAACCTGGAGCAGAGCGAGTCTGACCATGTCCAGGAGCGGAGGGTCACCCGAGGACAGCACAGGCTCCATCACCATGGCCACAGGGATCTGGGGTTCCTGCCTTTGGAGTGAAGAATGAATGTAGTTGTGGTTATACATAAGAATTCAGTGTTTTGTAAACTTTTGAGGCTAATTATATTCCTATACAAAACAGAAATTTTACAATTTCAAAACAATATTTAACTTTACAGGTAGTATATTTTTAATATTTTGGTGTTACTCTATTTCATTTTGTAAAGTGCTGAACACAACACACTAAATTGATTTTATTGCCCATTCCTGATTCACAGCTCTCCATCTGTAACAGGAGAAATGGGATCACATCGGGAGGCGCCACCCGTGGGCAGAGGGGGTCACGCGCACGCAGGAGTGTGCACACAGACACACTCACTCACGTCTCAGACAGTACTCGTGGCAGTGACACCTTTGGTTTTGTTGTTGATTGTTTCTTTCTTTGTTTTCTTTTGCAGTACTGGGATTGAGCTCAGGAAGTCCTGAGCTACACTCCAGCCCTTTCTATTTTACTTTTGAGACAGGGTCTTGCTAAATTCCTAAAGCTGGCCTTGAACCTGCCGTCCTCCTGTGTCAGCCTCCTCAGTACAGTTAGAAACACTGTATAGTAAGTTTTTGTCAACATTTTCTTTATATATTTAGTGCTCTATAATGCAACACATAAAAAGTCATGATAAACATATCTTTCAGGTCCCATTAAATACTTTGTATTGGACTCAGTTTTATCTAATAATGTTTTGCAATTCTTGCTGTGTTTTAGTTTCTGTGAGCCTATGTTTGTTCATCCTTTAGAAAATAAGATAGAGCTTGCTTTTTTTCTACTCTATTTGAAAATCTTTCACTTATAAAAAAGAATATAGGGGGCCCGTGAGATGGCTCAGCGGCATAAGCACCTTCCCGGCAAGCGCGAGGTCCTGAGTTCGACTCCCAGTACCCGCATACGAAAAAAGGGCTGGTGATATTGCTCAGTACCCACAAAAAAAAAAAAAAAAAAAGAATATAATTGAGAGAGTGAAACATATGTACCTATTATTGTAGTTAGTTTATTTAAGGCTATTTCATTATCTTCTTCCTTGCTTTCAATCAAAGTGTTAAATGGTGCATCAGCTAAGATGCCTTCATCCGCAGTTAATACCCTACCCTTTCTTAAACCATATGGAAAGTTATTGTTTCATGAATATAGGCTATATTCATGTCTATAAAACAAATTTTTAAGAATTTAAAAATATAAAATATGCTTCTTGCCCATAATAAAATAAAATAAAATCAATAACTGAAAAATCTCTCTCTCTCCTCTCTTTATAGATAGATGATAGATAGAGAGAGAGATAGATCCCGTGTATCAAAGAGGAAGTATACAAGGTAATTAGAAAATATTTTTTAACGAATGAAAACATGGAACATACCAAAATTTGTAGAATGCAGCATGGCAATGCTTAGGAGAATTTTATAGCTAGAAATGTTATAACTAAAATCTGAATGTTTTTATTAGAAAAGATGAATGGTTTCATATTAATAATCTAAGATTGTACATTATGAAACTAGCAAAAGAAAAGCAAATTAAACTCAAAACTGAGGCTGTAGCTCAGTGGTAGAATGTTTCTTTGGCATGTACTGGACCTTGGGTTTCATCCCCAGCACCACAAAAAAAGAAAAGAAAAAGACAACAGAAGTGGGAAAAAGAAAGAGAAAAAGGGAGGAAAGAAGGAAGGAAGGAAAGGAGGGAGCGAGGGAGGGAGGGAGGGACAGAGGGATGGAGCGAGGGAGGGAGGAAGCGAAAGGAAGAAAATACTAGATAAGAGTCGAGATCAATAGAACGGGGGAGGGGGGGACCAAAAGCTGTTCTTTGGTAAGATTTTTTTTTTTTTAATTTAAACCTCAAGCCACATTGACCAAGAAAAAAAGAAACAAGTCACACGACCAGTGTCACCATGGACCCTACAGGGATAAAGAAATAATAAGGATGTGACTCAGGACAAGGAGAGGAGATGTGAGGGAGGGCTGGAGAGGGTGACGACAATGACAGGAGTAGATCCGATCACACATGATATGAGCATGCATGAAAATGTCACAGGGAGACCCCTTCATGAGTACAATTAATATGATTGGATAATTATAATTTAAAATGGTCTTTGACTTAAAAAAGGATAACGAGGGAATACTGTGACAAGTTTCATTCCCATATACATTTGACAACTTAGATAAAACAACAAATTTCTCGAAAGATAAAAATAAAAATTCACTCAAGAAAAAGGATAACTTGAAATAATCCTGTTTCTATTGAATAAATTGAATTTGTAGAAAAACAAACAAAAAATCTTTCCCACACAGAAAGCTTCAGACTGAAATGATTTCACTGACAAATTTTACCACTTAAGGAAGAAATAATAACAATTTTATACAATCTCTTCCAGGAAATGGAAGAGAAGAAAATATCTCTTAGTTCATTTTATGAATCTAGCATTATCATGATATCAGAAGCAAAGGTATTACAAGGAAACCACAGGGCAACCTTCCTTACAAAGAGAATACTGAAAACCTCAATCAAAGGGCTATAGCTCAGGTGTAGACCACTTCCCTCACAAGTATGAGGCCCTGGGTTTGGTCCTAGCACTGCAAGAAGAAAAAAAAAGGAAGAAAATCTCAGCCAAATGTTAGCAAATTGATCCCAGTATATAAAAAAATAATAATACATCACAACCAAGTAAGGTTTATATGAGGAATGTAAAACTGCAACATTCAGTATAATTTGCCTTATTCATTAATAAAGAAGATAATATGCTTGCAATTCAAAATTTATGTCATGGTGTAAGTCTTCAAAAATAAGCTTTGTCTTAAACTTGATGAGCCCTTTTAATTTGAATACATAGGTCGTCTTCAATCCAGTAATTTTTTAAACTTTGCTTTTCATAATTATTTCTGTTGGTTATATTTTGGTATCTTCAGCAAGAATACCAGCTAACCACATATTAAATTTCTTTTCCTATCCTCCATATCCACAATCTCTCTTTTTGTTTATTATCTCCCCTAAATTCTGGGATACTTCCTCAGGCTTCTGTTATCAGTTAGCCACTGCTGTTAACAGCCCATTTGAATTGTAATGGCTGAAGTATTTCTCAGGAGACAGGTCTGGCAGGTGGTTCTGTCAGTGTAGGGCGGACTCAGCTAATCGCAGCTGCAGTGCTGGCGGGATGACTAGCAGGGAGCTGTAGAATGTGTTTCTGGAACGGGATGCCTCTGTTCCAGGAGGTGGCCCGCCCTCCCGAGGGTAGACTGGGCGTGAGCTCATGGCAAACTCGGAAAAGCAGGTGGAGAGTTAGAACGCTCAGGCCCTTGTATTGGTCAGATTTGCAAATGTCTCTTTGGCAAGTCACATGGCTGAGCCCAAAACGAAAGTAGAAGGACCTCAAGTGACTGGGCAAGCGGCATGGGCAGAGGAAGACTTTTAATTAGGGTCATCCATGCTATCAGTCTACCATTTTTTTTCCTTCATACCACTTACCTGATTTTCTGAAAAACCAGTGCAAGTCTGCGAAATATATTTTATTACTGTATTTATTTTGCACATTATCCTTGTCTACCTTAACTATGACCCTTTTAATTTCACTCTGATGTCTTTCCATGTTACCTTAGTTTTTCTTTCTGACCTTTCCCCCCATGCAAGTACTAACCAGGCCCAACCTTATTTGGCCTTCAAGATCAGGCGAGGGCAGGCGCAGGCAGAGTGGCACAGCCTTGTCTCTTTTTGACTTTTCGGTTGCATTTCCTACTGACCATATCTTCTTGCGTTCTATTAAGGACACTGTTTCTGAAAGTTTCTTTGGGGCTTTAGAGGTTGCCTCGAAGTCCTCAGTATGCTCCTTCCTTCTCTTTGTTGTGATATATTCACATAGGCCTCCTTTGATTTCTTTTGAATGAGTAATTTGACAGAATTTTTCAGTATATGAGTTATATGGGCTGCCTTGGCCTCACTGTCTGCTTAAATGATGGATAAATTCGCATCACAGATCCACTGCCAATGAAGAGAAGGTGGAAGAGCCTAGCTCCTGGTTTGTCTTAGTCGCTTTGCCTTTGCTGGGACAAAATACCCCAAGCTTGCAACTTAAAAGAGAAGAGGTTGATCTTGGCTCAGTTTCAGTTCATGGCCGGCCGGCTCCAAGGCAGAATCAGGATGGCAGAGGGGGGTGGCAGAGGAAAAAGTGCTCCACCCATTGCAGCCAGGAAGCAGAGAGAGAAGGAAGGAGCCAGGAGGGAGACGCACCCTCCCAGCTCCTGCCCTCAGTGACCCCGCTCCCAGCCAGGGCCCACCTCCCAGCAGCACGTCCAGCTGTGAACGCGTGAGCGGGTTCACCCACTGACGAGTACAGCCCTCCATGGCCCAGTCACCTTCCGAAGCCCCGCTCTGAGCATGAGAGGCTCTGGGGGACATTTTAAACTAAATCACAATATCATCCAGTCTAAGTTTCTGGCCAACACTCGGCACACGCTTCTGCTCTTCTGAAGCAGCGGGATCTCCTGTTCCCTCTGCCTTAGTCAGTAATGTAACAGGGAAAATACACTGTGGGCAGGCATAGCTACAGATTTTTCTTCCCTGCCCCGGCCAGCAGTTCTATACTTGTGAGGAATGTTTAGCATCACCTCTTTACGCCTCTTTATGCACTCAGATGAAAAAGGCGGGAGGGCAGGTAGGGGGACAGCAGTGGTGTTAACTTTGCTCTGGCATTCAAAACAAATCATGAAAAGCCAGTCCCAGCTTTCCAACTAGTTCATAATTGCATCACAGCCATGAGATGAAAGTTTTATGGGTGTTTTCAACTCACCCTCATTTAACTTAGGAATGGGTCCTCCCAGAACCCCACTTATTGTCATCAGTGGTTCCTAGTTTTTGGTCACGGCATGAAATGTTATCATTACAGATGTGTTCATAAAAGCTGCTTGCCACAGGAAGACAACGCACCATCTCTCTCATATGTGGAATTTAAAAAGTCGATCTGATGGAAGTTGCAAGGAGAATGCTGGTTGCCAGAAGCTGGGGAGAGCAGGGGTGGGGAGGACTTGGGGAAGGGTTGGTCAATGGTTATGAAGTGAGAGATAAGAGTGAAAAGTTTTGGTATGTCATTTCACTGTAGGTGACTATAGACTATAGTCTAGAAAAGAGAATTTGGATGCTTCCACCAAAAAAAATGATGTTCGAGGGGACAGATATGCTTACCCATATTTGAACGCTATACAGTGTATACATGTATCAAGCTCATATGATGATAGCACTTCCATAGGCACAATTTGAGCGTGGGGTCTGACAGTGGACCCATCTTCCTGGCATCAGTGGTCCTAGGGGTGGCACAATCATTGGGAATTAATTGGAATCTGCATGCAGCCTATCAGCCCCAGAGCTGGGGAAAAGTAGAGACAATGAATAGGGCCCTAAAGACAGGGCTAAGGAAACTATGCCAAGAGACCTCGGCCCAAGCCTTGCCCATCGTGTTCCTCCTGACACGGGAAGAACGCAGGCTGTTCCCCATATGACGTTTTGTACACCGGGCCTCCTCCTGTCCTAAGAGGGCTGACTCACCCAGTGAGAGTAGTCAGGGAATCTTCCCTGGAAAAACAACTAGCTGAGCTCGGAAAGGTCTCCCGAAAGATTGCTGCTTGGACATTAGAGTCCCCGTTAGCATTTTTAGCCCCTTGCACCCCCTCTGTCCCGGAGACTCAGTCTGGGTAAAAGACTGGTGTCAGGAGAGCCTCAAGCCGAGGTGGAAGGGGCCACTAACACGTCATTCTGACCACCCCACAGCAGCCCGAGTGGAGGGAATCCCCACGCGGATCCCCCACAGTCGGGCGAAAAGGTGGCAACTCCAGAGTGGAGCTGCTCCAGGGATCCCTTCCGTGATACCAGAATCATCCTGACGCAGAGGAGACCCGCATCGGGCTGAAGGACACAACTGCGGCCTCAGGAACGTCGCCCTGCTCTAGTCACACAGGAGGCCGAGTAGTCTACGCTCCGCGGAAGCCCGAAGACACCGTTCTTGGGAGGACACGTCCCTTTGAGACTGTAATGAACTGTCGCCCCTGTCTTGAACTGCACTTGGGCCTCTCACCTTGTTCTTTCCACAGCCCACTCTGACACTGACCCAGCCAATTAGGAATGCAGTGAATGGTGTCAGCCAGCTCTCATTTTCTTTTATGGGTGGGATGTTTCGCCGGTGTCTGCCGTCTGTGCTAGGGATCCTCATCATTTACGTCCCAAGACGGACATATGTGGAGGCAGCACCCATACAGACGACTAATAAATGTGACCCCTGCCTGCATGCCACTCAAACAGGGGACTCCATCATGACTGTTCTGCTGTTTCACGCTTACTATGATTGCGCTGGAGAAATTATGGGGACCTGTGCCCATCGCCAACTGTCTATAAGATCTCTAAGCCTAAGGACGGTCCCCGCCTCTCTTCTTCAATCTGAAGATGGGAACCACATGGGAGTTTGAACTCCAGGCTGTGTCTCTGGGGGGGTGGATATAGGAAGAAAGTGAAAAATGGCTAGGACCCTTGATAAAAAGGCCTATGAGGACAAAGCGCAGAGATGCAGTAACCCTATATTTTGATACCCACACGGCATTAATTCTACAGCCAAGGTGAATGAGCTACATCCCTCTAAAGAGGGGTAACTAAGTTTCCCTTTAGAGGATGTGGAGGCCTAGGATGGGAAAGTGACTACAGCTATAAAGAAAATATGTGTCCCTGGAGAGGGATTCGGTGCAGCAAGTTCAACTGTGCATATCGGTCATGTGTAGGGCAGGCCACCTGGCAAGCAGGATCCTCCCTAAAGATTAAAGCCTCCACCCTCCTGCACCCTCGGGACATGCAGTCCAGTCACTCTTGATGTCCTAGACCCCCAGGACCCAAAATGGGAAAAAAGCAGAGATTTCAGGCTTCGAATAGATGGTTGGGGTTGCAACCCAGGGATGATGGTTTGTATCAAAAGACATACTTATGCTCCAGCCACCTCTAGCTTCCAAATTTTCCATTCCTTTTATGAGGAAAAGATTCAACCTTTGCTGCAAATCCCCCCTGTGACCCATAACCTCTTCATGCAGCTAGCAGAGAGCAGAGTACACTCTCTAAGTGGGGAAACCTTGATGGGAGACCAATGGCCCTGGGAAGCCAGAGAATGGGACCCAGCCAATCACAAAGCCCTCAAATTGGAGAAGAAAGGTAAGAGCGGGGCCATATGGTCATCTATACAGGGAAGCAACCCAAGGGTCCTAAAACCAACATCACTGGGAGACAATGCCTCACCTGAAAAGGAAAAAGATTCCATGTCCAGGTAGGAGAGCTGAATTGCCTGGGACAGAGGTTCTATAATAAGGCCGAAAGGAGCACAGAATGGTGGAGAAATGAAACTGAAGTCAACCCCTTAGCCCAGTTCCCAGACTTGAGCCCCAGGGGGGAGAACGTAACTGCCTCCATCCACTGGCCAGCTCCCAAGGGGCTATATTGGATATGTGGAAATAGAGCCTATGCTCAACTCCCAGCAAATTGGGCAGGAAGGTTCATCTTGGGCACTGTAAAACCATTCTTCTTTCTCCTGCCCTTACACCAAGGGGAACTGTTGGGCTATCCTGTATACATTTGCTCCTGTGAGAAAAGGAGTATAGCCATAGATAATTGGAAAGATGATGAATGGCCACCAGAGAGAATAATCCAATACTGTGGGCCAGGCACTTGGGCCAAGGATGGAATGTGGGGACACCAAACTCCCACTTATATGTTAAATAGAATAGACTACAAGCTGTACTAGAAATCATAACCAATGAAACTGTTCATGCGCTAAATCTCTTAGCTAACCAACAGACAAAAATTCAAAATATAGTATATCGAAATAGATTAGCACTAGATTACCTACTTGCTAAAGAAGGAGGGGTTTGCGGAAAGTTCAATTTAACCAATTGCTGCCTTCAAATAGATGATCAAGGATGGGCTATAGAAGAAATCACTGAGAGGATGCAGGAGTTAGCTCATGTGCCAGCCCAGACCTGGAAAGGATAGAGTCTGGGAGAAACGTTCAGAAGATCGTCCTCAACTTTAGGGGGTTTAAAACCTTGGTGGGAGGATTCATTACTATCGTGGGGGTCTGCTTGATTATCCTTTGTCTGTTACCAGTGGCAATGCGGGTCTTGAACTCTATGATAGAAACTACCATAGATCGGAAAACAACCTCCCATATTATGTGGGCTTAATACGTGGAAGACCACGTAAACATGGCTACTCATAAAACGGAACATGATGAGGAAAATTGGTATAAAAGGTGAGGTTCTTCAGCAGAGCCTCAGTGGGGGCAATAAGAGAGGAGACACCTCCTGGGCTGAAGCTGGACAACCGTGGGTTCACTGCGCAGCTAAGCTCCCCGGGGAGACTGAGGTAGCTGAGCTCCCTGAGGAGACTGATGACTGTGACCCAACCATGTACAAGCACAGCTGTGAGGGCGTCAGTGCAGCACAGCAGACTTGGAAATCTCCATAGAACTTCCGGCTCCCCGATCACTGTTCAAGCCCCAGCTGAGCACCCTGGCCCCTTGATTACTGTTTATTCCCTTTAATCACTGCTTTTGCTCTGTAACTTTGCTTTGTGCTGATGTCCAATGAAAAATTGCCCTGTAGAATAGAAAAAATATGAAAGTGAAAACAGGGCTTTGTTCTCTACTCTCAGGAGCACACTAGTCCCCTGGAGACGCGGGCAATAAACTGCTTTGTTCCTAAAACTCCAAGTCTTGTCAGTTCCGTCAGTGATCCCGTGTGGTCTCCTGCTTCATGTCTATTAAAAATAAATAAATAATAAATAAAATAGCTGCTTGTCAAACATCATTTTAAGTTAGATTTGTATGAGTAGACTTTTGGTATTTTGGTTTTTTGTTTGTTTTTTTGTCTTTTTGAGACAGGGTCTCACTATGCAGTTCAGGCTGGCCTTGAACTCACTTTGTAGCCCAGGCTGGCCTTGAACTCACAGCGATCCTCCTGCCTCAGCCTCCTGAGGGCTGGGATTACAGACATGTGCCACCATGCCTGGCTAGACTTGTATTTTGAATGAGTAAAAAATAGATATAAAATTCAAAAACTAACAAATGTCACAATCCTAATGTAGTCCTGCAACTACCCAATTTCCCTCCCCAGAATCAACCAGACTCGTGAGTTTATTTTACATATTACCAGAAATACTCCACATCTATGCAAGCATGGTATATACAGGTTCACCCACATACATGGAGCAATGTACTCCTTTCCTTTGTGATTTTCATCGCTTAACAAATCTTAAGATATTTTCATGTAGGAATATCTATAGATATTTCTACTGAGATTTTCAAAGTTTAATTTTCATCAAAGAAATAGTTCTACTTTGTTTAAAATGTCAAACAGTGGGGACTTTCAGCTTCCAGTTCAACAAGTAAGGAGCTCAGAAGTTATCACTTTGTTCTAACAAAAAGTAAAGCTAAATAAATGAGAAAAGGCAACTCTAGATCCATGAAAAAGTGAGGTTCCAGGTCACCCTGATGCCTCTAAAACTGGAAAGAAGGATGGGGGTGTGGCTTAGTGGTAGAGCACTTGTCTAGCATGCACAAGGCCCTGGGTTCAATCCCCAGCACCATGAAAAGGTAATTTTTTTTAATAAATAAATAAATAAAACTGGAAAGATAGGTGAATATAGAGAATCGCAATTTATAAGACCAGAAAGGAATATGCAGCAACCTCTGTGGGAACAAATGCCATGGCAAGGAAACCTGCAGTGTGATTGACTAGTGCTAGAGACTCAGAAAGGACAGGCTTGAAACCTAGGGTCTCGAGAGGGACCCAGGCATAAGGAGGGGGCATGCTTTGGTGAGGTTTTTTACTTCCAGAAGTTCAAGTAAGTTCTCACAGTATCAGAGAAAAATCCTCTCATATTTCTAGCAGAGAAAAATGAAAAACAATCACTTTGTGGTACTTGAAAGAACACTTTCTCAAACTCCTCCTCCTTTCCAGCTCTCAAAAAACAAAAACGAAAACTAACAAAACTCTAACCAGGTTGGTTTTTATCAGAGCCTAATTGACCTAGGGGTTGGGAAACGTCCAATTCTAGCACTCTCCAGTCATCTTATCCTGCCTAAGCAAAGGGAGGGGACGTGAAGTTCACAGCCCAGAGGCAAAGGCTCACTAAGAGGCTGAGACTGAATCATGGGGCTCTAGAATGCTCCTCCACTCCTCACTTTGCCATCATTGGCCCTCACTCCCTCACTCAGGGCTGCAGATGCCCATACCATATTCTCCAATGAAAATATGTACTTTAGCATAATGGCAGCCAGCTGTGCATCTCAGTAGCTGTGCTGGGGGAACACAGGAAGCAATCTTGGTGTTCACCCACTTGGTACAATGAACCCCAAGGTGTATGCATGTGTGTCAAAGTGTAAACAGGTAAGTTTTACTGATGTTATGTGCCATGTTACATTTTTGTGTATCTATTTTTTTTATTAAATGTTTTCTTTTGATTTTTCTTGTAGGATTAGCCCAATTCAGTAAAATGTCACATGAAAATCCACTTTTACAGCTTTGGGAGGAGGCTCAAAGTGAGTCATCAGGTAATCCAGCTATCAATGATGACTTGGATCTTGTAAGCCAAAGATGTTAGCAAGATGTGTCAGATAGAGAAGTACAGAGTGAAGAACTTGATTTAGATGAGGAAGAAAACAGTAATGTAAATAAATATTTGACTAGTCAAAATGCTACAAAATGGTCATGTATACCTGAACAATCCAATTCTAGAACTAGGTGGGAAAATGTTATTAGGTTCTTGCCAGGGGTGAAACCTACTGGACAAAATGACAACATTGCAATTCAATGTTGGAAATTGTTTGTAATGGACGACATGCTACAAGATGTTTTGAAATACACTAATAATGAAATATAAGTAAAACATTCTATATGCATCAATAGTAAAAGTCAAAAATATATTTATCATGACACCTCACTGTCTGAACTAAAAGCCTTCATAGCAGGACTTTTATCATTCTAATTGTCAGAATCTAAAGGATTTATGGAGAAGTGACAGATGTGGTACTGTGCCATGACCCGCACAGCCAGCAGGGTCCTGAGAGGGGGTGAGGGGAGATTAAGAGAAAACAAGACACAGAAAAAGGCTGGGACTGGGTGGGACCTGACCTCTCTCATGGAGAGGCAGCGGCAACCCAGCACGGTCTGCGTCTTTATTTATACACAGTAAAAATGGGGGAAGTGAAGAATGGGGCCGAAAGTGCAAGGCCTCAGTGTTTTGCTGAGAGCACTGAAAGCGAAACATTCTCAGAGCTATCTGCGCTGTACTTAACAGGGAGGAACACCAAGCTGGTATGACACTGAGCTAGTGGTCAACTTGTTTACACGGTCTGCCTCTGGCAATCCATGTTCCTAGGACTGACTTTGCTCTAGTCTCAACAATTTGTTCACATGGCTCGCCTCTGGTACTCCGTGTTTTGGGGCTGTCCTTGCTCTAGCCCCAAATGTGTGGTCAATCTCCAGCTCAGCCACTCCCCACAGTGCTGAGATTTTTAGAACTATGACACACAGAGATTTGGCCTCCTTCAAAATTGTCTACTTTTGAGGACAAGAAGACACACTAAAAAAGAAAAACCTCCGACAACTTGGCTGCTATTTGCTCATTTTTTGAAAGCTTTATTTTGAACTGTCAAGCAATTTATACACCATCTGAATACATGACAATTGACAAACGACTTGCATCATTTCACGGTTGTCGAAGCTTTTGGCAATACATACCAAGTAAACCTTCCAAATATACTATAAAAATATATGCCCTGGTAGAGGCAAAGACATTTTACACCTTGAATTTAGAAATTTATCCTGGAACTCAGCCACAAGGTCTTTATTCATGCAGTAGTAAATCATACGATGTTGTGAACAGACTTGTTGCTCCTATTTCAAGAAGTAACGGAAATGTCACATTCCACAGCTGGTTCACGAGTTACCTATTGAAGTTACATTTGCTAAAAGAACACCAGCTGACCAGAACAGGAACTATTTGCAAGAACAATGCCGAGATTCCTGAAAAAATGTTGCAAATTCACAATAGAGAAATGTATAGTATAATCTTTGGATTTCAGAAATACATCACATTGTCCTCTTATATGGTGAAGTAAAACAAAGTAATATTGATACTGTCAACATTACCATGATGATAACATTGATAGTGAAGCTGGATGTGGTGGTGCATGCCTGTAATCCTAGCATTCAGGAGGCTGAAGCAGGAGGATTCTGAGAGTTCAAGGTCAGCCTGTGCTACATAGCAAGTTCAAGGCTAGCCTGGACTGCATATTGAGACCCTGTCTCAAAAACAAAAACAAAAACAAAAAACAAAAAAAGATTGATGGTGAATCCTCAACATAAATGAAGCCAGAAATGGCCACATTTTACAACAAAATGAAAGGCAGGGTAGATGTTGTTGATGAGTTATGCAGCAACTATGATATCACTCAAAACACAAAGCACTGGCCAATGGTTGTGTTTTACTTGATCCTAAACATGTCAGGCATAAATAGTTTCATAATTCACAAAGAAAATAACAAGCACAAAATATCATGGAGAAATTTTCTTAGAGGATTGCAATTGGAATAGATGAATGATCAATAACAACAGAGGAGGAACAGTATGTATCTGCCCAAAGAACTCCACAAAAGAATTCTGGAGCAGACCAGTGAATAGACAGGTGAAACATCACAAGAACCTCCTAAGAAATCAGGAAGACTAGCAAGATGTCAAGTATGTCCTACCAAAGAAGACAGGAAAACAGAACACATGTGCTATCAGTGTAAGCAATGCTTGTGTATGGAACATGCTGTTCTCATGTGTGAAAACTACCTTAGGTGCGATAATTGAAGTAGAGATTATTTTGGTGGTAGAGTTTTATTTGTATTTTAATTGTGGTTCACATATGAATTTATTTCTGCTGTTATTTTTTAGAATTAGTAAGGAAACAGTTGATGTAGAAAATGTTGATGTTTATTCTAAACACTCAGTATGTATTTCATATATTATTTTATTGATATTTCACTTTCCTGCTAAGGGCACATTGTAAAATATAATAGGAAGCTCCTGACAAAAGAGGAACACAAGAGAGGTGACAAGTATGGCCTGTCAAACAAGAAAGAAGCTAAGTATAAGTGCTCTGAATGTAAGCAAGACGTGCGCATGGAACATACTGTTGTCATGTGTGAAGACTGCCATAGGTGTGGTAACTGAAGCAAAGATTATTTCTGTGGTAGAGTTCTGTTTCTATTTTCATTGTATTTCACACAGGAATTTATTTCTGCTGTTATTTTTTAGATCTTGTAAGCAGGTAAATAGTTGATGTTGAAAATGTTGATGTTTATTCTAAATGCTCATTATATATTAAAAATGTAATATTTTATTTTATTGATAGTTTTTCCTATTAAGTACACATTGTTTAATATAATAAAACTCATAAAATTAAAATTAATAATTCATCAATAGAAATACTTCTAAAAAATAAATGTGGGTATTATACACCTGCCATACTGCACCTTTCAAAAAATCTGCTGTGATGCCCCTTTTACACAGTACATTGTATCCAGCTACATAGAAAAAATTACAAGGCATACTAAAATGCAAAAACAGTTTGAAGAGACTGGAAAAGCTTGAACCAGACATGGCAGGGATATTGGAATTATTAAAAAAGATTTTTAAACCAACAATGTTTCATATGCTAAGGGGTCTAATGGATAAATTAGATAGTATGGAAGGACAGTAGTCAGTGTAAGCAGAGAGATGGTAATTCTAAGAAAGAACCAGAAAAGACATTCTAGAGATTTAAAACAAAACAAAACTATAACAGAAATAAAGAATGCCTTTAATGGGCTTATCAGTAGATTGGACATGGCTGAAGAAAGAATCTCTGAACTTCAGAGTATAAAAACAGAAAATTCCCATACTGGAAAGCAATGAGAACAAAGACAAAAGAATGGAACAGGATGTTACAAAAAGTGTAACACGTGTGTTATGAGAATACCAGAAGGAAAAGGACAGAAAAGGAGACACAATTTAAGTGATAGCTGAATGACTATCTTAAAACAAATGTCAGACCCCCAAAACATAGAGTCAAGAAGTTCTATAAATCTGTCAGTTTATACAAGTCTTTGAGAGATTTCTTTGGCTTTGATTTTACCACTGTATTGACTTCGTAGTTCAACACAGTATTGCCCCATTAATAGATATAATTTTATGTTTTTATGAATCATTTAAAAAATAAAATCAAATTAAATTTTTTAAAGTAATGGTTTTTCTTTGCTCAGGGATTCAACACCTGACTACAAGACATTCTGAATAGGAAAGTGAGTGGAAATGGAGGGTTACTTTTAAAATATTGGTCTTTAATAGGTCTCCCTGGCCCAGCCCACTTCACACCTGCTGTGGGAATCTGAAGGCTTTCAGGGCTCCACCTGCAAGTCAGATCTCACCTGCAAGCCTCTCGCATTCACATCCCACTCGTTAAAAACTTAGGCTCTCTACTAGCTACTCCACTGCTCACTTCCTTTCCTATATGCTTTTTGTTTCACAGAAATTTACCAAGCTTTCTTCTTTTGTTGATGACATCCCCTCCTGTTCTCTTTACTGCTGAAATTCTAAACATATTTTTAGCATTTTAATAGAATTTATAAGTGTATGTGCTCAGTCTGCCATCTGAGACTGCAAATCTTCCATTTCCTTACGTAATCAAGAAATAATTTCATTGTTGTTTCTCAGGAAGAAAAGGAAGGACATGCTGAATTGCAGGCTATTTTAGTGTCCAAATGACTGTAGTGGAGGAAATTCATGGGTTCTGAGAATGTTTTTCTTCTCCTAGTCTCCAACACAGCCCCTTAAGGGATCAAGAACACAAAACTATTGGCCTCCCCAAACCACTGTAGACATATTTGGTTTCTCTTCTTCCCCATCTATGTGGGTCTAAATTTGTAATTAAGACTTTCTTTAGTGAATGCTTATTAACCTCACGTATAATATGCACATTATTTTATTTAATTCTAGTCACTCTACAAATTAGATATTATCTTTATATTTGACAAAATGGAGATTGTGTCTATCAGCTTTCTATTACTATAATAAAAATACCTGAGACAATCAGCTTATACAGATGAAAAGTTTACTTTTGCTCATAGTTGTGGAGATTTTAGTCCTCAGTTAATCGGCCCTGTGGCCTTGGGACCCTGACAAGGCAGCACGTTGTGTGTGGAGCATGAGGTAAATCATGCTGTTCGTGTCATGGCCAGGAAACAAAGAGAGAGAAGAAGAAACCAGAGTGGCGCAGTACTCTTGAGGACACACTCCCATGACCTAAAACCTCCCGCCAGGCCCCACCTCTTAGAGATCCCATCCCCTCCCAGTGTCACCACCCTGGGGACTAAGCTTTCAACACAGGAACCTTTGGGGGATACGGTTAAACCACATCCAAACCATAGCACAGGCCAACTGAGGGGTTAGAAAACTCAGGCATTAGTTTTTTTGCCTCTGCCACCTTCGGTAATATTACATCAGCTGCTAATCTTTTCTGATCCTTAGTTTCTCATCTACAAAGAAAAATATAATGAAATCTGCTCTGTTTCAACCACACGGTTGCAGGAGGATCACGTGAGAATGTGTACATTAAAAGGCTCTTTAGATCATCATAGCAACAACTTATACTCATCTAATATTTTTTAATTTGCAAAGAGCAGTAATATTGTCAAATAATTTCTGTTTTTCAGGTGAAACTGTGCCTACGAGTGTTCTGATGTAATGTAGCTCCGCTCTGACTTTGTAGGATCAGAACTGAAACAGCTCTCATTACTCCAAGTTACACTTTCTCACTTTATCATCCTGGCGCCTGATTGACAGAACATTCTTTAATTTTAAATAATTAACAGTAGAATTCCTTCACAAAATGTAGCCATTTAAAGTTCTGTTCTAGGACTGAGGATGTAGCCCAGTGGAAGAGCTCTTGCCTAAAATTCAGTTCTTTCTATTCATAATTTTAATCTCTATATTATTTTAAGGAGCTCACCTATTAATATTGGGTATTGTGCAGCTATATTATTAAATTAGTATTCATTTGCTACTTTAACGTATTAAACTGGGTAAAGGCTAAAAGGTAAAAAACAATTCTTTCTTTACTTATTTATTTTTATTTACTTTGCAGTGCTGGGGATGGAATCCAGAGCCTCCAGTATGCTAAGCCACTGCTTTACAACTGTGCTACACACCCTAGCCCTTAAAATAATTCTTTAAAGGTGCTTAAATTAAGACCAGTAAGGAAATTACACCTGACATAACATCACATGTAATCCCTGGCACAAGGAAATACCATTTCTAGTAGTTAGGTGACATCTTCAATAAAGCAAAAAGCAGGCTTCCACACTATTTTTTTAAACAACTCAGCGAATGAGACAATGGTTCTGTGACTTTAGAATACCGCATTACCAAATGAGTGTCATCCCTCTCACTCAGGCTCCCGAGAGTCCATTCGCCCAGGCTGTGCCTAAAATCTCAAAGAAGACTTCTGGTGGATTAATCAGAACACAAACCATTAAGCGTGGGACACCAGATACAAAAAAGAAAGACAAGAGACTGGGACTGAGAAAAAACAAGGAGGGGGCAGAGGAAGAAAGCAAAGTGAGGAAACTAGAAGCGAGTAAGTAAAAGGACTTTTGTGTATTCTCAGCATTGGCATTGAGCTGATCTGGGAGATGTACTGGAAAGAGAATGGGACACTAATTAATATTCAGGTTACAAAAGACAAAATGAACAGTTCCTAAGAGTAGAGGTAATTAAGTTTCTGTGCATATGAAACAGAAGCTAACAAGCACTGATTGGCTAATCGTCTACTTCCAGGGAACTGGCCAGCTTCATGCCTTTAAAATCACAAGTGCTGTGCAGGCGACTTCAGTGCAGAGGACCTGCCCGTAGCTGGCGCCGGGCGTCCTGCCCTCCTCAGGGCCTGTGCTTGGCCCACTGTGGGCAGCAGGCTGTCATCTACCAGCTGGACCATCCAGTTCATCTCACAAGACAAAAAAGTTCAACTTAAAGGTTTACTATTTCAAAGCACCTGTACCTAAAACAAGTCCTAGATTCATCTAAACAAAAATATCAGAATTTAATTGAAAAGCAGTAAATTATGGAGGCGCAACCTTGTTACAGAAACCACAGAAAATGTAAAATGCATTTTGAAAATCCTAATCTCACAAAGCGTACTTAAATCCTTTGAAGAGAAAGTGAAAACTTTAAAGGGTCACTAAACTCCAAATTTTCACATTAGTCACATTAAAAAATAACTGTCAGAGACCACCAACAGAGACCTCACCTGTCAGACACGATCAAAGGAAAATGACTCTTCTTAAAGCCTGTGCACATTTTTTGCTTGTTTAAATAATGCTCTTAATATTTATACTCTAGGATTCTAAACGGTATTTTGTGCAACAAAAATGGTAAATAAGCTGCTCGTGAGAAAAAAGAACACTATGAATATTAAATAGGAATATGCTTAATTCCAGGTTCACTTCTGATCTTATGAAACGTGCTCTACCATTCTTACAGAATAATAGCTAACACCTGTGTACTTTTTGTACTCTGCTTTTTCAGTCTACACCATTCTATCTACACATGTCCTTTAATTCATTTTTCAGCTGTAATATCTCCCCACACACTGGTTTAACTGCCTGGAGCCATCAGCTTTGTTCTGGCCATGTCACTGGTCTGCTTAAAATCTCCCTTTGTTGCTCCACTGTCTTTAAAATCAAGACCTAACTGTGGCACAGCTTCCCCTCCAACCTCAACACTACCCCTCTCTTCCTGCGCCATATGCGAAATCTCTGACAGGTCTTTGATGCCAACTCGAGTGCTCTCTGAGGTGGAGGCGCAGTAACACCCCATCCCAGAGCAGAGCCCCTCAACCCTGCTACCCTTAGCACTCTCTGCCCTACTGAGTGTGGCGGCCACCTGGAGTCCGCTGATCGCAGATGAGTTCTGTCATCTGAGATGCTCAATGCTTTGGGTCTCTCCTTTGGGAATTACTTGTTCCTAACGTTTGCCTATTTTCCACTGAAGCACTCATCATTTTCTTACTGATTTGATTAGATCAGTAAATGTTAGATATTGAATAATATTCTCTTGGACCTGTCTTTTATTGAGTTTATCCATCCTGTCCTTCACTGAAAGGAAACTCCCAGTTTTGACGTAATCGAAGCCCATGTTTTTGCCTCATGAATGTGCTTTGTGAATTATAATACTCATTCTTCTGGTTTGTTCTGCTGGTATCTCCCCCTGTAGGATCCTGCGTGGCTCTATTCACACTTCTTTTATTTTGCCCTTTTTAAAGGATTTCTTCCGTTCTTCTGACTTGCTTCCTGGAGTCTGACCTCGGGTGAAGGACTGGATCTTCCTCATTCTGAATCTTCAGCATAGTTGGGCTCGTGACCATCCAGTGCTGGCAGAGGGGATGAATGACGCAGTGGCATGCCACTGTCTATGTTGGATTCCTCTCACTCCTACCGTGTTTTACTCAAGAGTCTTCCACTCTATGATCTCTTTTATCCACCATTACTCAGGCCATCACTAGACACTTAGCTAAGCCTGAGTGGATCAGACTCTCTCTCCAAGAAATTAGAACTAGGACTCAGAGAGACTGAGTGAGTTATATTGGATGCTGGCCCTGCAAAGTCATGGGCTGTTGGGCAGCCATCCTGCACACCTGTGCTAATGATCGGGGATGAAGGAGGGAGTCTGCAGAAGCACAGCAAGAGCTCCAAGGGAAAGAGGAGAGAGACAAAATCTACGCTGGTTTCTGATGGGTTCCCTGTTCTTGGTTCTGGTCCCTTATGAAGCCTCAGACTTCCTAAGATATGTCTGTGTTCCCTTACCAGGAGAAAGCTCGAGCAGATTCCTTTTCCTAATGAGCTAAGGATCCCAAAGATACAATTCATATATTGCCTACACTGCAAATAACTGCAATTTTCACATTTTCCACCAGAGGTAATATTAATCTCTTAATATATATTATTGAGAATAATATTAATCTTTGCTCTGTACATCCTTATAACACCAAAGGCATCTTTTTAGATCTCTTAATAGCTACACAAAAGTGGACTTACATAGTCAACTTGTCATCCATTGATCTCTTTTTTTCACTGTCCGCCCTTTCTTTTTTCATCCTGAGGATTGATCCCAAGGCCTCATACATCCTAAGGATGTACTGGCCCACTGAGCCACAACCCTAGCCCCTGTCTTTACTTTTTATTTTGTAGGTGGATACTAGTATGTTTACCACTACTGAAATAATGGGTCCTCCTAACAATGTGGTTCATCTTTTGAAATAAATAACATTGACTATGAATTTTGCTATGTGTGTTCTGTTATGGTCTACATTATCATTAATTCTACTTTATCTTTACAGTCATGGCATCCAGAATTTTTCAGATGAAAATGGAAAACTTACATAGTAATTTGGTGCATTGGTGGAAGGACCCAATGTAAAGGTAGGAATCATGATCTCATTTATTTACATGTTAATTATATTTTATGTGTTTTACAAACATAATAAAAGCTCACTAAGCTAGTCTTCTATACTTCTCCTTTGTAGTAATGCATACAATAACTGGCTTGAGTTTTTTATTTCACAAGAAAAGACACCCCAAGCTACAAAAAACCATGTACATGGTAGGCACCTTTAGATTACCACCCAGATCAAGAAACAGAAATTTGTCACCTAGCCCAGAATCCATTCCATGTTCCCCACCCAATTCACAACCTCTTGAGGATAAATTTTATTTATATAAATAACAAACAATTAGCTAAGGAATAATGCAAATAATTTTGCAAAGAGAGTGTGTAAATTAAAGTCTGCATACTATAAGGATACCTGCATATCTGTGTTTATCACCACATAATTTACAATAGCCAAAATAAGGAACCAGCCCAGGTGCCCAGCAATGGATGAATGGATAAAAAAAAATGCAGCATACATATAAAATGAATCATCATTCACCATAAAATACAATGAAATTGTGTCATTTGCAGGAAAATGGATGGATCTGGAGATCATCATGTTGACTAACAAAAGCCTGATTCAGAAAGACAGATATTGTATGTTCTCTCCAATTTGTGGAATCTAAAAAAGATTACATAAAAGTAGTAGGAGGGAGACTATTATTAAATAAAAGGAAGGGAATAAAGGGGGAGAGCATGTAAGGTAATGGTGGGTTAGATATGATCAAAATATGCACACTGAGTCAGGTGTGGTGGTGCATGCCTGCAATCCTAGAACTCAGGAGGCTGAGGCAAGAGGATTGCAGTGAGTTCAAGGCCAGTCTGAACTTCGTAGTGAGACTCTGTAAAAAAAAAAAGAAAAAGAAAAAAATAATATGCATTGAAACTCAATCTTTTGTAAAATAAATACGTACTAATAATAAAAGGAAAAAAGAAAACAAAAAGTATCTTAAAGATTAAAAAATAATTACTGCAGGGCTGGTGAGATGGCTCAGCCGCTTACATGCCTGCCTGGCAAGCGCGAGGGCCTGAGTTCGACTCCCAGATCCCACATACAAAAAAGGGGCCGGTGATATCGCTCAGGGGCACGGGTGCCTGCTGGCGTGCAAGGTCCTGAGGTAGACTCCCAGTACCCACAAAAATAAATAAATAAATAAAATAATTACTGCAAACATGTACCAAGAAAAAAATTTTAAATTATGTATGTCATGCTTTCAAAAACAGGGAATACATATACATACATACATATATGTATTCCCTATGTATCTGTGGGAATATATATATACATATGTATGTATATATGATACATGTATCAGAATAATTTCTGGCACTTAAAATACTTTTAAGGAGAAATGGAAGAAATGGGGAGATACATAAGTCAAAGGGCACAAAGATGTAGTCATTCTAGATGAAGAAGTCTAGGGAACTAATGGAGAAAGAAATAGAAACAGAAGGAGGGAGAAGGAGAGGGAAAGAAAGGAACTATGTGAGAGAATAAGCGTGCTAATTTATTTAATGGTAGTGATTGACTTGCTTCGTGTGTGTGTGTGTGTGTGTGTATCTACAAATCAAAACATCATGTACTTCTAAGTGAATAAATAAATATCTTTAAAGTGCAGGGTGTACTGGGTATTAGACAGACCTTGATTTCATTTCTAGCATTAACCCTTGAGTAATTTATTTTTGCTTCTTGGCCTTCTCATCTTCCACCAATGCACCCTTTGTAGGGGTGTAGAGAAGATAGCATATTAAAGATAGGGGTGTCAAAATTTTTGACTCGTAGTCAAAAATTATTATAACACTAGAACAATCTTATTTTATATAGGATTGTTTCCTCTATTGTTTGTAATAGATGCTAGGTAGATAGATCCAGACATAGGTTAATACATATGAGTTGTGATCCAAAAAAAAAACAGTGGATGGGGCCAGTGAGATAACTCAGCGGCATAAGCGCCTGCCTGGCAAGTGCGAGGTCCTGAGTTCGACTCCCGGAACCTACATACAAAAAAAGGGCCGGTGATATCATTCGGTGGCACAAGCACTTGCTGGCAAGCGCGAGGTCCTGAAGTCAACTCCCGGTACCCACATTAAAAAAAAAAAAAAAACAGTGGATGTTTAAACTAAAAAAAAAAAAAATCTATTACAGTAAAGGACACGTTGCCATTAGTCCCCCTCAAAACATTTCCACTCACTTCACTGTTGTGAACTTCAGTTGCTCTGTTGTGGCTGCCTTGAGGGCCTGAATTGATTTCAAAACATTAAACTTTCATGGTCATTTTGACTTTAAGGAAAAGCCAGAAGTGTCCTATCTGGTGAAGAAGGTGGGTGAGCATACTCTGCAGAGTTTTTGCAAGCCCACCTTTCCATCAGATGGCACTCGTCAGTAGCATTCACTGTGTTTTTGATCACATCTCATAAAGACCCTCATGAAAGAACTTCCAGAACTGCTTCAGAAAGTAGCAAGAATAATGAGATGTGTGTTTTAAGCGAGGGGGAGTATTGTGAGAGGGATTAATGGCAGTGTGTCTTTGCTATAATTTATTTTTAAAATTTAAACATTCACTGCGTATTTTGATCAACTATATATATTTTAATATATAATATAAATATATATATATATATATATATCCTATCTTCACTATATATATACATATACTATCTTCACTACACCCCTATCTTTAATATACTATCTTCTCTACACCCCTACAAAGGGTGCACTGGTGGAAGATGAGAAGGCCAGAAAGCAAAAATAAATTACTCAAGGGTTAATGCTAGAAATGAAGTAAAGTTCTGTCTAATACCCAGTACACCCTGCTGTGGCAATTCTAAGTGTTTCTTACCTATTCATTAAAGCAAGTTTGGCATAATTTATGTGTGTAGTTCTGTTACTGTGCATTACTGAAAGTAAGAAACTTCCTTATTTTTTAATTATAGAATATAAATATTTCATTCTTATATGTATTCTTTTTCTTAATCCTTGCTGGCAATGTTTGATTTTGCTTTTAGGATAAATTATGTAGACTGGCTCAAAGTGAGTATGACAACAATAATTACTCTTAAGGAATCTGTATTCTGTCAGATTTCTCACTGAGCAGTTAGCAATTTACATTTCATTTCAATCGGATACTAGTCCTTTGGGGCAGAAGTGACTCTCTCCCTTCCATAGAGAAGGCCCTGTGCAGCCCAGGACCCTTCCAACGTCCCTGCCCATTGTGTGTTTGGGGCTGCTGAACGGACCCAGACTGCCGGGTTCTTTTTCTTTTTCTTAACTTGGACACTTTTGAGTGACTGAGAGGTACTGAGGGAAGCCAGCAAACAAACCCCAGGTCTACCTGTGCTCCTCGGGCGCATGTCTTGGCTTTCTCTCCCTTGATGTGGCAGGATAAGTGCTTTGGAAGAAGAGCTGGACTTCGTCCAACCATCCACAGAAAGCCGGGAGGCTGCAGATCCCAGGAGTTAGGGAAAGAATACACAGGAGAGGAGAAGGTACTGGTAACTTAGTGTCATACTTATTAATCACCTGTGAATATTTTGCAAAATATCAGTGTTTTGGCAAAGTATCAATGAAAAAACTTTTCAATATGAGCTGAAGTTATTCTGAATTCAGTTCATGCAGACTGTCACTGTAAAAGGACTTGTCTCCTTTGTTTTCAAAGTCATAATTTAAATGACAACCAAGTATGTTAAGTGGCTTTTGTGAACTCCCTGCAATCTTTGCATGCCCAGACTTGTCTAGTACAAAGTGTACAGAGCAGACCTGTGAACTATAAACCACGGGGGTAATCAAATGAAACAAAAAGAATCCCTTATATGTGAGTGTTTGAAAGTCATACTTTTAAAATATTGTGGGGGATAAATTACTCGCTGCCATTTGTATGACTTTCTGTTCATCAAAAAGGGACTAAAATAAGGCTGCTAGGTTACCTGATAAAATAAGCATGTGCCATCATTCCCCAGTAATTATATCTGCATTATTTTCTACTGAAAAAAAATGCTTGAATATCCAAGTCATTCTGTTTCTATTATGAAGGTCATAGGAACAGAGTGGAAACTTCACAGAGATAGCATTGATAAGGAAAAATAGAGCCCCCCATTTGCTAGATGTCAGATGTTCTAAGTTTGTGACCCCCAAAATTGAAGAATGAATCCCAAGGAACAATGGAGGTTAAGAACAGGAAAAGTGGGCCAGTGTGATGGCTCAGCAGCGTAAGTGCCTGCCTGGCAAGCGCGAGGTCCTGAGTTCAACTCCCAGAACCCACATAAAGGAAAAAAAGGGCCAGAGATATTGCTTAGCGGCACAAGCACCTGCTGGCAAGTGAGAGGTCCTAAGTTCGATTCCCGATACCCACATAAAAAAAAAAAAAGAACAGGAAAAGTTTATTGAGCAATAGATCCTGAGAGACAAGAGGGGTCCTGAAAGTGGGATGCCACCAAGGCCCTTTGTCAGGGGTAATTTACAGCAAAGTCACAATGTGCGTACAATATGGGTCAAACTATAATCGAGCAATAAGATTACAAGTATAGCTGCTTAGCTAGTATTGATCCCAGAGGGAAGCAGGGCACAGAGCAAGGGTACATGGCTGACATCACTAACCTCGGCTTATCTATGACTTCTGAAACAGGAACACTTTGGGGAAGGGATGGGTCCAGGTGTTCTGGTCAGCCAGCTGGGTGTCTGATGCATACCTGGACTTAATGGACTGGGTAGTACCAATTACAGTATCACCTCAAATCCATTAGGGCAGTATGCAAGTCTGGGCTTTGTGACTTTAACCTCAAGGCCTCCTTGCCTTCTTCATTTGCACCTTCAGCCACAGTTTTGCTGTGTTCTCATCTTTTGCACTGACTTGTTCTAGGGCCTGTTCTTGTCTGACTGCCTATTCATCTCTACCTAACTTAGCTGCCTATAATAGCATGGTAATAGCGTGATCCCAGTTCTCACCAGTGGGCCTTGCCCCTAATTTCTCAAGTCCCATTTTGATCTGATAAAAGGGGACTTATTATGTGAAGGATGATACATTAGACTGAATTTTAAAAAAAATTTTTTAGAATTTCACAAAGTATTTTTTTCTTAGTTCATGTTTGTTGTACATAATGATTACTTTGCTTGTGTGGAACTGGTATATGTGCATAGCATTTTAATTCCTTTTCTCATTCCCTTTCCCTCCCCTCCATCAGCCCTCCCTCTCTTAATCCCCTTCCTACTTGAGAAAGATCTATCTTCCTGCTTCCTATGATCTATCTTTTATTTCGCTCTTTATTTATAATTTGGATTTCTCATATAAAAGAAACCTGTGATATTTAAGCTTCAGCATCTGATTTATTTCACTTAACATTATGGTCTCAAGGTGCATCCGTTTTCCTATAAATGACTCAAATTTATCTTTATGGCATAGTAGCACTCCATTGTGTGTAAATACATTTTCTTTCTCCATTTATCTGTTGATGGACATATAGGCTGCTTCCAAGATTTAACTATTATGAATTGTGTTGCTATAAACATGTGTATGCATGTATCATCATAATATGATTACTTTAACTCTTTTGGGAAGATACCTAGAAGGGGAAGAGGTGGGTCAAATGGAATTTCTAATTTTAGTTTTTTGAGGAATCTCCACCTGATTCCATAGTGGTTATACTAGTTTACATTTCTACCAACAATGTAAAATGGTTCCTTTTTCCTGGCAGCCTCACTAGTATTTGTTATTATTTCTTGATGGTGCCCAATATTTCTGGAGTAAGAGGGAATCTCAGTGTTGTTTTAATTTGCATTTTTCTAACGGCCAGCAATGTCAAGTGTTTCTTCACGTATTTATTGGCCATTTGTACCTCCTTTTCTGTGAAGTGTCTATTTATTTCACTTGCCCACATTTTGATTGGTCTTTTATTTTGGAGGTTTAATTGTTTTGAGTTCTTTATATATTCTAGATATGAGTACTCTGAGGAATAGCTGACAAAAATTGAATAGTTGGCAAAATTTTTTTCCCATTCTGTTGTTTATTTTGCTGTGCAGAAGCTTTTCAATTTGGTATGATCCAATTCATTGATCAAGTCTGGCCTTGTGATACCTGCCACTTTGGTTTTTTTTAATCCAGGATTGCTTTTGCTATTCTAGGTCTCTTCTGTTTTCATTATAGAATTTTAGGAATGAATTTTAGGATTATTTCTTCTAGTTCTGTGAAGAATGCTATTGGTATTTTGATTGGGACTACATTAAATCTATACATCAATTTTGGAAGTATGGGTTCAAAG
The DNA here is from genome assembly GCA_028451465.1 of Erethizon dorsatum. Classification (NCBI taxonomy): domain Eukaryota; kingdom Metazoa; phylum Chordata; class Mammalia; order Rodentia; family Erethizontidae; genus Erethizon; species Erethizon dorsatum. Next base: position 30,583,092 of record CM051837.1, read on the forward strand.
GTTGGTTCAACATTATTTCTTTGTTGATTTTTTTTTAATCTAGTTGATCCATCTGTTTGTGTTGGTAGAGTAATGAGGTCCCCCACTATAATTCTGGTTGTTTATCTGGTCTTTTATGTCCAGTATTATTTGTTTTATTAAGTTGGGTGTGCCATTGTTTGGTGCATATATGTTAATAATTGTTATCTCTTCTTGTTGGATTGTTCCCTTAACCAATATGTAGTGACCTTCTCTGCCTCTTATGATAAGTGTTGACTTGAAGTCCACTTTTTCTGACTATAGATAGCTACATCTGCTTTTGGGGGGAGGTTCCTGTTGCACGGAGTACTGTTTTGCATCCTTCAATTTTTAACCTGAGTTTCTTTTTGGTTAAATATGTTGTTATAAACAGCATACCAGGGCTGGTGAGATAGCTCAGCGGCATAAGCGCCTGCTTGGCAAGCGCGAGGTCCTGAGTTCGACTCCCGGAAGCCACATATGAAAAAAGGGCTGGTGATATCGCTCAGCGGCATGGGTGCTTGCTGGCATGCAAGATCCTGAGGTCGACCCCCAGTACCCACAAAAAAATAAAAATTAAAAAATAAATAAATAAACAGCATACCATTAGATTTTGTTTCTCATCCATTCCACTAGTCTATGTCTTTTGATAGGAAACTGAGACCATTCACGTTGAGAGTTACTACTGTTAGGTAATGACTTGTTCCTGTCATTGCAATATTTTCCTATTGCTGATTCCCTACCTTTCCCTTCTACTTAACTGCTAAACCTACCTGGTATATTCACTCTATTAGACCTTTTGTAATTTTTAGCCTCATTGGCTCTTTCTAGGAGATCCTTCAGAATTTTTTGGACTGCCAGATTGATGGTCATGAATTTTTTCAGGTGCTTTTCATCATGAAAATATTTTATTTCTCCATCAATTTTTAAAGATAGTTTTGCATGATATATCAGCCTGGGTTGGAATGTGTTTTCTTTTAGGGCTTGCAACACTTCATTCCAAGCTCTCCTGGCCTTCAGTATTTGTGTTGAGAAGTCAGTTGTAATTCTAATGGGTTTACCTTCATAAATGATTCATTTCTTTTCTCTAACTGCTTTCAAGATTTTATTCTTGTGTTGGACTTCTGGGATTCTATGATGTGTCATGCAGAGGATCTTTTCTGATTATGGATATTTGGGGCTTTATATCCTTATCTGTATGTTAAATTATTTTCCCTTATTTAGAAAGTTTTCTGCTCTTATTTCAGTAAACATGCTTTTTATGTCATTTGTGCTGTCTTCTGATTTTTCACTAATTTCAGTTCATCTTACATTAGTCTTCTAGAGCTGTTGGATCCATTTTCATGTTCTCTTGCTGTTTTTAAGGGATCTCTCATTAATCAGTCACCAACAACAGCCCTGTCTTATAGTTCTGACACTCTGTCCTCACACTGGTCACTTCTGCTGCCTATACTTTTAATCCCCTGGATTTCTATTTGGAACCTTTTAATGGACTCGCTTTTCTTTTCTTTTTTGTGGGTACCGGGAGTCAAACTCAGGACCTCGCACTTGCCAGGTAGGTGCTTATGCACTGAGCTATCTCACCGGCCCTGGACTCTCTTTTCTATGCCGATCATTTATGCTTTGTGTCATTTTGTGTAGCTCTCTGGCTTATTAGTGCCTTCTATAGGTTCGCTGATCATTTTACTTGGCCCAATTATCTTTTCACTTATATCTTTTGTGACCTTGCAAATGCCTTATTGATCTGTTTTGTTATCTCCCCTGATGTCATTTTTCTTTTTTTTTTTTTTTTTTTAATGTGGGTACCGGGAGTCAACCTCAGGACCTTGCACTTGCCAGCAGGCGCTTGTGCTGCTGAGCGATATCACCAGCCCTTTTTTTCCTTTATGTGGGTTCCAGGAGTCAAACTCAGGACCTCGCACTTGCCAGGCAGGCGCTTATGCGGCTGAGCCATCTCACCGGCCCTGCCCGATGTCATTTTGAAGAATTCACACGTGTGCCTTTGGTTTCCTCCCCTTCAGTGCCCCATGGATCAGCTTTGGGGGAGTTGGGAGTCTGGGGAGGCATTTTGTTACCTTGTTTTCTTGTGTTCCCATTTGTTTGTTTTTCTCTTGAGGCTTGCAGGTTGGTTATAGTGGAAAGTTTTGCTTCTAGTGGGGAGATCTCTCTACTTAATGTCTACTTTTCAGTGGTGTCCTCTGGGCATGGTTAACTGGTGACCTTTGCCTCTGTCCTGGGTTCCAACATCCTCTGTTTATACAGGATGGGAGGTTACAGTGTATTTGGCCCAGCACCCAGTTCTCCAGGAACGAGCCACAGTATTGTTAATGACTGCAAGGCAATCCAGATATTGGCGCCTCAAGAAAACAAATAGGAACAGCTATGTCACCTTGGTTATAGTAATAAAATCAGTATCAATTTTAGGGTAAAATACAAACTGAGTATTTATAAACTCTAAGGACCAATAATGTACCACCCTTAACCATAGAAAAGAGTTCTGTAATTGTAGTATGAACACTAAAACCAAATATTGACTTCCTAGTGAACTATAGTAAATATCTACCAAATGGAACAACTTTGCTTCTACTAACAATAGAATAGTATTCAATAGCAATAGCATAAACTTAACTAGTTATCTAGAGATTCATAACACTTAGTAATTACACTACTAAAGTTAGAGGGGACAGAGAACCAGAGAATAAATAAAGTAAAATTTGAGTAATTAATCAATGGGATATGAGGAGAAGAGAAAAATGAGACGAGGTTCCTATTGAGAAATAAAAGGAAATTAATAGTGTTAGAGAACAGTCACAGGAAAGGATGAACAAGAAAGATAAACAGAGAGTAAAATACAGGAAATGAAAATAAGGAAAAGAAAAAGGAGTTGAAACTAGAAAAAAGAAAAGAAACTAAAAGAGGAAAAAAGGGGGAACCCCCCCAAAAGAAACCTGGTGAAGGAAAGAGTAATACAAAATAGACAAATCAAAAAGATTGAGTCAAAGAAAAAATTCCTGTGTTTTTGAATGAGTGGTTTCTCTCCAAGATCTGCAGTCTTGCAATTCAGCCAAGCATGATGTTCTCTTCCTAGCTTTAGGGCCTATGTGTTTTTAAGGTGTCCTCCCTGCACCAGAGGCCCCCTCTGTTCATTTACCCCCATCAGTCTGTGGTTATCCCCCAAGCCAAGGTATGTCCGTCCTCCCATTGGTGGATGGGAAACGCTATCAGCCTTCTGGTCTCTGTTGGATGTAGACCATGGAGTGGGGATTCAAGTGGATTGCTGGACTTAATTTTGACAGTCATGGTGTCTAGTTGCTCACTTCTTTCCTTGGGCATTTTTCTTATCCAAGATCAGGTCAATTGGTTAGTCCTCGCCTCTGCTGCCCCATGCCAAGAGGAAGCAAGATGTAGAGCCAGCTTGAAGTTTGGAAGTGGATGGAAGAAGTGGATGGTCTTGCCCTTGCACCGGGGTGGGGAGCTGAGCCAGCACCCACATGGGCCTGCTTGCCCATGTGGTAGAGGTGCCATGTGGTGGAGAGCACATGTGTGGCTCTGTGCTTGCATGCTCATGTCTGAGGAGCTCAAATCTGAGGCCAGCCTAGGCATCTTAGCAGGATTTGAAAGCTACCACTGTGACCATCAGGCCCAGGTACATGGCCCTTGAAAGTTTTTTTAATATAGTGACTCTAGCTCTGTGTTCCCAGATCGCAGTTTCATTTGGATGTATGGTTCATGTACTAACTCATTTCCTGTTTGCCCTGAGAATATTCCTTGTAGTCACTTGAGGCTGCAGCATTACCCCAAGATAACTCACACTTAACAGTCCTAACCTCACTCCCAATGTTTGCTACAAATATCTTGACTTTATTTTTTCATTGCTCTTATGTATTGATAGTCTTTGGAAACAAAAGACATGCTTATATTTGTAGCACTCTGTTTTTAGTAGTGGAATTTCCATTTACAAAGTAGAATAATTCTTGATCTAAGAAAATAAAATGTATGCTGACAGTAAGCTGCACTTTTTTCTAAATGGGGAAATTTTTAAAGTTTTCATTAGTCACTTTTCCTAGGACTCCAGAGAAAGCACAAAAATACATACTCCAGTATCCTGTAAGAATTAGAGATTCTACCCACACCTGATTTCATTCTTTCACGCTCATAAGTATATAATTTGATAACACATTAAAAGAATATTGAACAACATCACCACGGATTTTTACATTACCTTTCAAGGACTCAAATTGTGTACCATGCAGAATCTGAGTATTCCTGGGTAAAGATATTCTTATTCCCATTTAGCAGATTAAAAATGAGATTAATGATATGTTCAACTGCAAATTGATTAGCACAGACTGAAACTCAACTTTCCAGTTCTGTGTCCTATTACCTAGATCCTTTACCTAGTTCATTGGCTATATTTCAAAACTGCCTTACAATATACGGAATTAGAAAGTCCTCTTTGACTATATCACACGACTTAATATAAACTAAGCCATGTTCAAACTTTATTTCAACTCCTTAAGAGAACAATGTGCTAGATCCTTTTGGTTAGACAGTTGGTACAAGTTCTAATAGAATTCCAAAGGAAGAAGATTTTTGGTGCCATGAAGAGACTTGCCTCCATTCAGGATTATTTCAAGCTAAATTTACTCTCAAGCAGCTTAAAAAAGCAAATGTCAAGCTTCAGTCAAGGCCTCTATCCAGCGTCTACATTTGTCACATGCTAGTTAATAAGTTCATCTCAAATTTCCCCACAGCTATAATTAAGGACTAGTGTTTCTAAAAATTTGTAATGCCTTTGAAGTCTGCTAGATTTGCCATGGTCTTTTTTTGTAGGTTAAGAAAGGGTATACTTGACAACTATTAAGTTAGCATGAGTAAGAACTGTTATTAATTCTATTTGACCATGGCAATGGGCCGCAGGCCATTAAATAAGGCATCTTTGTGGCCAAAAATATCTAGAGCCTTATATAAAGTTAGAATGAAATTAAAGAAGAAAATTTTTAGTAATTAAATTTCAAATCACTTTTATTCATATATAGTTTGTAGATAAATGAAAATCTATCCTTAGAACTAGCATTTTCAAAAAAAAATCTCCAGGCCTCTGAGGAAAACATCGCAGGTCTTGAAGATGAAGAGCGCTAACTCTAAATCAAAAGTCTCCAGGAAGAAAGGGAGCAACTCCTTTGCCAAACAGATTTGCTCATAAAAGCCTTAAAAGCCTTAAAAGGGTACACGAAATTTGTTTGCAATTAGCTAAGTCAGCATCTGCTTTGGTATTCTGGACTGTTGACATATTTCCTCAGTTGTAGTTAGCTTATAATCAACAATGTTTGAATGATGTTTTATTGATATGTAAAATAGTAATAGCATGTTAGACTTTGCTCAAGAACTATAAATTATGGAAGATGTTGACTTAAATGCAAAATGTGATGTTGTGACACTTGGACTGATGTGGTCATTTGCTCAATCTGAATATAACAATGAAAAATATTAATTTGTAAAAATAATCATCTGTTCCATGACTACTCTTAAAAATGTAATTTGTTCACTGAAGATTCCCCAAATGTCAGTTGGTAAATTTGTAGATTATCTGCAGTGCCCTTATAGTTCCTTACTTTGGAATTCAAATAGTTTCTGTGTTATCATTATTAGTTGTAAGAGCACAGAGTTTGAAAACAAATTAAAATTGTGATACAGCAAACTAATTGGGAAAGGCAAATATATAATGGAGTCTTCTCTTGGATTTTGATGACACCATATTCATTGGCATGATAAACTGAGAGCTATTTGCTAAAAATTTTTTAGCAAAAAGTGTGTTTTGAGCATGTGTGGTGCTGGGGATGTCTCCCACATGCTAGGCAAGCGTCCTATCACTGAGCTACACTCCCAGCCCAATTATGTATTTTTAGAAAGTTGCAATTCCTTAAAAATGTAGAATGCACTGAGCCAGGCATGGTGGTGCATGCCCATAATCCCAGCACTCTGGGAACCTGAGGCAGGAGGGACACAAGTTCAACCCCAGCCTGGGCAATTTAGAGACCTAGTGAGATCCTGCGTCAAAATAAAAATAAAAACATAAAGGGTTGGGGATGTACGTAGCTCAGTGTAAAGGCCCTGAATTCAATCCTGTGTACCACGAAAATTTCACACACACATACACTACACTGTGTCCTGGAATATTCTGGGAAAAAATACATCCTCCATTTTTGCTTTTTAGAAGGCATTATTGGGATTTAACCTATTGCACAAAGTGGGGGTCAGCAAAGAGCTACAAGGATGATAGAATCACTGTGCTTTCTTTTGTGCTGGAAAAGAATCACAGTCTATCAGAGTGATATTATTCCATAGACCTGGCTGCTTTCTAGGGTAGCATAACACTATATTCAGTGAAGTATTTGTTAAGCACTTACTACTATATGCAAGGTCCTACAGTGGACCAAGGAAAACTTGGCACCAGAGAGGCACCAAACGTGTGTGTGTGTGTGTGTGTGTGTGTGTGTGTGTGTGTGTGTGTGTATAAACACCAGTCTTAAGGCTAGAAAGCTGTACTTACTCTGTCAGAAATTAGTTTTCCACATATCTGCCCTGTACCTCTCCATTTTCCCCCTGGATTTCTCAACACTCCATGTGGTGGTTAATTGACTAGTTGTCAACTTGAGTGGGACACCCAGCTGAATTCAGTGGGCACAGTTATGGGCGTGGAAGACCCACTTAAGGAGGCTTATTGTCCAAACAGTGTAAAAGGACAATGAGAGGGAAGGATTTCATGCTGATTTCCCTTGGAAGAGCTTTGTTTCTGCAGCTTTGCTGCTGATTTTCGTCCAGCTGCTTTTCTTCAGGGAAGCTTCAGCTGTTCTCTTTGGCTGAGCTCTGGTCTTCATCTTTGCCAAGGATGACTGCTGTCTTCACCTTTGCCTTCGCCTTGAGTGTTGTCTCCTGGTTCTCAGATCCTTCAGCTTCCAGCACCACCCTCCAGCCTGCCAGCGCAGACTCCCCAGCCTCCAGCAGTGACCTTTGGGCTTTGCAGCACAGACCCTTCTGTCTTCATTGCAGATTCCTCAGCCTCCTGATATGGACTCCTATGGGACATTGGCCTGGGCTCCAGGCCTTTGGCTGGATTCTTCAGATCTCTAGTGCATGGATAGATCTCTTGCACTCTTCTACATTTGGCTCTGTGGGTGGCTACTGTCAGTTAATTTTGTAAATTTCTGTGTCCTGTATTAGATCAGTTTCTCTTGCAAATACTAATACACTCCTTAAACTCAGAACTGGGAGAATCATCCACACTGCTCAGTTTGACTCATCTGTAAAGTGGTTGCCAAAAGACCATTATCTGTTAGCATCTTTCTCACTTAGAGACGAGACGATAGAGTTGACTGTGCCGTTTTAAATTGATACAAATGGTAGAATCAGTTTTTCCTCTTTTTAGGAATTGCAATACATTTAATAATTTTGTGGGGAAGAGGTGACATTATGATTGCTATTTCTTTAAGACGATAGAGGAGGGCAGAATTGGAAGTGGTAGCCAAATTTGCGTAAGTGGAGTTTAGTTCATTGCTCACATGATCTCACTTCAGAGGTCATAAAGGTTTTCTTATCCCTTAGAACTACCACAGCTTTTTAATATCTGAAAACTTCATGTCCTTCCAGTTGAAGTTTCTCTCTGTTAAAATGCAGACCAAACACCCTGTAGAAGCAACACTTTGTTATCATACTTTTGTGGAAATAGTTTCCATTCCTTCTTGGAAGCAGCTTTTGATAGACAATAGGAAGATACTGGATACTGTGGAGACAGAGAGGAGAAGCGTGGGATTTTCAAGACACACTGCCTGATTAGGATGTAGCTTGCCCCCCACAGTTGTGTACTGGCAGGTTGGTCCCCAGCATGGTGATGTTATAATGTGGTGGGGCCTTTAAAGGTGGGGCATGGTGGGAGGTCATTAGGACACTGGAGTGCAGCCCTCAGGAAGGTTTAAGGTAGTTCTGGTGGGTCCCTGGATAGTTCTCTTGAGATTTCATGAAAGAGAAAGACTGGCCTCTCCCTGAGCTCTCTGGCTTCCTGTCTCACCATGTGCTCTCTCCCTCGCACAGTCTCCTGCCATGACGCCACCCGCCTTGCTGTGGACAGGGCCTCGCCAGAGGCTGACTGAGGGGTGGTCCTGCCCTCTACTTTCAACCTCCAAAATGTAAGCCAAATAAACTTCTTTTCTTGTAAAAGTTCCCTGCCTCAGATATTGTTACAGCAACATAAAACTGACTAATATAGACACTTTGCCTGTTTTACAGTTTTGCTGATGACTGGTATGATGTAAAAAAATAAAATCTGGCTTACTAATAAATTGATTTATACTTTTGTGTAACTTTTTAAAAAAACAATTTGAAGCTTGTATAAAAGTGATAGTACTACAAGAAACTCACATGCGCTTTTTATCCCCTTTATAAAGCCCCCACTTACTCTATCATTTTCTCGCCTATGTTCACTCATTATGCCTATAGTTGGCTTAGATCTGCGTTTCCACCTGCTATCACTTCTTTAAACAAAATAGCTTCCTTCAGAATTTCTTGCATAGCAGACTTGCTGCTGCTAAATCATTTCAATTGTCATTTACCTGAAATATTTGATTATCTAAATACTGTATATTTGGCCAGGCGTGGTGGCGCAGGCCTGTAATCCCAGCACTCAGGAGGCTGAGGCATGAGGGTTGATGTGAGTTTGAGGCCAGCCTGGGCTACAAAGTGAGTTCAAGGCCAGTCTGAACTACATAGTGAGATACTGTCTCAAAAAGACAAAAAATAGGGCCGGTGAGATGGCTCAGTGGCGTAAGCGCCTACCTGGCAAGCGCGAGGGCCCGAGTTCGACTCCCGGATCCCACATATGAAAAAAGGGCCGGTGATATCGCTCAGCGGCACGGGCGCCTACTGGCGCGTGAGGTCCTGAGGTCGACCCCCGGTACCCACAAAAAAAAAAAAAAAGACAAAAAATAATAATAAAAAATAAAAAATAAATACTGTATATTTGTAATAGTTGTTTTCAAGTGTTTGCTAATTCAACATTGAGGTCGGTTATATTGACTATTTTTTCTCTTGACTGTGGGTTGCTTCCTGTTCTCTTCAATCCTATAATTTTTATATTACATATTAGACATTGTGAACAATACGATGTGGAGTTTCTAGGTTCTGCTGACTTCCTCTGGAAAGTGTTGATTTTTGTCCTAGAAGGCAATTCCTGTGGCAGGTGTCATACTCTAATTCCTACTCTGGGCAGCAGTTGAAAACTCTCAATTCTTTCAGACTTTTAGGCTATTTGCTTTTTGCCAGGCTTCTAAGAGACTCCTTTGTAGATACACTGTTTAGGGATCAGCCCAGAACTTGACAACATTTACATGCAGATTTTGGAGTGCCTCGCTCTGTGGTCAACTTGAATGTACAGAAATTTTTGTTGTTGTTGTTTTGTTTTTTTTTATGTGGGTACCGGGAGTCAACCTCAGGACCTCACGCTTGCCAGCAGGCACTTGTGCCGCTGAGCTATCTCACTGGCCCAGAATTGTTAAAATATTTCATATTATTTATTTTTGTGATGCTGGAGATTGAACCCAGACCTTTGTGCATGCTAGGCAAACACTCTACCACTGAGCTGAATTCTCTGGGCCTAACTTTTTAAACTTCAAAATAAGAAGTATTATTCATAAGACACTTGTAATCCCTTCTCCTCCATCCCTCAAATAATAACAAAATAAAATGCAATACACTTGCTCTTCTCTCACAAATACATTTATGTTGTGCATTTTCTGAAGAAATACAGATTTCTTAGGACAAAACTAGTTGCAGTTAAGTTTAAGAACATGAAGCCAGGGCCGGTGATATAGCTCAGCAGCATAAGCCCCTCCCTGGCAAGCGCAAGGTCCTGAGTTTGACTCCCAGTACCCGCATACCAAAAAAAAAAAAGAACATGAAGCCAGTTGCACTTTATAAGAATCTCTAGCTTTTTTCAGCTGGTTTGAAATTTCTCAAAATACATCTTTATAAAAATTCTAAGCATGAGTCACTCTTTCATACAAGAAAACTCTGCAGTTTCTGTATTTGGAAGAAAAGAAATTCTGGAGTTATGACCATCAACACAGAAGAGATGGGCAATACAATGCTTGTTTGGCATCAAATATGGAGCTGAACCATATGCCTGCCCACTGCATGGCCTCTCTTACCTCTCTTTCCTACCTAGAATGTGGACTGTTACTAACCTACTTAAGTAGGTTAGTTTTTTACTATATTCTAGATAAAGGGTAGGGAACACATTAGTATAGAATCCAATGGTAAATACCATTCTTTTCATTAGGGTTATGGGTTAAGGAACGTTTCCACATCTAGTACAGGAATTTTCGGCTTAATTCTTCATCACCATTCTTAAATCCTTACATAAGACCCGTCTTACCCACACGGGATTCCACAAGGATGAAGAGACAAAAGAGATTTTTGTTTTATAATGTTTTGTATAAGTTTGGCTCTGGATTCATTAGGGAGTCAAGTGGGAAAATAAATTAAGACTAAGCTCACAGTCCCCATTCAAAGTCCTATTTTAAATATAGGCTGGAGCTAGGCCACGTGTCCTGATTTCCACTGAGTTTCCTGGCACCCCTTCCCATTGCCATTCTGCTACTGGAATAAAGTGTCCTATGGGAGAGGGTGCCACATTCTACAACATGGTCCTTACTCAGGAACCATCACTTGAATGAACTACTTGGCTTCATTAATATTCTTTTGTTTATTCTCTTAATTATATTTTCCATGTTAAATTTATTATCTCAATATCTGGAACTATTTTTATTACCACACTTTTACCTCATTTCTTCTGAATCCTTAAAATATTTTTGACATTACAATCTTCCCATGAACCCTGCATTTGAGTTTCGGATGAACTCTATAAATAACCAGACACAGCATGAGGCCAATAGTGAACATCTGTGCCCTCTGGAGTTAAGTTCAGGCCTTAGAGCAGCTGGCTGCCATCACCGAACACCAACCGGTTAACACACTCGAGGCTAACCAGTGCTTATACCTTGGAAGAGGAGGATCAAAGGAGGAGGGGGGACATAACTCTTCACTACTACTTCATCTGTTGTTCCATTCTGCTTCCAAAGAAAACAGTTCCACGGGATCACGATGGGTGCGGCGGCAGAAGCAGGCTATGGCTGGGGTTACTTTGAAGTGTGGCTGCAGGGCTTCCATCACTTCCCAGCTCAGCTGTTGAAGCAGGGAAGTAAGTTCAAAGCTGGACCTGCTGCTGTTCCTGCCAGCGGGGTGCGTGCGATTCCCTCAAGTAGCTTTAAGGAGAGAGTGAGGAAGAATACATCCTCTCTCACTTGCCAAGGTTTGTTGCTCACCAATCTATGAGGTTTTAGCCATGACTATCTATCTCGTGAATGCAACTAAAACAAATGATTCCACTGTGTAATTTATATTTCTTTACGTAAGCTATTCTTACAAATCTGAGATGGCCAGTGCTTATAACCTACCCAGATCGTGCCACAGTGAACAGTGAACCACTGTCGCTCCTGACTAAATCCTCTGCTCATGAAAACACGCAGGAGTTCTCCTAAGGCAAAGAGAGTTTAAGATGGTCCCCCGGCTGTTCTGCTACTGTTCACAATCCTTTAGTCACTTTTTAATACAGTGGATGCATTCAGACTCATTTGTGAATTAAAAAGAATCATTTCATTTAGTCAACAATTCACCCTGTACAAAGTACTGCATATATATTTTTGATGACATATTAAATTTTAAAAGTAAATGATATTTGCTCTAAAGCTTTTCATTTCAAGGTTATATTCTTTAGTTTCACAATAATAAAAAAGAAATACTTGAAATGATTTTTAACTAACTCCTAAATTATAGCTTTAATTAAAACACTAGCTAAGTTACAGATAGTTGAACTTCCCTCTACCCCTAGCTCCAACCAGCTTTTATTTAAAAAATATGAAAAAACAGATAAAAATATCTCATTGTACAGCACAAAATGGCACACAACAGGGAGGTTTTTAGAAAAGCTACTACTACTGCACAAGTTCTGAAGAAGTAAGAGCACTAATTCACTTAAGAAGTCATTAATAAGAGTACTAAAATGGAAACTAGTCTGTTATTGATATTGCACTTATCAGAGAAACAATCTAAATAGATGTTATTCCAACAGCTGGATTTCTATTTTTTAATTTTCCAAAACCATTTTAATCAAGGTGGCATAAACTCCAGGATTCTCACTTCCAAAGATAAGTTTCTATTTCTCACTGACTGTGTCATGAGGAAGTCAAAGGTCCTCAGTGGGTGAACCCTGCACCTGGTTACACTGTATCTTCCTGGGATGTGCAGGCTCTGTGTGTTCAGGCCTTTTGAGCCATTTGTATTTGTGTAACAAATGACAGGCAGAAGTGATTTTAAAAAGCAAAACATAACCCCCCCCAAACAATGCAGAAAAGCCACAAATAAGTGATTTTAAAAAGCAAAACATAACACCAGAAAAAAAAATGCAGAAAAAGCCATAAATAAAATGACTTTATACACACACATAAGTTTGTTTTTTTTTTTGTTTTTTTTTTTGTGGGTACCGGGGGGTCGACCTCAGGACCTCGAGCGCCAGCAGGCGCCCATGCCGCTGAGCGATATCACCGGCCCCTTTTTCGTATGTGGGATCCGGGAGTCGAACTCGGGCCCTCGCGCTTGCTGGGCAGGCGCTTAAGCCGCTGAGCCATCTCACCGGCCCCAAGTTTGTTTTTTTTTTTAATGTTGTTTGTGATTTAGCAGAAGGAAGTAGGAGTTTGCTATGGTACTGTTTCACAATTACTCTTTTTAAAATTTTTTTTTAATTTTTGTTTTTTGAGACAGGGTCTCACTAGCCTTATAGTTCAAGCTAGACTTGAACTTGGTAGATAATACAGGCTGACCTTGAATTGGTGAGCTTCCTGCCTCAGCCTCCTAAATGCTGGAATTACAAGCCCGTGGATCACCACCCCCAGCTAATAATTACTTATGTTGCTCATTTTCTGAGGTTTCATTCCAGTGAGAGCTGCACACTGTCAGCTTGGCTTTGTGGCTGCTGATAGTCATACTTCCTTGCTATTAAAAAAAAAAAAAAAAAAAGAGAGAGATAAAATTAATAAAACTACAAAATAATTATGAGCTAACATCACTGAATCACAGTGATGACTCTCAGCAAAGAATCAGTTTACAATTAATCAACTGCTTCTTTAGAAGAAATGAATTATATTTCACAGTCCTCATTTCTCAACACTGCTCATATCCATTTTTATGTTCACTTTATTATCATTATTTTTGTATGAACTTTTAAGATACAGGATAATCATGAATTAAGCTATTAATGTTTTATAATTTCCTTCTTTCTTACCCTTTATTTCCATCTTAAGTTAATAATAATGTTTTTGTTTCCATTGTAAGGAATTTGACTATAGTTTATAAGCCTAAGAAATTTACTGAACATAACTTGTTATAAATATACGCTGGAAGAAAAAAACGGGTATGCAATTTCATCTTCTCTTTATACTTCTAAGAAATATTTATTGAAGAAAAACTACATTAACCTGAACTAGAGAAGACACAGGACTAAAAATCACTGTGAATGTCATTCACTGCTTAGCCATAAAACATATAACCTCTTTTAAGTTTTTGCTAACCAAGAAAGAGATTCTACTTGTTTATACTACTCTGGGTAGATCCAGTTTTTTCAGCCTAAAGTTTATAACTTTAAGAAAAGAATTTTGTTTGCTATTTGCTCTTGAACTGGCAGACTATCAGGACAAGATATATCACAGACACTAAGAATGATCCACTACATTGGCATTCAATAAATGTGCAAATCTACACATAAATTCCTGTTTATATAAATAATGGCTTTCAAAGACATCTACATTCTAATCCCCACGATTTGTGACTATGTTACCTTGTAAGGGAAAAGGAACTTTGAAGGTATGGTTAAGGTAAGAACCTGGAGAGGTGGGGGTGGACAATGGTTGGATTACTTGGCCCAACCTAATCACAGGGCCCTCAATATCAGAGACCTCTCCTGGCTCAGTTCACAAGGAGAGGAAAATGTGGGTGTGGAAGAGCAGTCAGATGCAATGTTCCTGGCTGTGGAGATGCAGGAATGGGGTTATGAACCAAGGAGTACAAGCAGCCTGTTATGGCTGTGTCTAGACCTCCCCCAAAGCCTCATGCACTCATGGATGGGACTTTTGGAGGTGGCTGGATCTAGGGTGTGTGATACTGGGATTACATTAGTCCACTGACTGGATTAGCATAGTTCTGGGTTAGGTAATGGGAAGGCGCACCCTGGGTGTGGATGGCACCAACCAATAGTGTTGTAGCCTGAATGGAAGGCAGGTTTGCCGCTTGTTGCTTCGCTGCCCCTACCCTGCCATGCTATGGAGTGTTTCTCCTCTGTGATGCCCCTCTGCCAACTATGGACTGAAACCTCGACAAGCTGGGAAGTGAAATAAACCTTTACTCTTTTAACTTGTGGGTGTTAATATTTTGTCCCCGCAACAAGGAAGTAAGTAAGACACAGCCTAAAGCTGGAGAAGGCAAAGACACAGGTTTTCCCCTAAGCATCTGGGAAAATGGAGCCCGCCGATACACTGATTTCAGCCCTGTGAGATCTTGCTGGGACATCTAACCCACAAAATGGCTAGACAATGCATTTGCATTCTTTTAACCCACTGAGTTTGTGGTAATTTGTTAGAATAGCAATACAAAATTAATACACACTGGAATTCTGATAAATTTTATATCATTTTCAGAGAAAAAGAAGAAAATCGTACAGTGGGTCTATGATTGTACCTTTTGTATCACAGAATACACTACTAGTAGAGAGAACTTCTGGTTTGAGTAGGCATAAATGAAAATTTAATTCTTTACCTATAATTTTTTATACAGAGCATCAGGTTCTGTATATTTTTTAAAAAATACTTGAAAATTTTAAGGTTTTTTTTGTAAAAAAACCAAATATATAACATAAAATTTACCATTTTAACCATTTTTAGATGTATAGTTCATGGTTTTAAGTGTATGTATGCAGCTGTACAAACATCGCCACTATCCATCCACAGAACTCATCCCAAACTGAATTCTTGAACCCATGAAACACTAACACCCCACACATCTTCTTCAGCTGCTGGCAACCACCATTCTACTTCCTGTCTCTATGACTGGCTTCATATAAGTGAAATAACACAATACTTGTCCTTTTGTGACCAGCTTATTTCACTTAGCATAATGTCTTCAAGGTTCATTCATGTTGTCCCAGTGGGTCAAAATCTCCTTCCTTTTAAAGGCTGAATCACATTCTATTGTACATATGTACCACATTTTGTTTATACATTCATCTGCTAAAGCCATTTAGGTTATTTCTGCCTTTTGGCTACTATGAGTAATGCTGCTAAATGAAGTTTTATTTCTTATTTTGCAATGATAATACATGCATTGGTAAAAAATGCAAAAGAAACAAAAGGGTCAACTAAAAAGCATAATCTCCTTCCTACGTAGTAGTTCTACAGCACCATCCCCGTTCTTTCCCACAAGAACTGCTGTTATCAGTTTTTAAGATAAAATTTATGCTGAGGACCTTTTTTATCAGGTTTTACCCAACTAAAACATACAGTTGGCCCGCTGTACCTGTGGATTCAACCGTGAATTGAAAATACCTGACAAAAATTGCTTCTGTACTGAACATGTATATACTTTTCCTTATCATTATTGCCTAAACAACACAGTATAATAATTATTTATATTCCATTTATATTGTGTTAGGTATAATAAATAACCTAGAAAAGATTTTAAATATATGGTAGGATGTGCATAGATTATATGCAAATATTTTATAAAAGAGACTTCAACATCCACAGACAACTATAAATGGGTATATATATATATATATATTTTTTTTTTTTTTTTTTCTATTTTTCATCTGAAATGCTACTTGGCCTGAGATATATGCCAGTAAAAATTTGCTGATCATCTTATTTTGCTTCCTGCTATGTATGGGCACATACATGTGCATGTACACACATGCAAGCTTGCACACACTTAAGTTTTTACTGTGGACATTTTTCTTTAAAACTGCCTAGTAGGCCGGGCGTGGTGGTGCACACCTGTAATCCCAGCACTTGGGAGGCTGAGGCAGGAGGATCGCTGCCAAGTTCGAGGCCAGCCTGGGCTACAAAGTGAGTTTGAGGCCAGCTTGAACTGCATATTGAAACCCTGTCTCAAAAAGACAAAAAAATTAAAAATAAAAATTGCCTAGTGTTTTTTCTTTAAATCCCACAGAGTTCCCATGAAGTAACAGACGTCAAAAACCTGATACAGATCTTTCCATGCCTCCCTCCATGCTGCCACAGCAATACTTTTTACATAGTATATAAATATAAAAGGGATGTTGTGGTCATTTGATTTTACAATGGCAGCAGCCTAGCATATATTCTTCTTGCTTTTCACGCTGAACTGTACACCATGCAACCCACACCCCATTCTTTTATAGCATAAAAGGCTCTGGCTTAGATGCACAATTCATATGGCCCCACACATTCTTCACTGCCTATACACTCACAATGCTCAGGACTATGGGACACAATGAGATAGGACTTTCTGGCCTTGCCCCTGATGTCACGTGTCCTACTCATGGAAGCCATTCATTCCTACACTACTTTGTCTTGCAGCCCTTTGGCCACTTTAATGCCATGCCACATGAAGGGTCATGCAAAGGAAGAAAAATTAGAATAGGAAGAGGTAGCAGTCTAAACTAATGGGTAAAATCTCAATTTTTAAATAATTTTCAAATATGCAATCATAGGAATACATTGCCAAGGCACTTCTCAGGGCCTTGGAGAGGGTCCCATGGCAATAAATTTCAAAGTAAAAGTAAATTTGCCTTTGCTGAAAATAGGTTAAGCATCTGAAAAAAGGTACTAAGTTTTATATAACCAACTATTTTTGATAACCTAACCCTTTTGCTAATTCAACTCAATTCCAAAACATCTATTTAAACATGCTTACGTATATAGCTTGGCAAAGACTGTACGTACAGATGGAGTACATCTCCAGTTGTTGTCTTAAACGAACTTTGCTCATTGTGTCATAAAAGTTGGGCTCTGTCGAAGTTTCTTCTGTAGGTGGCACGCTGAATATCCTCATAATTCTCCTTTTATTCCTAAAATACAAAAACAATGTAAAATGCAGATTTGTATTGATTTCGGTAGGATTTTAATCTCATGATCCTGGTGGTCAGAAGCTGCATTAAAATGACAAGTCCATTTTATTTTCTACTTTGTGAGATGCTTCCTTGTTGCATGTGTCCTTTTACTAAAAGTATGAGGCTGTACATATACAGCAACAGGGCTTTAAGAGAAATGAAGTGCTGAACACATCCATTTAATAACACGAGGTGAGAGGCCTCCACTGTGACTTCCCTCAACCCCTAAACAGCCAGGAACTGTATATATAGAGAAATGCACGGTCAAAAGGGTCTCATTTTTTCTCCTTCTCATGTCACCCAAGTAAGGACGAATTATTGGTTTGGAGAATACACTGAACGTAAGTAGACCTTAATTTTGGAAACTCATGAATAAAACTATTTCTTGGGCCGGAAAAAGATGGTGGATCTGTGAGAAGCAGGCAGTGAACCTCTCCGAAAGTCGCGGTCCGGACACTGGAATATAGTTACTGGAGGAGGACAAGAAAGAGGGAAGTGGCTCCCCTGGACCCAGGAAAGATCTGAAGCGCCGTTTGGGGCCCACGGAGAAGGTGAAGAGAGAAACCCCAACAAAGAAGAAGGAGGTGGCCGCCGGCGCCTTTTCCCTGTGTCTGGAATCCCGACGCGGCAGAAGTGGTCCAAATCTGCGGACACGGGTGACTGCCGGCGCCTCCAGGGGCCTCCGTGGAGGAACGCGAGAAGCGGCGGTGCAGAGAAGCAGCGACCGTGAAGGACACACTGACTGGCGGTGAGTGCTGATGCCCAGCCGTCCCGCGCGAGAGAGCGACTAGCCGGGCGCCATTGTGCGGGGGGGGGGGGGGCAGCAGCTGAACTTGAAACTCAGGGTGGCTGCTGCTCCAGCCACGGCTCCAGCAGGGACCTCCACGGAAGAACACGAGAGACAGCAGTACAGAGACGCCCCTGCCGTGAAGGACACGCTGACTGGTGCTTTTCTTCCTGGTATTCCAAGACTGAGATTGTCTAAGGATCACAGAAAATACTGTGGCACAGAACCAAAGAACCAAGGACTGGGCCAAACAGGCAGCAACTTCTTATCTCCAACTAATTGAAGAGGTAGGATCTTGCAGCAGGCTCAGAACCCAAAATTAAGCTACACCTGGAAGATATCTCGGAGAAGGAGTCATCTCCTAAGAGTTTGAAATACTAGCAATAAAGCAACCTACCATAGGCACTTTACAAACCACAACCCAGGAATTAAACTAAAGAAGGAAAAGAAAATGAGATGACACTTAAACAAGATGCAACCCCACACATCCAGTTCACCAAAGGCAAACCCAGGGGGCAGTGAGGTGGGACAAACTGAAAGCCACCCACCTGACATCTCTGAAGTGGTAACAACAAAGCAGTTGAATGAGGCTCTGGAAAAATTTAAATCAGAAATAATTTCTCAGATAACTGCAGAGAGAATGTCCACAATGAAGACCATGCTTAAGGATGCTAGAGCAGACACAGACAAAAAAATAGACGAGCTTAAGAAAATGATGGAAGCCATGAATGCTCAGCATAGGAAAGAAATGGAATCCATAAAGCAGATTCAAGCAGATATCCAGGAGAATAAAAATTCCACTGAAAGTATTTGTAGCAGATTAAGCCAATGTGAGGACAGGATCTCAGATATAGAAGACAGGCTTGCAATTAGTGATCATGAAAAGAAAGATTTCTTAAAAATAGCAAGGGACAATGAAAAATCAATCCAGCAGCTGCTAGATGATGCAAAGAAGAATAACATAAGATTAGTGTCAATGAAAAAGCAGAAGATAGCATAAATGACATCAGAACACTGTTCACAGACATTATAACAGAAAATTTCCCTGGTAGAGAAAAAGAATTTGACGTTCAGATAAGTGAGGCTATAGAACTCCAATTAGCCAAGATTAAAAAAAAATCTTCAGCCAGGCATATCATAGTCAAGATTCCAGAAATTCAACATAAGAGTAGAATCTTAAAAGCTGTTAGAGAAAAGAAACAAATCACCTATAAAGGAAAGCCTATGAGAATCACAGTGGACTTTTCAGCACAAACCCTCAAGTCAAGAAGAGCTTGGAATGATGTATTTCAAGTTCTAAAGGAAAATAACCTTCAACCCAGACTGATGTACCCTGCAAAACTATCTTTCAAAACTGATGGAGAAATAAAATACTTCCATGACAAAGAACATCTGAGAAAATCTATAACCACCAAACCAGCACTCCAAAATGTTTTGAAGGACATTCTAGAAAGGGATAATAAGGACTACAACTCCAGGAACCCCAACAGAAGGAATCCACCAGGCAGGGCAAACAATTAAAAGAGAGGGAGGGAAAAAATAAAATAAAAAGAGGGGCAGCCAACAATAGGAAAATAACATGACAAGGGTAAGTCAATACATATCAGTTTTAACCATCAATGTTAATGGTCTCAATTCACCAATCAAAAGGCACAGACGGCAAATTGGATCAAGAAGCAACATCCCACAATATGCTGTATACAAGAAACACATTTAATTCAAAAAGCAATTCATAGACTGAAAGTCAAAGGATGGAAAACAATACTCCATGTGACAGGAACCCAGAAAAAAGCAGGGGTAGCTATTCCTTTTGCAGACAAAGTGAATTTCAAGCCAAGAATGATTCAGAGAGATAAAGAAGGTCACTACATCCTTGTAAAGGGAACAATCCAAGAGGAAGAGATAACAATCATAAATATATATGCAACAAATACCAGTGCACCCAACTATATAAAACAAATATTAATGGACATGAAAAATCAAATAAGCACTAATACAATTATATTGGGGGAATCTCAATACTCCACTGACACAAAAAGACAGATCAACTAGACAAAAACTCAACAATGAAATAATAGAACTGAACCACACTTTGGAACAAATGGACTTAGTAAATGTCTACAGAGTGTTCCACCCCACAACATCAGAATACTCATTCTTCTCAGCTGCACATGGGACATTCTCCAAAATAGACCACACACTAGCTCACAGAACCTGCTTAAGTAAATGCAAAGGAATCGAAATTATCCCATGTATATTATCAGACCATAGTGCAATGGAATTGGAAATCAATGGCAAAAGAAACCACAAGAACTTCCTAAACACATAGAAATTAAATAGCACCCTACTGAACAACCAATGGGTCACAGATGAAATTAAAGAAGAAATTAGGCAGCTTCTGCAACTGAATGATAACTACCGTACAACATACCAGAACTTACGGGATACAATGAAAGCAGTCCTAAGAGGGAAATTTATAGCATTAAATACCTATATCAGGAAAACAGAGCAAGCACAAATAAACAACCTAATGGTGAACCTCAAACTTCTAGAAAAAGAAGAGCAGGCTAAGCCAAAAGCTCGTACAAGGGAGGAAATTATAAAGATCAGAGCAGAAATTAATGTATTGGAGACTAAAAAAACAATACAAAGAATCAACGAATCAAAGAGTTGGTTCTTTGAAAGATTAAATAAAATCGATAAACCCTTATCCAACCTTATTAAAAAAAGGAAAGAAAGTACTCAAATCCACACAATTAAGAATGAAAAGGGTGATATCACAACGGACCCTGCAGAAATCCAGCACCTAATTTGAAAACTTGTATTCTAATAAGATGGAAAATACAGAAGAAATGGACAGATTCCTAGATACATATGAATTACCAAAGCTCAACCAAGAAGATATAAAAATCCTAAATAAACCAATAACAATCAATGAAATCGAAGATGTAATTAAAAACCTCCCAACAAAGAAAAGCCCAGGCCCTGATGGATTCACTGCCGAATTCTACAAGAAACTTAGAGAAGACCTAACACCACTACTTCTCAAACTCTTTCATGAAATTGAAAGGGAAGCAATATTCCCAAATTCATTCCTGGAAGCAAGCATTACCCTGATACCAAAACCAGAGAAGGACCCAACTAAGAAAGAGAACTACAGACCAATCTCCCTAATGAACATAGATGCAAAAATCCTCAATAAGATACTGGCAAACAGAATGCAGCAAATCATCAATAAGATTATACACCATGACCAAGTTGGATTCATCCCAGGGATGCAGGGATGGTTCAACATACATAAATCAATAAATGTAATACACCATATTAACGGAACCAAAGACAAAAATTATATGATCATCTCAATAGACGCAGAAAAAGCTTTTGACAAAGTCCAGCACCCATTCATGATAAAAACCCTATAGAAAACTGGAATAGATGGTTTTTATCTCAATCCGATAAAAGCTATCTATGACAAACCAACAGCCAATATCATACTAAACGGACAAAAACTGAAAGCCTTCTCTCTAAAATCAGGAAAAAGACAAGGATGTCCACTGTCTCCACTCTTATTCAATATAGTCCTGGAAACTTTAGCCAGAGCAATTAGACGAGAGAAAGAAATAAAAGGAATAATGATTGGAAAGGAAGAAGTTAAATTATCATTATTTGCAGACGACATGATGCTCTATGTAGAAGACCCCAAAAACTCCACTAAAAAACTGCTAGATTTAATAAGCAAATTCAGTAGTATAGCTGGATACGAAGTCAACACTCAAAAATCAATAGCCTTCTTGTACACGAATAACAAACTCACTGAAAGAGAAATTAGGGAAACAATGCCTTTCACAATAACATCCAAAAAAAATGAAATACCTAGGAATCAATCTCACAAAGCAAGTAAAAGATCTCTACACTGAAAACTACAGTACTCTGAAAAAGGAGATTGAAGAGGATATCAGAAAATGGAAAGATATCCCTTGCTCTTGGGTAGGAAGAACCAACACAGTGAAAATGGCCATACTTCCAAAATTGTTATACAGATTTAATGCGATTCCGATCAAAATTCCAACAACATATCTCACAGAATTAGAGAAAACAATCCTAAAATTCATTTGGAACCAGAAGAGACCTAGAATAGCAAAGGCAATTCT
The DNA here is from genome assembly GCA_028451465.1 of Erethizon dorsatum. Taxonomy (NCBI): domain Eukaryota; kingdom Metazoa; phylum Chordata; class Mammalia; order Rodentia; family Erethizontidae; genus Erethizon; species Erethizon dorsatum. The sequence continues at coordinate 30,605,275 of CM051837.1, forward strand.
GGGCAACAAAAGCAAGGCAGGGGGCATCACAATCCCTGATCTGAAATTATACTATAAAGCTACTGTGATAAAAACTGTGTGGTATTGGCAAAAAGCAGACCCAAAGATCAATGGAACAGATTAGAAGATGCAGAAACAACTCCAGACATACTAAGCCACCTTATCTTTGACAAAGGTGCCAAACACATTCACTGGAAGAAAGATAGCCTCTTTAATAAATGGTGCTGGAAAAATTGGCTCTACACATGCCAAAGATTAAAATTAGACCCATACCTTTCACCGTGCACTAAATTAAATTCAAAATGGATCAAAGATCTAAATATTAAAACAGAAACATTAAATCTCCTGGAAAATAGAATAGGTAAAACTCTTGAAGACATTGGTATATGCAAAGACTTTATGAATAAAATCCCAATGGCGCAGGAAGTATCACGAAGAATCAACAACTGGGATCTCATCTTATGAAAAGCTTTTGCACAGCAAGAGAAACCACCAACAGAGTGAAGAGACAACCCACAATGTTGGAAAAAATGTTTGTCAGCTGTTCCTCAGACAAAGGATTACTACCGAGAACATATAAAGAACTCAAAAAAATCAGACCTCCCAAATTTAAAGACCCAATCCAAAAGTGGGCATCTGAGATGAATACACACTTCTCAGATGAAGAAATACAAATGGCAAATAAATATACGAAAAAATGTTCAACATCACTAGTCATTCGAGAGATGCAAATTAAAACAACAATGAGATTCCATCTCACCCCAGAAAGAATGGCTATTATCAAGAAGTCAACTAATAACAAATGCTGGCAGGGCTGTGGGGAAAAAGGAACCCTTCTCCACTGTTGGTGGGAGTGTCAACTGGTGCAGCCACTGTGGAAATCAGTGTGGAGACTCCTCAAAAAACTAGGATTGGAGGTCCCATTTGACCCAGCTATTCCCCTTCTGGGTATCTTCCCAGAAGAATTAAAAACATCGTACCACAGCGATATATGTGCACCCATGTTTATAGCAACACAATTTGTAATAGCTAGATCGTGGAAACAACCCAAATGCCCATTAACCGAGGAATGGATAAAAAAGATGTGGTATTTTTATACAATGGAGTACTACTCAGCCATAAAGAAAGATACACTGGAAACTTTTATAGGTAAATGGATGCAACACAAGAAAATACTCACAAGCGAAATAAACCGGACACACATTTGTAAACATCGTATTGTCTCCCTAGTATGAAAATGCAATTTCACTGTGACTATTCCATTCCTTAGCCTTCTATTTTTACCTAGCTTTTACATGGCTTAATCTTATACTGAGTAATGTTTTTCTCCAAAAGCTATTTGTACATTCTCTAATTCTTGAGTTTGTTAATACATGAGAATGTTTACTTGTTGTCTTTAAAAAAATAAATTAATTTTAAAAAAGTTTAAAAAAAGTAAAATAAAATATCACACACACACAAAAAAACTATTTCTTAAATACAATAGCATGGCTTTAATGGGGACATCTTCTTAAAAATCAGAATAATGTGCCTCTGCTTTTAAAAGGAAAGTGGGGAGGGGTGGTGCCTGCTCTTAGAGGAAAGCTGCTCCGTGCACTCAGAGCAGTGGGACACAGACTGCCTTCTCCCACCCATGGCCCACAGTCCCAAGGCACCAGCTCACTGCTCCAGAAGGGCTATGTGGCTGGGAAGGATGCGCTCTGATTATCCTCAGGCAAAACACAAATTATTTCTGGATTACTCATCATTTTCGACTATTTAATGACATTTTTACCTAGGTAGAGGATGTCCTGATGCATACGGCTGTGAGCAGACCCAACTTGGCTCCACTAATACTGCTTTTCTTCTATGAAGTACACGCCCCCTACGACTGACCATACTGAGGGTAAGGGAGCCAGCAGGTGTACAAGAGGGCAGTTAAATGAAGCCATGGCATCTGCAACTGAGGCAGAAAACACTGAGGACTCACACCACATGGCACATCCAGGACACAGAGGTAAAAGACAAGGCCCTTGTGCTCAGGGCTGAAGTTTTTTGTTTTTGTTTTTGTTTTTTTTTTGGTACTGGGAATCAAACTCAGGACCTCATGCTTGCCAGGCAGATGCTGTGGGCTGAGCTATATCCCTAGCCCCAAGGCTTAAGTTTTTGTAGATAAAGAAAACACAAGCAAGCAGATAACAACAGTAATTATAAGTGCTGTGACAGTGTCATGTACAAAAAACAAGGAAAAGCTTAAGGGCAAGGAGATTTGCTGAATACAGAGGAGTTAAGTGTTTCTGCATTTCAGGGACTTGGGCACCAAAACAAAACAAAACAAAACAAAAAACAATGAATCCAGGCTGATGGTAAAATTGGGTTACCTTAGAAGTGTCAGAATAGGAGCGAAGAGCATCTGGCCCGGGTGCTGGGAGCTGTAATTAAACCTGTACCTCCTAAGGCAAGGTGCTTTAAACCCAACCCCCAGTCACCACCAGTACCTGGGACCAGAGTGGGGAGTGCACCTGTTAGAGCAGGAACAAACATTCTGACAAAATTATTTTTTATGCATTCAATTCAGAAAAATCCTATAAAACTTAAAAGCACAGTATCGTATCTATGTTGAGATACTAACACATCTACCTTTTGGCATACATGAAGAGGCCAAAGCTAACAAGGATCACTATCAAGTAGACATTGGTGGCTTCATTCCAGGCTTCATGAACAGTGTAATCAATAGAACCGTCGTCAGCCATGACTCTGTAACTCCCAGCCATGGGGCTGTAAAAGAAAAGAAAGTAGCGTTGGCAAACACATGGCCTGCTGGCTAACTCCAGTCCACAGCCTGTTTGTTTTCTTTTGTCATTGGTTTTGGTTGTTTCAGACAGGGTCTCACTATGTAGGTTAGGCTAGTCTTGAACTCACTATTTAGTCCACGCTGACCTCAAACTCATGCTGATCGTCCTGCTTCAGTCTCCTGAATGCTGGGATCACAGGTGTGCGCCACCATGGCTGGCTTACCACCTATTTGTTTGTTTTTTTTTTTTAATATGCGGATATGGGGAGTTGAACTCAGGACCTCGTGCTTGCCAGGCAAACACCTGTTTTTATATGGCCCACAAGTCAAGATTGGCTTTATGCTTCTAATCAGATACATATTATTTACTCATTTATATTCTTTGGTGTTGGGGACGGAACCCAGGGCCTTCCATATGCTAAGCTCACTTCACCACTGAGCTGCATTCCAGGCCCCTAAATGGGCACAGTTTAAGCGCTTCTATATCTGTGTAACATCCTTGATTTGCCTCACAGCCCACAAAGCCTAAAATATTTTCAGTCTGACCATTTAAGAAAAAGTTTACTAAAAAAAAATATGTTGACTGACCTCTGGCCTATATAATTAAGGTACAAACACATCTCCCCTTACTTTTAACTTTGAAACATTATAGCTCCCATATAAAGATCAAAATGAGGGATAAAAATATTATTAAAATGATGGACATTGTAATGTCCATTAAAAGGATAGACATTGCAAATTGTAACTATCATCCAGATGAAAGCAACAGAACACTTGAAAACACAGACCAGACTGGAGCTGGCTATGACGCTCAGAGCAGCATCACCCTGGTGACCACAGCCCAGAAAGGACAAGAAGGCCCTGCCGGTGCTTTTCCACGGGTTCCACCAAGCCTGAGTCTGGAGCTGACAGAGGCTATGGGATAAAAAATCCCATTTTCCTATTTATACAGCTGTGACTCTATCAAAGAACGGGACATTTCCACAGGAAGTAAGAGTGGCAATACCAAGTGTTATCAAAGAGCAAGTAAAAGAGGAATGATTTTGTTTGAGAAATTAATTGAATTTTGAGTTTAAAGAAATGTTCCTCCTTTATGTAGGACCTCATAGGTGAAAGAGATCCAGAAGTGTTGTTTTAAATATGATAAAAAGGAGGAAAATGGAAGTAATGATAGATGACAACTGTACCGTACTAAGAATAAGATAGCGATTTTTTAATAGCAAGAAAAGGCATATCTGGAATGTATAAACTGTGTTGCAATTGTTTCTAAGCTGCATACAATAATGGAGACATGACAGGAATTCCTCCACTGGAGTACCTTGCAGTCCATCCTGTAAGCCATGCACGTGTTCATTAATGTTAATTTGGCTCAGGAAGGTAGAAAGTCTGATTAAGGACAGAGTTGATCTTCTTGCCCATGAATGAAACGTCAGGACAGGCCTGCTCCTTAGGTGGGTGGCATATCTGAAGTCTCAGTCAGATGTCTGAGGACATACAGTGCTTATTCAGAATAAAGTGAACACTGTGAACAGCCATTTAACTGAAACTCCTGACACCGAGGGCAAGAGTAATTTCTCTAAAACACCTATTGGTTTCTGATAAAAATAAAGATTAGCCTTATGAAAATTAGCCAGGAAACAATAGAAATAATACAAGAATTTATAGGTGCAAGACCAAAATATTACTTAAACATAGACTGTATCCATTTCCTAATATTAAAGATTGGCTACACGTATATTTATTTATTTATTTATTTATTTATTTTAATGTGGGTACCGGGAGTCGAACTCAGGACCTCACGCTTGCCAGGCAGGCGCTTATGCCACTGAGCTATCTCACTGGCCCTACACGTATATTTTTATAGAGTGGAAGGCACAGGGCATCGTCCCATTTTCCGTTTGTATTCTTTAAGACAACTCCAGAGATTCTGTAAATTTAACATTATGATTTATAGTATGTAATCAGCCTACTTTAGAGATGAATTGTGGAATTGTGGAAGACCAGACACCATAATTGTCTTTATGATTTATACCAAAATGTTAAAATAACAGTAACCATGTTTGGCAAAAAAAAAAAAAGAGTGGGGGTGGGGCATGATATGAGTGTAAGTGTCTGATATGAGATGCTGCAGAAGGCCTATTATGCAGCAAGGGTAGTAGCTTTCAGGACTGGGAGTTATTTTTAAATTGGGGAGAAACAAGGAACAATACAGCAATGGCCATTAGGACATTGTGGAGGTACCATTTCTCTGACAATTACAGACTGATTTCTAATGCCTGAATGGAAACTGAACCACGTTCATTTCTTGCTTCAATTTTTTACAAAATTCTGCTAACACACCACTCAATAAATGGGGTGGATTCCTACCCAGAGCTTGATTTCTCCTGCTGTGACGATGCCACCTTTTAATTATTTAGGAAAGGATTTCTAATTACTACTGACCCAGAATGGCAAAATTTTAATGTGAATTATATAACCCACATTATGCAACATGATTGCTATGCAATGACACTACTATTCCACGGTTCCAGAAATGAGCACTTATTTTTAGTAGTGAAGTTGTGCCAGATTTACACGGTGGTAGGCCTTTCCTCACCATGACCAGTGGCGTGCTTTGTTAAACTGCCAGGAATAAAGAACATTCTAGCACATAGTACAAACCCATGGCCCCTGCGTGGTCTGAACTTTGATCTCCTACCAGCATGCCACAGTCTGACCAGGTGTACACACCTCACCTGTGGAGTGGCTCATGCAGGCCACCACGAAACACCCAGGGCCCTCACAGTGCTTCATTCCTGGCAAGTTAATGTTTCCGCAAGATTACCAGTATAACTTGTCATGTGCTTTGGGAGCCAGTTGGAGCTCTTAGGAGAAAGCTGACCGCTTTTCAGTGTTCCCGTGATGTAACGCTTGAACTAGGATTTCAGTAGGAAGACAGCAGGATGAGCTGAATTAAGTCCCTGGTTAACATGAGCGTCCAGAGATAAAGCTACCAAAACACGTTACCTAGGACTCGGTTTTACGCTGATAAATTTGAGTTGACCTTTTCTAGGTCAAACTTCCAGTAGCGCTTCCCCAGGGCTCATGCGACAGTGTTCTAATGGGATGAGGCCTGACTGGGTTCCCTTTACCACGCCTGGGCGGTTTTAAAATGAAGTATCACTTATCCCGCCGGGATGCTACTGTTTTTGTCTCTCACAACCTTGTTTTTCCCTGATAGAAGCAGGGCTGCCGCGGTGCCTCCAGACGGTTCCGGCCCACAAAATCCGCGACGTAAGTAAACGGAGTCCTTTCTCTGCTCTCTCGGAAACGCGAAGCGTGGTTTCCCTGAAGCCGGGGCTCCGAGCTCACGGGCCTCCCGGGGAAGCCCGGCCGCGGGCTCGGACCCTCGCCGCGACAGCCTCACGCGAAAGGGCGCTCGGAGGGAGCAGGTGGCCGCGGTCGCGAAACCCGCCGGACCCGCACAGGCGCCCGCACCCGAGCTCCTCCGGCCGGGAACCGCGTCCGGCGCCGGCGGACACCGCCCCTCCGCGGCGGCCCGGCCCTCTCGGCGCCCAGGTCGCCTCCGTCGCGGTGAGGGCGGGCGGCGGCCGCGCCGGGGGCCGGGGCGGGGCCGGTGACGCGCGCGGGACGCGGAGCGCGGGTCACTCACGCTGCTCGCGGCAGGCGGACGGCGCGGCGCCGCGGGTCTCTCCCGAGTCCGGCGCGGGACGCGGCCGGGGCTCCCGCGACCTCGTGCGTCACTTCCTGCCGCCGCCGCCGCTTCCGGAGGACGCGAGGAGCCAGGTCTTTTTTTTTTTTTTTTCCCCTTGCCTGTCCCCCTTTCAGTTTTTGAACGCGACAGACGCGGCGATGGCCCCGGTGCCGCCCCCGGGCGCGTGAGTGGAGCGGGGCGCCTTTCCCTCCCGCGCGGCCCCTGCGGCCCCTCGTCGTCCCCCGGGAGGCGGCGCGCTGTGTGGCGCGGGGTCCGCGTGGGACCGCGCCCCGCGGAGAGCCCGGGCAGCGGCGGGGACGGGGGCCGGGAGCCGCGGGCCGGGCCGGGGCGCGGGGCCGGGCGGCTGGTGGAAGGCTGACCTCCCGCGCTCCCCCGCGGTCCCCGAGCTCGGTGGACCGTGCGTGGCCGAGACCGTGGAGTGTTTTGAAGACAGATGTGGCCAGGATGCCGTAGCGTTGTTAGTTTAAATGACTTTCGGATATGTAAAGAAGATGTGTTTAGTGACTCGAAAAATGTATTTCCCACCACGAGACAGGTCCTGGCTTTCTGTAGGGTTCCAGATCAGTATTGAAGCGATCAGATTTCAAGGGTTGGGGCAGCCCGGAAAGTAAGGGGCCGCTCGTCCACCTGCTTGACTTAACTATTCGCTTTGAGCAAGTTCTCCGGGATCCGTTGACTGCGGAGTACGGTTCATACGAGACCATGTAGAGGTTATATTCCTAATTGATGAGCAGAGAGAAGAGGTAGCAGTACCCGAAGCGAGTTTTCTGGCCTTGAAGGAGCATCTGGTACAATTAATCTCATCTTTCACTAGATTAAAACCCTGATTTGGCGTGGTAACAATACCAGCTTTATTCATAGTGTTTTCTATATTTTCTTGTGCATACATAATCATAGACATGATTTTGGAACTTTTTAGTTTGAAATTTGGACATTGGGAAAACTGGTAACAGCCAGTGTTGAGTAGTAATATTTTTTTTACCAGGCCTTTCCCAAGTGGTCTTGAATACTTTAGCTCATTTAATCTTTGGGAATAACTTTGCAGAAGCATAGGTTGCTCAAAAATATTTAAATATGTGACTTTGTCTTGAGTATGTCCAGATGTGGAATATGTATCCTTGTTATCAATTTTGTAAAATAAGAGTATTGGCAATAAATAATGATTTGCAGAGTAAATTAGTGTATTTTTCAAGTTGGAAGACAGGTTTGAAACTAATTATTTGGGTATTCAATAATTTCCAAAGCCTTGTATCTCTTATTTTCCACATCCCCATTATATAACATTGTCACCTAGTGAACAGGCTATTACAGGACATAGGAAAAAGGTAAATTCTGGGAAAGCCTTAATGTCCTCTTCATAAGTGGCCCCTTCTTTACATAATTTAACTAAGTAACTAAACAAATGGCATAATGAAGCATGAAGACTAGTTTTCCAATACCAAAGTAAGGAGATGAAAAAATAGTGAGCTGGCTATTTGTTAGAGTTTTGCACAGTTTTTTTTGGGCATAAAATGTTAGGAATGCTAGATTATCTGCACTGTAGGTAGATACTTTTTTAGTTTGACTTTAAATGTCTTAGACACTATTCACTGTTGACGCGAGTACTTTATGCGTTAAAGAAGTTCAGGTTTTGATTGAATTTAATGAAGTAGTTTTGGCTTTCTTAAACAATAAGGTTATTTGGGGTGTGTTTACACAGATAAAATGTAACTGTTTACACAGGCATAACAATTCCAAGACTCAGAATGCTGGTGGGATGCGCCTTGGGAGTGAAAGGGTTGGAGAGGCTGGGGAAGGTACTGGGAGGGGTGTGTTGTGATTGAAATGTTGGGATTTACCTAGTCAGAAGATCTCAGTGGTCCCTCACTGGGAAGAGGGAGTGATCGAGAAAGCTTTGCCAGTCAGTATTTACAATGGGCTTTCTTTACCTGAAGGCATTGTCTTTGCAGAGGGGCGAGTGGAGAGTTGGCATCAGTGGGAGGATCTAAGCAGAAAAAGTTACTTGTGTTTTCTTTTGAAGTGAATGCTTCTCTTTGTTAGAGATTCTTGCCGCCATATGCATGTTCAGGCACTTGCTCAGTTTTGGTATTTGTGGACAGTCACTGATAGATGAAATTAAAAAAAGAAAAAAGTAGGGATAAAGAATACCCCAAAGCACAAGAGTATACAAGCAGTGTATTATTAGACATTCATTTGGGCAAAATTTTAGAAACTGTTGGCAAAAGCCATCCCAATAATACTGACAGTATATGCTTATAAATCTCTTATTCGTATCAAGAAATATGTAGAATACCCCCTTATTGTGCTTTATAAGCAATTAAACTTGATTATTGAATTATTATTGAATTTCTGTATGTTTGTGACTGTTGGGAACCCATGGTGACTATAGTAACAGCATTGGCTCTTGTCTGTAAGGCATTGTTTTACTGATGATGTTTCCCATGATAGGAAGACAAGCCCTTCTCATTCTTCACTTCAAAACTTTCCTTTCAGGCTTAGGATACAGCTCAGTAGAAGAGTGTTTGCTTAGCTTGCTCCAGGCCCTGGGTTCATCCCAAGTACCACAAACAAAACAAACAAAATGAAAAAAACTTGGCTCTCATATGGACTGCCCTTTAAGCTCCCAGAGTGCAGGAACTTTTTTGTATCCCTTACAGGCCCCTCATACACACACCTAGAACAGAGCCTGGCCTATAGGAGGTACTCAGTATATACTGTATTTGTGGAATGAATTGTACATTGGAACACTCTTCCCTGCTTCCATTTACAAAGATCCCACATACCTTTAAGTGTAGGACACAGAGTCTGCAGCCCACAGTGAGCTCTTTGAACGTTAACTGTTTATACTACACTCATATGTGGCTTTATATGTTGCGTAAGTTCATGTAGTGTTTCACCACTCAAAATAGTAATATGTATTTATACAATACTGTTTTTAAGAACTGCCTTGGTAACCTGTGTTAGGTATACAGAGTAGGTTTAAATGCATCAATTGACCAAATTGGAAACATGGAAGATAATCAAAACCATAGGTAATACATGAAGTGGGCAAACCTTGTGCCACCTATGAAACCAAATAAAAACTTGGAGGTAAATAAAACATAATAATAGCAAACATTTAAATGTGCCAGGGTGGGGGATATAGCTCAGTGGCACAGCACCTGCCTGGCAAGCGCAAGGTCATGAGTTCAATTCCCGGTACCAAAAAAAAAAAAAGAAAAATGTGCCAAATGTCGCAGGCCCCTTGACATGTTCACGAGAATCTCATGACAGTCCTTTGAAGTAGGTGCAGTTATCCTGTTTGTCGGGTGAGGCAATGGAGTCAGAGGCCCCAGATCATGACGCAGGTAATGAGAGGCAGCCTGGTTCCTGTCAGTGTAGCTTCTCTGGGAAGTTTTACTTTCTACTTCGAAGAGAGATCTCAACATTTATACTGTGTTTACAGCTGTAAAAGATGCTATTTTTAAAATTTCAAAATAGCGTAAAATTGCAGTGGCTCTAAACTGTAGAAATACTGGTGGATTTTCCAAATAGAAGAGGTTGATGAGAAAATGGCCAGAGGGACACAGTACTGTGTATTGAAGTGACACAAGACAAGGAGAGAGAAGCTGAATTGAATCTCAAGGGATTTTAACTCTGTATAGTTGTTGGACTTTAGGTAATGATTTACCAGGATGCAGAACAATGACTTTTACTACTAATTTAGTGTCAAAACTAATACCAAGTAGCAGGAATGGTTGCACATACTTATAATCCCAGCACTTTGGAATGCTGAGGCAGGAGGATCACAAGTTCATGCCCAGACTGGCCAAATTAGTGACATAGGGACACCTAATCTCAAGATAAAAAATTTAAAAAGTGGCTAGAAATACAACTCAGTGCAAAGGTTCAAACCCCAGTACTGCAAAATAAACAAGCAAACAAAAAAACCACCTTATGCCAAATAAAATATTATTAAATGGCACTTGATACCTTACTGCTTTTTGTTTTTAAAACATTTACTAGATTTAAAATCCTGGGCCGGTGAGATGGCTCAGCGGCTTAAGCGCCTGCCCGGCAAGCGCGAGGGCCCGAGTTCGACTCCCGGAACCCACATACAAAAAAGGGGCCGGTGATATCGCTCAGCGGCACGGGCGCCTGCTGGCGTGCGAGGTCCTGAGGTCGACCCCCCGGTACCCACAAAAAAAAAATAAATAAAAATAAAATAAAATCCTAATGGCGGGCCGGTGAGATAGCTCAGCGGCATAAGAGCCTGCCTGGCAAGCGCGAGGTCCTGAGTTTGACTCCCGGTACCCACAAAAAATTAAAAAATAAAATCCTAATGGCAAAAATTTCTCATGATGTAGGTGTTCCTGGTGGCTTCTTACACATTTCTGTCCATTTACTTTGTCCTGCATGGAATTTGGATCCACTTTTTCAGCTTGTTTTGAGCAATGAGTGCTGTTACGGGTCAGACGGCCTCTTCTAGCCAAGTAATATTTGTTAGTGGGAGAAAATGTAAAGTTGTGCCTTGCTTTGGTGATAGACCTGGAATAAAGTCACTTTGAAGCCATGTGGACTTAGATGAGGGCTTACAAACAAGATGCAGCAAGATGAATAATAATGATATTCTCCAAAACCCAATTGCATATCCATTTTGTTGTGAGCTTACTGTTACTTTGGAGTTATGGGGCATCAACCACCACTGAACCTAGATGACTTCACAGGGCAGTGGACACATCACCACACCTGTTGTCCAGGAATCAGGAGGAAGTGCCCTTGAGTGAAGCATGGGCCACAGACCTGGTTAGCAGCCAGGGTGGACACAAACTTTGCAGGTATGGTATTCTGTGTTACAGACCATTTCCACTGGGAAGGCTGATATGTCATTGTCTCGGGGTGGCTTCAGAATTTCAGTCAGTGAAGAAATGGCATGTGTTGCTGTTGTTTTAATATCACCTATTTTGAGATGGCCTACATAGAAGCAACTTACAAATATTGCCCCACAGCCTGTGTTCTATTTAAAAATCTCAGGAACTAACTTGGAAAATTTGAATTGAAATGATCCATATCGAAGCATTTATCCAACTGACATGTTAGATGTAACTACAGGCCCTTCTTGAATGGAGGGTTTTTAGCAGAAGAAAACGGATACACTGATCGATTTATTTTAAGACTGTGAAGCTAGGATAATTTCATGTGAAGTCTCTACTACCCCATTGACGAATTACAGGGTTGTGGAACTGGATCCTGAACATGACCTAGTTTGTTAACCGAGAGTGTACCTCGGAACAACCCAGGGTTTATTATAAAAGTAACAGGTATCTTCGCTTAGCCCAGATGTGCAGATTCTGTAGGGGTGCCACAGCACTTGGACATCTGTATTCGGAGTGCCTCTTCCCCCTGTAAAAACAACCAGCCCCGTATTTTATAGATAAGAAAATCAGGGCAAAGCAAAACGACTTGCCAAGAGTTGGTTTGGTGGTACAGGATTATATCACCAGATAATATAAAATTCCAGAATTTTGTAGCTTGAAGAAGTTTTCTAGATCATCATTCTGGTAGCTTCTTGTATAGCTGAATATAAAATGTCCCTGTTCATACCATTTGTAAGAAAGATAAGAATGCAGAGAAATGGTGTTTTGTCCAAGTCTCCCTCCTGTCCTGGCCATGGGAAAGAGTGAAAAGTCAGTCACAAAAATTTCCTCAGTTTTAACTGATGCTTTTTATTAATTTCAGGAATTATTGATTATTTGCAACACTTTTATTGTCTATGCTGTGGTACTCTTAATTTTTTTTTAAATACTGTATTTTTTTATGCTGAAGTGAAACATTAAAATTTCTTAATGGAATTATTTTTTAACCTTAGCTAAAATACATTATTGTGTGAAAATTTGCACTGCATTATTATAGTCATTTTTTAAATCTGGTTGACTTGTAACTTTTCTTTTTTTAAGGCCTCTTACCTTGGAAACAGCACAGTTGGCTTCCATGTCATCTTTGAATATGAGAGAGAATCCTAGTTTCAGCCTATCCTCAGTAGAGACCAGCAGACCAGGTTTATTCCTTCAAGAAGTCTCCCCAAACGGCAGCCATTTGCAGAAGTAAATAATACCTGTGAGTGGACTGGATGGCCTGAGGACTCGTTAAGATATTTGTGGAAGAATGTTAAAAACTGAAGAGAATGTGCATTTCAAGAAGCAACTCCAATGTCATTTAAAATATTTGAGCAGCTAAAAGAAGATAGTTACGATAATATGAATAAGATCCTAGCACATTTCGTTATGTATTTCTTACATTATCTTTTTTAACCCATCCACTTTGTTTACATTTATTTGCCACTACTGCAGTAGTCCAATCTACTTATGATCAGAGTTTTATTATGGATGGATGGAAAAGTCACCCCAGTAGGAAGAGAAATGCGAACCACACACTGGGATATTGGCCCCCAGAAATGGACTCTTACTGAGTAATCACTAAAGGGTGTGGTGTGTAGACGAATTACTTCTTTATAACGATGCAATGCTTCTTCTTCATAGTCATTGCAACTTTCATTTCATCTTTCTTTATGCCTCTGTAGATGCCTACTTTTTTGTTGAACAGATTTTTGGCAATGAAGACCTGACTAGTATATTTTTTGAGTTTAAAATAAGAATTTCATCTTCATAAATAGACCTTTGGTACACTTGCTATTCTCCCCTGGGTTGTTTTCCACCATCAAGAATAGAATAGTTTCTGTTCTTTTCCATGTTGCTCATCTTTACTAGTTTTTTGTTCTTGCCAGTGTTTGTCATTGTTCCCGTTTTCTAGATGGAAATCAGGGTGGTCTGCATGTTCTACTCCCAGTTTCCTGAGAGACCAGGAAAACATGAGTGACAGAACTTTAATGGAAAATTTATAAAATCTTCTACCCCTCTGTGAAAGTGTATATCAGACTTCTTTCCAGCAATATTGATTGTTACCTTCTTATCTTACAGTAAGGAGCAAGGATTTCTCTAAATGCTGCTAACACAAAAAGAGGGGGGAAACTTTTTGCAATTAACCCATAAAAGTGTCATTAAGGTCATTCATGTGCATATACATATTTTCAGTAAGAAATTACTTTGTTGTTTAGAGTGAAGAGTGCTTGACCTGGGCTGGGAATTAGCTCAGTGGTGAGCACGTGCCTAGCATTGGTGGGGCCCTGGGTTCAATCTCTAGCACCTCCAAAGAAGAGTAGATAGCATGAGTTAATTTGTATTGTGTTCAGCCTTTCTTACTTGTTAGGACCTCGTCATCATTAATGGTGAGTAGCACTCACCAGAAATTTTCTGTAAAATATAGAAAGCTTTGCTCTTAGGAATCAAGATTTTTACTCAAGGAGAAATGTAAGAAAAAGAAGAGATTTTAATTTAATGAAACAAAATTCCATAAAACATTTGGTTAATTTTACCATTTCCATCTCTAGGAGGCCAGCTTCTCTTCACTCTTCACCCCTTTCACCTTGTACTCTTCCTGCTTATCGCTTGGTCCCACTCATACGGCTTTTCTTGTCTCTCCAGGGTTCCTTGTTTGATTTCTGTTTCACCAACTCTCTGCCTTGCTTATCACTCTGTCTCCCACTTGAAATGCTTTTTATTCTGTTTCCCTCTCCTGATGTGTGTATGCCTCCCTCCTCCCTTCCACCTCCAGTCCTTTGTTGTTGTTCTCTCTCATAACACAGCCATCATCCCTGCTCCTGCCTGCTCTAGTTCATGTCCACTTGCACTCCAGGCTCATCCCATCGTTGGTGGGCCCTTCACCTCTAGCACCTTGTCTTCCATCTGCTTCTGTCTGTGTAGCACACAGATCTGCCCTGTGCCATCTAGCTCTTCATTCTCAGCCCCAAATTGATGTTGCTTTCTTCCTGTACTTTTTAGTCATGGTTCATTTACTCCCTGGGTTTTTCTGTTTTCCCAGTCCCTGGGTGGTAGGCATTATTAGATGGATTTATTGTTGGTCTTTGCATAGAACACAGGTCTTTGCTGTGCATTTCCTGAGTAGCCAGGATGAATCAATTATTATTAACTTTTCTTAGAACATTGAGCTTCTTGTGTTTTCTGTTTCTAAGAATTAGATTGGCATTCTAGAAGACTGATACCAAAGAGAGTCAAGATAATCATATGGTGCTGTCATTTTAACTTCTGACTCAAGCTTGTTACACACATTTGTCACTGCTTGTCTGAAAGATTACAGAACAGACAAGTCAAGCGTGGGCTGCAGGTTGGGGGAGGGCAGGAAAAGGAAGGTAAGTACCACTACAAAGGACTCATAGTAATAATTTCTTGAAATAGAAAAAACCTGAAACCACAGCTTTAGCATTTATTAGATAAAAGGTCCCCTAAAAGAATAAAGACATTAGTAACTATATTACCTAGTTTTACTATGGCATCATTTGTATTTTTGTATTTCTCCTAAGTTCTAAGACCTTTAATGTTTAAAAAGACAGATTTACCCTTGTAAATATTCCTTTTATTTTGAAGGACTTGCTGTCTCCTTAAATATTAACCTGTGTCATTTCATAATTATAATGTAACATTCTCAAAATGCTGTTAACCACTGACTCGGTAGTTTCTTGTGTGGGAAAGCATATCAGTTGTGCGGTCTTGCCCCTTGGACCGCTAGTATTATAATTAAAAGATAGCTTGTGGCAAGACTTTATCTTATGCTGTTTGTTTATTCACATTTTCTCATAGTATTTTTTCTTTGTTTCGGTTTATATTCTTGCATGTGAATATTGCATTGTGCTGTAATTTAGCTTTTTGTAATGTGTATGAACTGTTGGAAGCCAACTGATGTGAGTGCAGTTCTTAAATGTAATAAGGAAAAATCACCTACAGTACACACAGTGGTGTTAAAATATTGAGTACTCTTCCTGCCTGGGCTCTCCCTAGCTGTGCTCATGTTTGTTGGGTGTCTTGAGATGAGGGAACAGCTAGTTGTCCAGTAATGGTATGTGAGAGTCAGCATCCTTAAGCAGCTAGTAAAAAATGGCCCCAATGCCACAGTTAGGCCACTAACAAGCAATTTATATAGATGTGCTGATTCTGGGCCTGTGTTCTGGGACTGTGGAAAGAAACAAGGTATGGCCCATTCTCTCCAGAAAGTCGTAATTGAGTAGGAATATTGATAAGTGAATGATTACACTACGTGTGGCAAAGGGTGAAATGTACATAATTAACACTGCTTAGAGGATCAGACTAAAGAAAATTAGAAACTATAGATCAAAAACCTAAACAGGTCAGGTCTATGGTACATATATATTTGGTATATAAATTTTGTGAGGTAATAATTTCTGTCTGTCCTTTATTACCTGTATAAATTGGACAATTTAAAACATTCAGCCGTGGTTTATTCATCTTTGAAATGGTGATAATATCTAGTAGTGTTGATACATGGATTAAATGAGATAGTCTATATAGGAAGCCAGTATGGTCCTTTATTCAATTATTGTTTAGAATTTGGAGAACTAAACAGGTAATAGAGAACAATGTATCAGAAAACATAGCTTTGGGGGGTTGTACACGTAGCACAAAGATAACGTGACTGCTCAAAGTGCTTGAGTTCCCTGCTTTATATGTGCTTTTCTGGTTATTTTAAGAAAACCAGCCATATTACCTTAAAGGCAGTCCCTTTTTTCTTTTTCGTAACCAAAAGAAGTTTATTTAGTTTCGTGTATTTGCCAGCTATCTTTCTTAATGACTGTTGTCTCATAAATCAAATCCATTCTCAAGGAACTTAAAAATTATAATAGTTGAGCATATTTCAAAAAAATATGCTAGGGTCTAGTAAAGGTCAACATTGGAGTACTTTCAGGGAAGTTCAAGTAAAAATGATTAGATACAGAAGTTTTGGAGTATGTTATAAAATCAGTCTATTACATGTACAGTTACAAATCCAGCATTGGGCTATATATACCAACCTGAGTATATTTCCTGGTTTATATATATGTGTGTTTTTGAGCCTTGAGCAAAATAATATTGGTGTTTAAATTAACTTCCTTTAACAGAACTAGACTAAACAATTTGCATTTCTGGTGTAGAAGAAATTGGCACAGCAACTGATATTTTGTGTGTGGTTGATTGTCCTCCTGCGTTATCAGATTAGGGTCTGTGTCCTGGATCATATGATAATAGGTTGGGTAGATTTTTCACTTGAAACAAATTCATTCTCCTGACCTGGGTTGTTTGGCCTTTTGAAATTTCAGTAATTTATACTGTGATTAGATTTACCTATTATGCTTTTTCTGTATCATAAGGATTATAGTTGGGGTAATTTTTTTTGTGTGTGTGGGTACCGGGGGTCGACCTCAAGACCTCACGCGCCAGCAGGCACCCATGCCGCTGAGTGATATCACCGGCCCTTTTTTCGTATGTGGGTACCAGGAGTTGAACTCAGGACCTCGCGCTTGCCAGGCAGGCGCTTATGCTGCTGAGCTATCTCACCAGCCCTAGTTGGGGTAATTTAAAAATACAGGAATAGTCAGCGCTCCATATCCACTGGTTCCATATCTGCTAGTTTCACATCCATGGATAGAGCCAACCCTGGATCCAAAGATACTTCTTAAAAAGTAATAAATTATGTCTGTACCAAATATGGACAGACTTTTTTTCTTGTCATTATTCCCTAAACAGTATAGCATAACAACTATTTAAATAGTACTTATACTAGTTATTACAAATCATCCAGGGGTGGTTTAACAAGTTCAGGAGGATGTGTGCAGATTCTATGCAAATACTACACTATTTTGTATAAGGGACTTGCGCATCTATGGCTTTTGATATCTGCAGGGTTCCTAAAACAAATGCCCTGCGTATACTGCAAGATGACTCTAATGTGCTAAAACTACCAACCTAATATTTTATGGAGATCAAAATATGCATCTCATCAAAAACCGCTTTTTAAAACTTATCAAGAAGTTTCAATAAGTTTAGTATGTATGTTATTGTATACATATTATATTCATAGAAAAATTGTATTCCCCTAGAAAGGGAGATATGTACATTAATATTTGAAAACCAAGTTTAGGCTGGTTGTGACTAGAAGAGTGGCTTTCATTTGTGTTCACTGGAGGATTCTCAGTAGTGCTGTGGCACAGAACAGCAGCACGTTTAATTTTCATAATGAAGGTCCAGCAGAAATATCTGGTAAATTGCTGCTGATGTAGAATGAGCTGAGGTACTGGTTGTGTTTTTACTTGCATTTTTATTCATTAATATTGTCAATAATAAGTCACTAGTATGGTCAGGCTCTTGACATTTAATTCTTTGCTACTGTGTAATTTTTAATAAAATTTGATGTTATGAAATATATTTCCTTAACATCTACATATTAATATATATGTAAATATGTTACTGTATATAGTGTTCAATATGTTTAGGTGAATAAGTAAATAAATGTTAGGGATATTCTGCTGATCAGTACGTTTGTCGCTTTTTTTTTTTTTTTTTTTTTTTTTTGTGGGTACCGGGAGTCGACCTCAGGACCTCGCACGCCAGCGGGCGCCCATGCCGCTGAGCAATATCACCGGCCCTTTTTTTGTATGTGGGTTCCGGGAGTCGAACTCAGGACCTCACGCTTGCCAGGCAGGCGCGTACGCCGCTGAGCCATCTCACCGGCCCTGTCGCATTTTTAAAAATGAGGAAACTGAGGTTATACAGCAGCCCAATATCATGCAGATAGTAAGCAATAAGCCCAGGATTTTAATCAAAGCCTGATTAAATCGAAGGCTTTCCACTACTTTTCTGTAGTGTCCTTTTCAGTATATTTTTTTTTGAAAGAAGTAAAATTTAGTTGTGTCTTAAATACACGTTGTTTTGAGCCAAGGAATACTCTGTCAGTCGTAGACCTAATACCTTTCTTTTTTTCAAGTAACAGCTCTGTTCCCGACTGCAGAAGTAAGGAGGCTCAGTGTGAAGAGTAGTCAGTGCTTAGTGGAAAAACAAGATCAGACAATAGAGAAAGGGATAATACATGGTAAATCACCAGGAACACTACTGCCCCGAGGGTAACATGTTTATGTACAGTAGTCCTGGCTTTTTGGTCTATAAGTACATACACATATATTTAAAAAATACAAATAGGTTCATAACATGCATATTATTTATAACTCTTTCATTTATTATATCTTGGCCATAGTCCCATGTTATTATAAGTATACATTTTCATTTAAAATTTTTTCTACTTTCTGAAAATGACTTTCTTCTTTCAGAAAAGCTTTGGATTTACAGAAAAGTTGCAACAGTAGTACAGGGAGTTCCAATGTACTGTGCTCCACATCCAGCTTCCTCTGTCCACCCCCGCCCCAGTACCGGAGGTGACATCCAGGGCCTTCATACTGAGCTGCATCTACAGCCCTTTTTTTTTTTTTAAATCTTGTGACAAGGTCTTACCAAGTCACTAAGTTGTCCAGGCTGGGTTTGAACTCACAATCCTCTTATCTCAGCTTCCCAGAGGGCTGGAATTACAGGTGCGTGTCACCGTGCCTGGCTTAGCTTCTCCTATTATTAACACTTTACATTAATGTCATGCATTTGTTAAAATTAGTGACTTAATATTGGTATATATTATTATTAACCAATTTCCATGGTCTTCTGTCCCGGGTTCCTTTCCGGATCCACCTCGTTTAGTCATCACGTCTCCTGGGGCTCCCCTTGGCTGGGCCAGTTGCTCTTGCTTGCCCTCTTTTTCTGTGACCTTGACAGTTTTGCGATGTAGTCTTCAGATGTAGGATGTTCCTCAGTGGAGACTTGTGTCTTCTTTCCTCGAGCTTAGACAGGGTTAGGAGTTCAAGGGTAGACATGGAGGTAAAAGGACGTGTTCACCACGCCTTCAGAGGCACCCACCATCAGCAAGGCTTTGGGTTGACAGTGGCCTCTGCCTGGGTGCGGGTGCTTGTCAGGGTTCTGCGCGGTACAGCTGCCCTTCCCCTTCCGTGCCGTACTCTGGCAGCTGCGCAGAAGGGAGAGTGATACTGCAGCCCCTCGGGCAGTGTCCACTCAGATTACTTGGAACTCTCCTGCCCTGACATTTGCCCGTCCTCCCCCACTTATGTTTTTATTCAGTCATTTTCATCAGTGTAGACTAACAGATATTTACACTTCTGGTTATCCGTGGCTACTTTCTTTTCTTGCCCAAGTTGTTTTCCTGCGACCCTCCACTATACCCCGTCCTTGTGGATTTGTATCTTCATTTTTCCGCTAACTGCATGGTGTTTCATTCTAAGAATGGGCCATAGTGCCCTTAGCCATTTCTTATTGGTTTTAATTTAGGTATCAAATTTTCCCTGCTATTAAGAAATCTTCAGAAGGCATTTATGAAAATATTGTGCGATAATGTATTCAAGAAAAGTTACTGTGTTATAGGATCTGCCTATTTTATATTTATGTGACACCAAAAGATATCTTAATCATATTTTTGAGGAGAGAGCAGTTTCATCTTATCTATGGAAAATAGAAGTATATTTATTACGTTAGTCACCTGCCTTACTTTTTTTTGCCCTGTGATCAGGGCCTGTGGTGTGCTGCCCGTGGTGCTAAACAGCTGCTCTGAGATCTCACATTGTCATAAGACCCCTGTTTCCATTTTAATATAGAATCAGTTACTATAGACAACAGAAGGTGAATTTAAATACAACTTAGAAAAAAACAAATAGCGTTATCAGAGTGAAAACTTTAGACCGAAAGTGACCTTAGAGAAACCGTCGTATTGTAGCGCTGCATTTTAGAAATAAGAAACTTTTACTAGGTGAGAAGATTTGTCTGGAACTATGCAGTAAAGTAGGAGGAACTCAAAGAATCTGGATTTCTATATGAGTTTCAGAATTCTGTTACAGGGGTATATTTTATATCTCACACAAGAATATAATGAAAAACTTCAAACATATACCAAACAAGACAAAACAGTACAATTAATCCCGTGTCCCCATGACCCAGCATTATCAGTTCATGACCAAACTTGTTTAAAACGCCTACCCACTCCCCCACCATCATGTTATTTTGAAGCAAATCTCATCTATTAAGTCACTTCATTTATAAATAACATATTCAGAAGGAAACATCTTCTTTTAAAGCATAACCACAGTACCATTACCATACTTCAAAATCATTTCTATTCAAGGAAGATATTTAGTTATAAAAACTCCAAAGTTTATTTTTTGCCACAGATTAGAATCTAGCATTGGTGAAAATAAAGTTCCTTGGTTAATCTTCCAGGGATTAGAGAGATTCTGTTCATCAGACGAAACAGTCTAGGGGGGTCATGGCTTTTCTCAAAAAAGCAGTTTCTTATCCTGAGGGATGTGTAACATCTCCATACGCTTGCCTTTTCCACCCTGCTGCACTGTCTGTGAGTGAGGAAGACCTTCAGGGATGTAGGGCAAGAACTCTCAGACCTTCCACATTGACCAAAGCCGGGGTTGGGGATGCAGTCGCGTGGTCCTTGGAGAGAGTTGTGACTGTCAGCTGAGATTTCTGCGTGCTCTGTCCTGAGCTGGACTTTATGGAGGGAGCTCCTAAGGAAACCACGTGTTGATAGCACTGCTGCATTCGCATTTGCTCCTAAGACGTAAGAGGAAAGAGTACCTTCCCTGTCAGAGTGGATCCTGAGGGAGAGTGGACAGCAGTTACTCTGTTTCCTTCCAGGGGTACAGTAAGTGGATTTCTTGACAGTCTACACCTTAAAAGGGTGATGGATTCTCCCAGAGTTCTAAATATTGTCTTCTGTGGTTGTACTTGATTTTAAAAATTAAATGAGATGCTATTTCTCCACAGAAAAACACTCCTGAGAGGCTTTAACAACCAGAATAACAAACTTCTTAAGTACCCTTTGAATTTTTTTCAGTCTGGGGATTGAACCCAGGGACTTCCTGCTGAGCTGCATCCTCAGCCTTTCTTATTTTTTACTGAGATAGAGTCAGGCTGAATTGCCTGGGCTGGGCTGGAGCTTGCGAACCTCCTGCCTGAACCTCCCCCAGAGTGCTAGGATTACAGATGTTTGCCTCTGGTTTTTGACATGCTGTTAAAATATACAATGATTTAGCCAGGCACAGTGGTGCATGCCTGTAATCCCAGCACTTGGGAGGCTGAAGCAGGAGGATCACCATGATTCAAGGCCAGCCTGAACTACATAGCAAGACTCTCAACAAAACAAAACAAAACAAAACAGCCAATGATTTAAATTGGAGGTGGGATGTAAAAGTAGGCAGAAATTTTGCTTTTTCTTTTTTTCTGAAACTGAAACCAATCTTAACTGCATGATTTTATTTAAAACTAATCCGTTGCATATAAATATTCATCTTGCTTACAGATATTGTTGTTCACTACATGCAAATTCATGTTTTTTTCTAACCTCATTTAGACTTTTCTGCCTTTCATTTGACAGCACCGCTGACTGCGCCTGGCTTCGCCGGTGTTTTCATTAGCAGGCGGCATCAAAGGCAATTGGCTTTGTTTTCCTCCCACTTAGAGGCTTCTGTGTCAGTTCTGATATTGGCTTGGTATTTATCTACTTACTTTCACTCAGTGAACACCTTTTAAAAGAAGAAATCAGTGTTTTCTTCTTGTTTTTGAACAAAAGTTGAAAGAGTAATAAAAATAATCACGCTTTCAAATACATCCCTGGTCAAGGATATTCAGTTACCCTTGGCTAATTGTTAATGTTTATGGATTATAGGTTCTTGGAAAACATTCTAATCAACATAGACACTGAATACTGTATACTGTATTTAAGATTTAGCTCTAGTGTTTCACCTACTCTGCCTGACTTACACTACTTTTTAAGCCCTTCTTGAGGCAGTCATTCCTTTTTCTTAAATCCTCTTGGCTTTGAAATTGTCTCACTTTTCTTAACTTTAACCTTTTTGCTTCTGGCCAGCTATGTGACTGTGATTGAATTTCTTGTCCTCTGTCCTTCAGTTTCCTCATCTGGAAAGTGAGGGCATTAAGTAGCAACCACCTCGTCTACTGTTTGTTGAGTTAAATGAGATATGCTGTATGCTGGGAACACAGTAAATGCTCTGGAAATACTACAGCCACCTTTTCTCTATCCCTTTATATTCTCTATCCCTTTATATTTATATTCTCTTTCCCTTTATATTTATATTTATGTCTCTCCCCTTTATATTTGCTTAGACTAAGAAACATGGTTTATGTATCTTAAATAAGTGACTCCCTTCACATTTTCCCCAAACATTGTAAGTGTTTGTTTTAAAGTTTTTTACAGAAATTTGCAAAAGTGGTATGGAGAGATTGCATGTACCTTCATTCCATTTCCCCAAAAGGTAACTCAGGTAAGGCCACAACCAGAAAGTCACACTGGGACATCCACAGAGCTTGCTCAAACTCCACTTTTAAGAACACTCATTGGCTGTGTGTGTGTGTGTGTGTGTGTGTGCACGCGCGCGCATGTGTGTAGTTCTGCACAGTTGGATTACTTGTATAGATTTATGTAACCATCACTGCACTCAAAACAGAGAATGAGGGCCGGTGAGACGGCTCAGCGGCTTAAGCGCCTGCCTTGCAAGCGCGAAGGCCCGAGTTCGACTCCTGGATCCCACATACGAAAAAGGGGCCGGTGATATCGCTCAGCGGCACGGGTGCCTGTTGGCGCGCGAGGTCCTGAGGTCGTCCCCCCGGTACCCACAAAAAAAAAAAAAAAAAAAAAAAAAAACCAGAGAATGATTCATTGTCCCACGGTTTCTGGCCCTTTATAGGCCACCTTCACCCTTCCTCTGGTGCCCACTCCTCTGTTCTCTATCTCTATGGTCTTGTCATTTTGAGACTGTTGTATAAGTGGAATCTGCAGTATGTGACCTTCTGAGACGGGCTTTTTTCACTAGGTGTGCCCTTGAGAACCAGAAGTCATGATCATGTGTGTCAGTAGTCCATTCTTTTGTGTCTCTGAGTAGAGTTCCAGGGTTAGGTGTACGGAAGTTAATTACTGTCAATTGTAGCATGTCGAGATTGTCTACGGTTTCTGAGAATATTTGTGTACAGTTTTTGTATAATCTAAGTTTTCTTTTCTCTGAAATAAATGCTAGGTCAAAACTTTTTTTAATGCATCAGTGTAGACTTGTTTGAAACTGTGTGCTAAGGTGGTCAGCACTCACGGATGTATAAAGGCAATTCTTAATGCCAGGTATTACAAACATATTGCCCCTTGTTTTAAAATGCTTTTCTGTTTAATTTGCAGCAGTAGTTTGAAGTATAGAATCCTGTCTTATGTACTCTAATGTGTACTAAATAAATATTTTGTTTTGTTAATGAATACTTTTTCATATTTCGTTGATATTTTTCTTGTGGGAATATTACCATTCTCAAATATTAAATTTGAATGGGAAGAAATATCTGAAGTCATAGTTTTCTTTTTATCAATTCTTTGCAACGTAATAGATACTGAATTTTTAAAATATTTACAAAAATTAGCACAAAGACAGGGAGTTAATTGGACTAATGTCCAATAAACAGCTCAACTAATTAGTTGAGTCATGTTGGCCCTTTTTGTTTTTTATGATCATGTTTAGGGACCCAAGGTGTTTTATATTCTTCATCTCCCAAAGTCATAATAAATTGTAAATTATTATTAGAATGAGGCTACAAGTATTCTTATGACATGCAAGGGTCTCAATTATATACTCATAAATTTAAGAAACTTTAAAATAGGAATCAAAGTCAACATAAGGACAGTATAAATTATGAATGTTGTACTGGCAGTAGCTGGTAGTAGCTTTCAGTTTTCCTAAATGGAAATAGAAATGGAAATGTAGTCTTAAAATAACTGATACAGAAAATGCCCTTTGTAACAAATTTTGCCACAGAAGGA
Organism: Erethizon dorsatum; assembly: GCA_028451465.1. Classification (NCBI taxonomy): domain Eukaryota; kingdom Metazoa; phylum Chordata; class Mammalia; order Rodentia; family Erethizontidae; genus Erethizon; species Erethizon dorsatum. The sequence continues at coordinate 30,629,580 of CM051837.1, forward strand.
TGAAATGTAAAAAGTGCACGTCAACTCTGCACATCTGAATTATCTTGCTGGCCTTCGAAACAGAATGAGTGCCCATGCCAGGACCAATTCCGTCAGAATCTCTGAAGCAGCACACAGGCATTGGTATTTGAAAAAATGCTTCCTAAGTGATTTACTGTTCGGCCAAGATCGAGACCACTGGGTTAGCAGGATCCCCTTCTGTGCCTGTATTTCTTCTCTCTGAAATTGATCATGTTTGTGCTGCACATGTCTTTCTCCTGGGCTTTGGATTAGTGTGATCGTGAAGCCCAGTTTGCTCATAGCTTTTTTCCCTTGATTTTTTTTTTTAATTAGTACATGTTTGCAGTATATAATGTTCACATTCCTTGTACAGAGTTGGTATCTTAATTCCTTTTTCACCCCCTTCTCTCACCTCCCTCTCCTTCCCTCCATCTCTTGATACCCTTCCTGTTTGAGAAACATCTGTCTCTCTACTTCCTATTATCTATCTGTTACTCTTTCTTTATAACTTTTATGTAGGGCTCTGCTGAAGTGCGTATTTCCCTGAAGGTGAAAAAGTCACACTTGTGAATGTGGATGCATGGAAACTGGAGCACATCTTTCTGTGAGCGCCACCGGAGTGCTTGTGAGGGGAGCCAAACACTGGTTCCCCAGTGTCATACGATAGATTGGGAACATTTTGGGGAAATTCAGCATTTAGAAAACTTGCGTGGACTGTGGAGTGAGCAATCAGAGAATATAGAGTCTGTTGTCTGCTATCTTTAGTTTTTCTTTTTTAATTTTTTTACTTTGTAAAATGTCAATATTTACCTACAACAAGTGAAAGTACAAAGGATGAGTAAAAAACAAGAATTAATTCCTACCTATGTTCTTAGTCTGATGTGAATTCTTTCTTACTCTCTTCTCTATAGTCAAAAAGTATGTAAATTGACAGGTTCATGAGGATTTTTAAAATTGGATTATACTCTACACGTTATTCTGAAGCTTGCTTTTCATCTTTAATGTGTCATGGATATTTCTCCAAGTCAACAGATACAAATTTAACTCTTGTTTTGAAAATATAAATAGAGCTCAGGATGTGTAGTAAATAAATATTATTTTGCTTTGTTAATGAATCACTTTTCACGTCTTGTTGCCATTTTTCTTGTGGAGAATGTGGGGGAATTGATTATTTTAGAAATGTTTGCATACTAATGAATCCTAGTGACCAAAAGGTTTTTGTAGGCTTGGGAATCTTTTGCAGGGCTCCTTAAGAGAAAACCCATGTGGACTTCATGGGGGCCCAGAACTATATGATATCGAGCAAAAATGGTGTACGAATGCATATTTTGTGACTTGCATCACCACAGAAAGTTAAAAATGGTAAAATATAATTCAGAGAGTAATACAAAATCTGGAAAGTACATCAAGGTCCTATTGTTACATTTTAAATCAGTGTCCTTTTTTCTATGAAGACCTAGATTGAATTAAATGTCTAACTTTCAGATGACATAAACCTAAGAGAGATGACTAATACTCTAGATAATAGACTACATTCAAAATATTCTTGAATGGGTTTTAATAATGTCCTAAGATGAGCAAGATAAAATATACTAAGGATGAGCCATATACAGGAGCTGAGAAACGCTTGGGGCTGGCAGATAATCTCAAGTACATGAGATGAAAAATAGCTGAGAGTTAATTTGACCACAGGCTTGCCTGAGCCGTGTCTGTGAGGAGGCTGTCGAAAGTAGACATGGCAGGTTCGTTAGTGCGTGCCTAGGTTACACTGAGTCTGCAGCCCTGCCTGGTCGTCTAGTTAGGTCATATTTGATGAGCTGTGTGTAAGTCTGAACTACATTTTAGATGAGACGTTGGCAAAGGAAGAAGACAAAGGACAGGGTGGACTGGGAACCGAAGTCACGTGAGGAGGAACTACTGCTCATGGAGTTTGTTTGCTGGATCTGAAAGATAGCTGTCGGAGAGCAGTGGTGCAGCGGTGCAGCCTTTATAGACTGGGGACTAGGAGGACCAGAGAGGTGCGCGGAGCTTGCAGGGTACACAGTGCTCGTGCTGAGGGAAGGAACGGAAATATAAAAGACTGTGATTTTGACTTGATCCAGCACCTAACCTCGGAGCGGGAAGAGCTCCGGAGGAGTGGGCTGGATGACTGGTTTGAAGCCTGTCCCTCCTAGCGATGGGTGACGGGAATGGGCCTGCTTAAGTGAGAGGTTTACAGTAGGACCTCAAAGATTATTTTAATTGGAGTTTAATGTTTCTCTTACGTTTCTTAATTCTAGAACAAAAGAAAATTCTGAATGATACTGTAGTCTCTTTAGAAGTACTTTTTCAAGAAGGAACGCTTTGACTCAGACTTCATTATTGTCAGTACAAGTGCTTCAAAGGTACTGAAAAATGGAAATATTACAGATTTTTATCTGGAGTTTAATGTTTCTCTCACGTTTCTTAATTCTAGAACAAAAGAAAATTCTGAATGATACTGTAGTCTCTTTAGAAGTACTTTTTCAAGAAGGAACGCTTTGACTCAGACTTCATTATTGTCAGTACAAGTGCTTCAAAGGTACTGAAAAATGGAAATATTACAGATTTTTATCTGAAACTGGTACATAAATTGCTTCACTGCCAACTTGAAATAATTAATCTGCACTTGTAGTATGGTGTGGATTTAAGATTTCACTTTTGTTACTTTGAAGAGAAGAAAACCCACAATCTTTGCAAACTAAGCGTGAGTGGAAAAGGAAGTGCCACCACTGTGGAACGTGCCCTCCGGGGGTGGGGAATACACAGGCTTCCTGTGCCCACGGCCGCGCTGTCCAGAGACTTGCTCTCTCAGAGGACAGGGACGCGGTGTGGAATCTGTTGTGCTCTGTTGTTTACGTAGATGTGCATCCAGGTTTCCATACTGGCTTGAATAAATGTACCTCTGGTAGTTAAGTCAGTTGGTATGGAAGTCTATTCCTCTTCCAAGTATTAGAACACTACAGCAGTCCTTTCAATTATGGAGATGGATAAATAATGTAAAAAAATTTTTCATTGTTGTGGTACTGGGGATTGAGCCTGGTGCCTAGTGCCTGCTAGGCAAATGCTCTGGCACTGAGCCACACTCCATCCCTCAAAAATTTCTATGTAAAACTTCTTTTTAAAAAACCCAGTATTTGGCTGGGCCCTGTGGCACACACCTGTAATCCCAGCACTCAGGAGGCTGAGGCAGGAGGATCACTGCGAGTTTGAGGCCAACCTGGGGTACATAATGAGCTCAAGACCAGCCTGAACTACATAGTGAGACCCTGTCTTGAAAAAACCAAAAAACCCTGATTCTGCCATTAGTAGTCTTGAGACAGGCTGGGGGCTGCTGCTCTTTAGGACACTATGGGTTCTACTTTTTTTCTTCCTTTCTCATCATTTTTTGTGTGTGACTGAATTTTATTTTTTAATGTTGTTTTAGTTTATTAGTGTGTGTAGGGCATATGGAAGTTGGTACATGTGCACAGCACATCTTGATTCCTAGTGCCCAGGGACAGGCTGGAGGTTAGAAAGATGGGGTGCAGGGTTCGGGCCAGCCCCTCTGTGGCAGGTGGTGGTGACCCTGATCTCCACGTCTGTGTCTCACCTGTAAAGGAGAGATGATGACAGCACTTGCACTGGCAAAGGAGGTCTGAAGCCCAGTACCTCAAGTGGAGGGAGGACCCAACAAACCACCTCTTCCTGGATCTTCTGCTGTCACCTCTGGGTCTCTTCTAATTGTTCCTGGTTTAAGGGCCAGGCACTGTCATCTGTGTATCTTGTACTGTCTTGAAAACAGCATATGTGCAACTAACCCTCTTCTGTCCCCCACCTCCACCTTTTGTCCTGAACAACTGCTGTGTCCTCCTGGCTCTTCTTCCTTAGTGGCCATCAGAGGAAGTTGAGGGGAGGTCAGCACCACAAGCCTGCGTCGTACCTGCTGGGGTCAGACTGCTGTTCGACCAATTGTCTCCATGTGACCTTGGACAAACTAATTAACATCTCAGTCTCTTTCCTTGGTTATGAAATAGATGTGAGGGTAATCTGTATTACAGATTGGGAAGAACTGGTAAACGTAACGTATACTCAGTGTTTAGTATGACTCCTGAGACTTAAATGCACAATTTTTTTTTTTCAGTCCTGGGGCACATGCCAGGCAAAAATGCTCTACCATTGATATATATCCCCAGCCCTTTTTCTTACTATTATTTGGAGACAGGGTTTTGCTGAGTTGCCCAGGCTGGCTTCAAAGTTGAAATCTTCCTGCCTCAGCCTCCCAGAGTGCTGGAATTACAGGTGTGTGCCGTTGCACAATACATATTTATTATTTTCTACTTTCAAGCCAGTAATGGTAGCGCCATCCCTAGTTCTTCTTTCTGTTCCACCAGTCATCAGTGCTATCAATCCTATCTTAAGAGTGCCTCTGTGCCAGGGCTCCTAAGCTGCACCATTTCTGAGTGGTTCAGAGTATACAGAGAGTATACAGAGGTGTGTAGCCTTCATCACTGATAATCACACGGTTAGTAACACATGAAAGGTTAATAGTAGCCTGTAACTAACATTCCTTACCTAGTCTCCCTGCCTCTTATCTACTGCTCACACTGTTACCCACCACAGTTAAAAAAAAAAAAAATTCCGGGCCGATGAGATAGCTCAGCGGCATAAGTGCCTGCCTGGCAAGTGCAAGGTCCTGAGTTCAACTCCCGGTACCCACATAAAGGAAAAAAAAAAGGGCCGGTGATATTGCTCAGCGGCACAAGCGCATGCTGGCAAGCGCGAGGTCCTGAGTTCGATTCCCGGTACCCATATTAAAAAAAATTTTTTTTTGGCTATAATACTGTCCTGCCTGTACAATTGCATTGACCTGTTGCCCACACCCACACTTCTCATCCTTGAGCACACACTGTGCGAAAATTGTGGGAAGCTCTAAAAATGCTGATGCTTAGCTCCATCTCAGGCCACTTAATGGTATTAACAAGTACCAGGCATCAGAATTTTGTTTTAAGGTTTCCCAGGAGACTTTAACACATACCTAGAGTTGAGAGCCCCAGGGCCACAGGGTACTGAGCCAACTCCGGAGCAAGGCGTGTGTGAACCCTCAGCAGTCTCGGTGAATCTGGTTTTTTCAACCTGAGCTTCTTCCCCTTCTCCCACTGCTGTTCCATCTGCTATTCCCAGAATAGGCCGTGTGCTGCTCTGAATCTGGGCCTGAGGCTTTGCCCATTGTTCTTGCTCACATCCCTTTTGCCTTTTATCTACCTGGGCATTTCCCTTGAAGAACCTTCCCCCATGTCCCGGAGAAGTGCATCCCTTACTTTTAGAGAAACTTCCATTGTAGTATTTACTCTGTATTACAATTATTTATAGATCTGTTTTCCAGACTGTGCTGATCTCTTGGAAGCTGGGCTGCTGTTAATTTCACTTCTCTAGTGCTCTGCATGAGCTCAGGGATCTCCCCGCGAGCCTGGCGGGTAAGTGAGGATGAGGGTACTCCTGCTCGGGCCGGGGAGTCTGGGGGGCTTGGAACATGGTGACTGCGAAGACCGTTGATGTGGTTGGGGATGTTTTGAGAAGTTCTTCCTCTTCTGTTGCTTTTTTAATACCTCTGTAAAAAGGAAAGTTCAAAGTTTATGAAAAATCAGTTTCTCCTCTAGGGCGAGGAAAGTAAAGACCAGTTTTGAAAATATCCCCAAACATTGAATGTGAATATAACAGCATAAAGTCATGTCATATCTGTCTCCTGCGACTCCTGAGAAATTTCCAAATGAGAGACGGAGAATCAGCCGTTAGGTTGCTGGCAGCTGTTTGTCTAGGCCAGCGGATTATCCCAACTTAGTTACTGACCTAAAGATACCCTTATATGGGCGGCCCTCTGACATATGTTTCTAATTTTGATCTCACCCCTGGCCTTTGTGTTGTAGCTGCTGTCTAATCCTTCTCTTGGCTATTTTTAATAAATTTTTCCTTGTCTCAGAATTGTTCAACATATTCTTAAAAATTGTGACTTAAATGTGATTTATTCTTCCTGTTTTTTTCAGTGCCGGTGGTTAGATTAAGTTGGTTTTGTTGAAAGAGCTTTGTTCATTGTTTGAGGGATGTTCTGAGTTATTTATTTGCCCTTTATCTTAATTCTTTTTCCCAAACATTGACCAACATAAAACTCCTATAAGAAGAGATGGCTTATTCGAAGCTGGATACAAAGAACAGTGCAAACTAGCCTGGTGTTGTGATTTGGGTATCCCTGTCTCTGATATATGCTGCTTGTGAACAAATGGAATACTGTCTAAACAGCTGCTGATTCCTTTAAAAATCATGAATAAGAAGGACAAGATTTTTCTTTTCATCATCAAAATGTTAATTACCCCTTTACATTTCCATCTATTTTATTAAAAAGAGGGTTTTTGTTTCCTTCTTGGTTTTAATTCCTTAAGGGAATCTGGCTCTGTCAAGAGTATTTTTTGTTTTTTGGTTTTTGGTTTTTTTAATATGGTTTAAATGAAAGAGTCTCAACTTGGGAAAATAAAAAGGATAGTTTCAGTCATTTTTTCAGAGAACATTTTTTGATAGATCTGGGTCAAGGAATTGGGAAATATACCCTTTCCTGGCAATTTGAGAGACAAGATTATAGTATCAAAGAAAAAAGAAGCCAGCTTGTACAATGAAAGCGTTAAGGTCTAAAATGGATAATTGTCTATTATTTTACAGTCTACCATCAACCATGGAATTCTGGGACTGTTTGTCCACTACTCTTTTGTGAACCAGTGCCTGTGTGGAGGAGCTGGTCTCTGGTGTGTCTGAGAATGGCCTCTTGGATTATTATAATTATTGAGTCATTACAGTTCTTAGAGTTGGGTTGTTGATCCTTCTGGGTTGAGGGTCAGAGTTTGCTTATTGTGTCTTTTTTTGAAAAATGAGCACTCCTTGGAGTACTTTTTAAGATAGAATACTTCACACTTAAGGATGTAGTCATGTACGCATATCATCAGGAGACCCAAGCAGTCCCCTCTGTTGACACTGGCCACCTGCTAATTCTCATAGCCAAGTGAATATTTCATCTTTAATATGAAGTAGATTCTTAACTGCTTTCCCTAAAAATGACCACTTCTTAGCATATGTGGTTGGGAACAGATCATATCCATTCATAGCAAAACTTAAAAATTAGGAATAAATTCTTGGTCATGTACCCTTCAAACAAATCTTAAAATCTGGAGCAGAGTAGCAAGAGTCATTTGAATATATTTGAATTACTGATAGTAAAACTGGTGACCTAGGGTTGTTCTCACAAGGGCCCTTTCAGTCTTATCCTGCGTATTTCCCATCCACCTGAAGTGAGATAACAGGGGCACCTCAAAACCCAGAACCCCACAGCAGATTATCACTACAGCATTCACCTGGGAATTCCCCATCATTGTTACTTCAGCATATATGCGTACATCCGTATCCACAGAGTGCGGCATGTATATGAATATAATTTTTAAAATCTGTATCAGGTGCCATCCTGAGTGCTTTATCTGCATTAAGTTGTTTTTATAACAGTCCTAGAAGTTGAATTCTGCTAAATACTTGCCTGCAACCTAAAAGCTAATAATCAGTGGAGCTAGGATTTGATTGAACTTCGCAGTACAGCTCTGCTTAGAAGTGCTTTTCTGTAGCCCTCTTTTCCTCAGAAAGTCTTAATTTCCAAGTTAAAAGTGTGGTAGACCTTACTCAAAAAAGGTGGTAAAACCAGGCGTGGTGGCTCACATCCCATAATCCCAGCTACTCCAGAGGCAGAAGCAAAAGGATTGCAAGTTCAAGCCCATCTGGGAAAATTAGTGAGACCTTATCCCAAAATTTTGAAAAATAAATAAAACAAAAAAGGGCCTGGGCATGTAGCTCAGTGGTAGAGCACCCTAGTACCGGGGGAAATGATGGTGAGTAGCCTCGAGACAGACTCTGTTACTTTGGAAGCATTGTGATTGAAATAAGGAGTAGTATCTGATACTTATGTAACAAAATATAAAATATTTTGGGATATTACCTGTTGTCGTGTGACTCAGCAGTTTTCCTGTAATTGGTGAAGTGAAAAGTCACATTTATGATGAGCAGTTGAGATTCTGTCCCACACAGAATTAGCAATAAAGTTCGATTTGTGATGAGTGAAATTTACCTTCACAATTTTCTGTGAAAAAGTGATTGCTATCCATAGTACAAGTAAGATTTTAGGAAAATACTACTTATTTAGACAAAACAGAGTATTTTTCAAGTGCTTTTACCAGGTTTTCTTGTTTTGTTTTGGTTTAACTTGGCAGCTGTCTTTATTACTGTCATCTTAAAAACAGGAAACTGAATTTAACATTTTGTTGCTAGATTCGAATAATAAAACTGAAGTTAAAAGTATTTTCAAAGCCAAGCCTGGCAGTGCATACCTATAACCCCAGCACTCAGAGAGGCTGAGACAGGAGAATCACAAGTTTGAGCCCAGCCTGGGCAACTTAGCTTAGACCCTGTCTCAAAATAAAAAATAGGAAAAAGGGCTAAGGATGCAGCTTAGTGGAAAAGCCCTAGGTTCAATCCCCAGTATTGGGGAAAAAAAGTTTTTTTCAGGGGTAGGGATTTAGCTTAGAGGTAGAACACTTGCCATTAGCATATATGAAGCTCTGTATTCCATCCCCAGCACTGAAAAAAAATTTGTATTTTTCCTAATTTTTGAATTACTGTGGCTTTAAATCTAATGTTTGACTTCATTCCAAAATCTCCAATTATTGTACATTTAAGGTTTCTTGTTTTATATTAGCTTGAAGAGTAATAAATTACAGAGTTCACGTTGCACTTAATAAGCCGGTGTTTGTTTTTCCTTTTAAGGTGTCTTCATTACATAAGATATCCGCGCTCATTTGTTTTCAGTCTGAGGGTTGTGCCATGTCTGTCTCCAGCAGTTTAAGCCTACCAGCTTGAATCACAGAGAAAGGAGGAAACCCCCAGTTTCAAAGTAGGACAGCCTCAGTTTTTCACTGAGTGGAGGCTGAGGGTGGAGGGCATGGAAACACGTTTGAGCCCTGTGCTGTGGTGCAGATGTGTGAACTCAAGGCAAAGGAGAAAGGTGGGAAACGTTTAAGTGTATTTAGCACCTTCTGTATACCGGGTAATGCTTTTGGTGATAAAGCTGTATCTGTTACATCTATAGTCATATACAGCCATTGGTCTGTCTCTGTCTTTCCTGCTGTATGTGGATTTATTTTAAAAATGTTTATGCTAGGTACTGTTCTACATGCTTTACTGATATAAACCCATCTGATCTTCACATTAACCCTATGAGGCATGTATATTATCTTTGTTTTAAAGATAATGAAACTGAAATAGAGGGTAACTAATTGCCCAAGGTCAATAGCTACAAAGTGATAAAGACAAAATTTAAACCCAGGCGATATTGCTTTTGACCCTTTATTCTCACTGGATACCTCATAGCCTAGATTTGGAGAAATCAGGTAACTTATCAATAGTCAGAACAGCTATAATGTGATGGAGTTGAGATCTGAACCGCAGCTGCTGCCCAGACGCACACTGTGGCTCTCCTTGCTCTTCCCGCTCCTCTTGCTGTTGAAAGCTGACCACCACGCAGAGGCTCAGCTCAGACGTTATTTCTTCCAAGGTGCCTTTCTGGACTAAGACAACTGGAAACTACTTTTTTAACATTCCTATTGGAATGAATTTTTAACCTTTGCTTACTAATGACTCCTTAATATATAGCAAAAGGTGTATGTATACAACTGTCTCGATTCAGGGTATTAAGACTCTTGAAGGCGGGGCTGTCATTTGTACCATTTTCTCCTGCAGTCACAGATGTCTGCCATTCCCACAGAGGTGGCACTTGCTTTACAGTTTCCTAGTAGCAGGAATCAGCTGTTTAACCAGTGTTTGTTAAATAGATGACTGATAGTAGTATGAAATTTCCCAATAGAATTTTAGGGTACTTTAACAAAATTAACTGTGTTAAAGTAAGTATTCACATAATAGCGGTGATAATGTGCCTTTACTTTCATAGTCCTAATATAAATCTTGTCATAAAATTATATCGAATTAGCTATTCATCAGTTTTAAAAACAACTCACTTGAATTATCTTACAAAAAACGAATACTGAATAAAAAGCTGTATATTCTTCACAGGGTTCACAGTTTATGTGTGTATAAAATGATACTCTTAATTCATTTCTTTAGTGTTAAGGCAGACTCCTTGGATTATACCACTGTGATCACTCTGAAAAATACAGTGAATTGGAGGCATAATTTCTTTAGCATTTAGACTTATTTAAGGTATGTGCATTAGTGAGCGTTTACTGCAGAACTAACCACCCGATAGTAGTGCCTGAGAAGAACAAGCATTTCAGATGCCTCACAGTTCTGTAGGCCACACAGTGATCCTGGTCTGTGCTAACCAAGGCGCTGTCTGGGCGCCTTGCGGCAGCTGGCAAACCTATGTCCAGGGGACCTCAGGAAGCCAGCCATGGCGGCTCAGGGTTCCAAAGAGCGAGAGGGGCAAGCCCCAGAGGGGTAGCTCTTTTCAAGGCCTCAGCTTATTTTGCTGTTGTCCTGGTGGCCAAGCCAGACTTGGCGTGAGAAGGGACTGCCTAAGGATTAGGATATGGGAAATAGGCCCAAATAGGGCGTCATCACTGGGACAGACTACCAAAATACACAATTTGTAGGAATTATTTAGTCAGTGCCCCAAATTCTGAGTCAGCTTCTGGACCTGAGGAGATATAGTAGAGAAAAATTAAACAAGCCTTGTGGTTATAGGGTTTTAAAGCATTTACTGACCCCAGGTTTCCCTGAAATACTTAACAGTGATTGGAAGTTCCTTTCAACTTCTTATTCTCTGAAGTTCTGAGCTGTAAAAGCAGGGAGCCTTTAATCCTTGCTCAGAAAATAGTCCACATTGGTCTTGAGTGAGTGTCGTGCTGATGATAGCAGCAGTGTGATTGTGGCAGCCACAGTCATTTATTGAGAGCACTGGGTGCTGTTGCTGCCTGTCATTTCATTGGTCCCCATACTGTCCTTTGATGTCAGCATGATCATCCCCATTTTACAGACCAGGAACAGACGCCCAGAGGTCAGGAAGGCTCCAGAGGTCACATGACGAGCAGGTGGTACATTCCATTTTAACCCCAGGTCTTTCCGACTCCACAGCTGCCTTCCAAAGAATTTCTTCCCTCATGGATTGGTATGATTTTTTTTTTTTTATTAAGCATTCATTTCTTGAAAAACTGGTGACTATGGTGGAATCCGAATTTTTTTCCCTATTCCATCATCTTCAGTAGTTAGACCAAATCACCAGGTTCAATTTGAAGATGATAACTGCTATTTCCCATGTGTAATTTTTAAGTATTTTGGAATACGTGATCTCTCCATGATCTATTACTCTTCTAAGTTTCCAAAATAAAATGCAGAATATTCAGATATTCAAGAACCTGTATCTAAAATTTCATCCAAAAATGGACTTCATTTAAAAAATGAAGTGTGCCTGTCTGTGTGCTCCCTGCACCCTACAATTGCGTATTGCACTAAAATGTGAGCTTGAACAGGGGCCTCGCCTCTCCTCTCTGTTCACAGTGCCTGGCCTGGTAACTGGAACACACCAACACTTACGGGATTCCAGAGCTGAACTCCACCCCTAGGAATGAAAATGTGCTCTTCCCTTCTTTTGGCTTATTTACCTTCTTTTCAGTCCTTTCTTTCTAAACGTCTTCTCCTCTCTCTGCCTCAGCTCTGCAGTTTTCCACAGCTTTCCATTTCTCCCACTATCTGCTTCCAGGCTAGGCTCATGGCTCTTCCCTTTTTTGGATCACAAACCCCTTTTCAATAAAGCTATAAAGAAAGTTATCACTCCAGGAAAATACACACAGTGCACACAGAACATTTTGCATGTTATTTCAGAAGTTAAGAAAGCAGTCTCAGGTCCAGGATATAGCTCAGCGGCATAAGCACCTACTTGGCAAGTGCAAGGTCCTGAGTTCGATTCTTGGTTCAAAAAAATGCAGTCTGTAGACTTTGAATCAATGAGGACAAAAACTAAACTTTTTTTCATCCTCATATGCCAGTGTTGTTTTTGTTTATTGAGCATAAGAGAGCAAGCATACATCCACAGGTGTGTGCTTGTTAATACAGTTGTAGAAAACTGTCGTTAGGATGGTGTTTCCAGATGTGAGCTCTTTCATAGGACAGTCATTACGCATGTATGGTTATTGGACTTTTCAGATATAGAACATCTACATCGAGATGCCCTGGTTGCCAGATGCCACTCATTTTTACAGACTAACACAAACAAAAGCAAGCTACCCCATTAATAGGTTTCGTATTCATTACATTTTGAAATGATAGTATATTGGATGTGTTGTTAAAATTAATTTCATCTTTTGTTTTTTAAAAGTGACTACTAGAAAATTAATATACACGTTGGCATTCTGTATCCAGGTTAATTCATTAGCATGAATTCATAAAAATAGGAATTGTTCGTTTCTCGGATCTACTGGATTGAAGATCCCATAGATCACCACCCTCTGCTTGCATGGTGCTGCTTTTTCCTCCTCCCTCGGCCAAAAATGCATCAGAACAAATGGGAGGACTTCACCTTGCTGTTAATGGTACACAGAGATTTTTGTCTGCTGTTGTAAGTTGCCCACAACAAAGATGCAGTTGACTCAGGTTATTTTCACTAATGAGGAGGAAGCAGCAAAGTGACTAATGTAGGCTGGAGGCCACGCTCTTCTCTGGAATGTTTTGATTCTTGCGTCTTAGAGCAGGTGTGGCTGCTGTTGAAAGAAACAGCAGAGTCACACTCAGCATAGCTGACACATGAGAGCCTGGAAAACTGCTCAGCGTCTCCTGCCTTCAGTACGCGTAATGGATGTAGCTCCATCAGACATCAAATTGTTCTTCTCCAGTGCAACATCCTAGTGTAAATGAACTTCATATATTTGCTTTCTCTTTCTCATATAGGTCAAAAATAACTTTTTGCTTATAGGCTTCTCTGTTGAACCGTGCCATAATAGGATAAGAATAATTATGTCAAAAGTAGCTTCACGGTGTTCTCTTTTGGCATTAAGAATTCCACAGTAAGTTTACTGCGCATTATTGAGAATAATTACTTTAATCAGAGATGAGCTGGTTTTGGTTAGTGCTAACTTCCTTCCCTCAGCATGGGTGGAAATACCCAATTCTGGGACTTGGGAAGAGTGACATAGAAGGGACAGACTGCTTCCACCTCTACAAGTGGTCCTCAGTGCTGACTGCAGCAGTCTCAAATTGGGCAGTAGGGGTGAGATATCAGCAGCCAGCTGTTTTTGTAAACAACAGGAGGGGGATCGTGCTGGAGGACTCCAGCTTACGCCAACCATTTGCCACTTTAGGCATACATGCCACAGACAGACAGTGCTTCACCTTTTAAGTACCATGTCACAGGGTACCTGCCCACAGTACAGAGGCAAAGAATGATGTTAAGCCCCTGCAACTCAGACCTGGGATTTGAAAGTTAAGTAGAATAGTTCTCCTGAAGTCTAACCTAATATGTGATTTTTTTTTTTTAATTTTTTTTTTTTTTGTGGGTACCGGGGGGGTCGACCTCAGGACCTCGCGCGCCAGCAGGCACCCATGCCGCTGAGCGATATCACCGGCCCCTTTTTCGTATGTGGGTTCTGGGAGTCGAACTCGGGCCCTCGTGCTTGCCGGGCAGGCGCTTAAGCCGCTGAGCCATCTCACCAGCCCCTGTGGTATTTTTAACTTAGGAAAACAAACAGCTCTGAAAAGATCTATAGGATTATAGCTAAATAGTTAATATGGAAGCCTTGTCTTCGAGGGTGTGGTGGGGAGATAGAGTGATCCAGTGTTGATTCCAGTCATTTAATTATCTTATGTCTGTTTACTTATCTGTTTAAAACACAAAAAAGGTAGGCTGGCGTAGTGGTGCATGCCTGTTATCCCAGCACTTCTGAGGCAGGAGGACCTTGAGTTCGAGGCCAGCCTGGGCTACATCGTCAGACCCTGCCTCAAAAAGTGGCAGGGGGAGGGCTGGTGAGATGGCTCAGCGGCTTATGCGCCTGCCTGGCAAGTGCGAGGTCCTGAGTTCGACTCCCAGAACCCACATACGAAAAAAGGGCCAGTGATATTGCTCAGCGGCACGGGTGCCTGCTGGCGCGCGAGGTCCTGAGGTCGACCCCCAGTACCCACAAAAAAAAAAAGGAGGGGGGATGACATCTCCTAGAGTGGTTTGGAGAGTGGATTGAAGTCCACAGGTGCTTTGATATCTTTCATAATTTATCCAGTAAGAACAAAATATGTCATTAGAACTGAAATGCTTAAAGCAGACTACTCTGAATCATTCTGAATAGGTAAGAAGTGGTTCTGTGTCTTTGTTCTAAGTCACACTTACTAAAGGCATTTATACCTTTTAAAGAATTTTTCATATTCTGATTTTCTTTTCCCTACCAGCTGTGTGCTTGGAGTCTTTGTTAGCTTGAGCTTCAGTATTCTTTGAGGATTGTCAGTCACCTATAGAAAAGTTTCTTTCCAATCCCAGCCAGCCAAGCTGCTAAATGTTCTTCAAAATGCTCCTTGCCCAAAACAATGTCTTTTGCAGATATCTGAGATGTTCGCTTTCAGCTGTGGAGTACTGGTGAGTCTGTATCATGGTGGCTTCTTGGGAGGTATAGAAGACAGTTTCAGAGGCAAGCGAGTGGCTGTAAATGGTTCTTCACCTGTAAGGAGAAGGCTTTTATGGAAGGGCATTCGTCGATAGACTTAGTGGTCTGTGTGTTCGGTGCCTGTTTAATTTCATGTAGCATCACATCTGATCATACTGTTTAAGTAATCTGACCGAACACCCTTTTCCTCTGCTTTTCCTTGTGAAGAGCATACTGTACTGCCACCTTGTTGCCAAAGTTTTGTCTGATCTGAATGTGCTTAAAAGTCAAGTGATTGCCTGTTGCCAAAAAGAGCTTATTCTTTCTCTTTGTCAGTACTTGCAAAACCAACTTAAAAGAAGTTAGTGTTGTTGGACTGAATTCAGTGATGGGCATGATCATGATGCTATGTATTGTTCACCAGGGCACGCCCCTTGGCCACATTTCCCATTAAGAGGACACCGATGTTGTCCTAGTGAATAAATCCCGGCACACATGATGTAAATCAGCGTGTTCCTGCCTGCTGCTCGGCTGCAGTTAATTTTAGCCAGGGTTTGTTCTACGAGTTGTAAAACAAGTAGAAGTTAGTAAGCTGAAATGTGACTTCTCGGCCTAATGTGATAGGATATTTTAGTCTTCGGATTGTGTTTATGATCAGGAGAGCAGCCTGCTGAAGAACTGTGGTTCAGATTTCCTTGAAACTCCTCGTAAGTACTGGGGGAATTTTAAAGACTTCTCCTTGTTCTTTGTGCCTTAAATCTTCCTGATATGACTGTTATAGCAATTCGTTATCTCTTGGGCAAACTGGAAACCTTGGAGTTGATACTTCAGACCTATCTAAGAACAGTGGCAAAGGATTTTTCTTTACATGTGCACTGCCGCAAGAAACCTGCCTTACTCAGTTTTTCCAGAGAAAGTATTTGATTCTTATTTTTGTTTTTGCAGAAGCAATCTGTAAATTACTACTTACCTGTTAAAATGTTTTTTAGTGGAAATGTCACCTGTAAATCCTGAAATGTTATATTGTGTCACTGTGATTTATTTTCTATGGTAACCTAACTCTTAGGGAAAAAATGTTACAAGTGAATTCCTGTTATGCTGGGCTCTACAAGTTTATGCTACATACAAGTAATGGAAATCTCAAATGTAATTCTGTTAAATGTATAGATAGACAGCTTTTATTTTTAAAGAAGATTTTGCGCTTAAAAATAGACCTATATAATCCTAAAGAGAAGCACTTTTTAAAAATTAATTTTGGAGGAAAGTTTTAGAGAGTAATTTAAAACATCCTCTGGTTGAGTTAACAAAATTATTCAAAGGCCACAAAACTCTCTACTCTTAACTGCTCTTAATTCATGAGTTATTTAAATTTGAGTTATTTTAAATGAGTTATTTAAATGAGTTATTTTAAATTAAGTCAGAATCGCCTTACTTAGTTTGAAGTGTGTTTGCATCCAGAGGAAACTGATTTCATGTCAAGCAGCTTGCTTATAACAGAGAACTAGGCAGGAATTTACTAGTTAGTGTGTAAACTTTATCACCTCAAGGAATATTGATTTTAATGAAACAATTGGGCTTGCATGTCTCCATCTGTGAGCAGGGAGGCAGCCTCAGTACTGTGAATGCCATTTTCCCATTTTGCGAAGCTTTATGTAAAGACTTCTTTGTTCTTATGTGTTATCCGATTTTAAATACAAATGACATAAAGTGTCCACAATGAAAGGAAATGTTTTAGTGTGAAGTTAAGTAGGAAAAGAATGTAAGAAAGGAAAATAGAACTGAATTCTTAAACTATTTTTAGAAAAATACTTGTTTGAAACTTAGTTTTTTCTTGAGCAGAAATTTGTAGTCCGGATTAATTATAACAGAAAATTTTCTAATGTCATCTTCAGCAATAAAAGGAATTCTGTTGCAGTATATGCTTCATAATATATGCTTCATCTAAAGAATGTAACCTTTCTTGTTACTTCGTTAGGTACCCTCAGAATCTCAGTGGAGTGCTTTAAGGGTATATGGTTATTGTAAGTTGTCATGCTAAAATTCATTTGGTCAGTTATAGTTTTTAGGGCTGTCTAAAAGAAAAGCTGATTAGAATTTGCCTTTTTTTTTTTTTAATTTAACAGGTTTCTGTAGGTTTCTCTACTAGTAGGATGTGTGTATTTTCAGACAAGTTGCTAAAATGCTCATAAACACTTCCAGAGTGTTCTAATGATTTATGTACTGTGAAAGAGTGATCTGGGTACATGAAAGAGCAGATAGTTTCAGTTATGTAAGTGGCAGTGTTGGACTCTCCCATGTTTGCGGGTGCTGTAACTTTCGTCACTACTTATCCTCTCTACCCAGTGAAGTGACACTGGTTGTGAGAGTTCCCACTTGTTTTGAACCTCTGTTGTCTCGTTATGACCTGGGTGTGACAGATCACAACGAGTGGAACTGGTGCAGACACAGATGGAGCCACATGCCGAGAGATGTGGGCAGCTGGGGACCTGTGCGTGGAGCCCAGGAGTGCCCACCTCAGCCCGCGCAGTGTGCACCTGCACTGGGCCTCACTCTGACCCCTGCAGGTTCCTGTGCACTCTCGTCGCCCATCCCATTAGAGCTGCTGTCACCGGTACCACCCTCTCATCCTAGTCCTCTCCCCCTTCAGATGCTGAGAGACCCGAAACTGCCAGAGTAGCTGCTGAGTATGGTAGATTTGTTTTATTGTTGTTTTATTCCAAGACAATATCCTCTGCCCTTAAGCTTCAAGGAAGTTTCAAGGAAACAGAAAGAATCTTTCCCCTTTCATTCTCATTGTTTTCCCCCAGCGGTGCTGGGAGTTGAACCAAGGATTCACACAGTTGGCAAGTACTTTTCCCCTGAGTCACATTCCCACACGAGGTTTTCAATAGACAGCTTCTGCATGCGATATGGGAAGTATAGTATATAACAGGTTGCCTTTGGGTTTGGAGCCAGTGTGTGGCGATCACATCCCTACGGGTTTGGTAGAAGAGGCTGTGTTATATCCGGATTCAGCTATGTTGTCTGAAGTGAAAGGCAAAACGAGCAAGGAGATGCCCTCGGCTTTGCTGCTTGGACGGAAGTGTGTGATGATGGGATCTGACTGGGAGGAATGCTGATTTTCTGGGAAGTCCCGGGACCACTGTTACTATGCAGCATGTATTATGCATCTCTCGAGCGCATACAATGCACAGAGAGCGTAGTTCCTTCTCCCAAGGAACGCACGTGCTAGAATTCGGCAGTGAGACGCACAAACACGGAAACCGGCCCCTGGCAAAAAAATAAAAAATAAAAAGAAGAACAGGAGAAAGGGAAAGAAGATGGAGTGGAACTGGGGTTAGCTTTTAGCTCCTCATGGTGCCTCCCTCAAGGTGCTGCTTCCCTTCCTCTTGCAGCAGTTAGGGAAGTTGGGGGATATATGAGTGCCTTGTCTCCATCCTGCAGATGGGAGGAGACTCAGCAGGTTCACTGCACTTGACACTGTTATTTTGTGGAGAGGGAGACTCAACACAAAGGCCAGAAAAGATAAAAAGCAGCTTTCTCCATACATCTCCCATGGTATTGAGATAGGAATCTGAATTTGAGTTTTGGAACTCTCTTCCCTTCTGAAGCGATTTGAGGCTGAACAAGTTACTTAGCCCTGCACTGCTTTACAATGCCCAGTCAACTGTCGAACTAGAAGGTAGGTGTTATTACTGCAGCTCATCAAGGAGTCAGGAGAGCATGACTCAGAAGAGGAGCTAATCAGGCAGCTTGCACACGGGAGATTCATAAATACGAGCTTGCCGCCTGTGTCTGTGAATCACTCCTCCATGCCGACCTCAGCGAGTCTCCGACTGAGGTTCTGGGTCTAGTTCATGGCTCCACAACTGAGAGGAATTTGGAGAGGCCTCCACAAAGAACCTCAAAAAATGATTAAAGGGTTGGAAAATGATGCCTATAATAAGACGTTAGAGAACTTCTGTTATTTAGCCTGGAGGGGAAAAAAATGACTGGGAGACTCTTGAATTGTTATTCCAGTATATGTGTATCTTTGAACCAACCACATCTGTTTTCTTCAGAATGGATGAGCCAAGCGCAGCCAGTGGCAGGGCAGAGCAGCTCTCCCACGGTGGGAGCCTGTGTCCGTGGCATCATACTCAGTGGGTACTCATGTGACACTCGGCTTCTCAGAAATTGGAGCCAGGGCCACCTGTGCGTTAAGAAGCCTCTACAGCAGTTCTGATTCATGCTGTATTTCAGGGATCACTCAGTGAGAGACTAGAAAGAAATGAAGTGGTAGAAATGTAAACTTTTTTCCTGAAGTCAGTAAAACTGAGTGTGTGTTTGTCTGCAGTGTTTTCAGTATTATCCCTGAGACAAAGAGGTAAGTGACCTCTCAAAGTCCCTTCTAGCCCTGACTTTGCTATAGATTTTTTATTGCTTGAAGGAGATTGATAATTAACCACGGAAATTTTGCAATGACTTTTCTGAATTCAGTAGTTAAGGCAGTACCCATTTTACTTTTAAAATTTTTTCTTCTTTTTTGCAGTAGTGGGCATGAAACCCTGGGCCTCACACGTGCTAGGCAAGTGCCTTACCACTGAGCTACATGCCAAGCCCTGACAGTACCCATTCCAAAGGAAGAAACAAATGACACAGTGTGATGGGCCAGTGAGATGGCTCAGCGGCGTAAGCGCCCGCCCGGCAAGCGCGAGGGCCCGAGTTCGACTCCCGGATCCCACATACGAAAAAGGGGCCAGTGATATCGCTCAGCAGCATGGGTGCCTGTTGGCATGCGAGGTCCTGAGGTTGACCCCCCGGTACCCACAAAAAAAAAAAAAAAATGACACAGTGTAAGAGTAGTAACACTGACCGTCAGGTCCAGTAGTCGCTAAATACACCCCCCATTTCACTTTTTGCACAGACATTTGAGCAGAGGTGGCATACAGTCAAGACAGGGATCCCCTTGACAGTATCCATGATCACTTTATGTCACACACTGCTGGCTGCATTGGTCAAAGCGTGTTTCAGAGAGGAGGCTGTGAGAAAAGTTCAGTTCTCCTCCACTTCTCCAACTCTTGTCACTTCCTCTGGAGAAGAGTTGGTGGGTGAGATGACCTTCCAGCTGTGGGCGTGCCATTCCTTATCCCAGTGTGACAGCCTAGAAGCAGGGCTGCGTGGAAGAGATCCAGGCAGGTGCAGTGCACTGTCAGGTGTGGGGGCTCCCCTGGAGCTGTGTTCCCTGGACTGTTGTGTTTCCACAGCAAATAGGCCCACTGGTGCACATGCAAGGCACTTGATTCCAAGTCCATCATGGACGACAGTTGAAATGTCCAGGGCCACAGGTTCCTGCCCTCTCCCGAGTCATGAGTAGTCTAGACTCAGGCAGGTGGCAGTTCCTATCCTTCCCAGTCAAAATAGTGACTCCGAAGAGCCCCCAGCTCACACTTTACTTGCATCTCTTGTAAATGAATTTTAGACTAGTTACATCTTTGCCCTTTTATATTTTCCTTTGTGCTTTTTGTTTGAGGGAATTGTCTTGGGTTGAAGACGGACTGCTGAGAGTGTCTATTTGTCATACTTTGTATAGCATTTAGTACAAGATTTTTATGATCATCATGAAGACATGGCTCTCTGAGGACATGTTTTGCCAGTACTATTTAAAGTGTCACACAATTAACACATTGTGGTGTCCAAAAAAACATGCCCTACCTTAGCCAGGGAATTGTGGCCCTAATGTTTTAGCACTTGAAAATAGGCTAGGTAGAATCCTTGGCTTTTGTAGCT
The DNA here is from genome assembly GCA_028451465.1 of Erethizon dorsatum. Lineage (NCBI taxonomy): Eukaryota > Metazoa > Chordata > Mammalia > Rodentia > Erethizontidae > Erethizon > Erethizon dorsatum. The sequence continues at coordinate 30,650,006 of CM051837.1, forward strand.
ATTAATGTAGTTAATTATATGTTTGCAGAGTGTGAAAAGTCCTTGGAGTGAGGAAAGACGGGTGATGGGAGACTAGCTCGCTTTCCACTTGGCCTGGTCAGGGGCTGAGAAGGGGCAATTGGATGCCTGATGTTCTTACTCAGGCTTTGGATCTTGTTTGAAAACTGACCTCTTAGACATCAAGCTGAATGGATTTTTATTTTTTGCCTCTGTGTCTATTTTCTGAAAATATGAGGCCCTGGAACCAGTTGCACCTGAGATAGGTATCCAGGGGGCATAGAGAGCTGATTATTAACTCATTTATGCTGAAGATTGAAATTTTTTGAATTTTTGCATAAAATTCATATATTTACCTAGAAAAATTGAACAAGAATGTGAAGAGAACACGTTTCATTATGTTCCATTGTTTTGGGTGTTCCAAAAATGGATCACTACGCATCAGAGAGTTGACAGCCTGAATGAGTCTACAAATATAGTTTCTTCAAAACCTACGGATTCTCAGTAACTGTATATCCAGTAGGAGAAATTCCAAGTGTCTTGTCCATTATGTTTTTAATGACAGTAGCGAGGCATGTAGCTCTGCAGGCGAGCACACGCTTAGCACGTGTGTGGCCATGGGTTTAGTCCCCATCGAACACCTCAAAAAGACTATGTTCATTTCTATACAAAGAGAAATGTTCTTTTTAGTCATTCTTTTTTAGCATTTCTTCCTTGGAAAAATGAAGTTGTTTCTCAAGTCAATTTAGAGTTAGTTCACATATGTGCCATTAAAAATAAAAGTAGGTAAGTGATTTGGGATAAGCTTTGTCTCTTATCATTGTTCAGTCAAAAAATTTAAACTTGAAAGGCTAGAAGACAAAAGCCTCTTATTAGACTATGTGAGAGTCACTGATCTAATAATTTAATAAAATATCCCCAGAAACAACTAATAATATACTGGTTAAATAATTTACAATGTTTCCCTATAGTGCAACATTATGTAGTCATTTAAAATTATGCTGCTAGATATGTATTGAGTAAACTAGCAGGTTACAAGATATTACGTATTTATGACCCCATTTTTAAAGGGGGGGGGGTGCATATGTTTATGTACATAAAGAATGCTATGTCCCAAATATAAGCATTAGTTACTGGTAAGAAATGATTTGTGATTTCCATCCCCCTTCTTTTTGATTTTACCCCCTTCTGTATGTTAATGTATTTCTTCAGTGAGCACACATTACTTATGTAAAAATGAAAACTTTCTTTTTACACAAACTATTTTTTTTTTTGTGGGTACCGGGGGTCGACCTCAGGACCTCGTGCGCCAGTAGGCACCCGTGCCGCTGAGCGATATCACCGGCCCTTTTCTCGTATGTGGGTTGCGGGAGTCGAACTCGGGCCCTCACGCTTGCCAGGCAGGCGCTTACGCCACTGAGCCATCTCACCAGCCCTACACAAACTATTTTAATTCGTACTTATATTAACTTTTATTTTATTTTATTTGAATTTCTCAGGGGCTTGCACAAGCAATGCCAATGCTAACTGATAAAACTAGTACAGTGTACTAATAATGATTGTTTTGTAGTAGTAGGCTAGGACCATTTTGCCTTTCCACTTTGCAATACTAACCTTTTTTTTTTTTTTGGTCATGTGGGTACCGGGAGTCGAACTCAGGACCTCGCGCTTGCCAGGCAGGCGCTTATGCCGCTGAGCCATCTCACCGGCCCTAACCGTTTTTTATGTGAACACATATTACTTTTATAAAGGAAGATTTTGACCCATTCTTACGGCAGAGACCTGCTGGGAGGAGGTTCACGCAAACCGCTGCACAGCAGTGGTGGACTGATAAAGATCAGTTCTCTTCATCTGTGGTCCTAGAGCAAGAGTCCGCACTTTCTCCTGCCCTTGATGTTAAATGAACTCCAGTCTGATCTCAAATTGGCCAGGATGTCAGGTTCAGTATAATTTGGAGAGCAAAGGAAGTTAGCTGGGATCCAGCATATTTTTAAACTAGTATTTCTGGTGTTGGGGTATGTGTTTAAACTTGGTAAGGGACCACAGTTTAGGACCTTAAGCTGGAAGTGGTGAGTGATGGAGCCATGCTCAGTAGACCTCCGGAAATATCTCGAGTGACAGTGTTGGGGATGATGGAAAGAACAAGTCACCAGCTAGTATTTCCAGAGTCGTTCATCTTTGCAGTATCACCATGTGTCTCACCAGTGTGTACTAAAAATGATAGCACTTTAAGAGAGTTCTAGCTTTCTCCATTATCACTGCCAAATGCTGCTAAGATGTCCTTGTGGCCTTAATCAGAAGGTCATTTGGGGAAACTGTTTTGGTACTGGTGGTTTAATAAAGTCTGGAGCAAAAACAGTAGCCCTGACTTCAACCAGTTTCGTATGATGACAGGTGAGAATAAGGGCTTTTGATGGTTATTTAGAGGGTCTCTGAAATATGTTCCTGACCTGTGCCTGGAGGGAAATGAAATCTGTAACCAGGCCCGTGCTGGGCACAGAGGTTTAGATTGAGACTGAACCGAATCCACCTTCAGCAGCACTGATACCTTCTGGTTTAGAACCAAAGTGCCTTGAGAAGCTAAAAGGTGTCGAGGGTCATGTACAGCCCTGTTTTGGCCTCGCCTCTGGTTCTGAACCTTTGTTACTCATAGATGAGTGTTTCCTCAAACCAGAAAGCTGGTCTTCTGGGTTTCCTCCTTCCCCTTCATCCTTACAAGGAGCACAGGTCTTTCCTTTCCCACCTTTCTTTTCTTATCTTGCCTCTCCCTCCTGCAGTGAGGGTGGTAGGAGCCATTGGGTAACTGTCTTCCTGCTGTGGCCTCTGGGAAGTGAAGATGCGCTCTGCCTGGGGCTTCAGTCCTGGGGGACTCAGTGGCGGGATTGTTGTCCGCAGTGACCATCACTGCGGGGCAGTTCCCAGGACGCCTGTGTGCCCTGGCTCCCGGAACTCTGAGCAGTGGAGCCCAGGGCCCCGCACAGCTGCCTCAGCCCAGGGATGAGAGACTCCACGTGGAGGGTGACCAGGCTGCTAAAATTTAATTAAGAGAATTATTTGCAAGTTGAGTGGCTCAAAGGAAGAAAGAAAACATCTTCTTTAAAAGGGATAAAGCAGATAAAAAATATTTTTGGAGACCGTAGGTGAAGTTAGAGAAGGCAAAAACTGTGGTGGCTGTCAAAGGAAAGAGGCTGGCTTTCCTAAAAGGAGAGTGGCTCTTAGTTTGAAGATCTGGAGTGATCTCATTTTCTTCCTTCTTGTTTTTGTTTTTGCTGTTGTTTGTTCATTCGTCTTTGTTTTTGCTATTACTCTGAATTCTAGAAGCTAAAGAGATGGGCATGCAGTTAACATGGTCAGGTGGTCAGGGCTAACAAATGAGCTCATGCATTATAAAGGATTTTTAAAAAGGGATTGTGTTCAACGTGACTTGAAATTAAAGTGGCAGCTGGAGCCGGAAGAGAGAATGGCTGGGCTGTCCTGTCACTTTCTGCCTCAGCCTGCTGAGCAGAATTGAGGACCCCTAAGGACTTTGGGGGAGAGCTTCCAGCCGCATGCCTCTTTCTGTCAGGGCTAACTGTGCTATCTCGACTGTTGTTCCCATTTGTTTGGGTTTCCCTGTCCCTTACGTCCTAGTGCCTTCCAGCTCTGTCAGACTTGTCAGTAACAATTAAATAAACCCAGAATTTTTACTTGAAGAGAGATGACTCAAAGTCTGATCTAGGGCCGGTGAGACAGCTCAGAGGCATAAGCGCCTGCCTGGCAAGCGCGAGGGCCCGAGTTCGACTCCCAGAACCCACATACAAAAAAAGGGCCGGTGATGTCGCTCAGCGGCACGGGCACCTGCTGGCACGCGAGGTCCTGAGTTCAACCCCCGGTACCCACCAAAAAAAAAAAAAAAAAGTCTAATCTAGAAGAAGCCTTGGTTGATCAGGTATGAAAGGGTGACATTGTCATATTCACTCGTAAGTACTATATTAGAATGACTTTTAAAGCTTGATTTTTATTGTGTTCAGAGAAGGCAGAGAAAGATTTTATTTTCTTAACCATAAAGATTTTATTTTCTACCTTCCCCCTAAATATTAAGTAGTCAACTTACAGGAACTCCAGTGATCAGACTGGATCCAGCTGTGGAAGAACAGTACAGAGCTAAAAGTATCTTTTTCTAAAGGCAAATATTTGTCACTTTTTAATTTACACATTTTCCAGCGTACATCTGTGAGTTTTTGCAAGCACATAGATTTTTATGACAGGACGCAGAATGATCCCAACTCCCCCAGAATGCCCCGCGCTGCCCTTGGTATTCAGTCACCCTGAGCCACCACTCCCTGGACTGTGAGGGCAGTCTCCAGGCCACGCAGCCATGGCGCCGTGAGCCTGCACTTCTGGGAGTGAAACCTTTACTAAGTGGAGTTCGTGCTGCCCGTGGTTTATCCCCAGTGAGCCGGACTACGAAATACGAAACGAGGGGGAAGTCTGAGCAGGGGTGTCAGCGTCCGCACACTGTAGTGGCAATAAAGTCACAGAATTAGTTCAGCCAGATACACAAAAACTCGAATGACAGCATCAGAGTTCTGGGTAGTGGGGATATCTGTAAACAGAGCTGCTACAATCAGTGTATTATCTAAAATAGCCAGTTTTCAACATAGATATCTGCATAGGTATCTAAATCTAAGGTGTAAAGGAACTGAGTACTGTGACACGAGGACTGGAGGAGGCAATAGAGACTATTTTTGAGGGAGCCCAGATATGAACTTTGCAGATGATTTTTTTTTTTTTTTTTTTTTTGTGGGTACCAGGGGGTCGACCTCAGGACCTCGCGCGCCAACAGGCACCCGTGCCACTGAGCGATATCACCGGCCCCTTTTTCGTATGTGGGATCCGGGAGTCGAACTCGGGCCCTCGCGCTTGCAAGGCAGGCGCTTACGCCGCTGAGCCATCTCACCGGCCCCGCAGATGATTTTTAATTAGCTATGTGTTTAAAGAGTGAGGAAACCATGTTCAAGGGATTAAAAGAAGGTAGGGTGGCAGTGACTTGTCCAACAGAATATTCATAAAGAGATATAAATTATTTTTGCAAGATCCAAATGGAGATATGACACCAAAAACATCAGCAATACAAGTAAAAATACTGAACTACATCAGAATTTAAAACTTTTGTACATCAGAGGACACAGTAGAGTACAAAGGCAACCTACAGGATGGGAGAGAATATAAATCATGTATCTGAAGGGGTTAGTATCTAGAATATATAAAGAATTCCTATAAAGAATTATAGTTCAACAATAATTTTTTTAAACCCTGCTTTTAAAAGGTACAAAGGACTTGAACAGATACCTCTGCAGATACAATATGCTAATGGCTAACAAGCATGTGACAGGATGTTCAACATCACTCATCCTTAGGGAAATGAAAATCAAAGCTACAAGGTATCACCTCCTACCCATTAGGATAATTACTATATGTATGAAAATGATAGAAAATCAAATGTTGGCAAAGTATGGAGATGGTGGAACCCTACACATTGTTAGTGGAAATGTTGAATGGTGAGGCTGCTGTGGAAAACAGTATGGCATTTTCTCAAAGAATTAAAAACAGAACTACCAGATGATCTAGCAGTTCCACTTCTACATATATATCCAAAATAACTGAAAGCATGACCTCCAAGAAATATTCATGTACCTGTGTTCATAGCAGTATTATTCACAATAACCAAACAGTGAAGCAACTCAGGTGTCCACTGATGGCTGAATGGATGAATAAAATATGGCGCATAAATATATACAATTAAATATTCCATTTCTAAAAGGGAGGAAATTCTAACACATAGTACAACATCGATGAACCCTGTAGATATTACACTAAGTAAAATAAGCTGGTCACAAAAGGATAATGCTGTATGATTCCGCTCAAATGGAGAGATTTAGAAGGATGGTGGTGATGGTTGTACAACAGTGTGAACGTGTTTAACGCAGCTGAACTGTTCGCGTAACCATTGTTAAGATGTAAATTTTTTTGTGTGTGCATCTTTTTTTTTTTTTTTTTTTTTTTTTTTTTGGTACCAGGAATCAAAATTTTTGTGCCTCTTACCACAATTACAATTTTAAGAAAGAAAGAAAATAAATTCAGGAGTTAAAAAGTACAGTTACCAAAGTGAAAAACTCCCTGGAGGGGCTCAGCGGACTGGATGGTAGAGCAGTGGAGATTGTACAGCCTGACGAACAGGAGAAAAGAGTGAAGAGGAGGAGCAGCCACCGAGAAATGTGGGTCACCAGTAAGTGCACCAGAGGAAGAAGCAAGCAACAAGCTTAAATACTTAAATAATATTTTTAAAGTAATAAAACATTTAAAGAATATTTTAACTTTCCAAATGTGATGAAATATGCTATATATCCAAGAAGCTTAACAAACTCCAATTAGGATGAACACAAAAAGATCTACATCCAGACACCTTGGAGTCAAAAGGCTGAAAGAGAAGAGGAAACCTCACAAGCAGCAAGAGAGAAGTGACCGTCCTGTACCGTGGAACTCCAGCAAAGCTTACCGCTGTCATCTCTTCAAAAACCTGTGGCCAGGAGGCAGTAAGACAACATAGTAAAGGTGCTGAAAGGATCCCAAATCTGGCAAAGCTATCTTCCAAAAGTGAAGGCAATATAAAAACACTCCCAGTTAAATAAAAACTCAGAGAATCCATTGCCAGAGCCCCTGCCCTACAAGAAATACTAAGGAAGTAATTCATGCTGAAAGGAAGTAGCTCTGGGCAGTGATTTGAATCTACCCCACACACACACGCATACAGAAGCTCTGGTACTAGTAATTAAGCAGGTAATGATAAAAGCCCAAATAATTGCTCATTTCTTTTGCACCTTATACCTGGTTGCTCTTTAGTTCTTATAAGAAAGGTCCTTGTAGTTATTGGAGCATCTTCCCCCGCTGTGAGCTGTCTAAAGGAAGAACAGGCCATGGGACACCTCTTTATCTCTCAGCCTACCCCTCCCTGGCTGCCTTCCTTCCTTCCCTCCCTCCCTCTCTGTACTGGGATGGAACCCGGACCTTGTGTGTGCTAGGCAAGCACTCTACCACTGAGCTCCACCGCCACCACCCTGCCGCTTCATGATCATCCATCAGGAATCAGGTGTTCTCATTCTTCTCCAAATGAGGAAATGGTTTTCAAGGAAATCTTTTCAACTATCTTATCTCTTTCATGGTTTTTTACCTGCTATTTCTGTGGTTCTTTGAAGGTAACATCAAACAAATGTTTATGGTGTCTTAATTTAGGAAATGATTTCAATTTAGTTAGTCTCCTTTGAAGCAATAAAGAACTACTCAGTTTCCACCTGACTTAGCGAGCTCATGAGTAATTCTGTGCATTTATTGTCTTGTTTAGCCTGTTTACACTGCCAGTTTGGCAAATTATTGGTGGAGTTTAAGCATTTCCAGGCTTCTGATGAAGCACTTCTGAAACTTGGACAGACATTCTTACCTGGTAAGGGGAAGATGCTGGCTAAATCTACTTAATAGTTTTTGGTCCTTTCTTGCTTTATCTGCTGCTTACAAACTGTTGCTTAAGAATCTCTGTAATAAGAACAAGAAATAGGGGGCTGTAAGTTGAACATGAAAATAGTTAAGATAGTAATCACTTACCAACTCTTTATATTACTCTTGCATTAATAGGAAAATGTGGTAGTATCAGGAATCAAACTTTTAGTACTCACCCTATTCTTACTGAACCTCAAAAATAATCAGAACAAAATTAGCAAATAAATATGTAAGAACCAAGATATCTATTTACATCCATGGTTCCATTTTAAACTGTGGCTGAAAGGAAAGTATTTCCCTAATATAGCTCTTGGAACTGGGCCAGACAGCCCAACACGGGAGGGCGCAGAACTGGAACAAGTGATCTTAGGTTTGCCAGCTGATACAAGCTTCATATGTTAAGTAATTTGATCATCAAAATCAATCTGTTTTTGGTTACCACTGAAAAAGAAAAAACCCTAGGACCCAGAGGGAACCTATCCCTAGTGCATAGTGAAAGGGGGAAATGTTAAGCCTTTCTGTGTTATTAAAGTGGAAATGAATGTCTAACCCCAGCAGTTCATTCTTGTCCCTTGCTTTCAAGCAGAACCATCTATAACACCCAGGTAGGGTGGTCGTCTGCTTTGAAAACCTCTACCACAGGGGACCCCACACTTTCCCGGGCACTCACGTCAGTGAGCCGCAGTCCATCCAGTTAAGAGTCTCTTCCTCCTGTCCAAGGGCAGTTTTTCTTGTTCCTGGAAAGACTGCTTTCATGTGCTGCACCCTCAGATTTGAGTGGCTGATATGCACATACAAGGTGTGCTGAAAAAATATAGTGAATGTTTAAATTTTTTAAAAATGATTACAGTAAGTGACATTTGCCATTTATCCCCTTCAGAATCCTCCTCTCACTTCAAACACATGTACCCAGTGTTCCTGCCACTTTCTTAAGCAGTTCTGGAAGTCCTGTTTCGTGAGCGTCTTTCAGTGCACTGTCGTGGCTGCCTTCGTGTACTGAATATGTTCAGAACATTTGCCTGTTACGGTTATTTTAACTGGGGAAGAGCTAGGAGTCTCACAGTGTCAGATCTCGTGAACAAAGTGGAGGAGGACACCATGTTTTTATGAGCCTGCCCTTCCACTGGATGGCACTCAGCAGCAGTATTCAGTGTATTCTTTACTCCCCCTCATAAAGACATTCACGAAAGAGGACTTCCAGAACCGCTCTAGAGTGTGGCTGGAGCAGTGGGATAAGTGTGTCCAGAACAAGGGGGAGTATTTGGAGAGGGATTAATGGTACTGTGCCTTTTACTCTAATAATTTTTTATTAAAACATGGTATATCTGTAGCACCTCCTGTATTTTCTTACGATAATGTTTTCATGGATGTCAAATTATAAATTTAAAATGAAAATACTAAATAAAAACTTGTCGACAATAGCCCACCATATCATTCCAATTCTACTCCAACATTTCCAGGAAAATGGCCCTTGCCTTTCTGAGGCGGCAGCTTTTAAAAAATACTTTCTTTGTCGTTATTTGTACCTTCTAAATCTTTTATTCGTCAGACCAAACCACCCTAACTTTTGAACTTTATCTCATTTTAATTATTTTTGCTGTTTATTTCTTTATCCTTTAAAATGTATTTACTTAATAGATTTGTATAATGACTTCCCAGAGAGCAAAAGGCTATGTGGAAAATATCTAAATAACACAAAAGCTTTATGAGCTGGAAAGAAATTTAAATGTCAGAATGAGAAGAATGCAGGCGGGAGAGTGAATGTAGCAAGCATGAGGCCTGGAGAGGAAAAGGGTCCTGAAGGTCTGAAGTGGAAACTTTATGGGGCACAAAAATAAGTTTGTTCATGTGTCATAAATTCACGAAGGCCGCAGTTGCACTGCTTAAGGAAGGGTCAGAGATTCCCACGTCTCCACGAGACGATCCTGTGCGTCCCAGTTCCAGGCTAAACGGCCTCTCCCCATCCTGTGGCCTCTGGGTGGTGTAAGGAATGGAGCTGGACAGGACTTGACCACACGGTCTGGCCCTGACAGCTTCCCAAGCCTCCGTGGCACTCTTTGTTGCCTCTTCCCTTTATCGCTCTGTCCTCACCCACCCGTCTCTCCTGTCTCACCCCCTGCTGAGGCCAGGACCAGAGTCTTAGCTCCCGAGACGGGACCTGGTGTCATCAGTGACACCTGATGACTGCCACTCTGGAACATCACTTCCTCGTTTCCTTCTGCTCTTTTCCCTCGAGTTCCTCCTACCACAGTGTTGACTGAGTATACGAGACAGTGCAGTTAAAGACTCATTATTTAAACTGACTTCCACTTAGGACAGCGCCATCTTTAAAATGCTCAAAACTGGACTAGATGGCTTCTGAAATCCCCTCAAACTCGGATGTCCTATGATTCTTTAATTTCGTGAACTGAAATAGGAATTAAACAGTAATTATAGGTTGCCTCTTGTAACCATTAACCTCAGATACTATGTCAGTAAAGAGGCCTGCAAAGTGCTTGGCACCATGAGGACATTTTCTTAGTTCAGTGCTGACGGCCAGACCTCAAGAGAAACAAAGGGAAGAGGAGGAAGGGTCCGAGGCTCAGGTCCGTTGTGCCTGGGTGTAGGCCTTAGGAGGCTGAAGACTGCAGTGGAAGAGAAGACACGGAGCCAGATGGAGAGACCGTGCCGCAACGCACTCAGCTCCCAGAACAGGGTAGTCTTGCAAGTGAAAAACAGACAGGCGGGAGCATAAGACATTTTACATCTCGTATTGTAGTTAGGAAGCCTGAAAAAAAAGTGCCTGAGAGCCCCAGGCTGAAAACATGGATAGATTCATGGTAAACTCATTTTGTTTATTAAAGAAAACTATAGTAAGTATATTTGGTGGTCCAATCCTAATTTCTTTAAATGTCCTTCCCTTTGTAGTTTTTAGAAGAGTCTTAGGATGTGCCAATGTCATGAAAAAACCTCAGGTTGCATCCTTTTAGGGACTAGGTAACATTTCATCTTTAGAAGTTGCCGGTGTTTTCTTGCCAATCCCCCATCCAAGAAGATTTAGATGATTTCCTCTTCCGTGTGATCATGAAATGACACTACAGTAAACATCTTTGTACATCAGTATTTGTCCATATTTCCTATTACTTGCTTGTGTTCTTGAACTTCTGACATTAATGTCATAGAGAACACCCGTACCTACCTGGGTACTGCCTGTTCTAGATCTCGTTCTGGAATCACCATGCATGCAACCCAGCCTGGCAAGTTTTCAAGAACTGTTTCCTATGTGTTTCTTAGAACTGTTTAAGCCATTTCTAACTGTACTTATGGGTGATGACATTACAGGATGATGCATTACACTACAGCTACGTTACAGATCGTCTTGTATACTGATTTAAAGTTACGTTAGAGTTGCAGACCCAGGTGACACTTGTATTACAAGTGCTCATATTCAGACATTCTCTGATTGACTTCCTTGGAGCTTCCTTGTGTATGAAGTCCAGGCTTAAATATTTGCAGTCTGTGATTCCCCGCAAGAGTGATTTCCAGCTAATGTTTACCTTCCCGAAATGGAAATGTTACTGAATAGATTTCTACCTCTAGAAGCCATGTGGAAAGACGCATCTTCCCGGGGAAGCCAGGCTTTTCTTGGCCCTGTGGAAGAGTCCTTGATTTGGAGAAAGTCCATATCCTGACCAGGCAGGCCTCTTCCTCTCATCTCCAGAGTTATGTCCTGAATACGCTCTGTAGAACTTCACGTTTGCAGTGCTGCATCGTTGCCTCCCTTCAGTGACCTGTGTTTGCTCTTCGCTTATCAGCGCTGCTCTTTAAACATGGTGTGGTGAACTACCTTGGAGCCGTACTGATTGGTTGGACTGGCCACCTTATTGTGTCTCAGTGTGAGGTTTCCATTTCCACTGAGTAAAAGAAGAATATCTTTTTTGTTTTTTAATTTTTATTTTTATTAGTACATGTTTGTAGTATGAAGTAATTACATTCATCGTGGGGAGTCGGTACATGTACATAACGCATCTTCGTTCTCTTTACTTCCTCTTCTCCCCTCCAGCCCCCTTCCTCCATCTCTCGGTCCCCTTCCCATTTGTGAAATGTCTGTCTTTTCTATTATCTATCTTTTATTTTGCTTCTTCATTTATTAATGCTTTGCATTTCTCATATAAGAGAAATTATGTGATATTTAAGCTTGTGTGTCTGAATAATGTCACTTAATGTTATTGTTGTGAAGTTCTTTCTTTGCCTATATAAGTTATATAACATCCTAGGGGCTTGGCAGGAGGGCAGTGTTTACAGTATAGGTAAGGAAAAATACCAAAACTGAGTATTACCTTTTTGACCAGCATTGTTTTCTAATTAGTTGTTTTGAGGTACAATGTATAGTAAAGTTCACCAATTATAAGTATATAGTTTCATGAGTTCTGAAGACATGGACAACGTAGTGACCGGCACCATGCTCAAGATATAGAAAATAGCTTCCCACGTAGACACATGTTTTCACTTTTTTTATTAGTCCATATTTGCAGCACATAGATTACATTTATCATGGGGAGTTCGCTTCTGTTGGGTAAGTACACCCCAGGACGAGATGGCTGGGTGATGTGCTCAGCATATACTTCACTTTGTAAGAAATTTTGCCAGTGTGGCTTTACCATTTTAAGTGATCTTTCCTTGGCACCTTTGCATGGGTCTTATCTCTTCCTCCTCTCCTCTCTCCACCCCTCAGAGAAGCTCCTGTCCCTCACAGTATGTATCTCTTTTAACTGAAGGCACAGCCAGTCTGTACACTGAAAAAGAGCAGAGCCGGGGGAGTGGCTGGGTACAAGGACAGGGCTGTTAGAGGGGTGGAGGGCATGGAACTGAGAAATGTTATTTTTCCTGTGTCTGCAGTGAGACCACTTACAAAACATTTTTGCATAATTCAACTTGATCCTTACAGTAGTCCTCTAAAAGTACATGTATCCTTGCCCATTTACAGATGGTGAAACTGGTCAGAAAAGACATGTGGGTTACCGAGTGTCAACTGCTAGTTAATAGCAGGGGTAGGGTTGGGCCTCCAAGCCCTGGGGCTTCATCTGCTAGGGATGCTGATAGTCACTAGGTTACCACTTATCCCGACTTATCAGTGGCCATTTAGGTGACTTGCCCAGAGTGGTGTGGCCCAGCAGCCACTGGATAGGAAGGTACCCAGGACGGTGGCTGCAGGACTGTGCTCTCTGCCCTTCTCCATGCCAGAGGCACAGATGTTCCTCTTCCAGCCCCAGAGAGAAAAGGAGAAGGTGAAGCCACAGCCTGTTAGCAAAGCATCCTGAGTGTCCCTGTTCCACTTTTAGCTCTGCAGCTTGCTCATGTTGGATGTCTTTGACCTTCATTCTCAGGCTTTTTGTCCCCATCAAGTAAATCTACCTTCTTTCTGCTTCTGTGGTTTCCTTTTGTCTCAGTGTCCCCTGTGCTCCCATCCTGATCTGACGTTTGGCATCATTGTCATTGAAAGGTGTTTCCTTCTGATGTAAGTTTCTTCCCTTCTCTCCCTCCATCCCTCCTTGTCCCCTCACCCTTCCTACTCCTCCCTTCCTTCCTTGCTTTCTTCCTCACTTCTCCAGGGTCCATGTCCCCCTCAGCTGCTGCACATGTTTGTGAATGCTCACAGGTGGTTATGGGAAGTGTGAGAGACATTTCAGAGGTATTTTGGTTTTTTTCACTGCCATGAAAATGAGCCTCAGCTCCATCATGAGTGTACAATTACATTTTAAATACGATTACATTTTTTTATTTTAAAGAGAAGAAAAAGAAAAATAGAAGTAAAATAAAATTGTTTCAAATCAGGCTAATGGGAGAGTAACAATAATTAATACATTGTGCATTATCATCTTCATGGTAGTTACTCAGAGTACAAGATACAGGCATGAAATAACGTCCAGACAATCTTAGCACAAGTCTTTCTTTCAATAAGCTAAAAGAAACTAGCTGTATAACTATCTTAACTATCTTGTGTGTATATATATATATATATATTTTCCCTTTTCTCTTCCTTTCTTTCCCCTTTCCTCCATTAGTTTCTCTTTTCTTTTGGACAGTTTCTTCCCAATTCACAATATCTATTATACCTTTTGGATCTTATTTGCTCATTCAGCTTCTCACACTAGTGAAACAATGAAATGTTTATACATAGAGGGTCTGATTTATTTCACTTATGAGTATGGTCTCAAGTTACATCCATTTACCTTTAAAAGTCTTAAGTTTATCCTTCTTTATGGCTGAGTAGTACTCCATTGTATAAAAAACCCACATTTTTTTTAATCCATTCCTCAGTTGATGAGCATTTGGTTATTTTCCAAGATTTAGCTATTACAGATTGTCCTGCCATAAACATGGGTGCACATATATCACTGTGGTATATCGCTGTGAATTAAAAACTTAATTCTTCTGGGAAGATACCCAGAAGGAGAATAGCTGGGTTGAATGGGACCTCTAATTCTAGTTTTTTAAGGAACCTCCACACTGATTTCCGCAGTGGTTGTACCAGTCTGCACTCCCACCAATAGTGGAGAAGGGTTCCTTTTTCCCCACAGCCCCTCCAGCATTTGTTATTGGTTGATTTCTTGATGATAGCCATTCTTTCTGGAGTGAGATGGAATCTCAGTGTTGTTTTAATTTGCATCTCTCAAATGACCAGTGATGGTGAACATTTTTCTTATATTTGTTTGCCATTTGTATTTCTTCATCTGAGAAGTGTGATTGGGTCTTTAAATTTGGGGGCCTGATTTTTTTCAATTCTTTATAGTAAAAATGGCCCTATTCCCAAAACTGTTATACAGATTTAATGCAATCCTAATCAAAATACCATTAGCATACCACACAGAACTAGAGAAAATATTCCTAAAATTCATTTGGAACCAGAAGAGACCTAGAATAGCAACCGCAATCCTGGGCAACAAAGGCAAGGCAGGAGGCATCACAATCCCTGACTTGAAATTATACTACAGAGCTACTGTGATAAAATCAGCATGGTACTGGCAAAAAAAAAAAAAAAGACCTGAGGATCAGTGGAACAGAATAGAAGATGCAGACACAACTCTAAACATACTCAACCACCTTATCTTTGACAAAGGAGCCAAACACATCCACTGGAAGAAAGCCTCTTTAATAAATGGTTCTGGAAAAACTGGCTTTCCACATGCCGAAGACTAAAACTAGACCCATGCTTATCACCTTGGACCAAACTAAAGTCAACATGGATCAAAAATCTAAATATTAAAACAGAAACACTAAATCTACTGGAAGAGAAAATAGGTAGAAATCTTGAAGACGTAGGTGTAGGCAGAGACTTCATGAACAAAACCCAGACCACATGGGAAATACAACAAAGAATCAACAAATGGGATCTCACCCTATTAAAAAGCTTTTGCACAGCAAAAGAAATCACCAACAGAATGAAAAGACAACCCACAGAGTGGGAAAAAATTATAGTCAGTTTTCCCTCAGATGAAGGACTTAAAACAATTACATTTTAAACTCTAAGATAGACGTTTTCATGAGTTACTCAAGAATGATGTTATTACTAGAAATTTAAGATCTACATACTGAAACTTTTCTGCTGTGCTGTTCTGCAAATAATAGAACTTCAAAAGTGAATCTTCTATTTTACTTCAAAATTGTTAGGAAAAGTGAGTAACTTTCACATCTAAGGAGTCTAAGTCACCTATGAATAGTAGTCATCAAACTGTACACCACACCACCAAATAGATATCTGTACCTTCATATTTCTCCCTAAGGGTCAGAATTCAGGATTCCAGGTTGAGGGTGGGCGTGGGGCCCTGTGGACTTCAAGGGAGGAAATTAGAAAAGTACTTCAGAGCCAGGTCCTTATCTCAGAGGGAAAGCGTGGCTTGCATGCAGTCATGAAATCCCAGCAGCAAAAGCAGCCGATAGGAGGTTGGCTGAGGGCCAGGCTTTAGAACTGCCAGTCCCCTTGATGTTACCTCTAGCTGCATCCCAAAGCAGGCCCCCTCCTACCCAAACTTCACTTTGCAAGAATGCGTCAAGGGCCACAGTTTGGCAGCATCCCTCCTTCTGAACAGTGTGTAAATATGTCTAGAAATATTCTGAGAATGTCTTTGCTTTTGCTTTAAAATTCACATTTCTAGTGTGGTAAGAGGATATTAGGCAGAGTTGCACCTGATGCACATGGAAGAAGTTATAAAGAGGGAATTGGGGCTGTGGGTGAGCTCAGTGGCAGAGCTCCTACCTGGTATGCACAAGGCCCTGGGTTTGATCTCCAGCACCACAAAAACAAACGAATACTTAAACAAAAATAAAGCATCTATAGCAGTTAACTCAGGAGTGCTGTGGGGACACTACCTCGCCCTAGTGAAAGCAGAGGTGCTGCTGTAGAGAAGAAGAGGCAGGGTGCTGCGAGGCTGACCTGAAGGCGAGACTCTGGTTCAGAACCTGAGGTGTTGCCTGGTGCTGGCTGGGGGTCTTGTTAAGGCGTTGCAGGTTTAGGAGATGGAACTTAAGAAACCCCTCAGTGCCACCTCTAAAAGTTGAAAACACTCTGAGGTTCCTGTTCCTCAAATTCAGAGTCTGTGGCATTGGAGACTTGAAGAATATCTTGTAGCACTCATTCCTGTGAGTCCCAAACATATATAGGTTTTCAGAGTAGGGGAAAGAAAGAGTTAAGAAGCTCATTCTAGCCCTCCTTCATGTTTTGATGCAGTAATGTTGACATTTCTCAGAAAAGCCCTTGTGGGGGGTTAGAAAGGACCAAGGCTGGAAATTCTGTGCTCTGCTTTCTTGTTAGAGTCATTGCTGTGAGAGAGAGATGGCATTTCCACAAGCTGTTTCCACACTCGAGACCTCTGTATCCCGTCTGCATGATTTTTGTGGACTCCCATGTGTTGGTTCCCTTCATTAACTGCCTTTATGTCATGTCGAGGCTTCCCCATCCCAATATTAAGAAAATATTTACTTGTGTTTCTTCTTTCTTTTTCGTTTCTCTCTTACAGTTTTTTTGTTTTGTTTTGTTTGTTTTTTCTTCTTCTACATTTGAATTTTTGTTTTGGTGTGAGGTAGGGATCTGACTTTTTTTTTCCTTACAGACAATTCCTGATGTGTTGTCTAAACATCATTTATTAAATGAGTCTGTTTCCCCCTGATTGATGGTGTAATCCTTCAAAATCCTACTTTCAAACAACCAGCACTCTCTTTGATCAGATCCGAGCAGACCTCAGCCACCCTGCATTTGGCTTTCTATATTTATGGCCATTTAACACTTTGGCCTTGTACATGGCATCCTCTGGCCTGCCAAGGGCTCCATTTCAGTAGCATCTTTTTTGGTGTAGCAAATTGTGTATTATTCAAGCATTCTGTTTTATTTTGATAAAAATTAATGGAAAGGGGAGGAAACCAAATATTGGTTAAAAGACAGACCTTAATATATTGTGCATTTGAGAAAAAGATAGAAATCATTTAGGTTGCAAAAGACTGGCAAGCCTTTCTCCGCAACCCCGTGCTTATCTGACCCAGGCCAGTGCAGTGGTGGGTGAACCTACTGCCTGCAGTGGGCTGTTTGTTACCATTGAAAGCTCTGAAAGGTTCACCATCCCTGGCTTAGGGTAGGATGCAGAAGAGAAAAGCCATATTAAAGAGCCTAGACACAGTTGTGGAAATAAGTGTGTACGACTGCCTGGGTAGGAAAGGGACTCTCTGGGCTGAAATGGCGCCAAAGGTAACGTAAAGATGTCTAATAACTCCCAAGGCAAATCTGGCCAAAGGACACGGCTGCTCCGGTGCACACCTCCTAGCTGCTCTGCTCTTCTGCCCCTGTGATTTACCACTAAGTGCAGTGTGTCCAGAAGAGACCTGTGGTCAAACCTGCAAAACTGCAGACAACACAAAAGAGAGAAAGAAAGAAGCCTACTCCATTATTTTTCATTCTGGTTTCCTAAGTCCATATCATAAATCCTCTCTCAGCCCCGTATAAAAACTATCATCTCATCCTGTTGCATTTCACCACCGACATGTACCCCTCTGAAGTCATTTTTTCCCTTCATCTGCCTTCGTCACCACTCTGGTCCAGGATTGGTCTCATCCCCACATGCGTGCTTGCCTTCCACGTGGCCCTCTCCACACTGCAGCCAGAATGATCTTTTGAGAAGGCTGAGTCAATCGTGTCAGCACCTCTGACTCGGACCTTTCATTGGTGCCTGGTTGTTCACTGGGGGCCCTGGACTGTCAGGGCCCCCAGTCTTCATTATGACTTCTCTCGTGGCCCCCAGTCCCTTCCCCTTCCGCCCTGAGAACCGCACAGCACAGTGCCTCCCCTAGGTTCAGGGTTCAATCCCACCGGCCTTAGACTGCAGGAAAGCCTGTCTCACGCTCTCAGATAAGGTCATGGTCCAGTCCGTGCTCTCGTGACACCGTGTGACACTGTCTTTCCTCTTCAACACCTGTCACCAGCGTGGAGCCGAACACTTGCATGGCCATTTGATTGGCATCTGCTTCCTTCACTGTGCTGTCAGCCCCAGCTGTGCTGTGCCCACGCCGTTTCCACTCATCATTACATTCCCAGTGACTGGCACAAAGGAAGTTCCCGTTCGCCCTGCTGGCAGCCTAGCCTGGCAAACAAGATTTCATCAAGAATCTGTTTATATTTTTAAATAACATTGGCCCAAAATATTTTTATTCTGATTTTCATTTATAGATTTAATGTGCCCATCATACTAATAAAATTCTCTTTAGGTGGAATATTATCTTTTGCCTTTGGAGTGGTCTTTTTATTTGTTTCACTTGGCGTCTGAATCTCCAGAATTCCATAGGCTAAAAAGCTTGGAAAATGCTAAGGTCTGTTAGTGTGCATTTTCTGTCTGACTGTGTGTCTATAACATTGCATATATACATGGAACTCAAGATGTTTGTGGACTTGTCTATTATTTATTCATTTAAAAAGCACACAATAACAGTATACAGTTTTGAGAGGAAAGGAAAAAATTATCTATCACACCACTTAAACTCAACCTCTGTTACAGTTTTCATGTATTAGGTTCTACGTTTAGGTTGCTGGTGGTGGTTTTTTGTTTGTTTGCTTGCTCGCTTGTTTGCTTGTTTTTTCAGTGTTGGGCATTTTCCCCAGGGCCTTTTGCATGCTGAGCAAGCACCACACCACTGAGCTACAACCCCAGACTCCTTCTGATCTTTTTTATGTGCATTGTTAACATTGCCATAATCCCAGTGCATATAAAATTTTGTGACCCGCTTTTTCCTAAATACTATATTGTTGATTGAGCAAAGCATTCTATTGTATATGATATGTTTGGTGAGCCTAATTTGTCAGCTCAGTTCAGTTAATGTTTATGAAGAAACACAAGGACAAGGCACATTCTGTAGCCGGATAGCACGCGGAGAACGCACCCTGGTTTGGTGCCCTGGCTGTATAGTAACAGGCTACCGTAGTTACAGAGATTTTAGTGACATTCTTACAGCACAGATGTATTCCATGGCATCTTCTGTCCTTCCTGGAAGAAAGAATAAGCGAGACTTCTCTCCATTTGTTTAATAGCGTTTTTCTTCTTTTACTCGACAGACTGATGAGGGCTTACTCCATGCTGCACAGTAGTCTACAGAGTAGAAATTCAACAGTGGATGGAAGTTTCTGCATTCTAGTGGGAAAGCACAGACCAAAATAATGAATGAGTGAGTGAGTGAGCGAGTGAGCCAGGTGATAAGGAGAAGAAAAAGGGTGGCCGAAAGGGATGCCGGATGGCCTGGGGGAGGGGCTGCCCCTTTCCAAGGTCAGGGAAGGCCTCCTGTGCCAGTGATATTTGAGCAAAGACCTGAATGGAGTGAGGAGTGAGCTGCGCAGCTGTCAGGAAGGTTTTCCTGGCACAGGGACCCTCGGGTACAAAAGTCCCCGAGGTCACAGCCTGTGTGGTGAAGGTTGGTCAGGAGCCGAGGTCAGTGGGCTGGTGGGTGGGGTCGTATTGGCCCTGAGGCCCCCGGCTCTTCCTCCACATCATGGTCTGTCCCTGCCTCAGCAGGGCTGCTCCATTCTCCAGCCTGCTCCTTCCCTCCTCTGAGGCCCTTCGCTTCCCACCTCCATCACCCTCTGGATGAGTGACCTTGTGCCCAAGCTCCTAAACTGTCTCAGGCACAGGGCGATGTACTCCTAACAGGAACGGCTTGTTTCACCGTCAGTCAGACCTGGTTAACAGTATTTCAAGGAACTAGGTAGATTCCTCATACTTGAAAAACTGTGGAACTTTACTATCTCATTTCTTGATCTTTCACTCATTTGAGACAGTTGTTCCTTTCTAAATAGTGACCTAATACGTCTTTCAAATTGCATAAAACTTCACCTTAGTGAGGCTTACTGTCAGTCCATAATTATTAAGCATGATTCAACCTCTCCCAATCTAGAAGCCAGCTTTGTTTTTCAGGTTTTATTTTTTGGTTGGGGGTAGCCTAATTATAATCTTCTTGAATTGCTTTAGGGTTAGATCTATCACATGTCGAAATAAGAGCCCATTAGCAGGCTTAAAACATTCATTTCTGAAAGAACAAACTGTTACAGGTTGCTCGGGGTAATTGATTCCTTTTGTTTTCTTTCTTGTTGCAGGAGGAGACATCACAGCTTTCCCAGATTGGGAGAAGAAATATGGAATGTGTTTTACCGCTGACTGAACACAACCAAATGAACTGTCCTGACAGTAGTGGGAAAGCCAGCAGTTAGCAGTTTGTTCAGGCGCTAACACTGTCCAGCACTTTCCAGAGCAAGCTTACTGTTTACAAGAACTCTCGGCCTTACAAAGCTTATAACCTCAAGCTTTGTCTATTTAAAATACTCTGCGAAAGAAGAGTACCCAGGGCCTGTTTTCCAAAATGGCCATGGAGGAATATTTGTGGATGGTCATTTTGGGTTTTATTATAGCTTTCATCTTGGCATTTTCTGTTGGTGCAAATGACGTGGCCAATTCGTTTGGTACCGCCGTGGGCTCTGGTGTGGTAACCTTGAGACAGGCATGCATTTTGGCTTCAATATTTGAAACCACCGGCTCTGTGTTATTGGGAGCCAAAGTAGGAGAGACTATACGAAAAGGTATCATTGACGTGAACCTGTACAACGAGACTGTAGAGACGCTGATGGCTGGGGAAGTTAGCGCGATGGTCGGTGAGTGGCTTTCCTCTTTACACCAAGGGGAGGTGTGTCATGACCCGCTTCCTGACTGCTTTTGTCATATCCAGAAATGTGACTTTTGTTTTCACTTTTTAAAAACTGGTTCGATATTTTATATTTATTGTCTGATTTTTGCTTTCTATATTTTAATGATTTTTAAGATTTTAAATATCAAGGAAACTTTTTTCAAATTCTAGCAATCTTGGTGGTCAGAATAGATTTTGGCTAAGTTAATGCTGCTCCAAAGTGCAGAAAAAGATACTTGTAAAATAGCTCTTGGTTATTTTAGAGTTAATTAAAAACTATTTGAGAAGTAACATATATATATATATATATATATATATATATATATATATATATATATATATATAAGTGAATGTGCTTTAAATGTTTACCCATGAAATTTCCTTGAAAGCTGATTTACATCTGTTTAAGATGCAGTGTTCTGAAATCATGGACTTGAAAAAAACATTATTTAGGGTCTGGGAGGTGCGGCCCAATGGTAGAGTACCCGCCTAGATACTGCAGGCCCTGAGCTTAATCCCCAGCGATCCAAAGAAAACAAAACAAAATGATACTTAGTGGGCTCAGAGTGGTTTTAGTTGCAGAATGCATACTTAGTTAGCATGCACAAGGCTCTGGGTTCAGTATTCAATAAACAACAAAATTCCGTAGTATTTATGGACGTTCCTTTTGTGTTCTCAATTTAAGTTCTAGAGCTATTACCAAGTGAATCTTAATGAAGTGCTTATGTTTCAAGGAATTTTGGTCTTCTGTGTTATTTGCAATCCTTTGGCTTTGGCCTTGGTTTTCCGATGCTGTCTCTAGAAGCTCCATTTCATATGTGTGTTTTCTTTTCTGGCCAAAAAAAAAAATTGTTACCTGTGAGTAGTCCAGCCTTTTATTGGTATTTTTCAATTGTCTGGAAAGAGAAAAGAATGGAGGTGAGTGAGCTGTGTGAATTAGCAGATTGGCCGGTTAGACGGTGTGACTTCTCCCCAGCCACAATGACCATAGGCTCAAAGCGCTATGGGGACACTTTGCTCACCACCCTCACTACAGTGGCAAGACAGCATCCAGGCAGGAATGGGCAGAGTGCAGCTGACAGGACTCTTTCTCTGCTTGCCTCTAGGTAGAGATGACGTCACAACAGACAGCTGATCTTTACGGGTAATTTGGTTAGGGAGAAGAGGGTTAGAGAGGAATTCTACCACCTTCTGCTTCCAACAGGACATATCCTTTTGTAGGAAGAGTCCTGCAGTAGGAGGTAAGATGTTGGTGTATGCAGAACACAGACACACTCCACAGGGCCCTAGTTATTTATGGTGTCACTAGCATTCCTTCAGCACCCAAAATGTGGAGATCATTTGCCAAATGGAAGGTGGCCCCCCATCTTCCCATGACAGCAAGTTAGAGATGTCGTTAAAGGATCTGATGAGAAGCAGACCAGTATACTAAGGTGTTCAGTGTAACCAAGCACCATAGTCTGGTAAGGTCCAAGATCACTTTCATTCCAGCTGTTGTCACAATTATTTACTTACTTTCACTGAACATGTATTTCTCATGATAGTCCGACAGAATAGAAATCTCCCTTGGGAAAATAACTGCTGCTTGTAAAATTCATCCTTGATATTTGTGATAGATATCTAAGATGCAATAATATTAACCTGAAATTAGGATTCTTCTCATGAAGAGGGCATGGGCAAGATGTATTGAAAGTATAGGAGAAATAAAGAAAAGGCAAAATTCAGTCTTTACCGAAATTTTTCTTCTTGTCAGGTAGAACTTCCCAGAAATGACTGCTTATTAGAGTTTTGTTACTGAGGACTTTGGCTAGACAGAAAGTTTAGTGAACTTGATAATTTTCACTTCTAACTTTTTATATGGTCAATGCAACTTGTCCATTTGTTCAGTTTTCCCACCCATGGCCTTCGGCTCTTTACTGAAAGAATGAGAGATGCTTACCTCAACTAGAGTTTGGGTTTACCAAAGCAATTTGAGGTTTTGCTTGAATAACATGGTTGTTTGATTTTTTTTCTTTTTTTTTTTTTGGTATGAGGTTAGATGAATCTCAAAGCTGTTTTGTTGGGAATTGTATAAGTTACCTTGAATTCCTTGAAAACAGGAGCTATGTAAATTTAAGATGGTGATATAATTATTATTGGCCAAAACCAAAGCTAATTCTGTTCAGATGCCTAAACTCTCCCAGTCTTCCTCTTCTAAATTCTACCTCCATTTTTTCTCCTCTCTCTCTCTCTCTCTCTCCTCTCATTCCTTACTCTTTTATTCCATTTTCTCTCTTTTCTTCAGTAACTTCTCCCCAAGCCCAAAGACCTCTGTGCCTCCTCATGGCTGGCGTTAGAGATAAGTGCGTTGAGTAGAAGACATTGTTCGTGCTAGCTGAACTTCCTGAACAAGTTATCTTTTGCTGAATCCTAAACCATTAGTCAGTGTACTTGGAATGAAACCATCACTGGTTCCACAGACCTCCTGAGAACTGAAAACTCAGCTTCTTTTCATGGAAAGCCCATGCCAGCAGGAACAAGCCGTCTCCTCGAACCCCCGGGAGTGCCGAGGCCCTGACGCCGCTCTGCACTGGGCCTGCTGAGCCCATGCAGGCGCTGCTCACCTGCCCCTGCCTTCCGCTGCACCCTGCCCTTTCCCACGCCTGGCCGTCACCTCCCCTGCGACCCACTGAACCTGCTGCATCGGAGATGCCATCTCCCCGTTTTCCCTTACCCCGTACTAATCCCTTTCCTCTTCACAGGATGCCATTATCTTACACTAAAACATCGCTTTCCCCACTTTTGTTAAGTGAGTGTAACCCATTTAGGATCAGCAGTTCTGAGGGGAGGAGGTCCTTGCCTGCTGCCAGGCCTCCCGGGACATCTGCCTCCTGCTGCCTTCTGTTCAGCTGTCCCTTCCCTCTTCCCCACTGTCCCTCTTGCTCTCTGCTTTGTCTCGGTGCAGGCAGTGCCCACACTCCCCACCTTCTCCTGCACTGTGTCCTCGTCCAGGATGTATTTTACAGAGCCAGCCCGAGAAGGGACAGCAACTTCCAAGGACAGTCTCCTATGAATGCACCGGAGTGAGTTTATACCATTCTGCATCAGGAGACTACTCGATTTTTATAAGAATGTTAAAGCAGAAAGTTCCTTTTCTGGGCTATAAAACATGCTCCAAATTCTGACTTTATTTTTAGAGCAGCCAGTCCCTGTGGTGCCTGGAATTGTCCCTGGGGAAGCGGGCACTGCCTTGGAGCCCAGTCATGGTCTGGCAGCACAGGCTGCAGTGACGGACACAGAGTCACAGCCACCGTTGGCTTCAAGGTCGGCATACCCCACCCTCCCTGAGCAGCTGTCCATGTCGCCTCACAGGGGCACCAGCACAGCCCTAAGTGACCCTTCTAGAACTCAGACGTCTTTGAAGGAAACGCCAGAGGTCCGCTGAACGGTGCTGCTGCTGTTGCCATGCAACCATGTTTCCAGAATTAACATTTGGGATTAATAACATGCCCAGCTTATTAGCCAAGCCCTTTGTTCCCGTACGGTTCTGTATAAGCTTTTCAGCAACTGCTTCTGAAAGTGATCTGTCCCAGCCGATGCTTTTAATACTCACTGCAAAATCTGATCTGCTTGTGAAAATATCCAGTGTGAACTGTAGCCTAGAAAATATTAAGTGTAGGAGAGAGTGGTGGATAGAGGTGAAGAGACAAAGCCAAACTAGGGCTCCCGACACACTGAGCAAGATTGAGGGCAGATCCCCAACTGTGAGTTCAGTATCACAGTTACTTTTAAGTGGCACAAATCAAATGGCTGATCTCTAGCCCTCCCATTCTGTGACTGGAAGACATAACTTTAACTCTTTCCCTCAATATATTGACTTTCTATCTCTCTGTGTGTAGCGAGTCTTTAATCCCTCACTTGCTTTTGGCCAAACTTCACATCAGAACAAGTCCATCAGTAGCTCCTCACCATCGTGTGGCAAAGGCGATTAACTGCAGGCACCGGGAGACCCCTTCCATGTGGAAAATGGGAGAGCAGTCCCTCCTTCACAGTACATGACGGTTACATTCATTGTGGGAATTGGTACATGTACATAAACACATCTCAGTTCTTTTTTTGCCCTTCCCCACCGCCATTTTTTGCCAGCATCAGATTATATTTAAGTCCTTATAAAGTTAATTATCATATATATAGGTTAATAACCAGACTAGGCCAAAAACACATATAAAACAGTTATACTAAATCAAGGTACACTTTTAGATATGTTGTCTATGCTGGATTACAATAACTTTTCTCTTTTTATGCATCTTTTATTTTGTATTTTGTTTGTATACTGAGTTTCTCGTGTAAGAGAATCCATGCAATGTTTAAGTTTGTGTGTCTGATTTACTTCACTTAACATTATGATTTCAAGGTGTATCAATTTTCCTACAAATAACTCAAGTTTATCCATCTTTATGGCAGAGTAGTACTCCACTGTGTAGAAATACCACATTTTCTTTCTCCATTCATCTGTTGGTGGACATGCAGGCTGCTTCCAAGATTTAGTTATTATGAGTTGTGATGCTATAACCATGGGTATGCATGAATCACTGTAATATGTCTTTAACTCTTTTGGGAAGACACCTAGAAGAGGAACAGCTGGGTCAAATGTTTTTTGGTTAGAACTTTTGCATGTTGTAAAGAAACAGTACATGGAAAATTGAGCTCAGGGAGATGTTGTTGTGGAGAACATCAACATTTGGATTTTTCCCCTTGGTGGCTATGACTCTACTGTGTGTCTGATTTTTAAATTTTTCGTTCTACAGGTTCAGCTGTTTGGCAGCTGATCGCGTCCTTCCTGAGACTTCCAATCTCAGGAACTCATTGCATTGTTGGTTCTACTATAGGATTCTCACTTGTTGCAATTGGCACAAAAGGTGTACAGTGGATGGAGCTTGTCAAGATTGGTAATTGCCATTTTCTTTTACTTATAAGAAGGAAATGACCTTTACTAGAGTGAGTTTTACAAAAAGTTACTTTTGTAATGTGTTTTCTTCCTTCGTGTGTTAAGATTTAGAAGCCCTCTGTGGTACGGATCATGCATTTTGCCTTCAACATTCTGTGAGTGGAGATGGCGAGCTCCACGTTAGACAGATCTTAAGACCACTCTTAAATGTTACATCGTCATTCAGCCTTGAAAATCAATATCTATTTGTTCTTCCCAGGCAGAAGAGAGGTACATTTGATTGAAATCAGTCTAAAGTTCAGAGAAAGACTAGGCCCAAGGCAAGTGCCTTGAATCCAGGAGTCTGCACCCATGGTCCTGAGGAAACATTAAAAGGAGGCCAGGGCTATTTACCCCGCAGCCGCCTGCAAAGAAGCTCTCTAGTGTTCATTCTGGGTGTGGGCTGCCAAGCAGGGCCCAAGACATAGGCCTGTCCCCAGTCCCAGCATTCTAACTGCTGACTTCCTGGCTCTCCTTGTAGCAAGAGGTAAATTCACTCAACCCTGTATGTACCAACCCGTGCACTGTGCACAATGCTCTTTTGCCCCACCTCTGTCCCTGGATTGTTCATTCTTTTACCAGAACCATTTCCTACAAATGACTCAAGTTTAACCTTCTTTATGACAGAGCAATACTCCACTATGTATATATACCACATTTTCATTCTCCATTCATCTGCTGGTGGACATATAGGCTGCTTCCATGATTAACCTATTATGAATTGTGCTGCTATAAACACAGGTGTGCATTGGGAGCTCTAGATCAGACTGCATCCCTGACCTGCCCACCAGGGTCACAGACCACCGAGAAACCCATCTGACATCCCAGGCTTCTGGGACACTGGCTCTCAACTCTGGCAGCACTTGAGAAGTCCCTGGGGGTACAATTTATAAACTAATGCCCAGATCTCCTTCAGGACCATGTTGACTGATCGGGATTCTGAGGGTAGAGCTACATGCGTAGCTGGTTTGTGAAAACTCCCCAATGGGCCCAGTGTCAGCCACGGCAGGGAGCTACCAGGCAAGAAGCTAGAAGGTGGAGCGCTTCCATGGTTGGATGCCTGGAATGTCAGTACCAGGACAGACTGGGGGCAGAGGGGGAGGTGACCCACCTGTTGAGTAGGCCTCCCTGTCTGAGTGGGTGCTGGGTCTCCATAGAAATAGATTTTAAAAGCAGGTGGAAGGGCCTTGTGGGAAGCCAAGGAATCTGCCTTCTGGGCTGGTGGTAGGAAAGCACGGAAGGGGCCAGGCCGATGCAGGACAACCCTGAGAGGCCTGGGCTCATGTCCCAGCAGAGTGAGCCATGGAGAAGCTGAGAGGGCTGGCTGGTTCTGAACTAAAGTGAACAATTCTGGGGATATCTATTACACCTAACAGTGTGCATTGTTATCACTGTGTTATATAAGTTGTACGTACAGCTTCAGTTATGTATGAATTTAACATTCACCAGATTTTTTTTAATTGTTCAGTTGCTTCTTGGTTTATATCTCCACTGTTGTCTGGTTTCATGTCTGGCGTGCTGTTTGTGCTGATCAGAATGTTCATCTTAAAAAAGGTAAGTGAAGCCATTATTTTCTATTGTAATTTAGAACTACATTTGGTTCTCCTGATAGGAATTCACAGTGGGAGAGGTGGAGGGAGAATTGTCTTTGCATGGCTAAGTCCCAGCACCTGACTAAAGTCAGTTGTTACTGTGAGTTACCGGGCGTACCCACGTGAAGTGCACCAAAGTCCCCTCAGAGCCAGCATGTCCAGTCATGCTGCCTGGCTCTGTGATTGAGTTCACAGTCAGCTCTCCCAAGAACTGCTCAGCTTCAGTAAGGGCAGGTAATTTTTCCTAAATGTTGAACAGAATGGAATGAGATGGTGTCAGGTTCCCAAGTCAGCTGTCATTAAAGACAGCTGCAGATGTTTCTTACCCAAATGTAAAGGAGTTTTCTTTTTTTTTTTTTTAATAGAGAAAGAAAACTGGAACATTGATTTTGTTTGAGGAAAAGATAAAAGAAGGAAATATACCAGTACCAGGGTGTATTTTCTCTAAAAAGAAATAAGATTAAAATTAGAACTTACTGAGATCAATGTCTGGAAAAAAACTAGTGTCATTTTTTTCTTGATTGTCAAGGGGCAGTTGCAGTATGTTTTTCTTTTTAAAATGTATTCTAACTTAATTTTTTAAATCCACACATAATATTCGTACTTATTTATGGGGTGCAGTGTCGTGTTTTGATGCATGTATACAACATGTAATGATCAAAGGTTAAGGGCCGGTGAGATGGCTCAGCGGCTTAAGCGCCTGCCCGGCAAGCGCAAGGGCCCGAGTTCGACTCCCGGATCCCACATACGAAAAAGGGGCCGGTGATATCGCTCAGCGGCACGGGCGCCTGCTGGCGCGCGAGGTCCTGAGGTCGACCCCCCGGTACCCACAAAAAAAAAAAAAAAAAAGGTTAATTAGCAGTTCCATCTTTTCAGATATTACCACATCTATGTATTGGGAATCTCCAGACTTTTCTCTGATTATTTTGAAATGAATAATGAATCATGGTAGACCATATTTGCCCTATTATATAACAGAACTGTGTGTTAGCATTATGTCACCGAACAAAATATCTAAAATAAACAACTTAAAGGAGGAAAGCTTCATCTTGGCTCATGGTTTCAGAGGTTTCAGTCCATGGTAACATGGCCCCATCTGGTTGAGCCTATGAGTGTAGCATGGTAGAGAGAGTGTGGTGGAGGAGGTGTGTTCACTTCCTGGTGGCTGAGAAGCAAGAACATGCCCCCAGGACCTAACTTCCTGCTACTACGAGACCCCTACTCCTTAAAGTTCCCCCACCTCCCATTAGTGCCAGGACCAGGGACTAGGCCTTCAACACATGGGCCTCTGGAGACATTCAAGATTCAAACTACAGCAAACTATTTCCCCACCTAACTATATTTTGATACCTACTATCCACCCTCTGCCCTCCCCTCACTTCCTACTTCTGTGTGATCAAAATTTTTAGCTTTTACAAAGGAGTGAAAACATACAGTTCTTGATTTACTGTGCCTGGCTGCTTTCACTTAATGTAATGTCCCAGTGCTGTGTCACAGTACCCACATCACCCACCTCACTTCACCTCACAGATCACCACAGTATTGCCTCACATTGTCACCACAAGGAAGAAGCGAGTGGAGTCGAGATATTTTGAGAGAGAGAGACCACATTCATAGAACTTCAGTTAGTTATTATTGTTAACCTCTTACTGTACCTAACTGATAAACTTATCCTGGTATGTATGTAGAGGAAAAACATAATATCATGTGGGGATCAGTACTCCCCATGGTCTCAGGCACACCCTGGGTATCTGGGGACATTTCCACACACATCCCTAAATGAACAGTTCCTAGCACATCAAGCACACTGTGCTTGAAAATACAGCTGCTCTCCTAGCATCACCCAGGAGTCTGCTAAGGGTCATCCTCTTGAGTAAGTCCAGACTTGCTGTCATCATTTCTCATCATTCTCTCTTCTGGGCTCCAAGCAGCTATGAAAACATCCGTGTATATCTCAGAAGGTGCCACCCTCCCTTACCTGCCAGCTGCCAACCTTTCTATTTCCTCTGCCTGGAACCCTTTCTCATCTGGTGCCCTCCTATTCAGCCTTCACTGTTCCCGCCTAGAAAGCCTCCCCACCCTGACCCCATGGGTCTCCTGCCTTCTCCCCCACAGCACGCTGCTTTCTCATCCCCGCGCTTGGCACTTTGTACAGTGTTTCTTTCCTTGCTGCTTTGCCTGTTTGCTGTTCCACGATAAGATCAATGAGCACGGAACCTGACCATCTCGGTCGCTCTGGTACTGCAGTGCTCACCGCTGTACTTAGCGGTTCAGTGGTGGGAGCTTGGGTGTGTGACAGGCTCTGACTGATGGACGGAAAGGAGGAGGGACAGGAGTGAAACTGAGAGAGGTTTCAGTCAGATGTTTGTCATCTGAGTTTTAAGAGTAGGTTATTTGAGGCTGGGGTGTAGATGAGTGGCACTTGCCTAATGTGTAAGAGACCCTGTGTTTGATTCCCCAGCACCACAAAAAACATAAGATTATTCAATTGAAAAATAAACTCAAGACTTCTTTCAGATTTGGGAAAAATGCAGTTACTCTTTTCTTCCTGGTGGCTTTTGTTCTTTTCAAGATAAAGAACCCACAATTCTTTTTAACTTTTAACAGTTGAAGGTTCAGTACTGTACCTTACGAAAAGATTTGGAAAACCTTATCATACAGAAAAAATATTTGCTTTATATATTCAGTGTAGCTAAGACGTGTCATGTTATAGAGTCATATAAAGTCTAACGGTAAGGCAGTGATCTTTAAGCCATTTGACTGTCTTAGAGGGTCCTCAGAAGTTGGCCTCCAAGTATTAGTCCAGTGTGGATGCTCCGGGGCTGACATGCGCTCAACTAGAGCAGAGAGTTCCACAGGTTTCGTGGAAGGATTTGCTGAGCTCTCCTCACAGTTGCCTTCTGTTTCTGCCCCTGACGTCAGCTCATGTGACGCCAGGCTTTAATGAGCCCGCCGCCCAGCAGTGGGCCCTTAGAAACTGTGCTGTGTGGGGGAGAGGCCCGGGCCCAGCCCTTTGCGCAGATGTGCTGCCCCTCACAGGACTTGGCACGACCACCTTTTTGCTGCACTGGGGCTTGGGAGACTTTCTGGAAGTGTCCCATGTCATCATGTTGTCTCAGGACACATGCTCTTGAGTCCTGACCTCACACTTTATGTCATTGTTACACAGGAGGACCCTGTTCCCAACGGCCTCCGGGCACTTCCTCTCTTCTATGCTGCTACCATAGCAATAAACGTCTTTTCTATCATGTACACAGGAGCACCAGGTAAGAATTCCATGGAAGCTTAAACCCACCAGGCGAGGCACATTGTTTCTGATGGCATTGATTTGTTTGGAGCCAGCATTGTTTGCTAACAATGGAAAGCATTACTCACAGTCATTATGGAGTAGTAAAAGAGTTGCAAATTCATTGGCTTGTTTTAAATACCCAAGATATATGTGAGGCACAAAGGCAACAGGCTTTCAAGTTAAAAAATTTTTTTTCTTAAAAAGTAAATTGAGGGCCGGTGAGATGGCTCAGCGGCGTAAGCGCCTGCCTTGCAAGCGCGAGGGCCCGAGTTCGACTCCCGGATCCCACATACGAAAAAGGGGCCGGTGATATCGCTCAGTGGCACGGGTGCCTGTTGGCGCATGAGGTCCTGAGGTCGTCCCCCTGGTACCCACAAAAAAAAAAAAAAAAAAAAAAAAAAAAAAAAGTAAATTGAGGGCTGGTGAGATGGCTCAGCGGCGTAAGCGCCTGCCTTGCAAGCGCGAGGGCCCGAGTTCGACTCCCGGATCCCACATACGAAAAAGGGGCCGGTGATATCGCTCAGCGGCATGGGTGCCTGTTGGTGCGCGAGGTCCTGAGGTCGACCCCCCGGTACCCACAAAAAAAAAAAAAAAAAAGTAAATTGAAAAAATTTAAATCCCCTAATGCTGCAAATCCAGCTGGGTTGCCTTAGCAGCCGGCTCAACCTCTGAGTCTTGGAAATACCCACCGGGCCAGCACACACCCACAGGGAGTGTGTGAGAGCCATGTGGACATGCCCGGCACTGTGCGGGTGTGGGTGAGTACAAC
Source organism: Erethizon dorsatum (assembly GCA_028451465.1). Lineage (NCBI taxonomy): Eukaryota > Metazoa > Chordata > Mammalia > Rodentia > Erethizontidae > Erethizon > Erethizon dorsatum. The sequence continues at coordinate 30,681,340 of CM051837.1, forward strand.
AGTGACTGCGCGCTTGTGTGGATGTGTGCTTGTGGATGTGTGTGTGTGTGGGTGTGTGTGTGGGTGTGTTACTCACTCTGGAGGCAGGGAAGGGCCCCAGTAGGGAGATGGAGCTCCCGGACCTCGTTCTGAATCCAGTGATGATTTTCCGTTCACAGTTACTCTTTTTGTCCTATTCTGGTGGCTTTTGTTCTTTTCATAAGCATTTAGGATTTGTTTTTTTTTTTTTTTTAGGGGGGTGTCTTGCTTCCTTGTCTTCTTCCAAATGTCAGACCCCTTGTTTTTGCTGCAGTTTTATTACACATTGGCGGAAAGAGCCGTCTTACCTAGGAGTGTGAACTGTCCTAGGGAAGATTAAGCTAAATAGTGGATGAGACACTGAGGACAATGTAAGTACATCCCAGGGTTGTTGTAAGAATAGATGATACAAATGTACTGAAGCTGAGCTCTACACGAAGGAACCCTCAAACCTCCCAGCTCCTCTAGAAGGCTGGTAATATCGCCAACCCCACGTTAGCTCATGTAAGGAGGAATGTGTGGGTCCAGAATTTGAAGTGGGCAACCTAGTCCATTGTGAGATAGCTTAAGAAAAATACTCAGGGCCAGTGAGATGGCTCAGCGGCGTAAGCGCCTGCCTGGCAAGCACAAGGGCCCGAGTTCGACTCCCAGAACCCACATACGAAAAAGGGGCCGGTGATATCTCTCAGCGGCACTGGCGCCTGCTGGCGCGCAAGGTCCTGAGGTCGACCCCCTGGTACTCACAAAAAAAAAAAAAAAGAAAGAAAGAAAAAAAAGAAAAATACTCAACATAGCTCTTGTTATGTCCATAATGTTACCGATGCTGACAAGAAAAAATGCATTGACCTTAACAAATTCTATCTTTTAACTCTCTTTAAAAATGTCTTCCAATGTACTTGGGTACCTAGCTGTATATATTTTGTATATATTTAATATACTGGTTAATGTGAAGGGGTAGCCACCTTCTTAATTAGGAATCTTTTTAAATTCTGCATTAGGAAGTTGAAGATCGTTGTTCAGTACAGCCTCGGAGATAGTGCCAGGTTCCTCGGGGCGAGCAGCTGTCCTGACGGGAATGTAACTGCTGGTCAGCGCCCTCAGTCCCACACTGTGGCAGAGTGGGACAGCAGGGCACCTCTGCTGACAGGACGCTGCGTCCAGGGATGGCGCAGGTGGCATTCGCACACCTGCGTGGTGGAGACTGTTGCGTTACATTGGTCACTATGAGCCTCATGTTTTCAGCCATCTGTTGACAGCAAACCCTGTGCCATCCTATCTATTTCTCCCACCCATACTTGTATGGAAAATTTCCTATCTGAAGTTTTGCAGGGGGCTTGCCTAGAGGAGGAGGAAGGAGATAAAGGTCATGACTGAAGGAGCAATTATTTGTTCTTCCAATAAGTCACCAAAGGACTTTGCTAATATTTTGGTTCCTGGGGGAGATATTTCTAGAATATCCAGTAGGGGAGCCCAAATTCTGCTGCATAGGTATTGTTCCCTTGGATGGGCTGTCTCTACTTGTCCAAATGTATTGTAAGTAGCCATGGTGATGTACAGTATTTGGGGACAAGGTCGAGCCACCCATTCTCAGCTTGCATCTGCCCTTCTGCCTGTCTGGAATTTATTCCCCCTACTTTCTTTTCTTCCTTAGAACATCTCATGCAACACATATGGGCTTCAGAGATAAAAGAAAAGAATGGAATTCTTTAACAAAAAAAAAGTGGCAGCCTTAATCTTACCCAGTTTCAACTGTAAGAGATTTAGATAAATAGCATTTTTACTTGTGGAGATGAATTAAGTGGGGTTTGTTGGAATTTGAGCTATACTGTTTTGATTTCTCTGCTATGGTCCAAAATGTTACGGGGTTGCTTAGATATTAGAGTTAGTTTGATTTGTTTTACTTTGCATCTGACATAGATGTCATTCTTATACTTGAAAGACTTTTTAAAAATTGTCTTTGCATTTTTATCCTAAAAAGTGGTTAAGAAGAACTAAAAATAACTTAGGAAATAACCTGCTTACTTGGGCTGGATACAAGCCTGAAGTTGATAGTTAATTGAAAAAGCCTGCAGTCGTGTGGGTCCTGACTTTTGCTCAGTGTTTAGACAGGGAGTGCTGAAGTCCATGCATGCTTCTTGGAAGAGGGAAAGCAGATCACCTGATGCCTCTGCAGTTACATTCGGCTTCCAAGTCCCAGCAAGGTCCCCAGAGCAGCTGTGTCAGCATCATTGCCAACTCGTCGTGGATACAGCTTCTCTGGCCCATCCCTGGACCTAATGAACTGAAAATATTTCAGCCCGGCCAATGATTTTTCAGTGGGGAGTGATGCCCATGCTCGTTATACTCTCACCAAATTTGGACCTCCTTTTTTTTGAGACAGGGCCTCCCTCATATTGCCCAGGCCTGCCTCAGTGCCTAGGTTCAAGTGATCCTCTCCTCTCGGCCTCCCAAGTAGCTGGGAGTGTAAGTGTGAGCCCCTGCACCAGGCTAATCACCTCTTTTACCGTGAACTGCTACCTCATTACAGTTTTTAGGTAATGAGTGTTCTTAAAGGATTCTAACTGGTCATCTTTGCTCATCCTTCTTATCAGCAAATGAATTCTCAAACGTAAAGAGGCTTTTCCAGAGCAAGCCTGTACCTGGGAGGTGGCTGCCACTGCCTCCCCCTTCACCTGCTCTTCCTCCTACTTCTTCTCTCGTTTCTCCTCTTCCGTCTCTCTGTCCTTCTCTTCCCTCTCCTCTTCTTCCTGGAAATCAGCACATCACCATCCCCCAGGCCCCAGCTGGCTTTGTGAGAGGGAGCTTTGTCCTCTGAGGCTCTCTAAATTCTGTGTTGAAATTGTAAAGCACAAGCTGTGAAGAAGCCAGAAATTCCAACTTCGGTAATTCCTAGTCATGGATTAAGGAAGCCCTGGGGTGAGAAGTGCCTCGGGTTATCACCAAGGACTGGATTTAAAAGAGATTTAAACTTATTCTTTTTCACAGTTATTATAAGTGAACCCTAGTTTGAGAAAGATGGTATTATATTTTTTAAATCCCATTATATAGAAAATTAGGAAGTGGCATATTTTATTTCAAAAGGGTATTTCATTTTCTTAAAGAGTTATTCCAGCATTCCTTTTTCATAGGTAGCTCCTTCAATGGCTTGAAATGTTAACTTGCAACAAAACAGAAAAACGACTAGTAACTCGGCTAATCAGGTACACAGGATTCTGCAAAGCAGGAACCCCCATGCACGCCTGTGTGGGTGACTGGGAAGATGCCGCAATATATTGCCGCATGACGAGTGAAGGCACAGAACAGTATACGTAGTGTCCTTTTGCCTCTGTTAAATTAAAAAAGGAAAAAGAAACCCTGGCAAACACTCACAGTGTATATTTGTATGTATCCTGAAAATGTACTCACAGAACAGTCCCCACTTTTCGCTGGGAAGTAGGCTCAAGAGGGGAGCGTGAGGAGGAAATCCCACGCGTGCATGTCATATGTCTTGGCCGGTGCTGCTGATATTTTTATAAGTGTGTATTATGTATAACATTAAAAAGCGAAATCTGCACAGTAAGTCAGTGAGAAGGAAGGTCCCTGGGAGGGGCTGGTAAGCAGGGATGGAAGGGGACTGATATGGGCTAGGGTTTTATTGAATTCATGTAAGTTTTATCCATTGTACAGATTCTAAAAATGGTTCTGTCTCTGAAAATGAGGTATAACAAAGGGTTGACCATGGAGAAGGAGGTTTTTTTTCTCCCCAGAATGACTTGGTTATTGCTCTCATCTTTGGGGGATGTGGAATATGCTCATTAAGATGCTTGAGGTCAGAGCTAAATCACCATTCATCATGTCTTTGTCGTTCAGACATGGAAGGAGTTCGAGGTGAAAGACCAACCAGTGGCAGAGCGAGAGCCCGGGTTTGGCACTCCTCGCGCTGGCTGCTGGCACCCACTTCTGTCTGAGTGAATGCCAGCAATTCCAACCGTGCCCCACTTTGTGGTCCTGTGCCTTGCCTCTCTGCTCTCGGAAGGTGTAATTATTTGGAAACAATTTGAGATCTCACCAGAAAGACAGTCCAATACAAAGTATTTTGTCACAGATTTTGTTGTCTGTAAGTCAACCTTAAGTTTTTAAAAGAAAAAGTTTTGCCTTGGGTGTGCACTGATTCAAGTGCTTTTCTAGGCTGAATTCTTGTACTTAATTGTTTTTATCTATGCAACTTGATTTTATATATTTAATGTCGTTTGGAGCTGTATATGTAAGTAACTCTCAGTTCGCAGGCTTTAAAAGTAATTCTTGTGCTCCTCTGAGGCTCCATCACAGTATCACGTTAGTAGAATGATTTAGTGAGGTCGCTGTCCTGTTCTGTCCATCTCTCCTCTCTTATTATGAACAACGTTCTTCCTGTCCGCCTGGCGTCCTTCTCTCTCTTCCCTTGTGCTTGATTTTTCACTCCGTCTCCCCACTGCTCATACCTTCAGAGGTGCTTCTGTCCCACCTTCTCTGCTGGTTTCTTGTGACTCAGGGAGTGACCCCAGGATTTTCCGACCACTTCTAGACTAAATCAATGGCAACAGCAGACAGGATGGTAAAGTACAAAGGGCAGACGATCAGCAGTCTAATTGTCTAAGCAGAGGGTCAAAAGTCTTGAATCTGACCCCAGTTAACCCCTTTGGTTGTTGGTCCTGACATAATCTGGGACCCCAGATACCCCTAAAAGGGAGCATAGAGGTGGGCTTGGAGAAAGCACAGAAAGCTTTCGTTTGGGGCTGTGCTTGACATGGCTAGAAGAAATTAGGGCCTGATAGGGAAAGTGGTTCGCTCATTTTATTGTTACTACATTGTTTCATTTGTTTTTGTTTTTGTTTTTGTTTTTGTTTTTGTGGTACTGGGGTTGAATCCAGGGAGTGTGCACGTTGGGAAGTGCTCCCCACAGAGCTACACCCCCAGCCCTTTTATTTTGAGACAGGGTCTCACTAGATTGTCCAGGTTCACCTTGAATTTGTGATCTTCTTGTCTCCACCTCTTCGGCTGCCTGGGATTGTAGGCATGCACCACCTCGCCTGGCTTCATTTTAAAGAAAAAACACATATTTCAATTTGCTTATGCAGGCCTGGCCTTTCTTCTTGGATCAGGTCAGCACAGTGAGGCCACAAGTAGCACACTTCATAATTTATCCTCGGCTAAACCACAAAAGAGAAAACCCCTTCAAAGCCCCGAAACTTTGAAGCTTCAATGATGGTCAACGATGTTAGTTATCTGTTTGATGTAGCTAATAAACAGTTACCCCTCGGTTGGGCAAGAAATAGCTTTGCAGTGTGACCCTTTGTCCTGTGTGCAAAGATGCCACAAAGCAGATAAAAGCCAGGAAGCTGTGGCCACAGGCCAGGCCAGGGAGTTGGCCTGTGGGCTTCAAGAGCCGCTTCCGGCTCAGGGCAGAGCTGGAGCTGGGGTGGGGAGGGAGGGGGCTGGAGCTGAACACAGTGCAGCGGAAAGCAGGGCGGGCACCGTGCTGCCTGTACACCCCGGAGTCTGTAGGTAAGGGAGAGCCACACTCCCACCTGCACAACTCTGGCTTTCTGTTTTTAATATACATTAATTCCAACTCACCTTTTGTAGTATTAACTACTATTCTGTAACCTTTTACAGTTATCAAAATGTTGAATGATACCTTGAGTAAATTTGAGTTGGCTTATTTGTATAAAATAGTTAACAAGGTCACAAAGCCTGTATCATTAACATTTTGTTGAAGAGCTAAGCTTCAAGTAGCTTACTCCTTCAAAGAAAATAATTCTCAAAAGTGACTTTTTAATACATTTTTTACTTACCAGTATAAGAGTGTGCTGTATGATCAAAATATAATATCTGGCACGCACAGTTGCACTGTTGTGGATGCCTTGATGTACTGAGTTGATCGGAACACTTCACATGGGGCCAGGTCAGTGAAGGAGGTGGAGGACACCCTCGTGTTGTTATATGTTAGTGCGTGTGTGCGGTACATAACGCTTAAATTCCTTGTGAGGGGTTGGTACAGGTATACGTCGCATCTTAATTCCTTTTTCACCCCTTTCCCTCCCTTCCCTCCATCTCTTGGTCCCCTTCCCATTTGAGAAAGATCTATCTCCACACTTCTATTATCTATCTTGTATTTTGCTTTTTCTTTATACTTTGGGTTTCTCACATAAGAAAAACCACACAATATTTAATGTGTGTCTGATTTATTTCACTTAAAATTATGGTCTTGAGGTGCATCCATTTTCCTACATGTGACTCAAGTTTATCTTTTTTTTTTTTTTTTGTGGGTACCGGGGGTCAAACTTAGGACCTCGCGCGCCAACAGGCGCTCATGCCGCTGAGCGATCTCACCGGCCCTTTTTTCGTATATGGGTACCGGGAATCAAACTTAGGACCTCGTGCTTGCCAGACAGGCACTTATGCCGCTGAGCCATCTCACCGGCCCTCAAGTTTATCTTTCTTTATGGCAGAGTAGTATTCTATTGTGTGTAAATACTTTTTCTTTCTCCATTCATCTGTTGATTGATATATAGGCTTCCAAGATTTCGCTATTATAAATTGTGCTGCTATAAACATGGGTATGCATGTATCTGTAATATGATGTCTTTAACTCTTTGCAGAAGTTACCTAGAAGAAGAATAGCTATGTTAAATAGAATTTCTAGTTTTAGTTTTTTGAGGAATCTCCCATTCTGATTTCCATAGTGGTTGTACTAGTTTACATTCCCACTAACAATGTAGAAGTTCCTTTTTCGCCACAGCCCCACCAACATTTGTTGTTATTTGATTTCTTGATGATGGGCATTCTTTCTGGGGTAAGATGGAATGTCAGTGTTGTCTTAATTTCCATTTCTCTAATGTCCAGCAATGTGGAGCATTTCTTCATGTATTTATTGGCCATTTTTTCTTCTTTTGTGAAGTGTCTCTTCACTTCACTTGCCCATTTTTTGATCGGGTCTTTTATAAATGGGGGGGTCTAATTTTTTTGAGTTCTTTGTATATTCCGGATATGAGTCCTTTGTCTGAGGACTAGCTGGCAAAATTTTTACCCGTTCCGTAGGTCGTCTCTTCACTCCATTGGTTGTGTCAGAGCCTGTCTTTCCATTGGATGGCACTTGCAGCAGAATTCACCATATTTTTTAATTGCACCTCATTAAGACACTAATGAAGGAGGACTTCCCGAACTGCTTTAGAAAGTGGCAGGAATGGTGGGATAAATGTGTTGGGGGGGGCGTTGAGAGGGATTAATGGCAATGTGTCTTAGATGTTCTAAATTTAAGCATTCACCTTATATTTGGATCACCCCCTGTGTATGCATTAAGAAATGAAACCCTACTCCAGTTTCCCAGCTCTCCACAGAAGATTAATCCAGAATGAGGAAGGGGGGTTGTTTTCTTTTTTAAACATGAACTGGGTCATGCTGTGGGTTCCTCATGTAGCTGGGCTGTGTCACTTACTGGACTTTGGTCCTCTTTCCCTGTAGGCACACACAGACTTGCCTCGTTCGTATGACTGTACTATGATTATTTTACGCTTCCATAGTGCCGCACGTATTAGTTCCTCAGATTCTTTCCGTCACAGTCCTGCTGTGGCAGTGTGCTCGCGGTGTGTGTCATGCGTGAGTGTCTAAGCTGTGCCCTGTGACTGTCTGAATGGTGCCCGCGCCCGAGGACTCAAGAGGGACAACGTTCAGAGCAGTCAGCTCTGGGGCAGCAGCACCACGGGAAGGCGACACTGCATGGGCCACTGTGATTATTATTGCATCTTAATGGAAAGTTTTTTTATGTTTTAATTCCATAATTTGACATTTCAGAGAACAGTTGTATTTGCAGGTCAACATCTTTTGAGCAGTTTTATTTCTAAGCTGATTTTTAGAAGTGTTGGTGTGCAGCATCCACAAGCCGGAGAGTTAGGACAGAGGCCCGGACTCCTGCATAGCCACCCATATCTACACAGCAGTGCAGATGTCACCACACCTGCATAGCGGGTGGCTTTACTCCCAGCTCATGTGCAGTCAGTGCCACGTTTGCAGCAGTTTAGCAGTTAGGTTCCCAGCCAGTTTAAGCACAGGTTCACAAGGTGTAGTATGTCTTAAGCAGAGCTTTCTGCCCTCAAAATACAGCATGTTGTGGTCTGGTTTGGTTTGGGTCCAGAGTTTCATTAAAGACAAAATCCAGGCACCTCACCACCCGCAATGACACTGCTGTCCATCTTCGTCCCCAGTGCTGGGCCTGGTGCTCCCGATGTGGGCCATCGCGCTCATTTCCTTTGGTGTCGCTTTGCTCTTCGCCCTTTTCGTGTGGCTCTTTGTCTGTCCATGGATGCGGAGGAAAATAGCAGGTAAGGACCTTTCATTCCTCTGAATCGCAGACATGCTCCTGCTTCCTGAGACTTCCGTGTAACAGGCACGCGTCCTGCGGAACAGGAGGTGGCAGCGTGAAACACTCCAGACCGTGCACTGGGCCTTCACCCCGCCCTGTGCCTCCTGGCCGCTGGCTGCTTTTGAGCTGGGGCTTTTCTGGGTAACCTGTGACCCGTGTGGGCAGGAAGGTCCTCGTTGCTGTGGGTAACTGGAAGTTAGCTGCGCAGCCAGCTCTACCAGCCTGGGGGAAAAGTAGTGTTCAAGGAAATACAGGCTGCTACCGTAAGGTGTCCCCTCACACCCACAAGAAGGACAGAGACTGAAAAGACAATTCCAAGTGTTGGTGAAGATGTGAAATACTAGAATTCTCATACATGTGTGGTGAACTATAAAGTAGCACAACCACTTAGAAAATTAGTTTAGCAGTTCCTCATGAAGCTAACCATACACTTACCACAGGACCCAAGACTTCCACTGCTAGGTATTTATCCCAGAGAAATGAAGATGCACATGCATAAAAAGACTTAGCTAGAAGCCAGATGTGGTGACCACTCAGAAGGTTGCAGCAGGAGGATCACAAGTTCCAGGCCAGCGGGCTGCATAGTGAGATGTGGTCTTTAAAGAGAAAAGGAAAAACACAAAACTCCCCCATAAGTCTTTTAGTCATAATGGCCAAAAAATTGGAAGCAACCCAAGTGTTCACCAGCAGGTGAAGAGAACCACAGTACAGCACATTCGTGTGCTAGGAGACAACTCAGCAGTAAAGTAGGCACAGCTGCATAATGAGTTTCATGGTGTTCTATAGAACAAAGGAAGCCAGATACAAGAGTGTATATGCTGCATGATTCCAGGTTTCAGAAACTTCACAGAAGTTTCCATAAAATTCAAGGACAGGGAAAATTAATTGGTAGTGATAGAAATCGCTGGCCTGCGCAGGGTAAGTGGAGTGCAGAGGAGACCGAAGGAAACAGAAGGACTTTTCATGGACAGGGGAATGGATTTGGTCTTAACTGGGGAAGTGGCAATGGGGTATGCTGATTTGTGCTGATCTGTCACAGATTTTCCATTTAAAATATATGAACTTTGGGGCCAGTGAGATGGCTCAGCGGCATAAGCGCCTGCCTGGCAAGCACGAGGGCCCGAGTTCGACTCCCGGATCCCACATATGAAAAAAGGGCCGGTGATATCGCTCAGCGGCACAGGCGCCTTCTGGCGCACGAGGTCCTGAGGTCAACCCCCGGTACCCACAAAAAAAGAAAAAAAAAAAAATATATATATATATATATGAACTTTGTCATATGTAAATTATACTACAAAAAAAGCAGTTTTTGAAAAGAAGAAAACTATAGTTGAGCTGGGGGCTTAGCTCAGTGGTACACCTCTTGCCTAACATGTGCAAGGTGCAAGGCCCTGGGTTCAATGCCCAGCACCAGAAAGAGAAATGAAATGAAATGAAATGAAAGAGGGTGAGGAGGAGGGGAGGGAGAGGAAGGGGAGGGGAGGGAAGGGAAGGGTCCACATAGTTGAATTCCAAGCCTTGAAGCCACAGATTTTTATGGGGCTTATACCAAAAAAGAGGAATATTTAAATTTGGCCTCCGACTCTGCCTTATGGTCCTGTTTCAATATGGTATATGTCAATTTGAAAAATCTGTTCCAAAAAAGACCAGAATAAGTGAGGAGACATAACACGCTCATGAATTGAAAGTCTCAATATAGTAAAGTTGTTGATTCTTCTCAAGTTGATCTGTAGCCTTAATATAATTGAAATAGAAGTCTCAGCAGGATATTTTATAGACCTAGCCAAGCTGCTTTAAAAGTTTACGCAGAAAGCCCAAAGGAACTAGTATACCCAAAATGATTTTGAAAAAGAAGAATAAAGTTGGCAGAGTCATGCCTGACTTTAAGATGTACTGTAATGCTGCAGGACAGTGTTACTGGTGAAGGGACAGGCACACAGACCAATGGAACAGAACAGAGTCTAGAAATGGATCCGCCCATGTACGGCACATGAACGTGCAACAGAGATACAAAGGCAGCTCCACGGAGAAAGGACAGTCTCTTCCGCAAACTGTATTAGAACAGTCATGCATCCAGATACCCAAACAAGAACCTTAGCATACACCTTAGAAATAATTAACTCAGGCCGGTGAGATGGCGGCGTAAGCGCCTGCCTGGCAAGCGCGAGGGCCCGAGTTCGACTCCCGGAACCCACATACGAAAAAAGGGCCGATGATACCGCTCAGCGGCACGGGCGGCTGCTGGTGGGCGAGGTCCTGAGGTCGACCCCCGGTACCCACCAAAAAAATAAAAATAAAAAAAATAAAGAAATAATTAACTCAAAATATTTCATAGATCTAAGTGTAAAATAGAAAACAATAAGACTTTCAGGGAAAAAAGAAGCGAAAAGTTTCGTGACCCTGGGTTAAGCAAAGAGCTTTCAGACATGACACTAAAAACATGACTTGTAGAAGAAGAAATTGATAAATTGTACCTTATCAAAATTAGAAACTTTTGCTTTCTGCAAAACATCATTCCAAAAAGCTTCTTGTATTGAGAATCTATGAAGAAAATTCACAAAATAAACAACCCAGTTCAAATGACTGCACAGACCTTTCCCAGGGCAGAGATGTGGGTGGTGAGTGAGCGGCACCAAGGTGCACACGGCCCTGCTTGGCAGGGGCGGGGGGGCAAAGGCCGCACGGAGCCGTCCAGACCTCACACTGAGCGCTGGCTGCAGCAGGTGAGCAGCTGGGGCCCCTGCGTCGCATGGCAGGAACGCAGCATGGCACGGGATGATGGTTTGGCAATTTCTTCTTACAATGTTAAATATGTGCTTGCCACAAGCCACTCTTAACCACTCCTGGATATTTCCCCAGAGAAATGACAACTTAAATGCACTCAAAATCACCTTTCTTTGCAATCAGCCAAAACTGGGGAGAACCCGGGTCATCCAGGAAATGAATCCATTGCATTGCACCTGTACAGTGGGGCGCTTACAGCAGCTCGGGATGAACCGTCTGTCCCTGCAGCGGCAGGGTGGGCGTTGAAGGCAGACAGAGTCAAAGAGGTATCTCCAAATATTACAGACTTTAGGGTTTCGTGTCAGTGACCTTCTGAAAAAGCCGGTGCCATAGAGACAGAGCCCAGATTAGTGGGTGTCCTGGTTAGCACTGGGCAGAGCCTAACTGCAAACAGCCCTGGGAGTGATAGACCTCTTCCGTGGCCTGAGTGTGCTGGTGCTGACACAGATCTGGGCCTGTGTTTTTTGTTTTTTTTTTGTGTGTGTGTGTGTGGGTACTGGGGATTGAACTCAGGACCTCGCGCTTGCCAGGTAGGCGCTTATGCCACTGAGCTATCTCACTGGCCCTGGGCCTGTTTTAAAACTCACGCAGTCAGTTTACTGCATGTCAATTTAAAAATATTTTTTTAAATCCACTTTAATGCCTAATGGCAAGGCCACATTGCTAAAGGATTAAAAACCAGCTTTTCTCTCCATGAAGCTGCTTCCTGCTCTGCACTGAGGGTAGATGCCACCCCCCACGTTCATGCAAATTGGCCACCTACCCTCCCCTGTGTGTCAGTACACCCCGTGGGATGATGGGCTGGACCCAGATGCTTTTTCTGTTAACTAACCTGAATGTCAGGGCCGGGAATCTTTGCTTTCCACATCCAGGCTGTAAGTCATAGCAGGAGAAGGCACTATTGTTGTCCATGCCACTTAGACTGCCTTCTGCTTTCTTACGGTGATCTCAAACTCACTGAAATATTTAACCTCATTCTGTCTTCATAGGTATTATTCTGGCATGTTGGGTTTCTTCCCCTCAATACATTACTAGTCTCAGGTTTCTTTATCATACCAAGTTTTATGAAACAAGTAAATCCTTTCCTCAGAAGGATAAGAGAGATCCTATGAAGTTTTAAAAATCCTCTGCTCTAAAAAGAAGCAAGGGCCAAGCACACACCCCTATCCTTGGCTACCTGGAAGGGTGAGGTGGCAGGATTGCACCTGGACAGTTCAGTGAGACCCTGTCTCAGAATAAAAAATAAAAAGGGCTGGGGCTACAGCTTAGTGGTAGAACATTTCTGGATTGGATCAGACAGACAGACAGATTATAGATAAACAGATATAGACAGATGAATGAATGAAAACAAACAAGGCAGCCAGGTGGTCCCAGTTACTTGGGAGGCTGAGGCAGGAGGATGGCTTCTTAAAAACTAAACCAAAACAAAATAAAACGAGATTTTTTTTAAAGTTATTTTAAAGTTCAGTTGTGTTCTTTTAAATAAAATCTGATATAAGGTGCTGCTAATTTGTCCTGCTGCTTGAAAATTATTCTGAACAAATTTCTAAGCTCTACAGCACTGAAATGAATTAAATAAATTCTTTTTCTGAGTGTGCTCACACATAATCCCTATTATCTATATCTACCAGTGATTGGTTTTTTTTAAAGTTAAATTTCTGTTATGACGTATATGCAATACAAAAAAATGCAGATAATGATCTCTGATGCCAAGTGCTTTAAAATCTAGATGAAAAAACAAAATACTTTTAAGGATTATAACAATAACTATAACAAAAATTTAATATTTACCCAAGATATTGCTATTATTTGCTCCATTTTGCTGATGAGCAAACTGAGGCACAGAGCGATTTAATCACTGGCCCAAGGTCTCTCAGCGAGTGAGGGGCAGACAGAGCCAAGGTTCCAGGGCAGCAGGCAGCTCTGTGGCCCGTGCCTGAATCACTAGTTTACACTTCAAGTAACAAAAACAACGAAAAGAAGTACATACGAGCTCTCAAGGCAAACGGGATTAACCAAACACACACCAAACCTCCCGGGAGGCCGGCATGGACGACAGTGCCTGTCTCCTGCTGTGACTCACAGCCATCATCCCCACGAGACACACAGATGAGGGGAGGTGGCTCATCTTGGGCCAATCTGCACGAACGTGGGCGGTGACCAACGTTACCTTCTCCTTCCTGTTGTTTTGGATGTGGTAACTCAAGCCCTAAATGCCCAACTCAATATCTGGATATTGCGGCTAGATTTTATTTTTTCAATATAACTTTTTGTGTTTCCAGGGTAAGTATTAAAGTATAAAGAGATAAATTCCCTTCTAATTCTCATTTTCCAATAATAGCAATGTTCTTCCAAATTTTGCAGTTATTCCCCTTTCTTCTCTAGGCACATTACAGAAGGAAGGTGCTTTATCACGAACCTCTGATGAAAGCCTCAGCAAAGTCCAGGAGGTGGAGTCCCCGGTCTTCACAGAGCTGCCAGGCACCAAGACCAGCGACGACAGCACCGTCCCTCTCACCAGGCCTCCTGGGGAGATGTCAGGGGCCTCGGAGGGCCCCTCCACAGGGAGCCACCCCCGGACCACCTACGGTAGGGCTCACCTGGACAGCGTGGCAGGGGACATTTCTCAGGAGAGGACCTGCCTCGGTCCCCAGTTTTATGTTGTGTGTCTTTATGGTGCTGGAGGTTGAGCCAGACAATCTCGTGGCCTAGCCGCATGCTCTACCGCCCAAAAACCAAGACGTGGCAGAGGCCTCAGGAGGCCATGCCACTGTCACCAGAGCAGGTTCCCTCTTATCCTGTGGCTTTCGCCACACAGTGCTGGCAGTGTCCCGCACTCTGCAGGAGCCATGGAGTTGCTGAAGCTCTGAGGCTGCCTTCCTCAGGGAAGACATGAAGAGAAAGCTAAAGCGGAGGGCAGGAGAAGCTCCCACCATGGAAGTGCTGAATCTCAGAAACCCTCCAGACCTGCCCGGGCCGTCCTTAGCCTCCTGCCACTGGGGGCTGCAAGGAGTGGGCCCTGGCCCATACTGTCCGTAGGTGCAGACTCAGACTCTGCCTAAAGCAGGAAAACTGGTGTTTAGGGTTTTTCTCTTGGTCCCAGGAGCCGAACCTAGGGCCATGCATGATCAGTGTATGCCCTATCGCCAAGCCACAGCCCAACCCTCCGAATCTGCCTCCGATCTGAAGACTGTCCCCTGATAGTCCTGAATGACCTGTTAAGAAACACCAGCATCTCTCTCATCTATGTGGGGTTTTGCCTCATATGCCAAGTTTTGCTTAAATAAATTCCTTATAGCATCTCCCTTTATTGACACCTAGAAACAGAGAAGAATGCGGTCATCCTCTCTGGAAGCTACCTTACAGCAGAATCTAAATAGCACTTTTGGCATGCCATGTTAATTCTACCCTTTCTAAGGGGTTGGTTGGTTGGTTGGTTGGTTTTAACTTTCTGGCATGTCCTTTAGTTAATTTAGAAAATAAAGTATATAGAAAAAAATGTAAATCACCCATAATCCTACCTGTGGGGCTCAGAGCCACGAAATGGTAGGGAAATTTCCCTCAGACATGTTTTCTATCAGAAAGGGGGGACATTTCCCTCAGACGTGGTTTCTGTCAGAGGGTGGGGACATTTCCCCCAGACGTGGTTTCTGTCAGAGGGTGGGGACATTTCCCTCAGACGTGGTTTCTGTCAGAAGGTTGGACAGTAATGAGGCTTTGCTAACTTTTCAGGACGGGCACTTTCCATGACTCACGGCTCTGCAAAGTCACCAGTCTCCAATGGCACCTTTGGCTTTGATGGCCACACAAGGAGTGATGGTCATGTGTACCACACCGTACACAAGGACTCGGGGCTCTACAAAGACTTGCTGCACAAAATCCACGTAGACAGGGGCCCCGAGGAGAAGCCGGCGCAGGAGAACAACTACAGGCTGCTGCGGCGGAACAACAGTTACACCTGCTACACGGCGGCCATCTGCGGCCTGCCCGTCCAGCCCACCTTCAAGGCCGCCGACGTGTCCTCAGCCCCCGAGGACAGTGAGAAGCTGGTGGGGGACACTGTGTCCTATTCTAAGAAGAGACTTCGCTATGACAGCTACTCCAGCTACTGTAACGCAGTAGCGGAAGCGGAGATCGAGGCGGAAGAGGGCGGCGTGGAAGTGAAGCTGGCATCTGAGCTCGCGGATCCGGGCCAGCCGCGGGAGGAGCCTGTGGAGGAAGAAAAGGAGGAGAAGGACGCGGCTGAGGTCCACCTCCTCTTCCATTTTCTGCAGGTCCTCACTGCCTGCTTCGGGTCCTTCGCTCATGGCGGCAACGACGTGAGGTGAGGAAGCTCATAGAGTCAACAGGCGTGAATGAGGGGCCGGCAGGTGCCAGGGTGGAGCAGCGCACGACGCAGGTGAAGGTCCCGGCGTCCCCGGAGAGGGCACAGTGACAGCACGCACCACATGCTAGGCAGCTGGAAAGGCTGCAGAGGGGATCAAGTGGTGGGCCAGAGCAGGGCTTGCCGAGTGGGCCGGGAGTGAGGACATGAGCCTGAGCGCACAGTGGGAAGAGGGGCCACGGGTGGAGGCCAGAGGCGGAGTGGGCCTGGGTGCTCTGGGAAGAGCAAGACACCCCAGGGAGGAGGTGGAGCCTGTGTGGCCAGCAGGTCCCCGAGGCCTGCAGTGCACGGGCCCGGGTGGACGCAGGAAGGACGTTTTTATCTGCTGGGTGCTGCTCGCACCCACAAGCCACCGCTCCAGAGGCTGAGACGGGAGGAGCACGCGAGTGCAGGGGTCAGGGCCGCCCGGCGGCACAGCGTGGATGGAGCGGGGGAGTGTCACACCACGAAGGGCGAGCGGAGACTTCTGCTGCGTGCTTCACAGGCTCGCTCTGGCTTCCCCTTGGACTCCGTGGGGACCAGGGGGAGCCCGCTGAAGTCGTCCAAGAAGAGACCATGACACGGGGTCTGGGGAGGGGCCAGGGCACTGGACCCCGTGGGACTCGTGACAGGTTGACTCTGAGTGTACGAGAAAGCAAAGCAGCAGCTGCGTTCGCCATTCTGCTGCCCAGGAGAGAGCCGCTGCTGATCAGCAGGGCGGCCAGAGCTCACGTTCAGAGCCCACGTGTTCAGAGGGAGGATAGGCTGGGTGCGGGCGAGGCACGCAGGGGTGACGTGGGCAGGAGACCCCGGGAATGGAGGGCAGCGAGGTGAGAGGTGAAGAGTCCAGACTGGGCCCTGGGCCCTGGGCCCCGAGGGCTGTGGGAAACGGCAGGGACTGTTGAGCTTGCAGGAGCTGACTTTGTGTCCATTGACCCGGAAGCTGACATCGGTGCCTCTTTAAGCCTTTATTCATTTACAAACTTTTGACTTGTTACTAAAAGGTACTCTCAAAATTACAAGCAGAATATTAAACTTACAGCCATTTGTTCAGTCAGCAAACATTTACTGAGCACCCACTGTCGCCAGGTGCTTCCTTTAGAAGCGGCTCACCAGCTAACCGTTCAGGTCCTTCTTGCCTCGAGCAAGAACTGGGAGATGAGCCAGAAACGGTGCCAAAAGTTGATTTGAAAAGTACGGGGTGATGGGGTAAGGGAGAAACCAGCTCTGCAGAGCAAACTTGGTCCGAACAAGAGAAAAAGAGCAAAAATAAAGTGTGCCCTGGTCTGTAACACACAGAGGGGGCTGCCGTGCAGTCACCGTAGCAGCTCCTCCTGGCGTCTATGTCCTTCTGCTCCATCCGCATCTCGTGGAGCCCACAAGAAGTCCCACGAACAGGGTCCCGCGAGTGATTTGGTGCGGCCCTGGGGTCTTGTGATTGACAGGTCCCACTCCCTCCCAGCCAGCTTCACCACACCCGGCCTCCCATTCACCGCTGTGCGCGTGTGAGAGCAAGGGGCCTGGCTGCCCGGGTCCCCTGGCAGCAGTGGTAGCAGTGGCTCCAGCTGCTAAGGAGGGACACACAGGGCTCTGGGGCCGCTGGCAGGGTCAGTAGTGTGGCAGCAGCCCCAGGTTCTTCCACACTGGATGCCCCGGGTGGCACAAAGCAAGTAACTTGGCACTTTCCTTTGGTGGCCTGTGGCCTCGCTGTCCTCCCTCCGCAGACATGTGCACAGGCTGTGTGACCAAGCGCACGGTCACGGCCTCGCGTGCAGTGTGGCAGTGTCTCCACCTGAGCAGGAGCACAGGGGCCTCCTGCCTCGGCCTCCCCAGGCCCGGCTTGGAGCAGGCGGGGCGGACACCCCCTTTGCGTCTTTCCTGTCTTCTCAGATCTAGCTGGATCCAGACCCCAAGTCTGGAAAGGGGGTCAGACCAGTGCCAGATGCAGGCATCTCCACAGGGACGTGTGCAGTTCTCCACGACGCACTCCTCACGTGCCAGCATCTGTGACGCTCACGTTCTGATCTGGTCCCTCAGGCTGATGTTTCCTCCACAGCTGGCCAGGTGTTGCTCTTGCCCTGTTGCGTCCCAGGCCTGGCATCTGCACAGCTTTCCACGTGCAGCTTCCCTTCCGCGCTCTGGCAGGGAGGCTGTGCTGCCAGACACGTCTGGGCATCTTCTGCCCCACACTGTGTCTTATGGGGTTTCTGGGGTTTCCTGTTTGGGGTGCTGTCTTCCGCCCTGTCTTAGTACATTTTTGTCTGCCTCCCACACCATCCCACTTCCTCCTCCTTGTCATAAGAATTCTTCAGTGGAGGTCTGGCCTCACCAGCTGGCCCATCCTTCAAGGTTGCTCTCCGGTTGGGGAGACCGGGAAGATGTGTGTATGGAAAAGTGACAGACACCCCAAAGCAGAGCTTCCACTCCGGGAGAGGAGTCCAGGCAGCGACTGCTCCAGAGGACCAGAGCCTGGAGCGACTGCTGGCAGCTCAGGGACTGGTTCTCATCTGATGAAAGCAAAGTTCTAGAAATAATAGTCTGACAGCGAAGTCAGGCAGTAAAACATTGTCAGGTTTGTAGCAGCCCTCAGTGCTAAGCCCTTTATGACTTGTTTCGATCCTCTGAGAAGCAGCCCTGTGAGCTAGGTAAGCACTGTCCTTCAGGACGGGCGCCGGAGCTCAGAACGCAAGGTTACCTGCTGGGGCCGCAGCGGGAGACGGAGACCCTCGGCCTCACGCTCTGCCTGCAGAGCTGGAGGAGACAGGGCGAGAAGCGCTGTCCGGCGCCCCGTGTCATTCCGCACGGGCTGCCAAGGGGAGGAGTGTGGGCTCCTGCCACTCGGGCCTAGGCACTGACCGCACCAGCTCACCATGGGACCTCGGCCCACAGCTCCGAGCCGGGGTAGCAGCAGTACTAGGAGAGCTGCAGACTGGGGAGAAATTTGAGGAAAATAAGAGATGAAAAGAACTTGCTTACTAGGTTATTTCTAGTGATTTTCCAGGACTTTTAAGTGAATTAAGAAGTAACCCATTAAGATGGCTTCTGCTGAGAAGATGTAAACGCTGGCTAGGACTCAGCAAATTAGAGCCCTTGTGCACTATGGGTGGGAATACAAAATGGTGTAACCACTGTGAAAAACAGTATGGGGGGGGGCCTCAAAAAATGAAAACTAGGGGGGCCGGTGAGATGGCTCAGCGGTGTAAGCACCTGCCTGGCAAGCGTGAGGGCCCGAGTTCAACTCCCGGAACCCACATACGAAAAAGGGGCCGGTGATATCGCTCAGTGGCACGGGCGCCTGCTGGCATGTGAGGTCCTGAGGTCGACCCCTGGTACCCGCAAAAAAAAAAAAAAAAATGAAAACTAGAACTACTGTTAGATCCAGCCATCCTACTTCTGGGCACCTATCCCAAAGAATTGAAAGCAGGGTCTCAAAGAGATATCTATACACCTGTGGTCAAAGCGGCTGGATTTATGACAAAGATGGGAGCAGCCCATGTGTGCAATGAGGATGGATAAACGATGTGGCAAAGATTTATACAATGGAATATGACTCGCGCTTAAAAAAGGAAGGAAATCCTAACCCGCGCTACGTCATCGATTAACCCTAAGGACACCGTGCTAAGCACAGGAACAATCAGTACTCCAAGATTCGCCCTCGTGAGGGATCTGAAGGAGGCCGAGTCGGGGCAGAAGGCAGGGGGGAGGCCAGGGAGGGCCACAGAGAGTTGTCCAGTGAGCACAGTTTCAGATTTCGGATGAAAAAGTCCTGGAAACCTTTTTCACAGCAGTGTAAGTATACTTAACACTAGTAATCTATACACATCAAAACAGCAAAGATGCTAAGCGCTGTGCTTTGCTCCTGACCGCAGTGAAACGACCCTTGCTGTCACCACCAGATTATACTGTTGAGCCGAGATACTTCCGACCCTCAGGGCTGAAGATGCTGCGTGCTGGCCGGGTGCTGCGGATCTGTATGACCGGTCTTTTCTTTTCCAGCAATGCCATCGGGCCCCTGGTAGCTTTGTGGCTGATTTATGAGCAAGGTGGAGTGATGCAGGAAGCGGCCACCCCCGTCTGGCTGCTGTTCTATGGAGGAGTTGGCATCTGCACGGGCCTCTGGGTCTGGGGGAGGAGAGTGATCCAGACCATGGGGAAGGACCTCACCCCCATCACCCCGTCCAGGTAGGCGGAGGGGGCCCGGGAGGGTGGGCGGGGAGGTGCAGTGCTCACCTGTAGGGGTGTGATGGGGAGCGTGAGGCCCCGCCGGCCCAGCGCCCCTGCCCCTCCCCAGGGGCCCCAGCGTGATGCAGAGGACAGGAGAAGCTGAAGCAGAGCAGGGGAGAGCCACAGTATGGGTGTGAGGTGCAGGAGCCCCACAGCCACCTCTCTCAGGGTTCTCCAGCCGCCCGATTCTACCCACTCGGGGAGGTGCTGCAGAGCCCACCTGGCTTCTGTGTTAGTGCTCTGTCCCCATAACATACGCCTGAGATAATCAGCTGAAAAAGAGAAAAGGTAAGCTGGGCAAGGTGGCACATGTCTGTAATCCCAGCACTCTGGGAGGCTGAGGCAGGAGGATTGCAAGTTTGAGGCCAGCCTGCACAACTCAGTGACTTAGCAAGACCCTGTCTCAAAATTTAAAAAACAAGGGCTGGA